>OY735220.1:33848468-34290968 GCA_963457665.1 Thysanoteuthis rhombus | reverse complement strand
GTCTCTTGATTTGTGCAAATTTTCAAAGATAAGACTCTTTTTCTCAACTCCTGTGCACCCAAACACCTGACCCCTGACCTCTTTGCCCTTCACTTTCTTGCCTTTACAAATTGCTTCCTCCAATAACATGTGAATTTGTTCGTTGTTTTTTGCTTTTATTTTTACTCTTCAAGAAAATCTATTTTTATTAATTCCATAAATTACTCTGACTAGTTTTCTCAATTTTATTTTTATCACAACGTTCAGTTTGAGATGCGTACATATCATCCGGTCGACTTTTGAAGTTGCCGGGTTGTCTTCAATCTCCTTGATAGAGCAGGGTCATGATTTGTGGAATAATGATTCTTCATCTTAGAGCTATTACTCTTTGTACAAATCCCTTGGTTAATGAGGGCTTGAAGGATAAACTCTTAAATTCATATAAAGAAAATACAATGACCATTTATAGGGAAATAACTTTTGATTGAAATTACCTCCCTTTGACCATTTGGTGAAATTTTTTTTTTTTTTTTCAGTTTAATTCACTGAATAGTCCCATTTTTTATGCTATTTACTGAAGAGTTCTACTCTCAATTACAAGTGGTTTATGAGTTTAGGAGAATAAGACTCTTTGCCAATGGAATACTTCTCTATTTTGTGCATGAATAAAAAAAAAACTTGTCAAACCAGGGACTTCACAATTTCCCAAGATCCCAAAAGCCTCATTCAGATGAAAAATACGGTTAAACTTAGAAAGATTTTCCCATCTTTCTTTATAAATTTATTATTGGATTTTTATCTGAAATCACAGCAATCATGACAAAATAGCAAGAATGACATCACACCCATATAAAATTCATCCATATCCAGAGTAATTTATGATTTTCAACCCAATATAGGTTATTCTCGGGTAGTTATGTTTTCTCTTTTTACTCCACTTGCAATTTTTTGTATTGAATGTAGGGTACAGCTAGTTTAGTTTTGGGTAATATGAACAAATTACAACTCTTGGTACTACATGGTTGTAATAGATATGGCCCTGTTTTTCAGGAGACAAGTGTTGGCCCTGAGGCGCAATCCTATTGTTTAAAGGATTTTAGGCCTGATTCATCTTTTCACTCTTGCATAGCCATGAAAGCAAGCTGAATCTGTTTTTATTTCAATGCAATTATTTAAAGTCTGCAATTTAAGGATAATGAGTATCACTGATCCAGCACTTGCGATGGAGCCCTGACCCCTTATCTGTTGCTGGACCCTTTGCTTATGTTTTTTTTGGGGTTTTTTTTTTTGGCTTTCTGGCTTTGTGTGTTATTTAGAAACAGATTTCTCCTCTCCAAGAGTTTATATAAACATCTTGTGCTACCTTTTCACTCTTGGGAAATAAGAAAAATTGATCCGTTGAATGTTTGTAGTTTTATATGTCCTCTATTTGTATGAGTTTTCATTTCTTCTGAATATGCTTATCTGTTTTTTTTAATTTTTTTTTCTTTCTTTTATATTCATGCGTAAACAATCAGGACTTTTGCTCAAGCTTCTATTATTGTGAGGATCTGCCTCAGGAGTATTTACCGAGTGGAAGTTATAAATTGTGTTTTTACCACTCACTCAACATGGCTTCACGATAGATTGGGGGGAAAGATCCTTGTCCATATTTGTCTTCTCATTTTCACATGGTTATGGCTTTGTGCATTGGGGAATCTTGTTGTTAAAAGCCCAGAATTCCCTCCAAGTCATTGTATGCTGAATGAATGTCAAAAGTTATTTTCTGTTATCGGAAGCCCAACTTGAGCTGTTGGGTAATGATTGAGAAACTACAAGTGATCCTTCAACCTCTAAACTTGACAATAAATTTCTTCAGTTCTTTTTTAATCAAGTCTGGAATCCATGAAAAAAATTGAATGTCATTATCAAGGGGAATAACTCCTGATTGAAATTATCCCCCTCTGACAGATTTCTTTCCTATTCAATTTACATAGGAGTACCATTATTTCATTGTAGAGTTCCACTGTAATTTAAAAGTCAATTTCCGCTCACAGTAAAGTTTCCGGAGGCAGTTTACAAAAAACTCACTTTGTATGTAGATAATCTTCATCTCACAAAGTTTTTGTTGATGTTATATTTGCATTTATATATCCGATGCTGGAATAAGTGACAAGTAACCTCACTGGGGCCTAATTTTTGGAGCAGCCTTTCTCAAACAGTGCGCCATGGCACAATAGTGTACCACAACTGTCTCCCTGGAGTACTGCGTAATGTTTTCAAAAAAACAACTGATTTGAACTTTGAACATATCCAGTACAGTTATTATGTCTGCCCTGCTTTTGCCAGTCACTGAATTAACAATCAAGTTGTCTCATCACTGGATTTTGTGAGATCATAACCTTTTTAACAATGGACAAAAGGAAAAAAGGAGTAATAAGTACATATTCCACTTAGCTGTTATAAGTTTTGTTCTTTAACGACCAAGATGTTTTCATTCGTATAAATTTTGCAGTAAGTATATTTGCTGTGCATACCTCCTTTACTGCTTCAAAGTTTACTGCTACATGGAAGAAAGATGGTGATCAAGCTGTAAAATGTCCATTAGAAAGTGTCAATATAGTCAGCATGGGAGTCTTCAGTTTATAAGTGAATCTTGCTGGCTATGTATGTATGATGCATACAGGCTGCACCAATGGAGCTAGAGGGATTAAAATTTGAACATGCTTTCTAAAAAAATCTCTGAGGAAGTTTTTATGGGAGTTGCAATGTAACCTTATACTAAATTGGCCCCTTAGTTTGTGACCAGTGTTCATGCATGTTCCTTCAAAATTCAGACTCTTTAGTGATTTAACAAAAGGTGAGAAGTAACTTATTCATTGATCAACGACATAATTTTCCAATCTTTCAATTGATTACCCCCAATATGGCATGCTGACAAAAGATGTTAGTCTTGTGACTGTTTCTTTTGAATGACTAACTAGACCTACTTTTATTTTATTGTGTGCCTCATGAGTTGAATATCTTTCTTGGTGTGAGGTCATAAAATTAAAGTTTGAGAACCACTGCAATAGAGATTTTTGACACTTCAGTGAGTGTTGAGCATCTTTTTGATAAAAATTCAAGGATGGATTTTTTCTCCAAGACAATTTTAGATACCTTCTCTAATCTCTTGCTGCCTTTAAAGTTTTTTGGGGTTTTTTGATAGTTGTAACGTTTACTTTCCCTCCTTCCGTCTATTTTCTGCCTCTATAAACCATTATTTTATCAATTTCTAGTCAATGGTCAGTTTAAGGTCTTGAGTCTTTCAAACAAAATAAAATTGTTTTGTTGTAGACTTTCTATTTGGCACAGCCTCTGGAATCTGGTGAATTAGGCCAGAGATAAGAGTACAGAAATAGTAATCAGTTATTCCTTAGTTAGGAACTCAGAGTAATGTACAGCTTTGCACTGGAGTTATAAACTGACGAGCCTTGCAGTAGGTGCAGAGGACACATGCTTTCACGAAATACTGTAGCCTATCATACTTAATCTCTGTCTGCTTATCTCTGTTCGGCTTCACACTGTCAGGATGGCTTCCTTTTTTTTCTCCTTTTCTTTTCTCTTTTTTTGTTTGTTTTTTTTTTTGTTTTGTTTTGTTTTTTCATACAAATTCAGGCTAAACAGAGAAAACATGTATATCTATAGCCCTTTTGATTATCAGTCTTGTTTTAGGGACCCAAATGACTCCAAAAGCAATATTTTTTCCTGATGTCTGTTTATCTCCCTCAGACACTTGGTGTTCATGCTTGTATTGTTGCTAATTATAAAACTTTGCTACTCTATGTAGTCTCTACTAATTTTGGAACCAATGTAATTTGACAGACATCACTGCTTATACACTACAGACCCATTATAACGTATAAGTCAGGGTTCATGATTTTCTATCTCGTAATCAGTGAGTCCACGTTACAAATTTTCCAACTTAACAAACCTTGATCCAAGTTTTCCTTTCTACTGCATGAAGAATGCAGGGTGACATTTCCTAACAGCAAGTGGAGTGAAAATATGTGTAAAGTTAGTATGATTTACTGTAAATATGTACCATACACTAGGGGAGCAGGGGTCTGGACCCCTCAACACACCTCTTAAAGACCAACCTTTTTAAATTCCTTTTTTGTGTTGGACTAGCTTCACTCTATCCCCATGGTTTTCTCGTCATTTCTACACAAATTATATTGTTACATTTTGACCAAACACAGACATGAAGATGAAAGGAAAAAAGGCAACAAGTTCCGTTTTTTGACTACTGAAATGTTTTTGTCTAATTCATTCATTTTTTGGCAACCAGATTCAGTTTTGCCGGAGTGAAAAATATTTTTTGAGTTGGCAACATTGACCTGATTGGCCCCTTTCGACAGGGCTAAATTTAACATTGATAGGCCCAGTGTATAACATTTCTTAAGGGTCTTTCTATTTTTGTATTTAGTTTTTATTTTAAAAGCCAAAACTAACATTGAAAATTCAAATCTATGCTCAAACCATGTTATAAGCTATTCCACATCATATCAGATCAACATCTACAATGTAAACAGGTTTAAACCTGTTGTCCTCAAACTGTATGCCACAAAACCATGGTATGCCATGTATCTCCCTAGTGTGCTGCATAAATTTTACTGAATACTGCAAACCAGTTTTTCATGCCTTGAACGTGTCCAGTACTGGTATTATGTCTATCCCGCTTCCATAACACAGTTGCCAATTGAGTGGTTTTATCACTAGATTTTGTGAGATCTCAAGCTTAGAGATGAGAGGGAATGGGTGTTCATATATCAGTATGCTGATATAAGTTTCTTTCATTGACAACTGAAATATTATTGTCTGATTCATTTTATTTTTACTGTTGGTGTGTGAGTGAAACAAATTTCTTGGTTTGCTGTCATACAATGTAGTTTGGGGACCACTGTGTTAGAACAATTTCTGATTGTTTGAACATTGTTTCATATTAAATGTAATCAAGTTATTCCTGATCTAATTCATTCTATTGAATGATTGAATTTCGAATTGGTTAAAGATTTTTGGATGCAACAATCTTTTTCTTACTCTTAGGTTAGATCTGGTTGCGGGGGGGGGGGGGCATTCATTAAATGTCTCACCCTTAATCTCTGGAACCGCTTGTAATTGACTGGAACTCTTCAATGAATAGCATGAAAAATAGTG
The DNA here is from genome assembly GCA_963457665.1 of Thysanoteuthis rhombus. Lineage (NCBI taxonomy): Eukaryota > Metazoa > Mollusca > Cephalopoda > Oegopsida > Thysanoteuthidae > Thysanoteuthis > Thysanoteuthis major. The sequence goes on along the minus strand of OY735220.1, from coordinate 34,285,811 downwards.
GAACTCTTCTGTGAATTGAATTTTCTTTCAACTTCATGAAATGGTCTAAGGGAGATAATTTCAATCAAGTTATTTTTCCTTGAAATTTATTCTATTTATTTATGTATGAATTTAAGATTTGAATTATGAACTTTTTACTGGATTAGTTTGATAGACTACAAAACAAAAGATAGAGAATAGATGAAAAAAAAAGGCTTTTTGTTGAATTAGCTTCACTAGATCCCTGCTCTTTTCTTTAAAAATCCAAAAAGAAAGACATTGCTCAAAGTCATAGCTCTTTCTAATTGGCTGCAATTAAACATCCCAAAGTTAACTTTATTAAGTTGTGTATAAAATGACATTCTTTGAATAGTAAGATGGATGATATAATCAACAAATATTCAATCAAAATATAACTCCTTTTGAAACAATAACTTTTCTTTGATGATAATATGCCATCTTTGAGAATACTTTTTCATTCAGTTCAAGTGAGACCTGTTTTTCTAACTTATCAACCTTTCTTATTGCCTTTTGAAAATCTGATATGGTCGCTGTTGAAGTCCTAGAATCCAGAAAGTGCTTGAACCCTTGTATGTAGGTTGTTGACCATTGATGTCGATAATTCTTCATCATTCAGAACAGGTCAAGGCCTCCTGCAAGGTTCATCATTAGTATCCATATTTCCATATCTGAACCAATGCTGAAGTTGGTACTACAGTAGTGTTCACTTGAATTGCTCTGTTAGCCATATTTCTCTCTGTCTATCATTTTGAACTCATTCCATAAAGGTTGGTATGTACTCCTTTCTATTCACATGTGGTCAGCCATATCAGATTTCAGAATGCTTCCACACATTATGGCTTTTTTGATGTTCATCAAATTTTTTTTTTTTTTTTTCGAGGCAGCTGGTTTTGCATTTATACCATAAAGTTTATTGCTGCCACTAGCTTGACTAAGATCAGATTATCATAAAATTGCATAAAAATATTTGCTATCAAATCTTTTATGTGATGTTTTATGTCAAATTCGAAAGTGTGCATAATTTCTGTTGCTGGAAAATAAAATCTGCTCATGAGATTTTTGGGGCGCACTGACTAAAAATTAGAGGAAATATTGTCTATATGCCTTTCATTTTCTTTCTCTGCAAAATTGTTTTGATTTCTTTTTTCTAAATAAAGTTCTATTTATGTGGTTTGTTATTCTGATTCCATTCTTGAAAAGAAAAATGAAAGGTGCAATATATTTGCACAATACAAATGATGATTGATAGTACTTTTGACTCAAGTGGTTTAACATCCATTTTCAGAATGGAGTTACCCCAACACATTTGTGTGGCTAACTTTTAAGAATTTTCCTTATCCCCAAATGCATTTTATAAATTGCAGTCTCTTGTCTTCTTTACTGTGAGCAGCTGGTAAGGTGTGGTCACTTTCTTTAGTTTTTTCCTCCATACCATACATTCCTGTGTTGATGTACATAACTTTAAAGAAAAAAAAAAAATCTCAAATAGAATTGAATTCTTAATTTAGATATTTCTGTGATAAATTCTGATTCGTTATCCTCCATAAATTTACTTTCATCATAAATCAAACTCGTAAAAAGTCATTTATTGACCAAATGTTCAAATAACCCAAGTCTGTTTGGCTAATGGTAAAATAAAGTTCAAAATTGACTTTTTTCAAGTTGACCAAAGTGTTCATTCTGTTTTTATCATTAGATTGCTTTAGGGGTGTTTTTTCTTTTGTTTTTGTTTCTTTCCGCCCCAAGTTCAGTTGAAAATGTTTTTTAATTCTATTGTGACAGCTGTGTGCATTTTTAAAACAGTCAAAATTGGCAGAGTTTTGTTTATCAACTCTAACATAGCAGATGGAAGTAATAAGCAGCATTTTTGGCATATTACACTTTTTTTTTCACTTTTAAGAAATGTAAAAATGTTACTTGAATACCAAGATTTGTGCAGTTTATGGAGAAGGTACTGTGGATGATTGAAAGAAGCTGAAGTGGTTGATGGCTGAATGAGGCTTTGTGGCCAGATAGACTAGTTAAGGTTGATAGTGATCAAATGAAGACTTTACTTGAGTTAATTGACATTAAATGATGTGAAAGGTAGCCAACATCTTCAAAATAGCCAAATCAAAAGTTGAAACATTATTTTATCTTTATTAGATTAAGTATTAGGAATCATTAATTTTATGACTACTTTTACCTTTGTCTAATCTTATCAGTTGCTCTTTAATGCAACTTTGCTCATACCAATTACCCTTTAGTAGCAAGCATTTTTTGATCAAAGCTGTTCGCTCACTGCTGGAGGTTAGTTAATCTGAGCAAAAGTTGCAGATCATTTACACCAACTTGGCTATGTCAGTTACTTTGATTTGTGGTTTTCATATAAGTAAAATATGACTGTGCAATTCACTGCCTAAACCTAATGAAAATGTAATTTTGAAACAAATTGTGACAAGGCAATGAACTGATACTTTGCAACAACCTAGAGTGCAGGCAATAATAAACCGTACTAACAGTAACAAAAGACAATCTTCATCTAGAGAACATAACACTGTGTATATGGCAGGATTGGGAGGGAGTCCACTATAATCTCCTTCCAAGGAACCAAACAATTGATATTAGCAAGTACTGCTCCCAATTAGACCAATTGAGATCAGTAATTCATGAAAAGCTTTCAGAATTATTCAAGAGAAAAGTCCTACCCTTTGGTGTTTAATTGGTGGGGAGGTCAGAATATCTGTCGCAATTTAATGTGGAGGGAGAGGATAAACATATGGGTTGGAAAATCTGTCATAATCTAGTAAGTGGGAGGGCTTGGTGAGGGAAACTGGCCATCAAAACTATTTAGAACGATCTGAGAAAAACAAAGTTGTTAGAGAAAAATTTATTGCGGGGGTGGGATAAACGTGCGGGAAGTAAAAATGTCCTGTAATGACAAGAACAAAAAAGTTCTTTCGTTATCAATTAAACTGAAATCTTTTGGTGGTGAGAAAAAAAAATTGAAAAATTTCTGAAATTGGTGGATAAACGCAATCGCTTTCCTTATCTATCTTTAATTAGCGAATGATAAAATTCAGTGACAGAAAATAGAGCGAAAGTCTCATTTGTTTTACAATAAATCTTCATTTATAGCTTCTTGCGTTGAGGCTTTATTTTTTTTGTCCTATTTCTAAAGGCACATTAACAGTTCAAACCTTCACTCTGTTTAAATTGAATTTGAACAGCAGCTGTTATTGATGGCTTTCTTATCAAATCCATTGTTTATCAAGTTGTCTGCTTTAATTCTGGTTTTTATTTTGCTTTTTGAGGTCATTGACTTTGACCTCCATTGTTATGAGTGGAATATGAGGAATGAATAGACAGCAAAATATAATCAACTTTAAGAATGACTCCCATTTTGGAATTTTGATTAACTTGTAGAATTCAGTCACTTTTCATCTAATTGGCCTCTCTTATTTCTTTTTCTTTTTTTGTTTCCCCTATGGCCATTTGTTTATGGAGGGGGCATAGAGATTTTCCCCCTCCTGTGCCTTTATGTATGAAACCCCTACTTGATGTTTCCTCATAAAAAGAGGTCCGGTCATGCTTCTGTTTACTATTACGAGCACCATCTGATTTAGACTTGATTACAATCTAAATGGTGGCAAGTTCAGCAACTTCTTTCCTAGTTGAATGCTACTTAAATCTATTCAAAGTATACCCTTTGCCCCACCCCCTGGAAATATGTTCTCTGGCCCTCCCGCCCCCTGGAAATATGTTCTCTGGCCCTCCCGCCCCCTGGAAATATGTTCTCTGGCCCTCCCGCCCCCTGGAAATATGTTCTCTGGCCCTCCCGCCCCCTGGAAATATGTTCTCTGGCCCTCCCGCCCCCTGGAAATATGTTCTCTGGCCCTCCCGCCCCCTGGAAATATGTTCTCTGGCCCTCCCGCCCCCTGGAAATATGTTCTCTGGCCCTCCCGCCCCCTGGAAATATGTTCTCTGGCCCTCCCGCCCCCTGGAAATATGTTCTCTGGCCCTCCCGCCCCCTGGAAATATGTTCTCTGGCCCTCCCGCCCCCTGGAAATATGTTCTCTGGCCCTCCCGCCCCCTGGAAATATGTTCTCTGGCCCTCCCGCCCCCTGGAAATATGTTCTCTGGCCCTCCCGCCCCCTGGAAATATGTTCTCTGGCCCTCCCGCCCCCTGGAAATATGTTCTCTGGCCCTCCCGCCCCCTGGAAATATGTTCTCTGGCCCTCCCGCCCCCTGGAAATATGTTCTCTGGCCCTCCCGCCCCCTGGAAATATGTTCTCTGGCCCTCCCGCCCCCTGGAAATATGTTCTCTGGCCCTCCTGCCCCCTGGAAATATACACTCCCCCCACCCCTTGCGTGTGTCTACTTGCAGATTAATGTTAGGGTTTTGGAACCCATTTAATGTACTTTCAATAAGTAGGTAAATCTTTTCAGACGAAATGTCTGTTCACTTTAATTGTATTGTATTTGGCACGAGGCAATTGTTTTCTTTCTTGACCAATAACGAATTATTACATTTCTATCATCATAAGCAATACAAAAGAGCACTATAGAATCTTGGGTAGGCTCTACTTTAACCTGCTTTAAATCTCCTCTCCGCCTAATCCCTCTCACTCCACTAAATTTGAACAGTATATCATACAATATGTTTGTTGTCAACATCACGACCCAACAGGTAGTTCGGTTATCAAGAAAATAGGCATTATCCAAAAATATTGTCAATCGATTCACTCTGCTTTCTGTCTTTGATTATGGGTGGCTGTGTCCAGGTTCGTTTTTCCTTTCCTTGTTTTTGAAGAATCTAACAAAATTCCTTCTCACAGTTGGTCATTTATTTACTTCACCTTCGCTAAATTCTTGAAATTCTGATCTTTTCTCCTCATTTTCCTTTGCAAATATAAATCTTTCCACATGTAATGACTGAGGTTTTTGTTATGTGAAATTCACAGCTGTAATCTATTTCATCTTCAAAACCTACCAAATAGCTGTGGCTTCCTTTCTCCTTGTTTTATGCAAGTCTTTCCATCAGAATTTCCTTTGATGTTTTGACCCCTCCCCTCTGCTCCCAAGAAAATCATTAAAATCTATTACCTGCCCTCACTGTCTAGAATTCCTTACATCCTCTTTTAATAATTCAGCTATTCTACAGCATGCAACATCAAAGTGGTCTGTCATTATCAGCTGCCTGGCTGGTGCTATTCCTAGCTAAAAAAATAAATAAATAAATAAAAAACGTCAATAGGCCTACTTATTCTACACTGGAGGTAGTACTTTTGCAACTCCATATTTAATTTTATTGAATCTCATAAAATCAAATAATGGTGGCATCGTAATGATGCCAATGCCAGAAAATTCTAGGTGAAAGAAAATTTAAGTTATCCATCGTTCATCTCGTCACTGCCACATACCCCCTCTTCCAAACCTTATGTTCGCATATAGCCATTAGGTAAATAAAGGCTGATAGCTGACTAAACACAACTGTTCTCTTGCTTATTCTTGATTACCAGTCTTTTTATTTGCATTATTTTGTCATTGAAAAATGACCTTCCTCTAATGAAGAAAACCTTGATTGTTCCTAAGCAGGCATGCATTGTTATATCTTCTGGCACTAATTTTTTTAGAAAATGAAAATAATCTCACCTTCAGTATTCCATATGGTGCTATTTTTCAAAATCTCAAATCCATATTTGTTTGAATTTGGTTACAAACATCATCATTTCCTACACAACATTGATATTGGTGATAATTTTAGTTGACTTGAACTTGTTCTTGATTCGTAACATCTTGTCAAATGATTTCCTCCTTTTCAATATCAGAAAGTATTACAGACTTATTCCATTTTTTTTCTTGCATTTTGGAAAAACTTGTAAATAAAATTTCCTATTGCTGATTGAAGATTTCATTCTAGTTGAGTTTGCCACTGCAATGCATAGAATCTGAATATTTCAAAACTAAAATGAAGAAGGTTCTGTTTAACAACTGATCACACTGTTTGAAGAATTAAATTTTTCATAAAAACTGCTTTGGTTTGTTTAAGATAAACGAAAATCTGCGTTTACAACTTTTATTAGTGAAACAAACAAGCTTTGTTGAAAATATGATTTGCTATAAAATGTCTTCTGCTTTTTTTTTTTTTGCAGAGTTCTACAGCCAGTTATGAAGTGACAGTCATCGGAGAGGCTCATGGCCTCATTACAGATATGCTGGCTGAATCCAATCTGCCACCCAATATTGTCAGTGGTTTGAGAGCTGTCAGTAACTTGTTGAAACCACCGGAAAACCATAACTCCATTCACAAGACCAAAGTCAGTCCACTGGTCTCATTAAGTGAAACTACATCTTATGGATCAGACTCGGATGACCTACCTTACACAGGTGAAAGGCCAACCTCATTACCAAAGGTAAGAACAATATTTCATCATTTGAGCCACAACTTTTTCTTGAATGGCTTTCAATGGATTAACATTTTCGAAATATCTAAACTGAAGTTTAGAAATATGAAATTTGTGCAAAACTTGAAATATTCAAAAATTAGTTGAAATTTTTAGAAGTATTTTCAGTATTTCATTAATATAGCTTTACTCCATCTTATTATTGTAGCTTTTTATCCCATTACTCTGGGTTTATCCATTCATCGACCAATAGAGCAAACTTATGAAAATCAGAAATAAAGTAGCTATTCAATTTAAAAGATTCATTGTATTCTGACTACTACAGTAAATTCAAATACCTGTTACTTTTTAAATCAATGCATTACACTGGGTGAATCCAATCCCAATGCAAACTTCCAGGTGTAATTCTTGGAACATAAATCTTGTATATGAAAGAAATTACAGAAATAACTTTTCCTCTCTTCTTGACATAAGCTTCCACTTATGTTATAGTTATCAAATGGCTTTGAATTGATTTTCTTTCAAAACTGATTTGATGGCAAAAGTTCACTTGCAAACAAAAGTTTAAAATAGCTATTTTTGTTAAAAGCTTAAATTTAGTTTAAAAATGAGTCCCATGTGTACAGTTGACTATACGCAGCTCGAACAATGTAGGTCAGGAGATGGATATAAAAATCTAAATGGCCATGTCTGTCACTCCTGAAAGATGAAATATATTCATTCTCTTACATTTTCTCTACTTTTACTTGAGTTCTTCTGGCTAACTTAACTTGAAAGACTCCATTTAATTCTTTCTACATTTTACAAGTTTGTTTCTTCTGCACAACTGCAGTATTTTTTTTTTATACCAATGACAACGTTGAATATCAAATTCAAATGACATCATTGTAACTAATTGTGATTCTGTTGATTTTATAATTCTTTGAAATTTGTTAGAATTTTTTAGTGATAGGTTTTCAAGAATGTATATATCCTTTGAAATAAATTAAATACAAAAAAATGCCATCTTTGGAAAATGCTTTTTCAGATCAACTTTTACATTTAATGGTACTTTCAGTTGTCTCTTGAAAGAGTATTTACTAATTACAAAATTCCTTTCTCCATAAAGACTTTCTAGTTTTTTTGTTTTTTATTGTCATAGAAAATTCTTACCATGAGACAACCACTTGTCTTTCTTAGTTCTTCTATTTGCCCTGAACCCTAGTCTCTCTCATCACTTAGATGCAAAGCATATCTTGACCAGCTGAGTCAGTTTTTATCCTCTCTAGATAAATATTAGTACTTTCTTATGTTTCCTTCCATAGGTTACCCTGTATCTCTTCATCTCCTGACTCACTTAGATTTGAACCTGCCAGGAGAAGGCCACACTTGTCAACAATACACTTGCCCAACTATGTTGTCTCCAGTCCAGTGAAGTACCACTTCAGCCATTACCCAATTATTTCACCACAATTTACTAGACTGACTCACGCAATGCAAGACTTGCCTCCTCTTCATCCTTTTTTACAGTTTCAGGTCCATTGTTAAGCAATCAAGAGGAACTGTCACAATGCTTTAGAATTTTACATAAACATTCCTGACCAACTTTGAAGCTAACCAGCTGCCTTTGTCTCAACAGCTGCATGTACAAATGTATAGACAAAGTTCCTTACTGTCCATCCCTTTTTGACCTGAGTCAAGGGTTTGTACATGTCAAATAGTGAAACTAGACACTTTCATTGTGGGTGATGTAATGGCAAGATTTCACATCTTAAGAAATCAGATTTGAATGATTTTGAAAATAGGTTCACTTTTGGTGTATGGATTTCATAAAAGCCACTCATTGAAAGTGAGCTTGGAATTTTGTAATGTTCCAGATGAAGCCTTTCAAAACTGAAGTACACATTTTGGTATTGAAAATTTTACAGCTATTCAGTGAGTTTTCAAGGCAAACAAATCTGCCTGACTTATTCAATCTGTAGAACTGCATCAAAAAAACAGTTTAACCAAACTGACAGCTCATAATAGTAATAATAGTGAAATCTTTATCTCCAAATATTCACTGCTTTAGTACAGCAGTCGGAAACAAAGTAAGGGTCCAATTTAGCATAATCTTACATTGCTAATTGATCCCCCCCCCATATAAACCTACTTAGGGGACAATTTTCAAAATGATCAAATAAGAAACATTTTTATAACAATGAGTTGAGTTTAAATGTTCAACCTTGTAACTCAATTGTGGCTTGCACGTGCAACACTTACACATATATAGCTAGCCAGACCCACTTAAAAACTGAAGAAAGCTATGATGACAGTTTTGGTTGGCAGTTTCTAATATTTCGATTCAATCAAGTTGAGTGAGTGGAATATATTTTCTGAATCTTACATCTTCTACCTTGATGATAAATATTGTTGATAACTCTCCAATATCTTTTCTTTTTTCCCTTTCTCAACTGTGTTCTCTCTTTTCACTGTAATTGAACCTGTGGATCATTTTTTCTTTGTTTGTTTTTTGTCTTCCAAGGCACTCATTGATTTGTTTTCTGTTGTTACTTTCAGCGTTTGCGGCGCAGTTTACCTCCAAATCTAATCCGTCGTATGTCCACCAGCACGTGGACAACCACCACCTCAGCTACTGGAATGCCCACACTTGAAGCAGAGCCATCTCGTATCCGAAGTTCCAGTTTCCGTCAGACTCGTGACTGGGCTGTACCAGGTGGCAGCCCCTCAGGCAGCCGTAGTAACAGTCCTTCACCTAGCTCCCCTGCCACTCTGGTGCTGACCATCCCTAAATCACGGTCCTTTTCAGTGACCAGTACTGCTCCCAACAGTATGGGACACCAGCGTAGAACTTCAAGAAAAAATGTCATGCCCCCGTCGTCCGCCTCGGTGGACTACCCAAGCCTTAGTCCAACAAGGCATGAGAGCACAAATATCATGTCGTCATCGACCGAGGCAAACACAGACAGCACTGATGCCAGTAAGGTAAGCATCAGTAAAGACTCTCAACCTGTGCCTCTGCGCAGGTTGGGCAACATCACTTCTGACTATGAGAGCAGTGACTCTCCCAGCAGCAGTGATCACAGTGATAATGTCATGACTCTAGAGGAGCTCTCTGCTTCCCCACCCACAAAAACGGGATGTCGTCTAGAACCTAGCAGTAACACTCCTAACAACCAGTACCGCGACTCTAACACTTACCACACTGCATCTGTAAGTATACTCTAACCCATTATTTGCCTTTGCTTTTCAATATGCACACGTATCAGCATGTTTTGTGTATCACCAGAATAAAGGCTATCCATGGCATTTCTAGGTTTCTTTCGAACTTCAAGAGAGATTATAATACTAGCTAACCAGAATTTTTTAGCTGAGGGAATTTGTGTTGGAAAGATTCTAGCCATAATCTTGAAGCTTTGACAAGAACTGCAAGAATCTATTTAACTGGGTTATACAAACTGTCTCAGTCTAATGGTTAGCATATCTACCTCATATGCAGGTCTCTTGTACAAATCCCAGTTTGAGCAAAGAGTGTTGAAAACTCTTCCTTAGGACAAATATCCATGTACACTCAGTAGCTAACTGATTACAATCTAAGCTGTATGATTAGAATGGAAGTATCCCTTCGGTGGTCTTGCATCATGCCAAGGGGATGATAATGAAGTCCTGGTCTTGACCAAACTTGAAACTTAGGATCACCTAGCTAACACTAAACCGGGACTTAGTTACCAGCCATTAATACTCCAATTAGAGTTGTCTCCTAAGATATGGACACTTTACCTTGAGCTATGCAAACATTCTTGGCAATTCAAATTTTAAGACTTTGTTTAAATTTTTTTTAAACTAGTCAAAATAAACCTACAATTGAGTGCTTAAATAAGGTGATTACACAAATTACTTTTGATGCATGAGAAAGCTACTGACACATTTTCACATATAGCTTCACTTTTCTTTTTTTTTTTTTTTTTTTTTGCACAACTTGTGGGAATCCTATTTCAAAGTCAAATAAGGTGATATCTTGGAGTTTAAGCTAATAGATTCTTGCCTTAAGGAGCAGCTAACATGTTTCATTAGAGTTACCAAAGTTTGCCTGTTACTGCTGTATTGTATTTTAATTAAGCCCACATAAAGGACTTCTTGTGATCCATCTATCACCTTTGGTATAAAGGCCAATGCAACTTAGGAGATATCAGTATCTTTTATCTTTGTGTTTTTGCCACTTGCACCAAGGAAGTTTGTTTTGGTTTGAGTGTACTAAGTCCACTTAGTAGTCCGGCTAAAAGCATTCCTTGTAGAGCCTACTTAGAGGCATTGACATCTATACACTGCTGACTCAATTCTCTTTGTTCTTCTGTGTGCTGCATGTTCTTGACAATATCCACCCAGAATAATTTAATTCAGTACAATACCAAACGGGAGAAAGATTGTCTTATACCATTCTTTCAAGCTAGAAAGCCTCCAAGCTTAGAAAAAGAGCATTTAAAATCCTTGCTTTTACCTGGGCTTGAACACTGACTGCTGCACATTTTTTATTTGGCCTTTGTGTTCAATGCCTTGTCTCATGATTTCCTGTAAGTCTTTTTCCCTTCGAAAAAAGTATTGAAAACCCAATTTTCTCTTAGGTTCCAAGATTTCATCCAAATACTTTCCATTTCTAAAAACAAATTACCATGTATTTTTGAATATAAGTCAACCTCAGAATTGAGTATAAAATTTAAAAAAACAGATAACTCATATATAAGTTGAGTCTATTATTTTGCCATAATGTCTTCATGAGAGGTATCCTTTTCTTACAAATACACTTTTTTATGGCACTTTGTTAGTTGTCACCAAAACACAGATTTTTTTTATCTTCAATATATTGATTATTGTTTTCAGGTAAAAGTGAAATTCTGTCAGTGATGACAAATCCAATATGCATTGTTTTATACTCAAGAATATATAGTAGGTTAGTTATAACCTGTTAACAAGTTTTTTCCCTTGTTCCAGCGTTTATGATTAATCCACCTTATTGTTGACTGAACTGGCACACAATCATATCAAAAGAAATGTTGGTTTTGAGAGATGAAATTTGTTTTAAATCCAAAATGTTGTATAGTACAATATACAGTGCATTAAAATGAACATGTACTCTACTCGTTGTCATTGCTACAAAATCTGAGTCTAGTACATAGTTATAGATATTTATTTTGCCTTGAATAAAATAGTAGAATAGACACATTTGCAGTATGCACAAGATGCTCGTGTGGCAATGAATGTGTTGAACACTGAAAAATTCTTTTTTGTTTCAGGTTGAACAGAAAACACAAGAGCCTGGAGATTTCCAAAGTGAAAATGAGGCTGCTTTAAAATTCACTCTTAAAAAGCCACCTGATGTCACAGACTTTCCTTATAATGTTGACGATATAGACAAATGTCCCCAACTTGATATTGTTAAGTTGAATCTATGGGATTATGAGATATTTGAACTGGCTAAAGTTTCTGGTAACTTTATCCTCAGCCAGGTGAGTTTTACCATTCTTCATGCTTTATTTCAATTTCTTGTTTCTTTTTTTCCTTACTTTCATAAACAAACTTCTCTTACCATACAAACTATAGACTAACTTTTGCCAAGTACAGACAAGGCAGCTCTTGACCATGGTTCTCTCAGATTAAATTAGTCAATTTACTGATTTTCATTCATCAATAATTTTCATAAAGATTATAATAGAACGCATAGGAGTTGCATCACCTCTTGAATTGCATGTCTTAAATAGAAAGTTATCTATTGTTCTATATTAGTAGTTGGCAGATTATCAGTTTCATAGAGACCAAAGTATTAATATACCAACTTTTGTTCGTACAATCTAATCCCTGGTGTGTTTCTTCTCTAACATATAGACAATACAAAGTATTCTGAGCAATTACTACTTGCATTTTCTTGGCTTAGTCTCTTCTCTTGGACTTGTCAAGAGGGTAAATGTATTTCTTTAAAAAATGGAGAAAAACCGCAAAGCAATGATTCGAATATTGACCTTCAGTGAAATATTTAAATGCCACTAGTAGTTGCTATTCAAGTCCTTCAAGGATAATCTGATTCACTAATCTTGAAAAATTTGATCATCTCTAATTCAACTTTTCATCAGTCTTTTCCTCCTATGTTTGACAACCTTCATTTGACTTATTCTATGAATTCATTTATGTCTTCAGCACCTTTTTTTTATTTAAGAATCTTAGCCATTGGGGAAAATCTTTTGCTGTGCTGAAATCCTAATGTATTGTCTTGCAGGCAAATGATTTTAAAATTTTTTAAAAAACCTCCACTCACCTAGCAATACTTTCCATTTTTTAAAAACAAATTACCATATATTTTTTAATATGAATTCGGATATCATGTCATCCAAAGTCATTCTTATCAAATGTTTTTTTTGGGGGGGGGGTTCTCAGATGAAGTATTATTCATTTGAGGGTTGAAAAAATGGCTATAAGATATGAATCCTATCTGATCAAGACAGTTTGTGGCCTAAATGGTTAATTTTCACCCATGTAAGACAATCTACAATGATAGAATAGTTTCGGAGATCTATGAAAAACAGCTTATGATTATTTTCAGCTTGGGTTTCCCACAAGACTGGATTATTTTAGTATCAGCTGATGTTTTTATAGTCAAAAACTAAAAAGTACTAAATAAAATTCTATTACAAATCTGTTGAGCTGAAATACTCAATTTTTAACTTCATACTATTATATTCATTGCAATTCAAATTTTCCTTCTCCAAATTTGAGTAATCTTTATCATTATTATTGGATGGAGTACTGTAACACAATGTTTATTAAATTTGACTATAGACATAGAAACAATGACCCAAATTGAAAGTTCTAGTAAAGCAACTAAAGGTTTAGATAAAGGTAGAAAGTAGTCAAATTCAATAGAAATATTGTGCACCATAGTTAAGTGCTAATATATATATAGAAAACCTTTCTGCTGCTGAAAGATACTTGAATCCTTTAGAAGCCTCAAAATGTTTATTTTCATCTGCCTACCCCCCACATCTGTTCAAAATAGATTTTTTTGTTATCAGATTCAGAGATCTTTATGAAATACATTCTCTTTTAAATATAGGATAGCTTCATGCAGGTGTTCTTTTTTAAATTTGCCTTGTGAATTCTCTCTCAGGTTGCATACAAGCTTTTTATGGAGGTGGGACTTTTTGAAACATTCCGCATTCCACTGAAAGAGTTCATCTGTTACTTCCATGCATTAGAACTGGGATATCGGAACAAGCCATGTAAGTGATTACTTTCTCCTCTAAGTTCTGCCAATAAAGGATTAAACCTTCACATCTAACTCTTAAATTCATAAACTACATGTAATTGATGGTAGAACTCTTTGGGAAACTGAATTTTTAAAAATTCAGCAAGTAGTCTAGGGGAAATAATTTTAATCAAGTTATTTCCCTTGAAATTGACATTCTATTTTCTTTGTATGAATTTGAGAGTTAAAATGTGTCAAGTGAAATCTTAAACTACCTTCATGACCTTTCTACTTGGGAATTTCTATGAAGCACAGAACTAAAACTTTGTTGATTGTAATTATTTGGTAAAATATTATAGTGTACATAATTGCTTTTTTTTTTCTTTCCCTGATGAACTAATAATAATTTTTTCACCTCCAGAAATTTTTTTTATTCTCAAAAGGAGAATAGTTTACAAGATCTGTAAAAACATTTTATGATTTTCAGTTTAGCTGAAAAGTTTTTTTCTCCAAAAAAGCACCAGCAAGTGAGAATTAGGATTGCAATTTTTCTTCTTTTAACATGAATCTATTATTTTGATCAATTCCCTAATGTTATATTCAGAACCAATTCTTTCGATATTTTTCTCATTTGTGCTTGCGGTGAGCACCCAAAGTTGATTCCTCAATTGTTTGTCCATTACAGATCACAACAGAGTTCACGCTACTGATGTATTACATGGGGTCTATTACTTAACCACACAAGGCATCCCTGGTTTCCAACAGTGCTCCACAGATCTTTTTAGTAGACATGGCTCCTCCAGTGAATCAGGTGAGTCATACTTGTCTTACATTTTTTTTTCCCAATTAAATTACTCGTCTATATAAATGATTGAAGATGTATTTTCATTGAATTTTAAAATGCAGACAAACTTCATGAATGATCTCTTCCATTCTATATAGCTAACTTTACCCATAATTGAAGAATGTAGTACCTTGACTTCTGATAGGGATAGATTCCAGTCCCAATGGCTGACTTCACTGTTCAAATAGCATTCTTTCCATACTAAAGTGGTAGGGGTTGTGGAGAAAATGCAAAAGATAGCACTTTTTTTAATCTCCCACCAGATAAACCAGAACTGTCTGACACTGCCACTGGTTGGAAATATAGAAGTAACCTAACTGATTTGTTTTTAGAGTTTTCCATTTGTTAATACAGAAAGAATGGATTGAAACTTGATCTTATGAAGACAAGTAACAAATTCTCTATTTTACTATAAATAGCAACTGGAATATAACTAATTTTCAACCTTTTTTGAAAAATATTAGTACCTGTAGCATTGAATTGATTTAAATTGCTATTACAAAGTAATGAAATTAGAAAAGAAAAAAATGAATATGCTTTTCAAATCTGAACACAATTCACTTGTTTCTGTGAAAATGAAAAGACGACTGACCTTGAAACTTCAAAATGTATTTGCCAGTTGTAATGCCCTACTAATGTAATGATCCTGAATAATGCTTTAATTCTAATTCTGAGACTTATCAAAGCAAGTAGAGTTCACAAGCAGGAATTTATTTGTCAGTTAGTCTGGCCACTTGTAAAAATACCAAGACTTGACCAAATACTTCTGAAAACTCATTTTCAAACATTGTGACTATATATACTAATTTTGGAGGCTTCTATTTGTGCATTGGTGTATCCATTCCTCTATCACACTAAAACAAAGCCCATAATTTTTGGCATGATGACTCACAAGATATCCACTTGTAACATAAGCTAAGTGTGGTTGACCATGGATGTCATTTAGGTTCATCAAGGAGCAATGCATGACATTTTTATATCTTGCAAAATGGTGTTTTTGACCTAAATAATGGTTATGTGGATAAACCCAAATTTGACCTCCTAGGTCATTGGAGGTAGAATTAGTTTTTGATATTAATGATCTATGGGTATTGATGATTTACAATAATAAACCTTTGTGAAATGAACATATATTTTGTCAGCACCACTGTGATATGGCATTGTGTCATTGAGGTCTTTTTTTGAAAATATTGGTGGGAATGATAGGGACACAGAGAGAGGTTAATTTCTAATTTTTTGTCCTACTGGTTCTAGTACATCCATGCCCTTGGAACTGACAACTTCAATCAGTCAGCGCCTTTGATATAAAATCATGTATTGCTCTATGTAACATTGTATCACTGTCTAAAGAGTTGGAATAAGGTAAGTAGATTAGTAAAGTCACTGGGTATTATGAGAAAAATGAAGCAACTTGTCTATAGTCATTCATTTTTAGGTAGAGGTTGCAATATATTCTTTTTGTCTAATGAAAAATCTCTAATGTCTTTCTACTCTGGTAAGCAATTCCTCTGTTACAATCATATCATCTTCCTACATCAGAAAACAAGAAATGCATGGCTCTTTAAGAAAAAGATAATGGTGTTATCCAAATATTTTTTTTATTTAAAAAACTTAAAATTATTCATCTATTTCATAAGAACATTGAAACTTCTGTCCTTATTTTTGTACTTCAAGGACTATAGCCTAGGTGATTATGTAATGCAGATTGTCTATGAAAAAATTTCAGAAATTCTCTTAAATATCTATACTACAAAATGCAGAAATAGGTGTTTATTCATGATGTTCAGATCTGCATCAGCAAGCATGGGACAAACATTAATGCATTGAAGTGGTATGATGTGAAAGTAATTTATAATTGCATTCACTCAATTAGTGACCAGGTTTCAATAAATTACAAAATATCATTTGACTCCACTGTCTCCTTCAGCTTCTGATTCCAATTTTCAGAGCATAAAGATGATAGGTTTGCTAACTTCAATTTCATTGCTACATTTGTGAATCTCATGGCCTCAAGGTAACAATGGTTGTTCCTTATCATAACAGTAAGAGAAAATATACCATCAATATACAAATTTACTTTTATTACTAACAAGGGAATATGGCGTTGTCTGGAATAACTGCAAATATAACTTGCCACCACAGTCAATAATTGAACAACCGTAGCTTCAAAATTAAAACTAAAATAGAGTAAGAAACATCTAGATTCTGGAGAATTAAGATGTTATCCAAAATCTGTCAAAAAAAAAAAAGTCAATGCTTTCCCTATGTTGGCTCCAGTTGTTCACCAATACAGAAAACTGGTCAGAATTTGAATTTTTTTTTTACATGAAATTTATCCAGTTGAATATCTTTTGTCTAGACGCATTGTCAGTATATGCTTTTTTTTCTTTTTTCCCCACTTACATATTTGGTAGATGAGTTGTGTCCGGAGATCTACTAGAGTTTTTATCAATAACTATATCTTTTCTAATTGTTTGTCTGCAGAATCTGATTCTACCGACAAATGCGGGCATACCCATCGAGCACGGAACGATCTTGATGATAGCTACGGCATCATGGGAGCCAATTTTCCTGCCCTAGAGTTGATGGCCCTTTATACTGCTGCTGCTATGCATGACTATGATCATCCTGGTAGGACCAATGCCTTTTTGGTAGCTACACATGCTCCTCAGGTAACCTTTTTTTTTCACATTCTCAGCCTGAAGTTTCAAATCATGTTCCAACACTAAATTCAGCAGATTTTAACTCCTAAATCCATAAACAACTTGAAACTGATTGTGGAACTCTTCAATGAATCACATAAAAAGTAATGGAACTCTTCTGTGGATTGAATTTAAAAAATGGTCAAAGTGAGATAATTTCAATAAGATATTTCCTTGACATCAACATTCTATTTTCTTTGTATGAATTTAAGAGTTGATTGGCAGGTGCTATAATGTTGGGCTGATGTAATATTCTGAATGAGAAACTGCTGACATATCTTGCTTGAGATCTTCTGAATAGATTTTATTGTCAGTATATATCTATAATCAGCTACAATGTAAATTTAATTATGAACAATTAATTATTTATGAGCTTTTCATTCTTCTGCACTGGGATGTTCTACTCGTAACTTCTTGATAAGAACTTTTCTTGAAGCTATTTCAGTTCTCATCAAATAAAAAATCTTCAATCAAAATTTTCTTTCAACAGGCTGTTATGTACAATGACCGTTCTGTACTAGAGAATTATCATGCAGCATCTGCTTGGGGACTCTTATTACAAGATGAGAGGTACAACTTTCTCTGTGGGTTAGACAAAGCAGAGTTCAAACGGTTCCGGTTTTTAGTCATTGAAGCTATTCTGGCCACTGATTTGAAAAGACATTTTGAAATTCTAGCTCTATTTAATGCTAAGGTAAGTATGCCTCTGTCATTTTCTTTCGAAAAACTTATTCAATTTTGCCTTCACAGATGTTTTTGTAATTTAAAAACGAACATGAAAGTGTCAGATGAAATAAAAAATATTCTAATTGCATCAAAACTGTTGAATAGTAGATAAATGAAAACTATCTAAAATCATCAGTCAATCACCTAATTCCAAATCATTTTTAGACAGATGAAATACTGAAATAAGATTATCTAAAAAAAAAATACAAGTACAAGATTTGGGCATTGTTAGTCTAAAATGAGCAGATAGTGGTGCACTCGTGCAAATTTTCAATGTTGTAGCCCAAGATATATGACCAGGAGTGCCTGGAGACATACATACACTCAATAAGAAAAATCTGTGGCTCACTTGGCTAGTTGGCTAGGCAGGCAGGCCATTTGTAGGGTTACGGTGATTAGATACCGTTTTAGTCTTTTTATGCCTATTATGTCTGTAATCCCATATTACCTTAGTTCCGATAAATGCTTCTGAATGAATCAGACTGAAAGCAACTTCAGAGTCCCTAGATTTTTTATCTTTGGTATCAGTTATCTATATGAAATCTCTTTATTAAAAGAATTTGACTTTGTGATTGCTATTTGATTAGATATCCTGCAACTGTTTGTAATATAAGTTTTTAGATGTTTTCTCTCCAATTAATACTAACATCATTCTATTGCAGGTGAATCATGAAGAAGGCACAGGTATTGAATGGAATTCAGAGGCTGACAGGTTGCTTGTCATGCAAATGGTTATCAAACTAGCAGACATCAACGGACCGGCCAAAAAGAGAGAACTGCACATAGACTGGACACGGCGTATATCAGAAGAATTCTATGAACAGGTACTGGAGAATTGTTCATTTGAGTGCTATTATTGGTTGCAATTCTTATAACTGATATCTAGTTTTCAAAGGTTATGAGCATTGTTTGTGCTGTGTACAGCAGGAAATATTTTTGACTCATTTATCTGATAAACACTGGCCCAGGCACCCAGCAGCTTTGCCTGTGGCTCACAATATTTAATTTTTAATCATTTTATTACTTATATATAAAAATATTTCTTGTCTCAATAGATTTTTTGCCAAACCTTGCCTGGGCCGGCACACTACTGTTTAATAATCCAAGTACATATTATCATGCAGTTGAATATCATAATTTACAAGGTTCATAAATTCCATTTTTCTATCATTGACCAAGACTTGGTGAGATTCTCTTTTGCACAACAAGCCTTTATAGCTTTAAGATTTGATCAGACCTGGTCTACCAAATTGATTGGCTAATTTTTAGGTTTTGTGAATTTGGTCAATCGCAGTGAATTCCAATGAAATCTTTGTTGAATTTTCCCTAATTTTTGATGCCATCCAACCATTTTTTTCTTTTCTTAGAGAGGCTCTGTTGGTTGATCTGTCTCCATATTGTTTCTCAGCTGTTTTAAGTCAGATTTAATTGAAATTTGATGGACAGGTGTCCCTTGATAAAATGCTTCTTTCCGAAAATTATCTCTTACTCAGGGTCACATGATCAGGAAATAATGGCTTTTAATCTTCATTGGACTTTCGGTTCTTGTTATTCAACTAAACAGTTTAGCCACTGTCATCAAAATATTGGCAAAACTTAGTACTCCTGCAGCAGATGTGTTTGTGATGCAAACTATAAGTACTCTCTTCACACTTAACATCTTGAGAGAGTTGTCAAAATAATGACTCTAATTTTACCCTCTTGTTTCAGGGAGATGAAGAAGCAAGGTTAGGGATGCCTATATCTCCCTACATGGACAGGCGCAATGGTCAATTGGCTAAACTGCAAGAATCTTTCATCAATCACCTAGTTGCTCCACTCTGCAACAGCATGGTATCTGCTGGTCTAGTTCCAGGAACCTGGGCTGACTTGGAAGATGAAGGTAATTTTTTTTTTTTTTCTCTTCGATTGAAACCTATGACTTCTTTACTTCCTTGAACAAGTAATAACCCATAATTTCTTTAAAAGAATTAACTCCAACTATAATCCTTAGATGTGAAAATTCCTAAAGTGTTAACAAAATTGTGGTTGGTGTATGTTTTATAATCAAATGCACAAAGGTTTTTTAAACCAATGTAAAAATGTTTTGTATTTATTGGAACTTTTCAGATTTATCAGATAGTGAGAAAGGAGACATTTGTAAAGATACAGAAGAAGAAACCGATCAGGATATGGGTAAGGCTCATCTCTTGCATTTGTGCAATTTCTATAAATCAAACTATCCTGGTTTCTCTAGGGAGACACTACCTAGATGAAAGAACAATTTTAACTTTTAAATAAATAGAAAAATTGATTGTAGAGTATCTTGTCTGATATTTTTTTCTTATGGTGGTGGATTTCAGATTTTAAAACTGTTTAAAAGCCTTGGATTTTAATAGTTGGCCCAAGATCTAAAAGAAACTGATTTGAATTTGTTGTAACAAATTGTCCTTCCTGAAAAAGTGCATGGCTTTTGATTCTTACTAATTAGGATGGTTGTGCCTTTCTGCATTGAAATTGATGTTGCACTTATGCCAAAACATCAAAGAAAAAAATGCTTATTTTTGACTATCGATTTAGTCTATATAAATCACTGATTAAATATTGATAAACAGCAAACACACATTTTCCTCTCAAAATATGAATATTTTGATGAGTCTTCTGAAAGGAGATAATTTTTCTTCAAAGGTGGTCCTGTGATGACAAAGAAGACAAAGACTAGAAAAGTGAGCTGTATTCTCACCAAAAACCTTAAGGAGAATCATGAAATGTGGGTAGGCAAGATAAAGGAAGAAGAGAGGTTGAGCACACTCCCTACTGCTGAAGAAGAGGAGGAATTAGAGGAAGAAAACACTGTAAGTATAAAGGTTTTTAAATGCAAATTTCTAACAGCAATATTGGCAGGAAAAATAAATGCACCTTGATTAGTGCAGGTTAAAATTTAATATGGTTATGATATTGCAGTATGAATTTATGTAACTAAGTAAAAGCTGCTAAAAAACATTAAATTATAATGAGACCTTGAACAATACAGTTGATTTTTTAACAAATTAATCAAGGTCTACCTATAATTCTGAAAACCCATGTATAGTTTAATTGCTCCAAGATAAATGGGTACTCGGAGGACAGGCCCCAAGACGAAGGAAAAAAGTTATTCCCCTTGAATCATTTCATTTCAAATTTTTGCAGCCCGTTATACATTAAAATAATCCCTATTTTCGTTTTGAAATCTTTTCTCTGATGCAGGAGGAGATTCCCGCTGAAACATAACAGTACATATTGCAAAAATGTGAATCCATATTTATCCCTACACTTTAATATTGGTTGTTTTAGAATAATTAAATTAAATTAGATATAAACGCTATTATTTTGGGAGCTGATCAACATAACTGGGTGTTGAATAAAGATATTCTTTATTTGATGAAGTATTATAAATCATTATTATCAATTTTTATGATTACATCAGCTTAATTATTTAGTTTATTTTTTTATTTTTTTAACTTGCTGGAATAAAATTCACAATAAAACTTTTTTAAAACAAGCATAAAATTTGGTTTTATTGTAACTTTTATTCAGGCCAATTAAAAAGTAAAAAAAGCATCTAAGAAATTAAGTTGACGATAAAAAGTATTCATGAAAATTATTAATGATCTATTATACTGTATCAAATAAAACAAAATTGAAAATATCTTTATTTGACACTCAGTTATGTCACTCAGATCCAGAACCCTTTTCTAAGGAATTGTTTTTATGTATGTCCACCCTCAATTTTTTTTTTTTTTTTTTTAAAGATTTTGGTTTGTTAACTTTTTTCTTGGTCATTTGGACCCATTTTTGTATTGGTATCGCTAAAAGAAATAAATAAAACTTGTAGATATTTCAAATTGAATGCTCTTCTCTCTTTCTACGTCCCAATTAATATTTCGCTTTTCTCCCTACTCCTTCCCCTTTGCAGATGGCAGCAGCCGAAAGCTTGGAATGCAGTGAACTGAAAGCAGAGATGGAAGCCATCAAAGAAGAAAGTGAGAGCTGTAGCACCCCAACTTTGGCATCATCAACGGCAACATCTTCACAATCAAGTTCTCATGTCACACCTCTGTCATCATCATCATCACCATCGTCATTATCATCCATTCACACAGCTAATGAATCCACATCATCATCATTGCCATCATCATCATCCCAAAAACAGCTCCATTCTCCTCCAAAGACTTGAGAAGTAGCCAGACAAAGTGACGGTCTCCAATCTTGATGGGGACAAGGATTCTTATAATTAATAATTTTAATGAAGATAACTATTTTATGAAAATGAAAAGAACGAAAGGGGCAAAAAGAGAAAATCAAGCAGAGAAGGCAAAGAATAACCAATGTGGAAAAGAGCTATGGATGGACTGCTACCCTCCCCTATTATCTGTGACTCTCACCTACTATAAATAAGTCTCTCTTTTCTGCCTGAAACAGCATTTTGTTGTGATTTCTGCTCATCCATAGATTGGTTTAAGCAAAGTTTGTGTGTGTGTGAATGCAAGTATCACTACTGCAGAATGAATGCATCCACATGTACCCTCATTGACAGGACTAGATAAGCCAAATATTTCTGAGGACACTTCAGTATTTTCTTCCCACCCTCGCCTTTGGTCTTACATATTACACCCTCACATGCAGGCTGTCTGGCCCAATCCTACTTGTTGAAGGGAGAAAGAAAGGATACTTTTTTTCCACTCTCTATGGAATATCTTTTCTTTAGCCACACTGTCTGTGTTTTTCTGATTTTTCTTTTCAGTCTTGTGCCAGATCAAGAAAAATTTGCCTTTCATTTCTGTGATTGCTTTTAACCTGTTATCCCCCCCTCCCCAACAAGCGTCAATCCTTTACTCTTTATCGATTTAAATGCAGCAATTGTTTGGCACTCATCAGGGCTGATTGTGATTCACACTTGATCACTGACCAATCAGTATTCATTCTAAAAGCAACCAGCCCAACAACTGTCTCTTCTAAATCAGAGAAATATGTTGAGTGAAAAATCTCCCTTCCCCTCAAGAAATAAAATCCAATTTGCAATTATGACTTGTTCTAATATTTTTCTAAACTTCCAATAAAATTGATCATTTATTTTTAAAACAAGACATTAAATTTAGTTAGAATAAAAAAAACTGACAGACCTGCTCCCTTTTTTTAAATAGATATTTAACCAATACAGTTTGGGGGAACAAGTAATTTTTTTTTTTCTAATCAAAGGCTTTCTTCCAAAGTTGTCTGACATGGCTGTGTATCAAATGTGATAATTCTTTTTTTCTCTGAACCCTGTTTAACTTGTCTAGAACTTTGAAAAAAGTTGGGTGTGAGGGTTGTTAAATGTTTTAAACCATTTGCTTTCTTCTCCTTTTGATGCCTCTCTCTATCATGTACATAAAGCCTTTCTCCCTCGTTCAATGACATATCATGACTAATCAAGCTGTACTTTTCTGTGACATGAAGGCAGCAATCATTTAGGCAGCCAGGAGGAAAGGGTTGAAAGCTGCCGTCACCACCCATCCCTACTGACACTTCTGTCCCCCGTGACTAGGTATATCCATTATTTCGATCTAAAACAATCATATAATATGTTTCAACCCTTTCTCTTGCTATGTTGTTCAGTTTTATGTAACTCATAATGCATTTCTAAAGGAAATTTTGTACACTTAAGATATTCATTTTTATTTTTTATATTTCTAGATTTTCCTGAAGGAGATAAATGAATGATCTGGCCCTTTGGGCAAGATGGGATGCACTTGTTTGCTATTTGAATGTGATATTAGTAACTTTACCTCAGTGTAGTGAAGGCTCTATGGCTTATTTATGTAAGTTATTGTGTTGATAAGCTGTTTGTGTTTTTTTTTTCCCTGTTTCCAAGACACACACAGCCAGACATAATGGTGCCTTGAGTGATTCTAGGTTCTCTGCGCTTGACTTTCACACATTTTACCAACTTTCAAAATTAGTCATAAAATGTTGACATTTTTCTTTTCCCCAAAATAAAATTCAAACTTTTATACTACTGTGATCTAGAATACCCCAATGAGACAAATTTTAAGACTGGGAAATAGTTTAGGATTATTCTTTAACTGGTTGCTTATTTCTATATGTGACTTGATAACAGGGGAGGAAAAGCTGCAACAAATGGAAATTCTTCCAACTGACCCCTATTAACCTGAGAGCTGGAGAAAAAAAAACTCTCTGGCAGTGGGTTTTACTTCTCTTTTCAAATTTACAAATTGACAATCAGGTTGTTTATTTATTTTTTTTATAGATTTGCTGATGTCTTACTTGAACTTTTATAATCTAGTATTGTTCAAATTAATTGAATAAATCTCAATTTTTAATAATACCTTTCCCTTGTACACTCTAGCTATGTGTACAGCTGGTGCTGTTCATGCTGCTAAGTTACACAATCGGGCAGTAATTTTATTTCAATATAGAGCTACAAATATCTTATGAGATTCATTTTTTTTCAAGCCTCTATTTTTATGTGATGCTTTCTCCAATGTTAAACATTCACTACAAAGTGAGTATAAAACTTTAAGGGACCAAAATTAGTTATGAAAAAAAATGGTACTATAATGATGCGAGGATCCAGACCTTATGTGTAAAGACTAAAAGTTATTCCCCTTTTTCCTTTGTACCCTAATATATAATCTTCTATCTGAAAATGATTTAGTATTAGGGAATTGGTTTTTTTTGGGGGGGGGGTAGAATTTCAGATGGTTTTAAGTTGTTTTGATTTATCGTTTAATTAAGTTTTGGTACAATAAGAATAATTTTATTCGTTGAAAAATTGAATTGATTTAATTTCCTGACACTTCTATGTTGGTTTTCTAAGTTACTTAGAAAAACATCCATCAAGGCAAAATTAGAATAGTTTTTTCAAAAGATAATATATTATTAGACTAATGATAAAATGGAATAACTATTAGTCTTTTACACATCATATCTGGATCCCCGTATTAACATAATACAAAAAAAAATCCTTAACTGCAGGAACACACTTGTTCTCTATCAGAAATCTGATACAGTTTAGATTTGAATTTCTCCGCAGATTAGAATTGAATCATTGTAACTCATTTTAGGAATTATGTCCTGAGAATGGATTTTTATTAATGAAAGCGATTTTCTTTATTGGGACAATAAAAAATCTTCCTATTTGATTGTATGCAAAAAAAAAAAAAAAAAATATTCTCGGGCCACTTTTTGGAAATTGAAATTCAAGCCTACTTGACTTGGTGCCTGTGATATTATTTTGTATAACTTAAACACTTTACTGTAAAAAGTATTTTCAAGAAATGTGAAGTATTCAATCTTATTAAAAAAAAAAAAAAAAGATACTCTAGAACCTACACTGATATATTTCTATGTGTGTATGTAGTTGTGTTGCAAGGCAATTGATCTATGCATTGTCATGCTAGCATAAACTAACTACTGGGGCTGAAATATTCCATAAGAATCTGAGGGTTTTTGCTGGAAATATTCAAACTTTCCTCCAACCAATCTATAAGTTTGCATAAATTAGACAATATTTTTTCTCTAACCTGAATAAAAACCTTCTGCATGTCCAAGACCATAACCATCTGCTTCAGTATCCAAGATTTACATGGAGGCTTCAATTCATTCATTCTCAAACTGGCTAATTCCTTATGAGTGACGTATGGTTTTTAGATGTGTCCACACATCTCTATAAGACACTTTTCGGTCAGTCTGTCTGTCTCCCTAATATGTTAAATATCAGTTTTCTCAGCCATATCATGTTGGATTGATATGAGACTTAATCTGGACCTTCAGATGAACCATCTTCCTGCTCCTCCTCCTACCACCACAACTAATAATGTTAAATATCAATTTTCTCTGCCGTATCATGTTGGATTGATATGAAACTTGGTCCAGGCCTTCAGGTGAACCATCCTCATCCTCTTCTTCCTTCTACTACAACTAGTAATGCTACCACTACTACTTTGTTCAAAATACCCTTGAAATATGGATGTTAGGATGGTGGACGCATCACTGAACATATGGTTCTTGTTCTAATTCATAGAAACTGATCAGCTTTAACATTAAGCACTGTAGCAGTGAAAGAACCTTCTTCACTTGCAGATAAGTTCTTTTTGCTATAGTTAATTGTTGGTATTATCTTCATGGTTCAGAGAAGCCAGAGCATTTACCTCTCTCAATTGGTAACATAAAAAAAGTACTTGTCCTAAATGGCAACAAATTCAATCTTAGTGCTGACGGATTCACTTGAAAATGTTTTTAACTCTTAAATTCATGGGCTGCTTGTATTGACAGTGGAACTCTTCAATGAATAGAATTTAAAATAATGGAACTCTTCTGTGAATTGGATAGGAAAAAATTCATTTAGAGGTCAAAGGGGGATAATTTCAATAAGGATTTATTTCCCCTCACAAATTTCCGTGTGTTAATTGTATGAATTTAAGAGTTAATTTTTAATGAGAACAAGTAATTTTATTTTTGAATCCATGGCAGTGGAGACTTTTTCCTCATGAATGTAAAATACTGAACACTCACCAACTTGGCTAAATTCTATTCCATTAAGAAAATACTGACAACAGTAAGTTCACTGAAAATATAAAGTTTAAATTTGTACTTGATATTTTCATTTACATTATTCTAAGAACTAAGGATTTCTTGGAAAAAATTATCCAGGATATTTTCCCAGAACTCCAGAGTTACTTACAGCTGATCTAATGGGCTAAATTTTGGCTAAATTCTTGTTCTTCTCCAAGTTTTTGGAAAGAACTTGAGTTTTACCTACCGGAGCGTAGCTGAGGGAGGGAGGCAATTTTTAATTGCCCCCAGGGCCCCCGAAAGCTTTATGAATAGTAGTTCATCTACTGTATCTCTGCTAACATTATACAATAACAAATCTCACTAAATGTTGGAAGGGGCCCCTCTAGGAGCTGAGCCTCCCAGGGCCCCCAAATTTCCAGCTACACTCCTGTTTACTTGCCAAGTCATTGCTTCTTTTCTAGACTTTGACTTCAGCATATCCACTGAAAGTGGGGGGTCCTCTTAGGGGTAGCTTTAGTTTGACATTAACATTTTGGCCTTGGATGTACGAGATCTTGAATAAATGCAGATGAAGTCTTGGCCTCAGTAAATTCAGAAGAGAGAATGAAAATAAATGAATTAGGACTTTACTAGCAAAACCCCATGTCTGTTAAACATAGCTTAATACACACACACTATAGAAATAGATTTTGAAAATAGATATGTCATTTCCTTTTTTTTTTTTTTTTTTTTTTTCCAGATCTTTTTTTAGATGAAATATTGCAAAATTATTAATAATTTTGACTAGCTTTTACCTTCATCCTAACTTTCAGTTGCTTTTTATCTCAGCTTTGAAGTGGACCATGATCCTATGACAACAATTAAACTGGGCAATCAGAAGATGAAGAGAAAGCCCATGGTGAGAATCGAACTCACACCCTCTACCCAGAGAGGGTCCAGTATATGTCTGGCCCCCTCCTAACCATTCAGCCATGGTGACTTTGTAGTTAAGCAGAAGCTGATTTTACACGATATACCTAACTCTTCACAACTGATATTCCATCAACAAGTATGGAATATTGGTTGTAAAGAGTAAGGTTTAAGGTGTAAAATCAGCTGTTCAACTATGAAGTCCCCTTGATTGAATGGTTAGAAGTGGCCGGGCATTCACTGTTCAATTATTGCCATATGATTATGGTCCACTTCAAAGTTGTGATAAAAAGCAGCTGAAAGTTAGGATAAAGGTAAAAGCTAGTCAGAATTATTAAGTCATTCCCTCATTGCAAAATACAAAATTTTGTATTTCTGCTTATTTACTTCAAAAATTGTGATGATTTTTCTCTTGGAAAAATGGCTTAAGAGCTCCCTTTCCTCACCCTTCTATTGCAGATAAAGCAACAAAGTATTCTCTAGATTAGATTCTGTCACAGTAGAATTGAGAAATAAGCTCCTAAAAATGCTTATCAAATAGATTTCTTTGTATAGGTTCCTTTACAGTTTCATCTTAATACCAAACCAAAGGACTTGCTTCTTCCTCAGTGTTTTGAGGTATTTAGTATGTGCTAACCATTCTCCCAATATTGCATTAAGAATTTTTAAATTTAGACCTATTCAAATGCCTCTTCATTATCATTGCTGATTATAAATCAAACTTTTTAGTTTTCACTTTTAAAGTGAAATTTATTTACTTTCATTGCCACTTATTCACATGTCTATAGTTTCTCAGAATAAATCATTTGTTTTAAGATATTGCTAATGTGCATTTAGCTCTGGACTCTCTGGATGCAAATGAGCGCTTGCCTTAAACTGAAAATGCAGTTTCCTTCTCTTTAACCAAATTAAGCTATGAAATACAATCTCACTGAGGTCAAAAGTTGTAAATGCTAAGCTTAAAAAAAAAACTAGTTGAAATGTTCTATTTATATAAAACAACTGTTTCCCTTTGCCTGTCACTGCATTCCCCTCCTGAATATTGACGCAGCTCAACCAAATTTGGTATGTATACTTAATGGACCTAAGGGAAGAACTTGGACTATTTACTGTTTAAAATATGCTTTTAAGAGTTTTATAGAGAGGTTCTATTTATATTTAAACTGAACCCTCACTTTCCATTCATTGGTACAGCATTGGCATAGTTCAACCAAATGAGTATGCATACTTAGTAGACCTAGAGGGAGAAATTGTACTCCTTGATTTAAAAAAAAAAAAAAAAAAAAAAAAAATAGGGAGGGGTTTCTATCAACAATGTATCTATTATGAACCCTTACTTTCCATTCAATAATTTTTCTTCCCTTATCTCATCAACTGTCTGTCTATTATTGTACACCCCCCCTCTTAATTTGAATGAAAGAAAAACTTTTTTTTAAAGGTTTTAGAGAGCTATTTAAAACGTAACTATGCTAAACTTAAGGATAACTAACATTCAATATATATACTAGCTGGAAACTGCTCAATGGGGCAGGTTTCAGTATTATAACATTTTGGATGGGGAATCTTTTAGTTATGTTCTAAATATCATTGGATTAAGAAAGCACCACATTTCTTCCTTTCTGGTGATATTCTACTATTGTTTTATTATTTTCATTTGTGTCGTGTTAGGGAGATTGAATTAAGTATGACTGTTGGTTTACTGTTTTCGTTCTGTCTGGTTTTAAGAATTACTTTTTTATTTTTTTTTAATTTGTAAGTTCATTGCTTAATCCTCCTCTTAATCCAGGTGAGAAAGCAGTATTATTATGAATTCCTGATAAATTTACAGCCAGTAGCCTTCTCCCTCTTTAAGATCTAATTTTGTTCTCTGGTCTTTGATAAACTGTCTAATAAGCCATCAACCGGTGAAGAGATGAAAGAAATTATTCTCCTTTAATATTGATTGTTTGCACTTCAACATTTAACTTTTACATTTGCAATTATGTAAACAAGGCTTGTGTTGTCTCCATCTCAAAATCACACACTTTATTCACTTTTTTATTATTATCCCCCTCCTTTTAGAGAATTACTATCCCTGGCAGCTCCTCATGACATTCACTACTACACCCAGACACACACTTTTTTTTCTTCTTTGTAACTGGACATTAACTCTTAAATTCATAAACCACTTGGAACTGATGTTGATATAATTGACTGGAACTCTTCAATGAATAGCATAAAAATAGAATTCTTCAGTAAATTGAATGAAAAATAATTCAAATGGTCAAAAGAAGTTCAAGCGGGAGTTATTTTTCCTTGAATTTGACCTATTTTCCTTTTATGAATTCAAGAGTTAAACCTAGGAAAAGTTTAATTAATAGTTAATTTCTATTTCTTTTTTCTGTATCCGTTCTTTTTCTGACATCAGCATTATTTGTTCCACGGTCATGGTTTGCTAACTTGGAGATAAGTTTGAAAACTCTTAACAACATTTAGAGCAAGAGGAAAGATTTTTCCCTTCAATCTAATTCCCAGGAGTGTTCTTAAAATGAAAGTAGATTTGAAACCCTCTATTTAACTTTTCTATTGTACAGAAACTTTCTACTCAACAGAGCAGAACTCTGGCTAATGTTGATTTGTGATAAATCAGGTTTTTTATGCCTAAATTCTAATCTGGAATGCTCAGGACTTGTGTCCTGATGTTTATTCCATCCACTCCATGACTGATCAGATTGCGAATTTTCTTCATAGAGAAAATGTTCAAATAGTTGCTCTTGTGAAGATGATGAATGGTTGCTAGAACAGGATAATTTCATTTCTTTCATGAAACTAAATTGAATTCTGATTCAGCAAACTAACTTCTGAAATATTTCTCAACCTATTACAAGAGAATTTTTCCGTAGAGCAGTCTGGTTTCTGCAACAGGAGTTTTTAGGAATAATTCCACTTCTTTTTACCATCTTTAAGAAAATTCATTCTACATTCTCTACATCTGTGATAAGTTCTCACACCGAGTATTCAGACATATATGTTTTGACTATTGGCAGGTCGAATTATTGGGATCTGCTAGGATATTTTTATAAAATTTGATTTAAAACCCGCTTTCATTGCCTCTTTCAAGATGTTCAAAGTAGACCTTATCTACAAGTCATATATTAGAATAGATTGAAATCCATCCCCTAAGCTTGGTATATTTTTTATTAGTTATTGTGTTCCAATCCCAGAATACCTTTCGTTTCTTGACACTTCATGATAAAGTGGATCTCATTGACTTTAAAGTTAACTTCTTAGAATTGCTCTTCTAAATGAATAAGAATAGGCAGCTCATTTTAGTGCTGCTGCTTTTAAACTTTTTCCCATCAAACATTTTTGATGGACATCAATGTTCAATGCTTTCTGTATACAACAATGCTTTCAGAAAAGTTTATTCAACCCAAACTTCATTCCTTGAATATTATCTGGTTATTTTCTCACTATTAGTTATTATTGTAATGGATGTAAAAGCATAATTAACTTTTCTATCTTAAATTGTTAGTTTCATTCAGTTTACATATTGTACATGAAATGACCCTTTCTTTTTGTTCAGTCTATTTTTTTTTTCTTGCTTCAGATTATATAATCCTAATTATTCATAAATTTTATCCAGAAATAGTCATTCATGAAAAATGCTTATTCAGTTGTAACATTAGAGCAGAGCTTTCCAAACTGTCATGACACTTTAGTGTGTCACCAATAATCTCCTAGTTGTGTTGTGAATTTAGGTATGATTTTGTATATCTTTTGTAAAGATAGTTTTCCTGAGTCTTTTGAACTGCTGGTATGACATTGTATATTTGGCTTTGCTAACAAAACTTGAGTAATGTTTTGTTAGAAAATTAGAGCTTCTCTTGGTAGTGCAAAGCTTCCAGCTTAGCCATGTACAGTTCTATAGCTCTAACCATGCTGCCAGTCATCTCTTAAAAAATCTTGCTTCTTTAACTTGTCAACATAGAATTCCATACAGCCACACATTGCTTCAAAGTTTATTATTCACTTAATTGCAAAAATCAGCTCTTAGCAACAGTTTAGTTGTCGTATTTGTTTTTTAGAATATCTCCACCATTTTCAATATTTTGAAAGTGCAATAAATATTTAATCGTATTAATTCAACTCTTGAAATATCACTGTTCAATCCTATGAATGTCATGTAACTGGTTCCCAGATTGCATATCTCATTCCTGTGTACATGAGAGTGAGTATTTTTCTTTCTCTGCCTTCTCTTAATACCTTTTCTTTCTTTTATTTATATTTTTATGATCACTGCAATGCCTCTGATCAAACCTTTGTACATATTTGTAATGTAACATGTATAAATGACCGAGTGACTGCAAATGAGTGTAGAATACTGTTTTGTTAAAAAGTAATGGCTAATAATTTCATTGAAATTTTGTTGTCTGAGTTATCAGAAGCTGTCATTTTTAATGGTATAATGTGAAAGCTGCTACATTAGTAAACTTTCCCACACCATGTTGGAAGTCTGTCAATTTATGTGATGATGATGCTAATACCACTCTAAAGGAGTATGGCGGCTCTTAGGAGAGCACACTGTCATGTGTTTCACTTGGAGCAGTGTGTGAAATGAGAAATGACCAAATGCAAAGTCTGGTTTGGCAAGATGTTCTGATAATCAACCGCAGAACACAGGCTAAAGCAGCAACAGAACAATCATGTGGCTGCATACAATAAATACCTGGCTTAACTTCAGCGATTGTGCAAGAACCGGTGTATCTTACGCAATTTGGCCGTATACTGTCGATTCATGTACTAAGATCAACAAACACTTAACGTTGCTTGTTTTCTCCCTCCTCACACACATGCACGCACACACACTCTTCTTTTCAGATAGAGGGTACAGATTTTTCAGAGATTGGTTGCTAACTTATAGCAGAACATTGTCTACGAGTATGGTAATTATAAGTCATTACCTTTTTGTGACAAATGAATGCAACTCCACAACTACCTGACTGTGTGTATGAGAGTTGGATGTATGAGAGGAAGCATTTATGTTGTTTAGCTTTTCATACACACTAGAACATACTGGACAAGGAGCAGTGTATGGTTTTTTGTTGTTTTTTTTTTAAATTAAAACGTAACAAAGACAAGATTTATATATATATATATATATACATACATATATATTTTTAATTTTTCTTTGTGTTCAGGTCACTCAAGAAGTGCTGTATATGGCACTTCTCCACCCGTCATTCATCAATCCTCCCCCGTACCCAGTCCTTCCTGATTGCTGCTGTCTATATAATTGGTGGCACCATTTGTAAGTTGCTATCCAATGTCCACAGTGCTTTAGTGTCAAGCAGGACTTTTTATCTTGGTGGACGATTTTAGCTACTACAAACCATAACTGCTGCTGCTGCTACCCCCCCCCTTCCCTCCTCAAACCCAATCATCGTGCCACTTCAAACCCCTCTTACCTGTCCCATTGCAACTCAGGAGACAACTCCGTTGGCACATCCCACCCTTTCTGTTGGTAGCCAAAGTTTTTCTCAACTGGAACGGCCTCTTTCTCTCTTCCCCACTTTTCAATTCTCCATGATGGACCTAAGGTGATAAATGTTGTTTTGGCGCTGTCTCGTTTGACATTCACCATCATAGATTTCTTTGACTACCCAGCATTTTTGAGCTGTGAAAGAACCAGGATGTACTTTACTATGTTATCAATAAATAATTATAAATGAATATTATGATTTAATAAAGTTGTCTCTTGAAAAGAGGCATTCAGAAACTAAAAATTTTGTTTTTGTCATGCTTTTTTTCTTTCCAACTCAAGGTAATGGTAAGTAGGGGAGTTAACTCCTGTTTTGTTTTTGTTTTTTTATAAGAGGAAAGGAAAGAGTTAACTGCTCATTTTTACATTCCAATATGGCCAACTTTACTGTCAGCTATTCTTAGAGGTTCAAAATAACCCCTTGAAAAGACCCTCCTGTGGCACTAACTTCAAACAGCAACATAATTGACATCAAAAACACTCTTGAACATTGTTTTATGCTAGGAATTGCTTCTACCCCAAATTAAATAGCCAAAATTCCATTTTCACACTTCAATGGTGATCCCAAAATACCTCCAGTTACTACACCCACGTATAAAAGGAGGTAAGGTACAAAAGATGAACCAAGATGAGGACAAGAGTCTGAAAACACTTCATGTAATGATAATCATTCATCTAAAAAATTTTGACAGAAAAAAAAACGTATTTTAGTATCATCATTTCAGATCTAAAAAATCTTGTGTAGTTTTGAAGACCTTGTATGAACTTTGCTTTCTAACCAGAAAGCATAACTAATCTCTACAAATATTTTAGCCATTGCTTCTTTTTTAGTTCTTTTAATCATGAATTTCTCCATGAAGGATTCATTCTTGCTTCCAATGCTTGTGTTGACATCAAATGCTTCTATGAAGTACTGTTGGGCTGAAGACCTTGTGACAGTTTTATTCCCTTTGGAAATGGTTAACCAGTATAGAGCTTAAAATTGAAGAAAATAGGTGTCTTCTAGGAATGTACTTTTTATGCCTCTTAAATGACTGTCTAAATTAGAAAATGAGCATTCTGTAAATAGACACTAAAATGAAGCAAGTTCTTGACTTTTTTCTCTTTTTTTTTTTTTTTTTTTGTATAAACTTAAAATTGAAAGCAGAAAATGGCTGGGCAGTTAATTTGTATGAATATCCAACAGATTAAACAAAACAAAAAAATGATTTCAACATATGCACATCTGAGAAGCAGTCATCAGGTTTTAAATAAGTCATAAATTATTTCTTACAGTGTGGTAATATTTTTCTCTTTTACAACTTGATTCTCGCAGATATGATCTTTAAATAATTTCCTGCTATTTTATTTACAGGAATTTAAAGTGATCTCCTGTCTAAACATGATTATGAATAAAACACTAGTTAGTGTCCTAATCAATTGCAATATAAAAGAAAAGGCTCTGTCAAAAATTATGAATAAACATTTTTTACTCTAAAACAGACCTGATGCCAAATATGCTTTAGTTTGAAAATGTCATTTCAAGGGGTTTTGTTTTTTTCAACAAAACCTTATTTTATGATTTGAAGAAAAAACTAGACAATCATAGGTTTTAAAATATTTGAAACCCTATTTTAAAACGCAATTATTTTTTTCAAATGTGTCAAGTTTTTTCTTGTTTTTACTAGAAAGAGAAAAGTACAAATCATTGTCAAAAGAAAAAAAATTTCATTAATTACAACTGAATTTGACTCCGTAAATCAAGTTTTACGTTGTAATTGATAAATCAATAGTATTGACGCCATTTTGTCGACAGGTCTTGAGTTTACTTAAAAGTAATTTACACTTACAATGATAATTCAATTCGGATGAGTTAGTTCCATCATTACTTGATTGAACTGGTAAAAAGAAATTGTCACATTGCGTGAAAAACAATGAAATATAGCTTTTATTCAACTGTAGGGTTTTTATAATCCTTCATCGCAGATTGAACAGGTGATGACAGCTTATGTCAACAGTAGCAACAAACGGGGGGGGGAGGCTTCAACGTTTAAAGAAAAGTGGGGTCAAGTCGGTTTCTTTCTAATGACCGGAAGTCATTTGATTGGCAAGACTTTATTACAGTATAGCTATCGATTCAAAATCGTCCAATAGTTTTTGACAGCATTTACCAAAATTTGCTTCTGTAATGAAACAA
Organism: Thysanoteuthis rhombus; assembly: GCA_963457665.1. Lineage (NCBI taxonomy): Eukaryota > Metazoa > Mollusca > Cephalopoda > Oegopsida > Thysanoteuthidae > Thysanoteuthis > Thysanoteuthis major. Next base: position 34,250,796 of record OY735220.1, on the reverse strand, counting down.
TCTAGTTTCCAATTGATTTTTCAAACAAATCCCCGTTAAAACGTTCAAAAGGTGAATAAATAATTATTACATGAAAACAAAAAACGAAACATCGTTCAAAATGCAAAATATAATTCATTGGAAAATGAAAAGAAATTCCAAATGATCCCCCGGTATTCACACTGAATGCATCATTTGGCCCAGAAAACGTAAATAGAATAAACAAAGAAAATGGGACTGCAACCGATCGTGTGTGTATGTAATTATATATATATATATATATATATATATATATATATATATAAGTTATTAACACTGCGTTGTCTTTCTTTCCTTCTTGCTCTTTCTATTTCCTTATCTCGACAATTGATTATAAAGAAAATAATTTTATAAGGCGTAATGTGAGGTAAAAATGAGAGAAATCCTTTCTTCATCCACTTTCTATCTTTCCTTTGTAATGAACGCTATTAATCAATTCAAATGAAGTCTGGACGAGAAAAAAAATTGATCTTTCAGAGATCTTTTGCCACAGTTGAAAATAGATTATAATTAAATTCAACATATTTTTTTCGTTACGCTGGAAGTTCACAATTCTTTTCTATGTCTAAATTCCTATTAAGATGAGAGATAAAAGTTTAACATTTGATTATAAAATCTGCAATATCTCGTAAAGTGCTGGCGGAATTGAAATTTCAGTCATTAAAAAGTTCTAACAATAGTGACTTAAACATGATTCAAACATTTGAATAAAGAATTTAGTAAAAACCTTTTTCTTTAACTTGAACGATGAATTGTTACAATTCATTGGATTTAACGTTGTTTACTAAATGCCTCAGTTATTTATTTATTTATTTTTTTACACAAGTTAGGTTTCGTAAAAGTCTAATAAAGACATTTTGTATTCTCTAAACTGAATTTTCTTTTATGCAAGACTGTTTTCTAATATTTTAAGAAAGCGAAATCTAGCGAACGCCGTGGATTCAGGTTCATAATGACCATAACTAAATGTTTGCAATATTTTCTTTCCAAAAAATGATGCTGAATTCATAAAAATGTCTGGGACTGAATAATCTTAATTCAAAGCAGATTAATTTTTTTGTATGAATAAACAAGTATTTTACCCCATCTTTTAAATTAAATAAAGCATGGTTTGAAGAGATAAAAGATCAAAGACTTACGTTATGTCCTTTCCGCCATTTTGCATTACATCGACTGAAACAGACGATAACTTTGTTAATTCTATTATTCTTGTAATTTTTTTCTTAAGGTAAATTCGTTTCAGCTAAATTTCTTTTATTTCTTCATTTACAACATCTGAAATCTAATTCATACGACTTTGATAAAAAATAAATAAATAAATAAAGCAAGATTTTCCCATGAACCTTAGCTCTTAGGTTTGCATACACAGGGGTAAGCTTTTCAGTACCAATGATCCATTATCTATTATGATTCTATAAAACGCTGATTGGCCCTATCAAGGTTAACTACAGAGGTAGCAGCTTTTTGTTGCAACTTCCTAGGCGGTAAAGTAGTCGCAGTGATTTGCCCATTCTTCTTGGTCAACCATCGTGGCTCACTTACTTTTGTCAGGGTACCTGACGATGAGAAAGCACAGGATGAAATGAATTCATGCATTTCCCAAATACATGAGTGTGGAGCGGATATCATGACCAGCTTCGCCCAGAATTTAATCTTGGTTTGCCGATTCCGTTTACCGGACTGATAACTGTAACACCATTCTGAACATCATCTTATGATAACTGAACTCGTGTTTTTTCAGTGGTCCAAACGTGTACATATTTCCCGTACTCGCTTCACGCAATTATGGTTTCTATTCAAACAATTCTACCACTTGATGTTGTTTGACAATAAAAAAAATCTTTGCGACACATTACTTCACAGTTTTGTTTGCCAACCCAAATATATAAAGTATTCCCGGCAGTTCAACAGACTCAGGAAAAGTATCTTTTTAAAGATGTACAAAACTATACTCGTACAGGATGCGTCACCAGTTTATAGGATGTAGTCTCTCTTTTGTGGTGGAATCTACATCCCGTTTTCGCGCATAGTGTCTATTGTTGAATCCGAACAGCGATGGATTGTTGAGAGACGAGGATTTTGGATCCTCGTGGATGATGCTGTAGATGTGGAAGGAAAGGATGCTGTACGAAGAGAAGGGAATGGAATGCACGCCAAGTATGAAGTTAGACGCGCATTGAAATAAAGAGGAATGAATACATACAAGAATTATGGCCAGACAAGAGACGTACGTTTAATACAAGAATAAAGATGAGGTACATGTACGGGTAACGTTAATACGATCGATCGTGAGAAGTAATATTAGGAGAAGAGCTAGTGAAAGTTGGGAGCTCTCTTGTCTTGATAGTGCTGGCGTCGGAGTTGTAGCGGAGTTGTCTGAACGCGTGGATTCCGTATGGTTGGATTGCTCCCAGATACGTGGAAACTGGGTTCAGTGTGTGAGCCTTACTGCCAAGTAAGTGAGTTAACTTGGGGGCTATTCTCAGACGCAGTTAGACTATCGACGAACAGACTCTAGAAGACATAGAACATAGAGTTTTATCCATTCGTGTTTCCCGAAGTGAGGATTGTCGTTAAGATCGGATCGGCCAGTGGGTTGACGATATGATAACGATCTTAGAGAGAAGGAAAGAGAATGGCCAGCTGCAAGGCCGGGGCCAGAGGCATGGTCAGCAAGGAATACTGGCGCCAAGGAGCATTGGACCAGGGAGAAGGAAAGAGAAAGAATGGCCGGCCGCAGAGACCGGAGCTAGAAGCGTACCCAGCTAGTGGTGCTGGAGCTAGTGAGCACCGGGCCATATGCGTCCAGGGGTTTTATAGGGGTCGTCAGAGGAAGTGACAATTTGGATATCTAGCTAAAAGAAGAGTTTCGTTCTAAATTCCTAACTAAAAGTATAGGGGGCACTACACTCGCTTACAACGTTTCGGCCGATCCACTTTTCGGCTTTTTTACAGTGTGCAGTCCATATGGGAAGAATGAGTGGGGTTTCTTTTTTTAAATTAATGAATTACCCGAAACATCGTAAAGACAACAAAGAGAATCAGATCAATAAACAGAACAAAAAATATCCTAGTCAATATAAGTGAAACCTTTCATAAAAAGTTCAATCGAAATAATTTTAATTGTGTCCATTTCTGCATGAGAAGGACATTCACAAGGTTTTGCTTAGTCTGGTAAAAGGATTATAGGTGTGTAGCACTCCTACGCTTACTAATTAAATACAACTTACGAAGTTTTTTAAATGATCCCGACTAACGGATGGTTAAAGTGTAAGGTGAACAAGAATTTGGGATAGTCAAATGAAAAGATACAAGGATCAACTCAAAACTACCATTCAGAAACAATACATTCAACAGTCGAATAGTTAAACATCCGTATATGACTGGCCAACATGGTGAAAAATTTGCCATCATGAAATGAAGAAATTTGAGACCATGGGTTGATCTAATGCAGAAGCCAAACGAGAAACGTAAAAGCAGTGACAAGAACGAATCAACAATCCGAACATCATTGAACAATTTCCATGCACTGTGTGTGCGTGTGTGTGTAAGAATATACTCTTCAAGGTTTAGACTCCAAAACCATCAAGGACCTTCTGGACCGAATTCTGATCCGAAACATCCAGATATTTAAAGGAGATCTAAAGGATACTTTTCAGCCAACAAAGCTAAAACTCGAAGGAAATGGAAAGAAAACGTCAAGACTGCAAAGAGCAAGCAGAAAAGACTTTCGTTAGATTTAGGAAACTCTAAAGATTGACAAATATTTACGTTATGCGGGAAAACTTAGCTGTGCACAAGGCAACAATTATGTTTGCGTCACCGATTATTACCAACAAGTAGTGAGTTATATTCACACTTGGTCTTTCATACTTGGGTTCATGTTACTTTCCACGTCATAAATTGATGGTAATGTTAATCCTTGATCTTACAGATGTAAAATATGGCAGTTTAACAGCTTACAAAAGTTCCAAAAATTATAACTAGGTATGCATTGATCAGATAACGATACAATAATGAATTTAAAAGCCATTAATCTAAAAACGCTAAAAAATGTTCTCATTACTTCTTCGCTTTATGCCATTTCAGCTTACGAAGGGTTCCTATTGAGAGGCTCTATTTTCGGGTACAAAACAGATATAATAGCACAAAAGATTCACTCAAAATCTACATACCCAATCTTAAGCTCCCACGTAAGCGAAGTTGGAAACGGGTTTTGAGAGCTGGGTATACGATAAAGCTGGGCTTTGAGAACTAGTTCACGATAAGGCTGGATTTTGAGAACTAAGTATACGATAAGACTAGGTTTTGGGAACAAGGTATACATTTATGTCTCCATTAGTAGATAATAAACACGCAAAAGACAGGAAATTGAGAAGTAGGTATATGCCGTCTCCTCGTACCCCATTCCTATCATTGTGCGTAAGCACGCTGTTCTTACACACGAAGCCAGGTTATACTCACGATTGGGTTAATGCATTTAAATAGTTTGAATGATAAATCAACTATTCTAGAAACTAAAACTTCCATTCATGAATCTGATAAAATGAATGGGACAATGATAACCTAATCTATTTAAGTAATGACATGAATGAACTCTTTTGTTTCTAATCCTGATATCCCAAAATATTTGTAGAGGAAAACCATTGATAACCGACTTGTTAGCCACAACGGTGGAATCCAAGCACATACGTCAGAACAATAATGTCTAAAACTAGCATAGCACTCGTGAAAATGATATAATTACTCATGTAACAATCGACGCTTCTGCCTAGGATGAGAGTATCAGAGCGTTCCGCCTAAGATTAATAAAATGTCGCTTCCCGGTACTATTGCCCAAGATCAAAATGAAGTATCGGTGCGCCCACTGAAAAGTGTTACACACAAACATGCAAAACGATTTGAAAACTGACCAATGAATATTTCACGAATAAATTTAAAATTAAGAAATAAAACCGCTTTTCACCTTTCTTCGCGTTAAAAGTTAATATCCCGCGTTTATTTTACATTAGCCATTCAACACAATTCCCAATTATTATTTAATTTCAAGTATACCATCATTTGACAATATGGGGCACATTATTTAGTTTATAAAAATAAAAAGTATAAATAAATACTTCTGCAAATTCCCATTCGCTGCAGAAACAAGCTGCAGACATTTCAATCAATTAAAAGATTAAATTCAATTAAAACATTGGCTGGCACTCAAATTATGTTTATTCTTTCATTATTTATGAACTTTCTCATGGACTATGCAACCGAGTTGAGAACATCAGCTTCTGTCAAATGAAGACTCTTACATGCTAACATGTAAAGCATCCGTCTCTCAAGTGACAACCTCCAAGTGGAGTACGAACGGCCGGTGACGAGGTCCTGGTTTTCGTTGCATGCGTCAGTTTAATGATCCATGCAAGTTTCAAGTTTAGTCGAAACCAGGACTCCAATCTTAAAAGGATTTATGACCACTCCCTTGGCGGGATGCAAGTCTACTGAAGAGATATCTCCCCCTAACTACACAGCTTAGAATGTATTTAATTAGCTGCCGAGTTCACAGGTAATGTTTTTCCTAACGAAGCCGGGAGCTCCGGCATGTCAGTCAGACCCGCTAACCATTACACTATCTGGAAAGACACATGTTGGCATTTGGGTTCATCAATGTTCAAGAGGTGACGAAATGGCATACCATGACAATAACTGAAGATTGTGCTTGGATATCACAGCCATTAATATTGGGAACTCCAGAAATAAAGTGGCCAATCAAAGTAATCATTATCCTATCTATTTTCAGACTGTTGCCTTCATCTTAATTGTTCTTAACACATTTCGACCGACTTGCTCTTTGCCCTTCATCAAGTTTATGTTATATCCGGCCGTTTTCTCTACAAGATAGCCCTCATTCCCAAAGAACTGGGTGTTAAGGTTTTCTTTTCTCATGTTGACACAATTAAAAGAATATCGTTATAGTCAAGTCCTGTACCTTTGTTGAACTGTGAGTTTGAGTAGAAGAAATGTAAAAGACAAAAATATTAGGGGACTAAAATTAGGAGTTGATCTTTGATAAAAAAAAAAATGTCTCAACTAGGGTAGTGTCTGTTTCAAAGGTGTATGTTTGGATTTGGGAAACGGCCGAAATAAATGGTGCGTGGAGCAGCCAGCCATAATTGTAATAATAATGATTTTCTGTCCATAGTACGAAACTATGGCTCCAAAGTATTTCGGTTACTTCTCTTCAATGTAGCAAATTTAGATGATTAATATCTAAATAAAGATGATACTAAGAAGTAGAAGTCATGGGAGATAGGATATAAACATCTTTCCTGTAGTTTCTATAAACTATTAGATTTCTTGAGAACCGCTGATTCAACTTCAAACTTGACATTGCATTGCCTTATGTACTGACAAATCTATCTGGCAAATCCAAACTTTGTACAATGACCAGTTGTTGAGTTTCTTCATTTTTTTCACACAGATGTTAGCCATCACTGGTGAAAGTGGTAATCCCATAACCAAACTTTCTTCTCCTATTTGATTTTTCATTGGAAATATGTTCTGTGTATACAAAACATTAGCATTTCCACCAGTTTGCTCATTAAAATGCTTGTAGATGGCTTAAACAATCATCCTGTCTCCTATTTATCTCTCACAATAGTCAGGATCTTGTCTACTGAAACTTGCTTAAACATGTTCATAACATAGAGGTTATTTGTTGGGTCAGGGTGAGCATTATTAATCTAGACAAATGGAATGAATTTTGGATAAAATTAGGAGGTTACCCTGATTGTGAATTGTTACATACACAAGAATAGGTTACATAAATAGTTGGATATTGAATGCCTTCCTTAAGGATATTAAGAAGGCTGTGGTTGCATGTATATGCAATACCGTACTGTGATATTTGCTGATGAAGAAGTGGCTTTGTTTCATTTAAAAATTTGACAGTTTGCTTCTATCCAACACAGCTGGGTCTCATTTTTTTTTAAAGCTTGATGAACTTGGCTCCATCAATTACAGTAAGTTCACTCAAAAACAAGTTTGTACAAATTGACCTGAAAATTACCCTTGTCAATATTGTGGCTGCACACAGTCCTCTCTAAAAGAAAAAAAAAAGTAAAAAATAGACTCTGCACAACGATAGAAAGACTGAAACATGAAAGCCATATATACACGGGGCAGAGGGGGGTAGATGAATGTATAAGCTGAATGTAGATAATAATACCATACGGAAACCAGAGACCTGAAAAATTAATTTCAACAGTTAAAACCTCCTATATCAAGAGTAAATAAAATGGCACCATGAGCTCTTTAACACTCCCTATAACAAGAGTAAAAAGAGAGATCCCTTGAGAAGAGTAGGTAGCTTTTCCAATTGAACCTGTTCTCATCTTCATACATAAAAAGTGAATATATGTTTGTCATTATGTTCCAAAATTTTTTACCTTAGGAGCTGAAATTTGGCATAAAGGTACATCAGCTATGTAAGGCTGGCCTTGGAGGCCTTCAAGTTCACCAGTGGTAACTTCAAGAATCTACTAACAAGACTTCATCACTTTGATTCAGTTGGACAGTGGTGTTTCTGGTTGAAGAGATGGAAGGAAGAAGGAAAACAAACAGTAGTAATGTTACAAAAAAATAAGTTGCTTAAATACATTCTGGAGTTATTTTGAGTCAGAGCTTCTGATAGATAAGAAAACAAGGAAGATACACCCATTTTAGTGCCTTCAGAAATAAGGAGCACCGTCCTATAGTTTTATAATTTATAAAACACAAAATCCGTGAACTCAGCCAACTGGAAAATACAAATAAACAGCCATTACATCCTTATTTCTCTTCTTAATCAAACGAAATTTAGAATATAATGAGATCATGGCATATCAGAGACTATGCATGGTTCATGAAACAAATCTAATTAACCACTTGGAAATTAATTACTCAATTAGCGGATTAAATATACTAAAAAAAGTCATATAATGGCCAAAACTTCATTATTTCTCACGGTAATCACTTTTGGCCATGATTTCCTCTGGGGTTCACATGCAACTTGGGTTTTTATTATTATCATGATTCCAATCATCCTCATTATTGAGGCAGTTCACTCAGCAGAGGACTGCTGAAGAAACAATAGCCATTATCGTGCATTTTGTAACACTTCAACAAAAAGTAATGAACAATTTTCAAAGACCACTGGATGAAAGATAGCTTGAGAAAAAGACAAAGAGCATCCTGACTGAAACAATGTATTAAAAATGGTGAAGATGAAGGCATCAGTCTGAAAAATTGATAATCTTCATTATTCTATCTATCTCAAACTTTAGAAAACAACTGGAAAAATGATATCAATCCTCATTTTGAGGATTGAGACTAGAATGTATATTGAGTCATAAAGATTTACTCAGATCATTTTTCCTATCCATTTTTTCTTTTTTTACGACTTATGGTTGTTTCAACTTGGGCTTAACCTAGATCCCTGCAGATCATATACAAAACTGTGGCCAGCAAAATAATCAAAGCTTTGAGATCATATGAATCTGCTTTCTGGAAAATTAAATCACGGAAAAAAAGTCATCATCTAAAGAGGCCAACATTTTAATCAAACTGTCTTAAAAACTGATTTTTTTTTTCCTTTCTTTTGTACAAACTTGTCAAAAAATGCAAAAATGCCAACATAGTAAACCATTCCTTATATACTTAGACACATACACAAACCAGCTAATTCCGTGTCTGGAAAGTTAATGTAATCAAACTCATTCTATCAGTGAGAATACAAACATTTAAAATAATATACAAAAAGGAAAAGTAAAGAATATATGTTATGAATGCATTCACAACATTACTGATGGATTGACTGACAGACACTGAAGGCATCTTCAAGGGTATGGATCACAGTGCATCAGATTATCATAAGCCACAGAAGTGGTTCTTCATTTTATTTCATTTTCCCAGGCAGAATAAAAAAATCAGGGGCTATCATTTGCTATTGATGTCATCCCATTTTTCTCAATTGATACCTTCGTTATTCTTTAATATATATATATATATATATATCAATGGAATTTTTGTATGTAGGCTTGTGAGGATATCCTACCTATCAATTGATGACTTTGTTATTCCTTAATATATATATATATATATATACACTTCAAAAGTGGACCTTACTGTGCATGTGTAGCTAGACATTAATACAGGACAACTCACTCAATAGTGAGATGTCAATGAGTGAGTTTGTGTAATGTGTGACAGTCATATCCACATTGACCAAGCCCGCCCATTTTTCATGCCTTGTGCCAGGCAAAACATCACATCACCCAATTTTGTCAGCCCCTCCCTAAGACTTCTGGCCTTTCCCTAGTAGTGACGTGGCAGCTGATGACAATCCTGAAAGAGGACTTTGCAGAAAGTTTTTGAAAAAGGGAATTCTTTGAAGGGAACTAAGACACCATTGCCCTAGGTAGGCTATTAAAATCAGTCAACCTAAACTGTTGGTCTGGCTGGCTATGTATGAATCATGCATACAGGCAACACTAGTGGAGCTAAAGGGCTGAAAACATAAACATATACTCTTTACGTCAGAAAAAAAAATTGTTTTTTTTTTAATCAATAGATTTTTAGTTGAGGTTGAATATACAATGTAATTATTTAAAATTGATCTCTTGGATTGTGTCTGGAAGCATTTATGCTCATTTTTTGTAAATTCAGACATTTTTTGTGATCACTGCCCAACAAAATGCAAGAGAAGTAATCTATTCATTGATCACTCCTCTTTTCAACTGATCACCACCAATACAACATGCTGCAAAAAGATACAATTTTTATTGACTGATTAACCAGACCTATTTTCATTATTAAATGGCTGTATACTTTCCGAATAGACATCTTCGAGATTGGCTTGACATATATATTTGTTCCTCATTTGGGATCAGAGACTGATAATCCTTGCTTTGATGACTTTTCACTATGGTTAGTTATAAAATGGCTACTTCCAGTTAACTTTAGCAATAAATATTGGCTATTTCTAGTTTCAACCAAGCAGACAACAAATTGATTTGGGTGGGGTGGGGTGGGGGTGGGGTCGATTATAGTTATGAAATATTGGTGAGGGGTGAGTTAGGGTAGGATTATGTCTTTTTTCATCATAAAAGATTCAATTTTAAAATGCAAGGCAAAACAAACAGTTATTGCATAATGAAAAACAATTTTATTTACAGTCAAAAAATAAACAATGTAATTTATTTTATTGGCACTCAACCAGGACAAAGCAAAAAAGTTATTCCCCTTGGATCATTTTTAAAAAATTTCCCTCTTGTACCGCAAAAGATATTTCAAAATAAAAATAGGGATTATTTTTGTCTCTGACTGACCTGGAAATTTTTTCAAGAAACCATTCAAGTGGAATAACTTTTTTGCCTTAATCGTTGAGCCCCAATCTTGTCCGAGTACCATTTTAATTATATAATTTATTTTAATGAAAGAATTTAATTTTATATAAAGTAACAAAAAAGAAAAAAAAACAACAATAAGATTTAGGAAATATATGGATGTGCCTAAAAAGTTAATCAAAGCAACTGTACCAAAAAAGAAGACAAAGAAGGAACTATGTGATTCATTTTAATTATGTAATGAAAAAACAAAAGATGAAGTATTACTGGTGTTTCTAAAAAGCAAATTGATAGGCTAATAACTTTATAATCAAATTAAATCCGCATAACGTTATCTTACAATGAGAACAAAAACATTAACAACAAAGATGAAGGCAAAAAACTAATTGATGGCTTAATTTAAAATAGATTTAATTAAAAATAAATTATATGATTATTTAATTTTGATTTCTGGTCATGAAAAAAAAACCCCAAAAACGAACTAAGTCAACTGGAATTAGCCATTTTATAGCTAACTACCTTTCAACAAAATTTATAGCCAACTGTATTGAAAACCTATCAACGCAAGGATTACCCGATGAACTAACTAGGATGTATGAGGAAGGGGAATGCCCATTTGATATTTCAGGTGCTCCGAGAAGAAAAAGCAACTTCTTTAGAGAGGGGACTTGACACATATAAAGAGTTATTACAACAATTGTAACTAAACTTTTAAATCCATAAAATGCCCAAAACTGCTCGTGGTTGACAGTGGAACTCTTTGAAGAATAGCATAAAAAAATAGAGGAACTCTTCTGTACATTGAATTTTAGAAAATTGAAAAATTCACTAAATGGTCAAAAGGGGATAATTCTAACTGAGAGTGATTCCCCTTCAAATTGATATTCTATTATGTTAGTATGAATTTAAGAGTTGAGCTTCACCTTCTAAATCTAACTCACTGCTTTAATTCCTAGAACAAAACCGGTTGATTTTTGGTTGTATTACTTGAAAATCTTTCACTCATCACACATAAATGAATGGAATGACTCAAGTGATTGGTGTACAGAGACCTAATTAGGTTCAAAACTTTAAAAAAACAAAAAAAAAAAAAACATTACATAAAACCAGAACAATGAATACAAGATACAAAATTTTTACAAGAGAATCACATAATACAATAACAGACAGCCATGAAGACAAAAGCAACAAATACAAACATTAAAAAGTAAAGAATACATTTTATAAATGCATTTACAATTTTATTAGTGGATTGACTGTCAGGTGTTGAGGGCACCTTCAAGTGGATGAATCACAGTGCATCAGATTCTCATAATGGGAATGGTGGAGGGTGTGAGTTGAATAAGAGAGAATGACTGAATGAAACAAAGATATCAAGACGGACTTTCGCAACCAAGGTTCAATTCTCCAAGCTGGTAGTAGTTAGTGTTGGTGGTGGAGGTGGGGGCAGATTTTTTGGATATGTTTTCCTTGTCTCTTATTCAGCACAAATGAGAATGTTTTACAGCTGGATATGGAGGGGGCTGGTTTGAAATGTGAAAATGATAATAAAAACTTTTACACTGTCATGTTTTTAAAATATAAATGAAAACTAGGCTGATGTTTTTTTTTTTTAATAATTAGGGCAGCCGTATGAGGAAAATGGAATAAATGTCAGATTTCCTCTTTGATACAATCCTACTATTCAGTCAAATTATAAAATGATGTTCACACACACACACGCATACACATTCTCAGAAACATACACAGATACTTACTGATGTATTAAAGTGAAACACACGCTTGCTAAAACGGAAGGGAGATAACTAAGTGTCCAGCATGTCCCCAACCTCCAACAAAAGCAGCAGTACAGGCTGTTATGACAGTAAATGCTTTAGTAATTATTTTTCATGGTCAGGTATTTGAAGGTTTATCAATCCCCACCTGATTCCAATACAATCCTAATGATTATCTTTCACTTTTCAGTCTGAGAATTTGAGAACCCTTTTGCCCCAAATCCTGGCTTCTGCCAACCAAAGAAGCAGCTGCTTTCAATGGTGCAAAATATAAACCAATAATCTACAACCAAACCGACAAACTTTTTTCAATCACTTTGCCTTCTAACAAGAAACCATTTACAAATCAGCACCATGTATTCCATTTGAAAACCTTTAAAAAGCGACCACAGCATTTGAGAGGAAGAGAGAGAATTATTATATAGGCTGCATAGTGGAAACGGTGCTTTTCATGAGAAGAAAATGTTAACCAACATTTTTTTTTTGTAGCTCAAATTGTTGTAGAGACGGACAAGTTGAGTCGAATCTCTTCAAGCTTCTGCTCTTTCTCACGCAGAATTTCTTTTAACCTTCGAATCCTCTCTTCTTGTGGGGTCTCACCACTTTGGTTAGAGGAGCCCATCAGAGATGGTTCTGGAGGTTCTGTTTTCATTTCTGTCTTCAAGGGGAAACTAGGGAGGGTAGACATCAGTCCTGAGAGAGGCGTCTGTGTCGGGGTGGTCACAGTCTCAATTTTGTGCCGCACATATTTCCTTTTCTTTACCTCTGGTTTTGTCTCATCAGGTTCTTTCTTTTTGCGGCCACGCTTTTTACCTGTAGGTGATTTTGTCGGACTGTCCTTTTTGTACAAAGCTGGAAGTTGCGTGCGTGGGCCATATGTTTCTCCTGAGGGAGTTGCTTTTTTCAAATTCATGTTGAGTGTGCTCATATGGTCTGAATGACTTGTTGAAGTAGATGTGTTCATGCGATATAAAACGGGTGAAGATGTATCCTGCCCATAACCATACCAGCTGGGTTCTTTCTTGATGGTGTGTGGTATGCCCAGAGCATCGTGGCCTACTTGATTAGAAGATGCAACTGACGGAGCAGGTGTGAGCAGAGGACAAAGAGGTTTGACGGGTTCATCATCCCCATAACCAGACGTTATAGGTTCCGATTTGATTTTGATGCCCCCTTGCTGTAAGGACTGGACATTGTCTATGTGCAAGCCAGACTGATTGGATTCCTGGAAAGAAGTTTCAGTAGTACTGGATACAGAAGTTGTTACTTTGGAAGCTGAAGGTGGATGGACATACACATAAGGCAAACTAGTTGCATTATTATTCTTTGAGATGGTCGTAGGCATGTCGACTGAACGCAGTACAGCCGCAAGCTCCTCTTTGGAGTCTACAGGCTGCAACATCAATTTATTACTTGAGCCAAGGCCAATATCTTTGCTTTCAAAATTTGTTGTAATAGTTTGAGAATTCTTATCATTGCACATTTGTTCTTTGGCATTTTTCTCAGCTTTATTAACAGGTTTTAACTTTTTCCGGCATTTCCTTAATGGAGGAATCAAGTCCATGTCTTCTTCGAAGCCAGTGTGTTTTTTAGGCCGCCTGATTCTTTTGCCAGTGACAATTGGCGGAGCTTCAAGTGTTGGTATCGTATCTTTCGCAGGTGATGCAGAAGGCACCGGAAGTACGATAGCTGGCTCCCCATTTGCCTTGGTAGGAGTACTGATCTGGCAAACAAGCTGAGAGCCATTTGTGCTCGTTACAACTGATGTTGGTAATTTGTCTTTGGAATTCAAGAGCATGTATTTTGCCATCTTCACTTGCATAAAGTTATGATTCTTTTCAAATATGTAAGCAGATCGGTTCTTCTTGCGTCTCTGTGATGGAATCGCAACAATCTTATCCGCAAGGGGAATAAAAAAGTATGTACCCATAGGGAGAGAATAAGCAGCGCACTGTAACACCTCATTGATTCGAGGATCAGAGGTGGAGATAGAGGATTTGTCATCAGAAGACGAACCGGATGCTCCCTCACTATTGCCATTTGGTAGAGCAGCTTTGGTTACATCTTTCTTTCCAGAACTGCTCACAGCTGTAATTTTTGTCTGTCCATTGTGGCGAAAAATATCAACTGTGATATACTTCTGCCCCGGAAGGAAATCCTTTTCGGGGCCCACAAAAGAAGCTCCTTTCTTTGGTGAGGCATTCTCTTTCTGGGAGTGGACCGTCTGTGTATCCACAGATAATTTCCCCGTGAGCACACTTTCCAAGTCTGGGTCAAGTGAGGTCAGCGTCTGCGGCTCAAGCTTTACATTTACTGATGATTTTGCAACAGAACTTTTTAATAAACTATTTTGTTTGCTTGGACTCGTGTCAAACGTAATCTGCAGATTGTCCTGTTGTGATTGAGAGGATACATTATCCGTATTCAGGCTGAAAATGACAGTGCGTTGATTAGACAAGCTGTCCCCTACATCCGCATTGCTTGTTTCATTGTTTGGTTTGGCTTCCTCTGAACTGACGGCAAGTTTCATAGCCGTAGCTAGTGTGTCGGCAGGGATTTGATCTTGCTGGAAGGATGCTGGTGCAGAGTTATGCACAAGTTTTCTTCCTTGGTCAATGACAGCCTCATTGGCTGTCGAGCATGGTTGATTCTCAGCCAGTGAAAATACAGAAGAAATTTTGAGACCAAACATGCCATCATCTTCATCATTCGCACTACCTTCTTCTTCAGAGGCTGGAGCTGTGATGGCGGGCATTGTTTCAGTCTTGATACAATTTGGAAGAGAAACTGGTGTCACCGTTTGTGGATTGGGCTGAAGTTGTGTATCATTTGTATAATTAGAGCTCTGGTCAGGGAGTTTGGGATCTTTATCAGATGCAGACAAAAAGGATGAAACTCCTGCAGCATCTTTGAACTGCAAAATCACAGAGCTATCCCCAGATGTTTTCTTGACTAAGATTTGGTTGGCACCAGCTGAGATCTCTCCTTGATATGCCGATTGTTTACTGACATTTGGGGAGGTTTCTGAATTGCCCAACAGAGATTTTCCCGGACGAATATTGGCCCCTGGGTCAGTGGGGTCTAAAATGGTCATGCATGGCTTGCTTCCAGGAGTCAGGACAAGTGGAGCTGGGCAAAGATTCCGTGCTGAGTCCCGTGTAAAAAGTTGCACGGGTCGGACAGAACCCGGACTGTTGGATGATGAACTGACAGGAGAGGTTTGAGGTGTTACGTTAGTCATGGCTGTGGTGGTAGTGGGGGTGGGAGTGGATGATGATGTGGTGGTGGTGGTGGTGGTAGTGGTGGTCGTTGCCGTCGACATGGACTGGCTCACATTGCTTTGTACCTTGACTACAATAGGAACTGAAGAGGAAGAAGCAGGCACCTTTTCTACGGGCGCTTGCTGACTCTGAGAGGTTTGCTGAGGGGTAGTCCTTGCTTTCTGTCCCTGCCCGCTACCAGAAACTGGGGAGGGCAAAGTTATGGGGCTGTTGGAGTTGATGCTTGCAGATACAGCAGGCAGCAGTAGCTTCAACATATTGTCCGAAATGATCTGATTGCCTTGAAGTGACTGACCACTTGTTGTAGATAGGGTGGCCAGACTGGGGATTCTGACAGTTTTATTGTCAGTTTGATTGCTGCTCGTGAGCAGACTACTTGCCGGGGCCGTCGTTGCCTTTTTTTGAACAACAAATACAATTTTTTTCTTCTCCTCATCACATACAACAGTTGGCTTCGCAAGTGCAATCTCCGTTTTCCCGTTCACACCGCGACAAATGAGTTTCTTCATTTCATTATTCTGTTGCTGAGTGCTACTTATTGCACCAAGAGGTCCGTTGTATGGTAAAATATATTTCAGTTGTCCTCCTACATAAAGGGCATAAGCTTTTTGCGTGTTGCCTGAAGATGCCGTATTTCCAAGACCCTTAAAGTTCACCATGAGTTTGTTGGGAGCGGCAGTTGTTGTAGCTGGGATAGTAGGCTTTGGCAGGACCGGGGTCTTTGGAGTACTACAAAAAAAAAAAAAAAAAAAGTTTTGTTAGAGATGTATGAAGAGTACAAAGTCAATAAAAGAATCTGAATCCTTCCCAAATGTATAGAAGACAATAATATTATCAATAAATATATATATATTCTGACAGAATATTTATGAATGTAATATATTATTTGAAACTATTTGAAATGACCTCCCATTGTTAAATGAAGAATGAGTCATTTCAGTGTAAATGGTCAAAGAAAAATGGGGAAGTCGCAGGAATCAAACCTGTGACCAATAAGATTGTCGCTTCAACGTAGCATCGCTCTTAACTATCTTGTTCATTCACTGTTCATGTCCATTTGGAATTATCTCCATTGTTAAAGGTAGTAGGTTTGATTCCTGCAGTAGCCCCATCTTTCTTTAACTGTTTATCCAATTTAAGCAGGCTAGGCTAAGTGACTCAGTCTCTGTGTAACAATGGGAGGTCATTTCAAATAGAGTTTCAAATACTATGATGCATTCATAAATATAGAAGACAATGAAAATCAGTAAATAAACTATTGAACTGAAGGATCAAACACCTACAATCGAAATTTCTGACGTGGGATAAGTGAGATTCAAGAATCCCAAATCAAACTAATGAATTTTATGAACAAAAGTGGAAAAAAGGATGCTGAATATTTGAGAAAATTCTCAATTTAAAGATCATCAAACAATAATTGGAGAAATCTCTGGTTATCGAGATAACTTCACAACTGGCCATTGTATGAAGTTGATATTTGCCATATAGTCTGCACAACATTGCAGTGTCGAGTTGAAGTTGTTTGAATCGGCAGTTCTCAAGAAATCTAATGCACAGCAATTACTCAACTACTGGACATTGTACAAGTTGACATACACCAGATGTATAAGACAGCACAGTGTTGGATTTGAAGCTTTGGGGGTTAGTGGTTTTTGAGAAATTTGATAAAAATAGATAATAAAAAACTACCAATCACAGATTTTTTATCAAAAAAATAGTAGCAGCGCTAAAATTAACCAAAATAATTTTTCAGTTATAGTTTTGTACGATAGATAGAAAATTATTTTACACGACTATTATAGAAGGCTGCTCCAAATATCACAAACATGCACTTTTGGAACAGGCACTGCACTAGTTTGTTATAATCCACTATTCTTAGAAAATGTGCCATACTTGATATTTCTCATCACAAAAGCAAAATGAAAATTACAGTTTCCTCTATACAAAAGAAGAATCATTATTTTCAAGTTGAAATTAACAATTAGAACTCTTCTTAGAAAATAAGATATTAAAAAAAATTGCAATTTTTTCAGATAAAACTGAGACTTTATATCCATTAAAATATCAAATACAATTAATTCTAAATGTGATTTTAACTTTTTTCAGTAAATTCTAGTGTTTTTACTCTTCAAGAAAATTGCAAATGAAATAAGTTTTATATTCAATTGATAGGCCATTACAGGGGTTTCTGAAGCTTCATACAATGTAAGATTTCTCATCAGGGATTTTACTTCGTATTTGACTAATCCATGAAAAATATAACTAAAATAGGAATTACAATTCCACTTATCTAGGCTCATATATACATAATACATATTCTACTACTCAGAGGTTAAGAAGTGCACTGCAGCATCTGACTCAGCAATTCTCAGGAACCACAATTTATAAAAATGGCAGCCCTTTAATCCTTATCTTAGTCATTTTTATTGTATTGCCTTTTTTTATTTGATGATCTCAACTTAAATAGAACATGTTGTAAAACTAAATATGCTAAAAAAATTATTTTAAAAATTCTCATAAAAAATATCAACAAAGTTCAAGCTTTGAATAAAATAGCGATAACAGTAACACTAAGGAGTACTAAAAAAGATACAGAAAAACTTACGGTAAGGAAACCTTGACGCTTGTTTGTTTTGGTGGCTTAGGCTGTTTAGGTTGTTTGGGAATCTTGCCTTTCCGGCCCGCAAGAGATTTCTTAAGGGAGGCCATGGTAGTAACAGCAGTCACAGCAGCTGCAGCATCCTCAGCAGTTATAATGGATTTGGATATCAGATCTGCATAAAACAAATAGACAAAAAAATAAGAACTTCTTAAAGGATTAAAGCACTAATTAAATCTGTTAAAGATTTCTTAAAGAAAGGTGAATTTTCAGTTTTGATAATTCAGTGTTGGGACGGACTAAAATTCATTTGGTAATGAAAAAGATGACGAAAGTGACAATTCATTATTACAGAAGTTGGCAAACTATGACCCACAAACTCATTTCATCCTACCCGTGAACTTCTTTGTTCTCCTTATCCATCTTTGGTGAGTGAACAATAAAATTCAGTATCTAAAAATGGCGAGAAAAATCTCATTTTTGCAGAGCAAATGTATCAATATTTCATAGCTAAAATTGTAGCCTTGTATGATAATAGCTTTATTTTTTATTTGCCCTGGCCAGCAAGACGTAAAAACTTTGTAATCCTGACTGCCATCAAAAATGTTTGTTGACCCTTCCATTACTAGATCAATCCATTACATCTTTTGAATTCATTGACAGAGCATAAACCAATTATATTTCATAGTTCAAACACATTTGTATAAAGGACTGATTATTTTTTAATGGGAAGTTGTTGATTTCTACAACTTTTGAAAGAGAATTACATTAGGTCCTACTTTTAATCAGGACCAGTTTTATAATATAGCATACAACACAGACATACCTGAGAGTCCCTTGATTGGGCGAATGGCTTGATATCCTTCCGTTCTCTCAGTCTTAATTCCAGCAGTGTTAAATGGGGCAAGTTTTTTTGTGTCATGATCCTCAACTGAAATGATTAAATACATAAACTTAATTAAGCCAAATTATGTAACTTTGAAACAGAGAGACCATTTTTGAAATATACCAGTTTTAAAGACAGTTTGATTAATAAAATGATCTACAATAAAATTAGTATCTCCTGAAACTCAACCTGAGATATTTGATTCTATTAGTTCCTCTGCTTGGTAAATGCTATTTGAAAGGTATTCTCATTTATAAAGGAAATTCCCATCATCGGAGAGAGAATGGCCGGTAAGAGGAAAAGATCTCTTTTCCGAAAATATTCCATTGCAAGCACAGTTTGATTTTTTACCTTCCAGGGTTACACTAAATATATTCAAAGACCAATACAATATTTCTCTGAAAGCATTTGCAATCAAGATACTACCAAAACCATTTCTTTGAATTAGTTAACTAGAAGACTGTCTATGCATCTTGCAGATGCCACAACTGATTTTAACTGAATTCTGGATATTGCAATAACATTAGAAACATGCATTATCTAGAAGATAGGAAAAAAAAAGGAAAGGATAACAGTGAAATCCCAACTCTTGAGCCTGTTGAGACAAAAACTGGAAGATGACTCAATTATCCTATTTTAGTTTTGGTTTTTTTATGTGTTCATGGATCAAATTCACCAGAAAACCACATATTCCCTTACTCCGAAGGATCAAATTTAGTTGCTCCCCTTTCTTTTTTTAAGTAGGGAAATGAACCAACAGTCAGTTGAAATATTTCAAGTTCAGAGGAAACCATCCAAGTTACCTGCTGAAAAAAGCACAAAAATTGCATTGCTAGAAAGATATCTTTCAATGATCACTAAGTGAGATTAATGAGTTTTTCCAGTAATTATTCCCTCAGATACCTCTTTAAGCATTATCTCTCAAATTCATATAAAAAAAAACTTCTATGGGAAAAACTAATAATCAGACTTACTTCCCTTGCAATTTGAAAAATTCAATTCACAAAAGGGTTCCATTTTAAAAAATTCTATCAATTGAAGATTTCCATTGTGTTTAGGAGTGGTTTTAAGGGGTTCATGGATTCAAGAGTTGATCTATTTCTCAGGTTTACATTTTTCAATACTAATAAAAATACATGGATTACAAAAAATAGATCAGATGTTTTTTTTTTACTCCCAAATAAACTTTTCCGATCGTTTAATCAACAGTTTTTAAACACAATAATGGACTTTCATTAAAAAGATGACAAAAAGCGATAAAGAGCATAATCAAACATATTTCATGCTCCAGATAAAAATCTATTTCAAAGATGCTTCCCATTAATTTATTTTCTTTTGATTTTTCGATGAATTATGATGGAGAAAAAATCTGAAAATTTTAAGGTTAAAAAACAAAAACAATGATAATTCGCATACCACCAGCATAATTTAAAAACACCTATGATTAATGGTGACATTTACACAAAGCTCACATGGCGATTTGTCTACAAGTCATTGTTATCTAAAAGTCTTTTCCAGATCATCTATTTGTGATCTCTAATTAGCTGAATGGGGGCATTGTAGCTTTGTATATTGATGTACTTATAAAATATGCTAACTTGAAGAATGCATGAAAAATTGAGGTGATTTGCAACTTGATGATAATAGTTTAGGGTCTGTATCCATGCAAGCTGTATAATGAAATGATTCCTCAAGGGAGATAACTATTAAATGATAATTATAGATCAGTATCCCTTACTTATTTGCAAAAGTATTAAAAAATCAGGGTGCAATTTGGCCTTTAAATTCCATGTTCATTCTTGTTATGTTAGAGTGCACTACTTTTCTTTCAATGGATCACAGGGTTGTCTAGACTATAGACTAGCATAATAAGAGAAACAAAGAGAACCAGAAACCTATTCAGAATGATTGCAGTAAATGAAACCTAACTGGTCTGTTCAAATTAAAGGGCAGATAACTCCTATATAGACATGTATCTTTGAGTGAGCAGAAGCAACTTACTTTTCTTGGGGAACGTGTCTTGATTTTTGAAGTCATTGTCAGACTTGAAGTCATCTGTGTCAGGACTGGTCAGTGGTGGTGTTGGGGGCATTTCCCCTGTTGGTTGCTGAGCACTTTGGGCACCATCCACCATCAGAGGGTAATAGTAAACACTACGTTTGGCTGCAGCTAATTTTCTGCGTCTGCGGTTTCCATATTCGTATGATTTCTTCTTCACTCGTGGCATGGCTCAACACTGCTCTTTAGGCGACGTGCAACCTGGGACAAGAATCTTCCCACAGGATAACTCACCTGGATCTCATCTAATAAAGAAAAAAATACCACAAAAATAAGGAGAAAAAGCCTGGTAAATATGGAGTATAACTCATGAATTCATACAAAGAGAATAGAATGTTAGTTTCAAGGGAAATGACTTCTGATCAAAATTATTTCCCTTAAACCATTTGGTGGATTTTTCCTTGTTTCATTCAAGAAGAGTTCCACTGTCAATTACAAGTGGTTTATGAATTTAAGAGATAAATAAAGCAGTTGCAGAAGTTGATTATATGCAATGTAAAATTTAATACAAACAGCCTGAAGTTAAATCATATCAATCCCCCAACTAAAGGTCATGAAAATCCTTGGCTACCAAAAGAGTTGATCTGAAGACTATTTCCACACTGATTTATATTTTGAGGCAAGAGAAAGCCAGCTACTTTCCCATGTTTTTGGAGTTTTCTCTTCAGGATATTTCAAATAGAAATATTAGGCCTTATCATGAAATTAATACCTAACTCAACAATGTTCAGTTCTTATCTGAAGGTCTAATGTTTACTGAATTAAAACAACCGATATTAGATTGTTCAATATGACTGGCAATACAAAAGTTTAATCAAGACATTCAGCTGCTGAGAAGAATAGCATTTTTCATAGTGTGTATTCACTGAAAATCAGTTCTGGGAACTGTGATTAGAATGATTGAAGTAGGTCTGGTTAGTCACACAATGGAAACTGTCATGTGACCAATGTCTTTTGGTAGCATGCCATGTTCGGTGTGAAAAAATTGGAAAAAAAGGGGTGATCAATGAATAAATCACTTCTCTCACTATGCGCTCGGGCAATGATCACTAAAATAGTCTGAATGTTCAAAAAACAAGTATGAATGCTACTGGACACAGAAGAACAAATTCAGCATGCATTTATATCATAAATTGACACCCCCAGCCCACTACAGACCTCTTTTTGCAGGGAAAGGGAGGGGTATTAAAAAATGAAAAAAAAAGTTTAAATTTTCAGCCCTCTAGCCCCATTGGTGCAGCCAGCATTTGCAGTACTTACTTATTCAGCCTGACTCAAAAACTAGAGAAACCTTTGCAGACAGTTTTGGTTGACTTTTAAGAGGACAACCTATGTTATCAATAACTTTACAGAGCATATCAATTATTTACATGGTGGTTGAGGTAGTTGCACATTTTCAACTGACATCAATGGTTGCTGTTCATACCCAGGTAAAAGTCAAAATTTCAAAAATGTAATTGAAGGCAGGTATCCTCATCTGTGAGGATCAGTGCGCTGTAATTTTTACTGTATTTGGCTTTGTACCAGACTAAGCTGAGTAAATAACTATAACAAAACAAACTAAAAAGCACTCAGAATGTGCATACCTCTGCTGATGACATTGTCTCTAAAAACTGAATTAAAAATCAGTTGATATATAGCTAAGGTTCAGGGGAGGTGACTGTAAAAAATTCTGGATCCACCCTAGAATTCAATCAATTCTTCCAAATCCGATGGCCCACCTTTCCACTAAATGCCATATGAATTATTAAGAATTTTTTAAGATATTGTTCAAACAATAATGGATACATAACTACTTGAGAAAAAACAAAACATAAAAAAACCCCTCAGAACCATGCTAAAATTTAAGCAATTCTTCCTTCATCACTGACCCTCTCAGAAAATTCAATTGGAATTCATTTAGAACTTTTGGAGATATTGTTCGGGCAGACACAGAGCTGTGGAACAGAAGAGGTAACTATATAAAATTCCTGGGCCTGTCTCAAAATTCAATCAAATCCCCCTTAAGCCCTTAGCCCACCTTTCCATAAGATGTCACAGAAATTCATTGAGAATTTCAGGAGATATTCTGTAGACAAACAAGTGATTACATGTACCTCTTCCAACTTTGTTGGCAGACATAAACAATTCATTCTCTATTGATACATATACAGAAGGTTTCATAACAATCTCACTGTCAACATTGGAAGACCAGGTAATCCTAAAGTTGGTGTGCAAATGAAAGTAATAATTGAAGCTTTTGTTCAAGCAGAAACCAAGAAGATGTCAATGAAGAATGGTTAGAGAAAAATAGGCAAAGTTGACCAAACAATGTGTTCTTTAAAGCAATCAGTCTTCTAATCGTTTCCAAAGGATTAAATCCTACAAGTTACAATCACAACATGAGCCATTTCTTTTCAACAAATAAATCTTTATAATCTCATTCAGTTTTTCAAACTTATCCCTCTTGCAATACTAGACTTTCAGCTACACAGCCTTATCATAAGCCCGTTTTAATAAAAGTAATCAGATTATAGAAATGAAAATGAAGGGGATTAATCGTTTCTGAAGCTCATTTATAATCAACCTCATTACACAGAGACTACTCTTCAGCGGCACCAACCCCTGATCCCATACAATGACAAAAACAAAAACAACAACAACAAAAAAAATGCAATGAAGCACATGGATGTTACTTGGCAGATAATGTAATATTAGGGTGTTCGGAAAGTGATTATGCATTTTTGTGCTCTTAAAGATAGAGATAAAAAATGCCAATAAAGTTTTGATTAAATACCATTTATCAATAATGTAATCACCATCATTAACAATGACAGCAGTCCAATGGGAAGGCAAATTTTCAATTCCTTGTAGAAAAAATTCTGCATTTATTTCTGAAAAAAACTTGGAGAAGCTTTTTCTAATTCCTTCTTTGTTTCTGAATGTTCTGCCACATATGATCAAAAATATGATCGAAACAAATAATATTCTGTAGGTGCTAAATCTGATGAGTACGGGGGGGGGGGGAGAACTTCCCATTCTTACAATCTAATCTTCTAATCTTCTCCTGGGTTTGTTTTGCAGAGTGAGTACTTGCATTGACATGCTGGAGATTAACACCTTTTCTGTCTACCAAAGCTGGTAACTTTCTATGTAAGGCTTCCTTTACACAATCAAGTTGCTGGCAATATACATCTGCAGTAATGGTCTTTCCTTGTTCCACTTACTAATAACCAACACCATTCATGTTCCATCAGAAGCAGAGCAAGGACTTCTGTGGGTGAAGTCCTGGCTTTGGTGATGGTATCGGTTTTTCATCTACTGATAACCAATCTCTTTCATTTCCTGTAACTATCTTTTTGTCACCTATAACAATGCTCTGCAAAAATGAGAGGTTGTCATTCCTGGTCATGAAAAGGCTCAAGATGGTGGATTGTTGAGTTTGGTTCTCAATCGGGAGTGGATGAGTGAAATATGTAATTATTATTTTCTCATCATGAAAATATATGATTATTTTCCAAACTCTCTTATATAAACAACTTAGATCATCAAATAATTCATCTGTAGTCATATTCTTGTTCAGTGGTGCGAAGAGTATCTGATACATTCAAAAAAGTTTCAATATTCTTATGTGACAAGATTGATAGAATCTAAACAAAGATTTTAGAAATATAAAATTCAAAAAAAATATTTAAGCAAGATAAAAAGGTGATATACAAAAATGAAAAAAATCTTCAGTCCAAATTCTGTCAATCGTGAAGATGTATAAAGTCATTTCATGTCAAGTGGACCAATTTAGATGGTCGTATTTCCAATCTTGCAATAACTTTGGTCACAGGCTCTTTTGGGTCTGAAATGAAGTTCTGTAGAACTTTAGCTCATTATCTCAACTTGTCTAGTCACTATAGATCTAAGAACAACTACTCTGTTTGGTGCTTGGTGGCTGAATTATTCTTTCCATTTTCAACTAGCCACAATTTCATAACAGGAAGTTCTACTGAACTGGAAATTTGTTTTGGGGGTCAACCTTTTATATAGATTTTAAAATCTTATCAGCCTAGCTCAGAACAAAATAATTTTTTTCAGAATATCATGTCAAAGTGGGCTCCTAATTTTATCAATATTTTCAAGTGAACATATCTCAGGACCTGACCCACTTTGTAAGCTCTATCTGACATGACATGGAATAAAGTAGTGTTGATACACTATAGAATGTTATAATCAAGATCTTTCTAGCTTTTCTAGATCTCAAGATATTATGTCTTAAAAATGGCTCATATTAGAAGATGACGAAAATGTACCATTTTCAAAGGTAAAAATGATCAAGTGGGAAAAGCTGTACCATTTTCTGTCAAGAATCATTCGAAAGAGCTTGTTTAAAAATACTTCTGACTAATTTTTCGATTTGGTTTCTGGATTCTTCCATGTTTTAATCAGTGGTGGAAATGAGGGAGATGTGTAGGTTATGGCACATACCTACTTCTCAATTCCCAGTTTTTTTTTGTACATTCAAAGTCTACTAAAAGAGACTTTATACTATACCTATCCCTTTTAGCCCTAAACTAAGCCTTACAGTATAACTAGTTCAAAAAACTCATTTACATCACTTGTTCAAATAAAGCATTGAAATTTTGTTTAATGACATCGCAAATTTGGAATTTCATTTATTTACAATCCTGCATGGTCAAAGGTAGTTTATCAGTCACAATTAATTTCTATTATTCATAACTACTAAAGACAATATTTATAACAAAATTGCATAATTGGTTTTGATTGCAGAGATATTGGCATCCCTATTGCCTAGAGGTCATACCTGTTGGCTGTGCAGCAACAGTTTCACATGAGGGTGAATAGATGTAATACCTGCATCTTTTTGTTCTTTGCAAATGTTTCCAATCCACCACAAACCAAAAAAAAAAACACACGCCACATATTGGCTGGGTTACACTTTCAACTTGGTCCAATATAAAAACCACAAAAATTTATAGAATTTTTGTTATTGCGAAGAAGATTTTGTAGAGATATCAGCTGAATTGAATTTTTTTTGTTGCCGGTCAGGGAAAAACCAGCTGGTGATGGTGTAAGGGGCACAGTAAAGAGATTGGCACCTCATGCAAGTTTGCAAAAAATAATAACTGGTCAAATTATCTCTCCTACTGACCTCTTTGAATTTTGCCAAAATGAAGTGGATGTTCAGCTTCTTTTTTTGAATCATCAGAGAAGATAGAAGCCAAGAGAGAAGTGCATGAGATCATATTTTGATAAGGCATACGGTTGCTGGACTAAGGTTAGTGCAAAATCAGAAATGGTCAAGTGATGATCATTGGTCCACTTGATATGGAATGAACCATAAGTATGTTAACAAACTTTTCTGAAATGTATCAGCTATGATTAGTACACACTTGAGTATATCCAATACACACAAACACACACATATATATGTACATATATACATATATATATATATATATATATATATATGTATATGAATTATAAATTGCATTATATAGAAACTTATTTGAGATGATCTTACGTCATTGACCAGTTAATATATATCTCTCGCCCCAGACAACGTAAAATAGAATGAACAACTTGAGAAAATGGAGCAGGAATCGAATCTGCTGCCAATAAGGTAGTTGCTTCAATGTAGCGATGCTCTTACCATTGAGCTAAAGAGCCGTCAATAATGCAAAATATGTCCATTTCTTAATACATATATATCCTAATTTCTTGACAAAATTTATTGAATCAAAAAGGTCTCATCAGTCTCTTTATCTCAGTTCATTGACATCTAATGTTCATTTTTGGAATTGACTAAATCTAAGACAAAAATTAACTTTGGGTATATTTTTAAAAAAAGGACAAAATTATAAATAGCAATATATTTACTGTGCAAAAATAAATGTATGGGTCCAGCTGGACTTCTCCAATAAGAACAAACTTGAGACAAACTTTGTATTGCTGAAGTGGAAACCATTGAAATCATAGATTACTCTGAGAAATGAGACAGCCACCTGACAAAAAACAAATCTATTCAATGCTGTATTATGAAACTAGTTGAAGATAAAAAGATTAATAAAGAAAGAAATGCATTCTTGACTTAGTTCTTTGGTAGCATTAAAGCTTCTGACTGCAATTGACAAAGACTGGCTTGAAGCAGGCAGATTAGGTCAAGTCACAACGAAAAGGCAAAGTAAAAACCAGGATTTCAAATGCTGATTTTCAAGGCTGGCTCTCCCTATTTGAAAGACTGGTGCTACATGAACTTCTCATAAACTGTGTATGTTCAAAGATTTGGGAAGAGATTTTATGGAAGGAACATAAGCCCTGGAATATAGCTGGTTTCATGAAATTATATCATAACCTCTGCATTCTCATACCAGTCATTCCCTTTTGATGTAAAAAAATATGAAAGTAAGAAAGACCAAGAAATTCTGGCTGAAATAATGACCATCACAAAAAGTAAACTCACTAAAACATTGACCCCCAAGAATGAAGTGGTTTGAAGACAAAATGACCCAAAATGTTAACTTTTAACAACAATAGTCCATGACCTGTCGCTCCACTGACAGTTATCATAAGTGTACAATAAACTTGCCTGATGGCTACTACTGTTACTATATAGGAAGGAGAAAAGAAATTTACATAGTCCGATAAGAGATAAGGAAGAAAGATACTTTGATAAGAGGGTAGGAAAGGAGAGGGGCTGATGACTGAGATGGATAATATAAGTATGATAGATAAAACATATATATATATGATAATTTGGTTAAAATTTTCTCATAAAAATATTAGAGAAATTCCCATAAAACACCATACTGTATATGCCGGTTTATAAGTAAACCCAAAAACTAAGTGTTAATTCAAGTTTAGTCCAATATTTGCTAGGTAAGTCATCTTTCCAACATGAAGCATTGTGTCCATCTGAGTGTCAAGTTCATAGTCTAAATAGAATAATATCCATTAGGGAAAATACTTGATTCTTAAAGAGTTGACTTATATGCAGAAATATATAGTAGTTTCACATTTACAAGCTTCTTTTAAAATTCATCTTTGCAATGAGTTGACAAGGTGAATAAAATTGACAAGATAGAATATTTGGAATAATTCACAAAATAAAATCAATTTTTAACCCATTATTTAATTGGGGATTACATACAAGTTGTGGCATCTGACTGAAGCCAAACAGTAGAATTTTATCTTGGATCCCAAATGAAACATATGCCCAATAATCATTTCAACACTTCTCAATGTGTGTGAAACATGAACTCTCACACTTGGCTTCAAGGAAATCTTGGAAATTATATGCTGCAGAAATATCCTGGTCATTACCTCCACTGAACATAGAAAGGTAAAGGACCGCCAGATGATCAACCAAACCTTTGGGTCCCACGATGACCTCCTCACCATAGTGAAGAAATGAATGTTAAAGTGGTACAGGCATGTCATCAGAGCGGCTCACAAAGATCAACATGCAGGGAAATGTATTGGTGGGCAGGGAGAGGGCAGACAAAGGAAGAGATGGCAAGACAACATCAGAGAGTGGACATCTGAGGATCAGCAAATCTCAGAGAATGACAAATGACAGAGATGGATGATGGGAGCTGGTCTATCGCAAGTCATTTGCATTGACCCTATGACCCTAAACTGGGTTAGAGGATAAGTGAAGATAAAGGTAAGACATGTATGCAGAACTGCTTGTGTCACCTCAAGTTTATTGTAGTCAGTTAAAATGCTTACCAAGACTCTCCACCAAGTAAGTGTACACACAGGATACAGTCGTTAGCATACTGTTAGCAAGTTCAATGTTTATATGGTGCTTCATGTATGTGACTTTTGGCCAAACTTGTTTTAAACTTAGTAAATCCAGATCACCTGTATGGACTAATAAACACAGAAAGCTTAAGCAGTCAACCTTGCATGTATACAATGACTAATACCCATAGAGTATGTATACCTGCAAAGACAAGTGTTCCACATTATTTTTCTATCAAGAATGACCAGGGTGGGTTCATTGAACTTTTACACTTGCAATAAAGTCTGAGATGATACTCTCAGGAATTGTTCTTTTCAAATGTGGTCTCCAGTTTTGCATCTCTTTCCCCATCATTCATGGTCATCATCATCATCATCATCATCATCATCAGTCTTTTAGCGTCTGTCGTTGGACATAGACCTTCCCCAGGATTTGCCACACTTCTCTATCATGGGCGTCACGGAGCCAGTACTTCCTGAACTTGTCTAGTTGATGGTCAGGTAGTATAAAAATCTGAGGAGGGGGTCCCCCTAGACTGCACTTCCCTATTGCACTTAAAGGGGGTAGGCATCCCAAAGGAAAGTGCCAAGGAAACTAGAAAATGTTTGTCCCTACTCCTATATATGCACGTGGGCTCCAAGATCAAACTCGACCTTGTGTCACATTATGTTAGTCATTTTGATAAGGTTTTCATAAAAATTAAGTGGGTAAAAACACTTGTTTCTGTGCGTGATTTGCTGAGTAAGTTGAGGGAAAAGGTGTTTTTCCATCAGGATAATGCTAGACTGAATGTTTCTTTGGCAACTAAGCAAAAGAACAAAATGGTAACTATGTTGTTCTATGAAATTAATGTTGAAAATAAATGTCTATCTTTCAATTTTTACATGATTAATCAAATATCATAACCCAATATCGAGGATTGAATGCCATGAAGATTCAGCAAATTTCTAAGCTGGATATTAGAAAATTGAATGTTTCATCAACAAATCACATTATTTGATAATGAATGGAATAACATGTACAATAAATGTACCATTAGGTTGCTATAGGTAGGGAGGATAAGAAGAGGGAACATAACATGGAAGAGTGAAAGGAAACAATAATTTTAGTCAAAGAGTGAATTTCAATTTTCACAAGGCAACACCTGTTGATGTAAAGATTTGTAGAGAGATAATGAAGAAAAAATACTACTTTCTCATCTTGAATGTCTTTTTGGGAAATTCGCTTTTAAGAAAACTGAACTGTAAAGTAGAACACACAGACTGATCAATGAATAACTCAATTGATTTCATTTTGACAAAACGAAACAGGTAAACATTGTAATGGGTAATTTCACAACACTGAAGTTATTAGGCCCATATATATAGACATGGTTATATCTACAACCTGATAAAAAAAAAATGAAACCTTTGCCAAAGATCTGAATTCTTAAATTAAAAAAAAGTACATTTTTGCTGAAATATCATTTATTGTATTTAAACTTTGATATAAATGTATGTTTCCCGACAACCAAAATTTCATATCCAACGCTATTTTTCTATTAGTATTGAAAAACCGTAGCTATCAAAGATGGCAAAAATACTATTTTTTCTTTCTTGTGTATTTGTATGTTCCTGTGCTCCTGGCCATACTGTTTTGTCTACTAACTCGAGAATAAGCATTAGTACTCCACTATATCCATAATCTAGATGCTTTTCATTTTATTTTAGATGTTTTCCAGTGAAAACCACCAGTGATGTCAAAAAATAGAATTGATTCTGCAACGGAATTTTCTTTTCAAAAATTCAAAATTTGATGCTACAGTGGTTCAATTCATCAGTTTTTTCTTGTTTCTTTAAATCATACAATCAGAAATCTTCTTCTACAATGAAGGTTCAACCTTGTTCTATTCTTGTACAACTGCAGGAAATAAGGAATCTTTGTTTCTGAAAGTTCTTGAACTTGGGTTGGATCTGATTATTTCTAACAAATTTTCTATAGAAACTGTCCAGGCCAAAACAAAGTCTGAATTTCATAATCTTGGAAAAAATTGTTGACTGGTTTATGTTGCAGGTAGTTTACACTTTTATTGCAGGAAATTAGTGACCCAAAACCTCAACTGATGAAAAAAACCCAAATCATTATGCCCCCACCTCCAAATTGTCTTGTTGGTTATAGACAGTCTTCTCTGAATTTTGCAGATGATCCTCTGAGATATCTATGATGTCCATCTGGATGCAGGGAAAATCTTGACTCATCAGAGATGACACTCTGGAAGAAATTAGAGTTCTTAGCAATGTGGAAGTTGATAGTTTTCTCTTAACAGCAATATTCCTCATAGTTGATTTGGGGCTTTCTTGTACAAACCCTACTGAGATGTACTTTGAGAGACCTTCTTACAGTACATTTGGAGCCATTTTTTTGTCACTGGAATTAAAATTCTTGTACAAAGAAGTAATCGTCTACTTCTCAACAGTAGGGGCTATTTTCTTGTCTTTTGCATTAGAGCCTTTTCTTTTTTTACTCCAAGATCCGAGTTTTCTGGCAGCTGATCACCCTTAATTCTAGTGGTCAATTCTATGAATAGAGGTCAATGAAATATATACATTTCTTTTTGCTGCTTTCTGTTAGTCCAGGAACTATGGCATTTATCATACAGTGTGTGAATCTTTCCCTTCTTGAAGGGTGACAACTGCTTCTTTTAATAGAGGCCATCAAGTCTAAAATAAATACTGTGAACTAGATCTTACACAATCTAATTACATCTGAAGGTGCGAGCATTGTGGCAGTTAATGAGACAGGCAATGGAATCGGTGAGCTGAGTTCAAACTCTAGCTGAGGCTGTTTACATTTATGTCACATTAACAACCTTGGGAAAGGTATGAATCCGCATCTTCTCTCCTTTAGCTATGGGTAAAATAGCAGAGCAGACTGGGCCCTAGCCTTGGGAAGGCAACCAGTCCAAGAGGAAGGCAACTCTGATTCCATACCAGGAAGTGGAAATCCTATATGGTGGTTGGATGCTGAACATATTGCACTACATGAATCCCAAGGAGGCCTTGTACAATAACTTTAATGTATCCATGACATTCTTCAACTCAATTTACCCCCATTTACCAAAGATTTATTCGAGAGGGGGCCCATGGGTACCCCTTTTGACCTCTATAACACCCCTTACCACAATGTCAATGGTTCCATGCTTTTTTCTTATCTCAATTTATCCCATGGTCCCAATTTTGCCTGTATGCAACCTCAGGGAACCACATTTTACTTTATAGTGACCCCATGGAACCCTGTTTAGATCCCTAGGGGTAATACTACCTAAATTCTAAGAGGCCAATGTCACTTGTCAGGTTGATCAAATTTTCTTGTCCCAGTGGCCTATAATATGTGTGCAACACACAGACAGGATATTTATGAGGTTAAGTTCCCCACTCACAACCATCTGAAAGTAGAGTGTTCCAATGAAAGCCTCTCATAAGCCAATATGGTATAAAGTTAAACATTTATTTAGCTTTCCCAGACCTGAAAGATGGGGATGATGGCATGTTAGTCTGAGTTGTTGGTGATTGAGGTGAGAGAAAGGGAGAGGATGTGCACAGCATCCTTAACAGTTTGCTAAAAAACAAATGTATAATGCTATTTTCATTTTTCATCTTTTCTTATAAGAGTGAATGTGGCATAAAGTGAACTTTTGCAAAAGCAGGGGAATATTTGTATACATATATAATGGTTATTTCTGCTGCTATTGCTGGGCTGATTAATTATGAAGAGTACTCTTAGGTGCCCAAGAATTCATTTCTACTCTCCCCCTCCTTAATGATTGGGAAAGGGACAAATGATCAGTCAAAAGATGGAAAGATAAATATTAAACAATGTGAGGGGGAGAGCCTGGTTAATCAAGTTTAATTTTATCCTCTAAATCCAGCAATTTTAAAATCTTGTACCACCTAGAGGCTTTCTGATTCAATTTTTCACTGAAAACAAATAACTTTCTTGTTCCTATCAATACTGTACATTTATACTTCCCATGTGCTTCCCACAACCTTATTACTGAACGACTTTTTATTCAAATCTTACTGTATTGTATTGGTGGCCATAATTTCCAATGCTGCCAGGCTGATTCCAATGCCACTGCTTCTCAAATTTTGACAGATTTTCCAACCTCCCTCTTTATTCCCCACCCATCAATTAAGCCCCTAAGATTAGGTTCTACATATTGGAAATTACTAACATTCTTCTCTCTGTATCACCAAGTGGTATCAGAGACAAGATTATTGTAGAGGAATTTTTTTTCTCCAAACCACTGCAGAATTTACAACCAAAAAAAGGAGAGATAATAAAAGTAAATAAATACGGGTGCTCCCTATTGGTATACCCATGGGTTTTTGGGCCCAAGAAAGCCAATCACATTACAACTGGGCCGTGATCAAATTTACTCATTTTGAAGCTAGATTAATATTTTGGGGTCCACCATCCACCTGTGTTATGACGTGACCTGCGTTATAAATTGTGAAAATCATTTTGACCAATTAATCTAAATGAAACTATCCTTGATACCGATTCTCAAGAGGCTTAGTACAGTACAAAACCAAATGGGTGTTACAAGACAAGGTTGTGCTAATCTTCCAAGTGGAGAAAGCTTCCTTACCTTGAAAATCAGCATTCAAGACCTAGCTTTTTACCTAAGCTGAAACACTGACCATTGACCAGTGGGAAATATGCAACTATCTGAGCCACAAGACATGCTTGACGAGCATATTCATATGGTTACAAACATACATATAAAGTACCCTCATAAATATATATACAGGTATACCTTGAATAGAGTGGTTAATTTGTTGCAAAATTTTTCCGTACTGTTCAAAACTGCACAGATCAAGGTCTTGTTATAATTTAATGGGTTTTCTTTTCCAGCTTATACATTGTTACATTGATTTGTATAGCAATACCTTGACTGGACTACATCAAAACCCGCACCATTCAAGGTATTGGTGCCTCATATATGCTATGATAATCGAATAATATCTTCAATATAGACTGTGTTGCTTCGTGTAGAGAGCTTTTATTACCAACATCCAGAGCATCTACGTCAAAGGCTAGGTATCCATTTTCACACTTGAGTGTATGGAAGGGAAATTTCCACACATTTCATAAAAAGTCAATTTGAGTAGCTGATATGCCCTGACACATAATGTTAGCAAATCATGGATTAATTTTCATAATTTCCTGAAAGTCAATGATCCCTATTTCCTTCCCTGTGATCGGAACTTGATTTTCACTCATTTTTAACATTGAAACTTGACAGGTATGCATCAAGGAACTCCTAAATTAACCACCTTAATAAACTCTGACGTAATAATGATCAACTAAAAATCTTTGATAAAAGTCAGTTTGTTGAGCAATTAGTTATAAAAATCGTATTAAAACATTTTTGGGTGTAAATGAGAAAAAGTTATTAATTATTTTTATTTTCATTGAATAATATAGTGAGTAGTAGACTCTCTCAAGTATTACGAAAACAAGGTTGGTGAGAAGAGGTAGATATAGACTGTCATCAATCATATACAGTTCAAAGTACAACAAAAATGATAATAAAAAACTGAAGTTTTAAAAGATAGATTAGAAAGCCTCACACTTATATACATCTCTATCGATAAGGGCAGATTTGAATTGAGATTGGTGTAAAGAATACAACTACGATGACTTGTTATCTCATTTTTTTTTATAGCTTATTGGTTTAAATGAGGCTCAGCTCTATTTTATAGAGTTATGTCCCTTGTGCTACCTCTCTCTACGGAAGCAGAAAACAACTCATAAAATTGGCTCGCTATTTTGGGGTTTCAGTCAAGTTAACATTAAACATGAGAGTGATGAATTATTTGAATAAGGAAACAAATATATAAGAGTGTTTTGGAAAGCACTAGTACAAATGAGGGGTCATTTTGTTATATAACATGACCCATGTCAAGGAACAAAGCTTAGATATTATAATTAGTGGGCGTGACTTCTCTCCTCTGTCTTTCACTCATTCATTCAACCACTTTTGTGTTTCTTCCTCTTCCCGCGGTGAGACAGCGTGACTTTTTAGCGCGCAGACTAAACCCATAAACAATTGGTTTCGAACATTAAAGGCACTACAAGCCCAAACCTACGATTGCTTACATTTGCACCTGAAACCTGAAAGGACCCCCCTCCCCTAATCAAAACCCCAAAACTACAAACAATTAATACCACTACGGTTTTTGTTCAAAGCGCACGTACTCATTCTATTAATCTTAGTCACACCATCTGTTTTTTGTTTTGTTAAGTTTGTTTTGTTATCCAACATCCACAAGCCTACCACAACCGGTAATGTGTTCACTCGAATAAATTATTTCCGGGTTTTACCGGGATTTTTCGTCCAATTAATTGTGCATAATGACTCTTTTAAAAAGAAATGGAATTTAGAAATACAAGGATCCTCAAGAAAAGTTAATGACAGAATATTTATTTCTCTCGGTGTCACAAGAACTTCTCTCTCTTCCCAGTATCAACGCTATTTCGCGTTTATCAGAGAAATAAAAATATTCAATACTTCCACAAACCACCAGATTTTTCCGAATCCGAGATTTTGTAAAGATAACGAGTAACAAAATTAATATCATTAATAATAATAATATAAAAATTGAAACATGAAAATAATAAAAAAAATATCTTTCAGAAAGGAAGTATTTTACAGAGAAAAATAGACACACAAAAATATCCATTTCATCTCAGAATTAACGTGAACCTCTTCTAGAATTGTGAGACAAAACTTATACTGTTTAATTGATTCTTTCAACCACAATTTGAATCAGTTAGATATATTAAAAACCTAAAAATAAAATATCATTTTGATAGTTTTTTTTTTTGTAATTTAGATTTTTCCCGACACTTTTCTAGTTCTTATGGTTGTTGTTTTTTTTTCCCTCCCTTTACGTAGATTTGCTCTTTCTTCAAAAATTGAAAAAACTAATCAGAAATTTTGTTCAACAATCATTTCTTGGCTTAGAAATAAATGAATATTACATTTATTTTCAGGATAATACGTTTAAAAAGACTGGAAATATTTTGATTTTACGTGCAGGAAATAATTTTTATTCATCATGGCAGATCATATATAAATAAATTTATTGTTTACCAGTGGTTAGCGATTTTTTGAAGCTAGAAGTAATAGCTATAAATTGGGTCTAACCTACAAGGTGGTTTATCAGTAAAATAAAAAACTGCCTTAATAAACAAGAATGACATTTTTCATGATTAAATTGAATATTTGAGTTGAAATGACCACTACTGCGTCTGGCATTTTATAGAAGTCAGAAAGAAATTAGAAAGATATTAAAGGGCGAAAAATTTGGAAAATCAGCAATACATTTTCTTTCTGAGCAACAAAGAAAGTAAATTTAAGCGTGTGAAGTTGAAATTTATTTCATTTTCAGATTTTGTTTTATTCAAATATACTAATTTTGAGTGTCCTCAATAGAATTGATGTCAAAAACATGGAAACGCGCGTTCTTTCAAATAGGAATGACATAAACTAGAGAGGTAAAACCATTTGAAAGAATAACAAGTAAATAAATTTCAAATATTATATCAAAATCGGACAGGATATCGTTTTCAGATGTATGAAGTTATTATGCAGAATTGAATCGATGTGTTGGTGGCACTAGCATCAAATAATCAAGTTTCATTTTCATAACACTAAGAATCTTGATGTTATGAGGATGAAAAGCGATTAATTCATGATCAAAAACGAGAAAGCATTTGTTAAACAGTGTAGTAGTAAGTTACAACGAAAATCTTATATGCTAGACTGGTTATCGATTGTACGTCCAGAGAAAGATGTTGGTGATGATTGTAGTTAGTTTCATTATTAGTCAGTTGCATAATAAATAAATATCATAGTGCAGCTTCCACCATATCATTTCGGTATTAATACACAGTACATTTAATGTTGCCATGACGATCCTAACAAACAGGCAACATTCAGTCGATGATAGATGAAAGAAAAACGTACATAAAAAATCCTTTTTACGACAAAAAAAAAAAAAAAACAAGCCCTGTCCATTGTTTTTGTTCTTATTTGTTCGTTGTTTCCGATTTCCTTACTTCCTCCTCGTTTACAAACAAATTGGCTGACGATGAACTCCATCAAGAAAAAAAAAGTTTGCAACATCCTAACAGAACGAATATCACATTATTTAGGCATCACAAGACAAAAACTGGGGGATTGCTGGGTCAAAAAGCAAAACTGTCTGATCATAAAGGAAATGACTCACTGGTATGAACCCCATAATGCTTTGCATGTTAATTCTAGTTAGAAAACCATCCAAACATATTTTAAACTTTATTGATTAAGATGGTTCTCGTTATCATTTTTGTTAATATTTTCCGTTAAATCGAGCAATTTAAAATTGGTTTTTGGTAATTCATCACAAAACATGAGATAAGTACCTTTTTCCTTAATTGTATTAGCATTGATTAGTATTATTATTTGTCTACAGGAGTTATGATCAAATTAAAATACTGATCTGATTGAGTACAAGTTAGAGCTGGGAAAGAGAAATTATCATAAACACGAACAAAATAATAAATCAAAACAATGACTTCTTACGAACTTTAACGAGTAAAAAGAAGCAGAACAAGTGTGCAGACTTCCATCTTTCGACAAATAAATAAATAAAAAAATACAGTAGTTAAATAAAATAAGTCAGTAGGATATGAGCGTAACAGACAAAGAATTTTACATAACATGTTCGACGATTGTTCGTTGTATGTACATGACATGAAAATACAAAGAGTAATAGTATTAAATGACTGAATAACAATGGACAAGAAATATGAAGTAAAATCGAGTGCAAATATCTCTGTGAACACAAGATGAGTCAAACATCAGCGCAAGAATTTAGGCCTTCCGTTTTTCGCCTCCATTTTGACACACACACGCATGTTCACATGTTATTAGTAGAAAATGGCGTATGCTTGATCGGTGCAAAAGAGATTGCACTTTTGCACAAAATTTCTAAAAATCTCCAGCGAAAATATGCATTCTTACCTCATCAAATGAATCCTGCAGCGGCACTCTTGCGCTGTATTTCAAATCGGTAAATTTCCTAAAGCCGTGTCGCAGCTAGACACAAAAATTCTAACGCCACTAGATAAAAGCGGATGAAAGAATTAGCTTGAAAAAAGATGGCGCTGTATTGTGCTCCGAGGGAAATTATCTGCCCTTCATAAAGATATTTGCCGCCAGATGGCGTGATTATCGTTCCCGTGTCACGCATTATCTGCCCTTGGTTTTTTCTTTCTCTCTTCTTGACTCCCGCTCCACTCTTGATGTAAAGCAGCAGACTGAATCTCCAACCTAAAACACAACGGCTAGGGTATGGGAATGGACTATGCAGACTGCTACAAAATTGTAGTTGTTAGCTTACAAGTAAAAGTAAATGGTTACTAAAAACATTGAGAAAATGCCGAAAAAAAGAGAATTGGTTTTGTTTCGGTCTTCACTTAACCAACCATGTAAACATGGCGTACACGCGTCTCCACTAATTTCAATTTTTAAAAATGCAAAATTCTCCATTAGTTTTTTCCACTGTATGTCAGCACAAGAAATTCATAAATACGTCTTCGTTTCTTTTTGCATGAAAGTTTTGTGCTAATACTTTTACAGTCATCTTTATTTTCGTATATTTAAAAGTTGATAATAAATTTTGATAATGTTTTCACAAAATAAATAGTTTAATTATATATACACACACACACACACATATATATATATATATATATATATATATATATATATATATATACATATATATATATATACGTATGTATTGATACATACACACAAATATATATATACATACATACATGCATACACACACACACATACATATATATATATATATTTATATATATATATATATATATATATATATATATATATATATATATATATATATATATGCACCACGAATGTATCATTCAACGTACTTTTCCAATTAGTTATCATCAAATTGATTTTTTTCTTTTTTCGAAACTGATATTCCTCACTAATGACGATACAATCTGCTGTCTATGAAATCGGCCAAGAAATGAAGTGATAATGAATTAACGTATTTTTGTAAGCCTAATGTAAGGAAAGGTATGAGAAATTCTATTGCGTATCAGGAAGTTCATAGATATTAAATGAGTCAACAGCAGTTGATGAATTTTGCCCTTTTATATGAGAAAATATGATTCGTTTATTCCAATATCGGCTATTTTGACACTGTATCAAATTACAACTACACTTGAATGTTGAAGATTCATGGCATTATTTTTAGCATGTAGAAATCATGTTCGAGATAGAAGTGAATTTTAATAACCCTTTAAAATGGAGTGTTTTATTCTTAATCTCCTATACAATTTATGAAAAAATGGTCGTGCATCTAAAACCTTTTTTTTCTGAAAATAAACTGAATATCTATTCAAATACGATATCTGCTTGGTACAAGTTATGTAAAGTGGTCTCTGGAGAGAAGTGCGTGCCCTTCCAAAGCTAGTTGTTGCTTTATTTTTGCATCCTATACTCCAACGAATGTGCTTCCGAATGTTAAGCAGTGACGAAAAAAATATTTCGAAGAATTGCGTATGTTTCAATGAAAATTAATTCCACACAATATTAATAATTTTATTTCATACAATTTAAGGCGAAACATATCATTGAGAACTTGGTAAAAAGCTAGCAGCATTCATTTTTTTCCGCATCTCACACCCCAACATTGCTGAAATTCCTGTTGAACTACATAAGGGGTAGGGTTGGATGATTCTGGGCCATAGACATTGGAGTATGAGATGCTAAAACAAAACAATGCTACTTGGTCTGTGGGAGGGACCGCACTTCTTTTTTGAGACCACACTACTTATATCGTCTGTTTTTTTATGTTATGAATAGAAGATCTTACTTTATTAATGCAACAAATATTATTAACTTTACTAATTGAACTTTGTAGAGCTTGTAGTGCTCAATAGCCTTTATACACAGAGCACAGGGTAATTTTGAAAAAATTGAAAACCCAGGATTTATGTCCAAACAGGAAAAAAATATCTATTTTTCAACTAATAAACCGACATTTCTGCAATGGACGCTGGCTCAGGATTAGGGTTAGGGGATGAGTCATGTATTTAATTCATATTTATTTTTGTAATTAACAACTAAAACTTTGAAATAGAATTATGCCAGGAATAACATAAGGTATCTATAATTTGATAGCTTTACTTCAAGTTGGGTTATATTTGCCGTAAGAATAAATTAGGATTTTGCCATCTAAGATTGATGGATTATTTTTCATTAAAAATTCATGATGATTTCTCTCTCTCTTCCAAAATAGCAATAACAAAGACAACAACAAAGACAATAACAACAACAACAAACGAACAAAAAATCAGCGAACAGGTGTCAGTAGACTTCATTTTCAAACTGAAATAAAATCTCAGATCAACACGTGAGTTACTATCCACAGATTTTCGTCATTGGTTGATCAGAGATGGCGACAACTACAAGTGGAAAGTGCAAGGCACAATGTCCCACGTTCCTGGCATTCTTTTCGCTTCCTCTGCGAATGCCGACGAGTCGACAGAAGACAGTTCTGTGAAGTTATAGCATGAATCTGCTGCGTTAAGTAACGTCTTCCTCGTTGGTGTACTGCTGAAAAGGTGAGGGAACGCAGGCCTGCCTGCAATCTTGGGA
Source organism: Thysanoteuthis rhombus (assembly GCA_963457665.1). Classification (NCBI taxonomy): domain Eukaryota; kingdom Metazoa; phylum Mollusca; class Cephalopoda; order Oegopsida; family Thysanoteuthidae; genus Thysanoteuthis; species Thysanoteuthis major. The sequence continues at coordinate 34,210,337 of OY735220.1, read as the reverse complement.
ATAGGGGGTTGGGACTTCAAGCTCGCCGTCTCTCAGGGATCTCTTTAAAAAATCTAAATAATTTCAGGGACTTTGATACCACATGGTATTGCACGATGTTACGGGGCTTTATGAAGTGCGATTGAGGTATTGCTGTACTAATTAAGGTAACTAAGTATAAGCTGGAAAAAACAATTTATTAAATCATAAAAAGACCTGGAACGGAGCGGTTTTGAACATTACGGAAAATTTTAGAACGGAGTAACTGCACTAATCAAGGTGTACCAGCATTGGCTAATTTTTTTCGTCAGTGAATTGTTCAAACAGAGAATTTTTGTATGAATAAATAGTGAGGGAACGCCGTTCCCACAGCACCTCATTACTTGGCTTCATTGAAAGCATTCCCAAAGCCCATCTAACTAAAGGAAATTATGAATCATGACTACTGATAATGCTGTGTTGTGGGTGATCAATTGAAACGTTCGTAAAAGAAGTTATCAATTAATTAGTAACTTCTTTCGCCTTTTGTTGGACTGTGATTACTAAAAAAGGTCAGCATTTTCAAAAACAAGCGAACACAAACTAGTGACCATTTTAGCATCAACTCACATTGCATTTTGAACTTCCTCCACGAACAACATATTTCGGAGGGAGATTTTTAAAAAACAAAAATAAACATTTTCTATACTCATTGAGAGGAGTATGTGTACAAAACTTAATGTTTTTACAATGAACAGTAAGGGCTGGGTGAAGTCCGGATAGATAGATAGATAGATAGATAGATAGATAGTTAGATAGATAGATAGAAATGTAAGAACACATGAATAACCTAAACTCAGAAACAGTGATTAAGCCGGCCTGTTGTGGGTGGCGGTGATTAATGATTGTATTGAATAAAAATCAAAACTAACAGGTGAGGAGAACAGGCTGCATTATAATTTTTTTAAAGATAATTTCATGGTATGCGATCGAAATCAATTTTTCCCAACAATTACCTACAAGCCCTTTCAAACTATACTCTTAGTAAATTTGAGTTTAGAATTTGGGATAGATAGATAGATAGATAGATATAAACAGACCCGGATAAACGGTAGATATGAACAGACTAGCAAAGATAGATAGATACCGTATTCCCCCTTGAATAACCCGTTACCATAGATAAACTCTACACCCAAATTGAGCATCAATTTCAAATGAAAACTTCATTATCCCATGAATACAATTATGCTCAAAATTTTTTGGTATGAAGATATTGACAATATATATATATATATATATATATATATATATATATATGATTCTAAATTGCATCATATCATATAGAAACTCTTATTTGAAATGACCTCCCGTCATTATACGGTCGATGTATCACTTGGCCTAGACAACGTAAATAGGATAAACAATTTATGAAAATTGGCCTGCTACAGGAATCGAAACTGCGGCCAATAGAGTAGCCACTTCAACGTAGCGTTGCTCTTACCATTTTCATATGTATAAGTGTATGTGTGTGAATGTGTGTGTGTGTGTGTGTGTGTGTGTATAAGTGTGTGTGTGTGTATGTGTGTATGAGTGTGTGTGTGAGTATGTATGTGAATTGAAGGGAACGAACTACGAAAATAAGAGGCGTGAAAGCAATTGGGATGTTTATTTACTTTCATCTTTTTATTTTTTCCCCTTCGGTAGTATTCGTTTACATGAAAAATGAATCACCAATGCTTGCAACTACATAATTTCCCTCGAAAACCTAAATGACACAACAAAACTGAACGCATTTACACACCGTTTCATATTTATACAACTTATATATATTACCAAGGCATCTGAGAGAGGGAATATTGGTGGTGCATCACCCTCGGGCCTGAGGGGCCCTATAGTTTATTGGGTAGCGCTGTGTATTGAAAATTACAAGTTGATGCCAAACATCAATCAATAAAATAGGTTAACTCTCGTTTACCGGTGTGTAAATATATAAAAAAGGCTATACAGCACTTGGAAACAGGATGGCTATAAGACGAGGGTGTCTATTCAGTGTTGGTAGGGGCGTGGAAACTGCTTTGCACATTACTGCCATATAAGATTCCTCTCGGAGACCCTGTATATCACGCTGCAGTAAGTAAACTCGATTGAAAAAAAAAAGAAAAAGAAAACACTTGAGTGTGTAATTTGAAAAAAAACAAAAACAACTAATGTGTACTGCGCATGTGCAAGACGAAACAAGTACGAAACCGTGGGAAAAGAAAGGCGACATTTCAACCTGAACAAAAAGAAATTTTCACAAAGAAGAAATGATTGAAAACAATAAACTTAACAAATCTTAGGTGCCCGGAAATAAAGGCACACCTTGATGAGGGGACTACTGTTTAATGTGTTGCTCAAGCGAAAGTGCCTTACACACAAAGGTTTGAAACATGCTGTACGATAGTTCGTTCTTTTGATTTATTACGCTGACTTCACACTTCACAGGTCTCTCTGCCTCGGCTACAGCTCGCGGTGTGTGAAATAGAGAGGGATACATGCCTTTCTCAAGGGCATTTGTGCAAAGTGAACACAAACTGTCTCAGTCTGGACTCGGTTCGCCTTGCTGTCAACCGCTAGGGCACCCCCATCACTGCATTACTCGATGAAAAACTCTAAAAATGATTTTAAAAATTTATGTTGAGATAGACCACGTCTGTTGTCGCAAAGTCTAGCTTATTGGACACCCAGTGAGGATTGAAGTCAGAATATTTTTATGAGACTGGCTTTTTGACTATCACTTTTTTGCCAACGAAACTCTCTTTTTGGGACCCCAAACACAATTTTATTTGGAGCCTCCACCGCATCTTGGGTCCTCAGATGGCTACAGGGCTCTAAGCAGCCGCTTGGTTTACTAATGCGTCGGGCTGACTCTACTAGGAAACAAACCCACTTTGAAAAAAACAAAACAAAAAAACAACATATTACACACTATCAACTTTTAATTGCATTTTCAATCATTGAGTTCATGAAGAAAGAAAATAATATGCTTAAAAACTGTTTAAACAAATAAATGATAAATGTACTTCATCAAAATAATTCATATTTTTTTTTCTAAAAACCAGAGGCCACATCAGCGGTAAAGAAAAGGGAGGTAACTGTAAAAAAAAACTACCAAAACTCCGGTCTAGTTCAGTTCTCATTTGCAATTTATTCAACTCAGTTCATTTTTTTATTTTATTTAAGCGCCCGACTGAGGAATGAATGCTTTGCTCCCAATTTCATTTTTAATTACCTTGAATAGAGAAAATATATACTAAAAAACCTTATCTAATTCGCGTAATACGCTAATTTATCGCTTGTTGAGTTGTTTTAAGTAGTAATGGACATTATCCGATAATGCAAACAAAACCTTATTGAGCGATTTAATTTCGTGGTTTCTTCCACACTATTTAAGCTTTGATAGTAATTAATGAGAATTTCAACTTTATCTATGCATCAAATATAAAAGGAAATAATAGAATTTCACACACTTGAGCTACCAAGTATATTTTTTGACGCTCTAACTCCTGGGCAGGGTTTTTCGCGTAGAAAATTATGAAAACAGAAAGTTTTCATTGCATGTTTATTTTTATATACAAATTAAATTGTACAATACAATATCTAATGAGTAACATTTAATACAAACATATATAAGAGAGGAAAGAAAAAAAGACTATCGTTGGACAAGTTATCTTGTCCGTGGCACTGGGCTGACGACTTACTAAGACGAGTTATCTCGTCGTCCGTTGCAGCGAACAGTTAAAAAGTGTTCAGACCTTATATTGGCCGTTGTATGATTTTTTTGAAAACCCAGTATTTTCATGAGCTCAAAGTTCATTGTTTCCATTGGGAGGCGAGGGTTAGCCAAGTGGTTACGATGCAGAAAACATCTTTCGCTCTTATGGGTAAAAGATGTTGCCATGTTGGCAATACTGAGTGTAAGATGAGAAAATAAAGCAATACCACGAACTCTTGTTGCAATTTTTCCCATTGTATGGTACGCCTTGAATTGTGTTAAAATTGATAAATAATTACTGCCAGGAATTCATTTTCATAGCAAAGCCTTAATTTGAAAAAAAAAAATTAATCATTATGAGCTGGAATTTTGAATGTCTGCCATTAGAGTATGAAATTCGAAAATGAAGTAATACTATGAGTTCGATAGGAAGGACTGAATTTTTTTTAGGGGGCCCACACTATTTGACTCATACCAAAAAGTAAAAAAGGTGGATTAAGATCCCTCTCACGTGACAAATATAACTTATTCTCAATTAATATCATCCAAATTTACATCCTTACGGTATTCCAGATCTTCTATACACCCGGCAAAAGAAGTATGATTTCATTTGAAACATCTCTTTCATAATTCCTTGACGCCACTCCGGAAGCTTCTCGCCCCTAAATCTATTTCATACATCGCAAACTGCAGCCGAGAAAGTAGTAGTGAAGTATGTGGAATCCAGGTAGGAGTAGCTGAAGCTGTAGCCTGCGTAAGGGCACTTTTTTTTTCTTATTGTTTTCATAATATTTGATAAACCGACATTCTTTTGCATGATTCTGTATACATTTTTTTTTTCAATCTTTTGAGAAAATATTATAACGTTCGTGGATTAGGGTTTGCAGTTACAGTTACTTTTTGAATCATCGAATGAATGTGTCAAATGGAATGATACATATTTTGTATAAAAGGTCTGGAACATTGGAAGGATGTAAGATTTAATGATTTTAATTTAGAGTGAGTTATAACGATACAATAATACAATGGGGGAACCGAGTTTCCCTATCACCGGTGACGTCAACTATCACGCCATTTTGAATAATTTGAATATCAATTATTTGTTTCAAAGACATACAGTTTAAAACAAAACGACATGATACATTTTTATTTAATTACATTAGATTCAGTATCAAAAATCCTCATCTTGATAATGGCTACTTTCTACTTTTATCTAGTTTGATTATTTGCAAACTCTTCGGCAGTGAGCAAATACTAATTTCCAATCAACGCTGTTTTCTCACTCTCAAAGAATAATGCGGGAGAAAAAGTTGCGATAAAAAAAGCCGTTTATAAATTAAAGTGAAGATGAAGAGTATTCACAATATTGAAATCATAAATACTTCAGAAGATGGAGTATTTAATAATCATAACCGGTTTCGTTCTTTCTTTCTTTCTTTTTCTCTTTTTTGCCCTCTCCTCGCGTGGATACTCATTCATTGGAACACCATAGCCCCATGAATGACCCGCTTGGGCAAGCAGCCAAGTGGGCTACAGACTCTTCTGTGAGTGTGTGTATGTGTGTGAGTGTTTAGGTGCTTTCAATCACATTTTTGGGACTATAACGTTGAAAATTCGCGTAAGTACACTACTAAGCACTATACGAAAATCGTCTTTTCTTTTCTTTTTTTCCTCCCTAGAAAGAGATTGAAAATTTAGATATTTTTTTCCACATGATTAGTTCTGGTGTACCCACTGGCTATGGTGATTAATTTATGCGATGGACGGATATCTAATTCTTTTTGCCTTTCATATTCGAAGTAATTCTACTCAAGAATATTTGCTACTGTGTCAAAATCAGACACTTCAGGCCGAAGGCAAGGATTAACTATTAACTGGACAGGTTTTCTTTACCTAGTTCGGCATTATAGATATTTATTCACTTCACAACACTGAAACAATAAACCTTCATTTAGGAAATATTTTTTCTTGAAAGTAATGACCAAAAAAAAAAAAAATGGGGAAAAAAAGTGATAACATATTTCTAAATCAACCGTAAAACAACACCGTGATTTTATCACCATCAATAAATTCCACGTCAACATTTCACGGTCCAGTGATACCCCCGTTTTGAATTATACTAAACCCCCAAATAATAAATAAGATACAGGAGAGAAAAATACATGTCTGATTTTAGGCTAATTCAAACATTGAAAGTTGCCCAATTTAGAGTTCTTCTGTTCTATTTATAAGCGCGGTTAGGTTTTTACTCGGTTTAATATGTCGATCTATAAACCGTTAAATCACAATTTAAACTGCAATTTTAAAAAGAATCGTATAACTGTAATCCGCAAACTACAGGCGGCAGATTCAAAATGTTCCGGACCATGGGTTTTGCCGGACCACCGGTAAAGGATCAGAGAAGAACACTATTTACGATGAATAGGTCACTTTACAAATTTCTACTTTGAATTTGAATCTTTTGTAGAGAAGGTAAAATAATTTACACCAACAATAGTCGAGTACTATCGTTGCATTAACACCATGAAATAGACAGCTCTCATACACGAAGTACTACTCTATCAGGGAATTGGATTGGTGTGAGCGAACTAAATGTAGTACAGACTTTTACCCATTACTTAATCTAGCAGCTTGTTTCCATTATTTTCTTCGATGTCGTCCACATGGGCTGTTTGCAAACTGGCTCACAAAGGGTACTACACGCTAAAGGGTTGCGGCAAAAGTCCAGTTCCATTCGGTTCGCGCGTGCGCGCTGCTCAATTTCCTTGAATTTTTAGGTAGCTCCTCATTTTATAGATTTCTGCAGGCTTAGAAATTTAGTTGAGAAGGATAGGACTCATTAAGTACGCGTTGCAAGATCGACCTATCAACCATTGCTTTGTGACACGCGCTCTGTCCTAATTCATACCTCTGTACACAGAGAAATCGGTACAATTATGGATAGTTGTTTCTTTTCCTCTGACACCGGTGACGTCAGCCATGATTATTACTGGTTTTTGGATATCATGTTTTTGTTTTAATAAATACATACAGTTCAAAACAGAGCAATATGAATTATTTACATTTATCTAAGGATTTCGTTTTGGTAACTAAAAACTCCAAAGACGATATTTACATTAATTTAGGCATTTTTTTTCGTCACAACTCGCTTTCTTTGAAGGTGCCTACTGTGAAACACCGAGTTGAAAAAATTGTGTCCGATCATAAGATACTTACACTTGGCTTAGTTTTGGTTAATTTTGTGAAATTTGTCTGATGATGGTTGTAGATTTAGTATTTACGATAATGAATTAATTATATAAGAACATAGATGTTTTCACATGAATATTTTCAAAGATTATTGTTTTATATGATAAATTCATTTTATCGTGAATATACTATACATGCTATAGATTCATTTTTGATTTTCCATGAATCGTAAACGTACCATATGTTGAACAAATACGTAAAACTAAAAAGATATTGAATGAAAATAGATTTATCATAAAAAAAAGGATTTTACAAATATTGTTTAAAAATAAGCCAAATCAACAACCCTCGGACTCATTTTCAAAAAATAAACCAAAACCAAGCGAAGGGTAGTATGTTATGTTCAAAGATGATAAAAAGAAATGTGTGATCTTATGAAATTTAATACGGGAGGTGCTCCCGAGAAAGCCATGTGACGAAGAAACGCCCCAGATAATGAGATTATCTTCTTTGAAGTTTTATTATTTTAAAAAAAAATCCATAAATGAATACAAGTAATGTATATTGTTTTGTTTTAATCTGTATGCATATATTAAAACAAAACCATAATAAAATAAAAGCTGACGTCACCGGTGTCAGAGAAAAAGTTGACTTTTGGAACGAGTCTAATTCGGGGTCCCTTTTTTATAATTGTACTAAAGATAACCTAATACAAGTTTCCTCTGTTATCCGAAAGTATAGCGTTCCAATAAAAATCTTTCAGAAACTGAAATAGGGTAAATCGGAGAAGCAACTACCGTTAATTTACATGAGGAAAATTTTCAGTGTTCGAAGACTCCCACAAATAGTGATAATCGTATCCTAGGTTGAACCGTGGTGAGAGGTATATGAGACTTGGGTGTACGAGGGAGAGAGGAAATGGATACAAGCTACTTCTCAACGGCTCAATGCAAAACAAATGCTGGATGCCGTTTTCGTTATTCACTTTTTTTCCCCCGTGATAGTGAAAAAGTGGCGTAAAGCGAAATTTCGGTATGCAGGGGAAACCAGAAATTGAAGACTGAATACTACGATTATAGTCGATATAAAGGATTTTATGTAAATTGTCGACAATCACTCCACCCAAATTTAATCGTCCAGGGTTGAAAGATTTGTTTAAAAGGTTAGTTTCTAATGACAAGACCAACTCTAAATCTCCCGGTCTACAAACTAGCTATGTGAAAATAACCTCCAAATTTGACGGAAAAAATGACATTTGTAAAAAGAACGAATCTATTTATTTTCTATGAAGAGTACAAGTATATTTTAACTAGTATGGTTTATCCGTCCGAAAATTTTCCGTACTGTACAAAGCACCACAGTTCAAGATTTTTCTTCTTTAGCTCATACTTAGTTATATTAATTTGTACATCAATACCATATCCGCACTAGATCAAAACCTACACCAATCAAAGCGGTACTATTCTATATTTTACAGTAAAGCCAAATTTGATGCTGTAGGAATTAATGCATTTTTGGTATTTTTGATATTTCCGGCCAGTCCATTAAGCGAGCCTACAGCACAAAGCTCTGGGGGAAACACTCTAAATTGGAAAATAGTCGTTAGAATACAACCTGGAGCAGAAATTTCAAGTCTCACCTAGGGCGCATGAAACCTTTGAGTCGGTCCAGGATAAAATATTTCTTTTTGCTGAGTCACATATCTTTTAAAAATATGAATAAATGAAATCCTAATTTGATAAGCTGTAGTTGATCGATTGTTTTAAGCGAACACAACGAAGCCATTTTAATACAAGTTACATGGTATACATCTGTGACAACAATGACTGTGCGTATAAATTTATATTCCCTATTTCACCATGTATAACCCATTTTTTTTCTGAGCAAAAAATTCAGGTGCATATTATCTAAAGAAACATAATTATTGGACAACCGTAGCCATCAAAGATGGCGAGGGGTTCTATCCTTTTTAAACGTGCACGTGTTTGTGTGTTCCAGCGCTCCTGACCATACAGTTTTGTCCACAAATTTGAAAACTGGCACCAGTACTCCACTGATCCCTTCTTAAAAAAGGGTCTTTTTTAAATATTTGGAAAAAAGCTTTTTGGACTTTTTCTGACGCGTTTATCAATAACATCTAGATACTTCAGAATCTAGACGTTTCTAGATGTTTTTGCTTTTTTTATTTTAAACTCTATTTCAGATGTTTTTCAGTGGAAAACGCCAGTGATGTCATAAAAAGAATTTATTCTGACCATATCTATTCTTTGACGGGTAATTATTATACATAATTTCAAATTTAGATGCTACGGTTGTTCAATTATTGGCTGTGGTGGAGAGTTTACACACACACACACACACACACACACACACACGCACACACACATATATATATATATATATATATATATATATATATATATATATATACATTGTACACTTAATTGTATACACAGGACGATACATCTTTCATTCAAAATTGAATCTCAATTGTGGGTTGAGGATTATCTATTGTAGCGAATTATACACAGTGCAATACTTTACATACACACACTCAAACATATATGTGCATATGGGTGTGTCTCTATGAACACACATTCATAAATGTGTGTTTGCCTTTACGCACGCACATGTACACATGTATGTGTATAAGGTTTCCCTACGCGTGCTCGCTCACACACGAATAAATCGATCGATGAACCTTCACTGATACATGCGTGTGTGCATGTATGTTTACACATGTTTGTGTAAATATGTATACGTGTATATACCCACATATACAAGTATACGCTGATATATTTGTGTGGTTATGTTTATTTAGAAAATGCTAAAATAAAATACATACGTGCGTATACGTACACATGCATACCGTATTTCACCATGTATTACCCGCTACCACGAATAAACCGCCCTTTTCTCCTCGACTGAGCTTCGATTTCGAATGAAAAATGTATTGTACTGTGGATACGATGATGTATGCAAATATGTATAACAAGTATGTTTCTGCAGATAATACGCGCCTGGAATTTTTAAGCTCGAAATCTTCAGAAAAAAATGTGGGTTATACGTGATGAAATACAATAATCTTTTTCATACACCAGTATGCGCATAAAGTTCACATACACATACATGCACGTACACGTACACATGTCCGTATACACACACGCACGCGTATACTGTTTCAGGTTGCTAGAGAATACACCCGTGAGTACATTGTGTACCCGGTTAAGAAGATGAAGATGGAGATTCTCTAAGTACTCGTGCTCGCTTCTCCTTTGCAATGAATTGCCGAGAATTGACGTCACAATCTATCAACCAATGAAAAGTACAACAGCTGCTTAGGACTGAAAACAGCCTTCTCTTCGTCGTCGTCTTTTTCCTTAATGGTTTGCTTGTTTGTTTTTTTACTACTCGCTCGAGGAATACATTGTGTACAACGTTTTTCGACTCTTTTTACCCTAGAGCGTTTGCAAGTTGCCGATTCACAGACTATTGAGGTTTTTAGCCGAGATACCAGCTTCTGTACTCGCTCATTTCTCTATTTTCTTGTCATGTGCAATTTTCCATTGTGCAGATATCTTTCCCATTGCAACGGGAGTCGACAGCACTTATGATGGGAAGAATTCAATGTGAAGACCAATTTTAAAATCGGTTAACAGCGGTTTTAAGAAGTTAAGTGAACCGAACAGAGAGAGAGAGAGAGAGAGAGAGAGAGAGTATTTTTTTCATTGGTCCATGGCGTGGGTAAAGATAGGGAGATATGATATGGAGAGTTAGTAAAAAAGGAGGATGTCACACTACATCATATCATTTAAAAAATTTTTTTTTTTTCTAATCAATTCTCTTTTTATTTCGGATGTTTTAACGGGATTAGCTTGAAAACTCATTTGGGAACGGACGGTATTGATTACTCAAACAAATGTAGATAAATGCTGACGAAATTTTCATTCAACGTCGCAGTTTTTGAATACGATATGTTCTTTCCTTGCTCTCTTAGCTAACACCGGAAATTGTTTTGTCACTTATGCTTTGAAGTGATGTTCCAATTTTTTCTCTTCGCATTCAATCGAACGTCTTGTTTTTGACAAGAAGAGTATACAACCAATGCATCCTCCCGATAGTCACTTATGGAGCTGAAACATGGAACCTAATCAAGAGACAAACCTACGAACTGAGAAGTACGCAACGAGCGCATGAGAGAATTCTCAATCAACCTCACGTGGAGAGATCACAAGACAGCACAATATAACAGAAAGAAAACAGGGACCAGAGACATCATAGAATCTATTAAAAAATCAAATGGCAATGGGCGGGTCATGTTGCGAGAATGAAAGACAGCCGATGGACGTCACGACTCACAACATAGATCCCCAGAGATCACAAGCGAAACCGACAAAATACAAGATGGAGAGATGAACTAGACAAATTAAAAAAATACTGGCTCCGCGACGCCCTTGATAGAGAAATGTGGCGAATCCTGGGGAAGGTCTATGTCCAACGACGGACGTTAAAAGACTGATGATGATGATGCTGCAGATGATGATGATTCAGTTGAACAGTTCGAATAGAAGCGACATCACGAACATGAACTAAAAACCACTCAAACTGCATACCTCTGTCAAGGCCATTGTTAGGAGAATTTATTGTACATGGATCATCCCCCCAAATTGTATCACATCTGTTCTGTAGCCTATTGCCCAAACTTCTGCAAAATTTCGTTTGGAATTCATTGAGAACTTTTGGAGATATCGTGAGAACAGACATGAACTTTTGGTGATATTTTTAAAGTGGATATGTAACTACGACGAAGGGGAGTAACTGTACATAGGTCCGCTCGAAATTTGATCACATCTTCCGTTATCTATTTTCCAGTCTTCCGCAAAATCTTACAGAAATCCATTGAGTACTTCAGAGTTATTGTGTGGACAGACAGACGGAAATAAAAAATGTATGCGACCGAATATGAATATATATATATCATGGTGTCATCCACAGACAACTGTATTATAACTCTTCAGTGTGGCTATTGACTATCCATTATCTCATCCAGTACCACGAGGCAGGATTGAAACCGTCGCTTCAGACCCGGAGGCCAGTAGCCTACCTCTGCGCCACGGAAGTGGACGGTCAGTAAGGTTAAATATCAGCCATATATTTATTTAGCATATATTCCCCATCCACCAGAATGCTCTATTCCTATGGAAGAGCGTTGTATAAGCTTACAATGAACGAGTTACCTCATATATATATATATATATATATATATATATATATATATATATAAGAGACTTCCTTTGAAAGGGCCGTTTAAATCTGAAACATTTGTCAAATTTATCATACGATCATTTGAACATTCGGAAAAAACTGTGTCAACCTATCCCACCAGTGTTGATAGTTGGTTTAATCTGGTTGGGCAAGTTAGTTCTCTTGCTAGTAGGTACATATGTGATCAATATAGTAATAATTGAGAAATATAGATTTCAAAAACCAGACAGAAGAATGTATTTAAGTAAAAAGTGAGATTTTAGGAATATAATCACCGCCTGGTTGGACAAGTGGAATCATATGTGAATTGACCCCAAGGATGCATTGTAATTGTAAGGAAGAAGGGTAAAGAACAAGAAAGGAATGACAGCACTAATGACTTGTTTGAAGTATGTTTTGTTATTTTGTAAGTTTTTTGTTCTCTTCTAACTCAATTACATACAATTATAGAGGACCGGGTAGCCCTAATTACAATATACCAACCAGCCCAAAACACATGTTTTTCTTTACATTCTATTCCAAGGAAAAGGTCCGGCAGAAAGTACTTGAAATGTAGTATATATGCCATTTATGGCCATTTCTAATAAACTATGCTACCATCAATCCCACAATACAGCATGAAATAGGTATTCGTTAGTCAAAGTGAAAAAGTTGAAAACGTTTTTCATGCAAAGCTTTTCGTGCTTAAAACCTAGTTGCAAAAAGAGCGACTTTTTATCTTATCAAAACGAGGCTAACAGTGGAACCATAAAGTGGAAGAAACAAAAATTGAAGAAAGTGATTCATTCTGGACCTGCGCCCAACTATACCCGGTTTCCCCTACCTAATTAATTATACAACCCCCCCCCCTCTAATATGAGAACAGTCTGGCCCCTTGGATTGAATGAATAGTTTTTCGAAATTTCAAGAAGGATAACCGAAAACATCAAGTATTCGAAGAAAGCCAGTGGAAATACCGGTCGAAATGTTGTCGCAACAAAAATAACCAAGAAGAGGACAACATTTTGAATACATCAATAAATATATAAGGAAAAGTTAATTCCGAACAATTTTACCGTGCTTCATATTGAAAATGGGCCTTTTTTCTAATTTGAAAACTTTTGTTCACGTTTTAATCTTCAATTTTTCGATGAGAAAACATATGAAAACAGAACATAATAATAATGCATAAGATTCACTCTGCACACACACAAACATACAAACACACACATGCACATGCATCATCTTTCTGTTTTCTTGAGAATGTGTTCGTGAGTACATTGTATACCCTGTTAAGAAGATGAAGCGGTACATGTTGTATGAGCCAGAAAGGATCAGGAGATGGAACTGCAACGGACTGTCGCTGACTAAGGGAGAGTCTCGGCTCATGACTTTTTAGCCTTTTAGCCTTTTTTGGCATTGTTCTTTTCCTTTTCTGCGACCGTTGTTTCTTCTTTCCTCTGAGTCCCAGATGGAAACATAGACACAATTGAATTATCACGATGAACCAGTTATTTTGAAAGGTCTTCCTGAAACAGCAACCTCTCATTTCAATTGTTCAACATAACTTTCATCTCAGTGATGAAAATGGGTTTAGAAAATTAAGTATACGATAAGGCTGGGTTTTGAGAACTTAGTTTACGGTATTGTCTCCATAAGAAGACATTGAGCGTACAGAAATTCATTGAGAACATTTGAAGATACTGTATGGGTAGACGTGAGAGAATATTTCTCAATCGAAAACCATATTAGGACATAGAAATTACTACGGTATTTTGGCCTGTAAAATACACAAAATCCTTTAAAAAAAGAAGCTTTGCTAAATTTTAATGAAAAAGGAGCATAGGTCTCAGTTCCTATCTAGCGTGCAGAATGTGTAAAAGAATAGCCTAGAAAGTAATCTTATTCCTTGCTAAGAATTTCGTATTTATGGTTCTGCGTTGAAATCAGCGTAGAGTTAGTAGCCTATATCTTGAAGCATTGAAGCAGAAATTAATTCGCCATCACAGTCAATAATTGGAGCAATGTAAAAAAATCTATCGAAGAATGAATTAGGTCAGAATAAATTCTAATCAAGACATTGTTGGCATTTTCCAATGGAAAATAGCTAAAGTAAAGTAAAAAAAAAAAAAAAAAATCTAGAAACATCTATTCTCCAGAATCTAGATGTTATCAATAAACCCTTCAAAATAAGGCCTCCAAAATGTAAGAAAATATTTTCTCCCCTAAAATGAAAAATAAAAACATTTTTAGACGGAGTGTAGTGGAGTACTAATGCCGATTTTTACGTCTGTAGACAAAACAGTATGGCCAGGAGCACTGAAACACACGATCACACAAACATAAACACTCAAACACACGCACATATGAAAAAAACTGTAGAACCCTACACTATCTTTGATGGCTAAGGTCGTTCAACACTCCGCCATCATTGATGGCTGTGGTCGTTGTATAAGCGATAGCTGTCATTTGTTAATAATCCCATTATATTTCTAATTTCAAGAAGCGCAGAAAAGATTTTCTTGTTGACTCAAATATCCTGTGTTGAGCCTATCAAAGCTACAGGCAGCACCGTTGAGTCACTTGAACTGCTAAAACGTTCAAATCAGTTTCTCGTCAGCTGTTTCAAGATGAAGAGCTGGAACTATCTTTTGATGCGTGCGTGTCTGGAATCTTCTGAGATAAGGCATTAGACTATCAATTTTTGACCAGTATTTATTCCTTTCATCTTAATGAGGAACTGTCAACGAAAACCATCAACATCGACATATGTTTCTTCAGTTATCATGCCAATCTGGCTGTCTGCCTGACTGGCCGGCTGGCAGGCTGGCAGGTTATCTATATATGCATGTGTTGTGCGTACAGACCGCGTCGATACAGCTAGAGAGCTAAATATTGAAACATTTAGTTCTTATTATGTCCAGAAATCTTTTTTCAAACCCCAATAAGTTTTTAGTGAGATGGAGGTCCAATTTACGATGCAAGTTCATGCTAAATTGGTCCCTTATTTGTCTGGCCACATTCACACTTCTTTTTTTTTTAAAGATTTAGACTTTTTATTGATCCAACGAAAAGCAAAAAGTAATTACTTATTAATCACCATTGTTCCAACTCTTCAACTGATCAGACGTTGGTCACACGAGGGTTTCTATTGAGTGACTAACAAGACGTGTCTTAGATGCTTTTTCAATGCAACTATACAGACTGTCAGATTAATGTGAGTTAATAAACAACGCAGATTAGAAATCTAAAAAAAATAGTTGTGTGCAAAACCCGAACTCATGCTCCTTTTATTTCAGGAGGGCGAATTTTGCGTCTCGTGCAGAGCTTATTGTTTGTTTCCAATCGTGGTTTTTACTAGCTGCTGAATAGTTGAATAGTTGCCATGAAAATTAATTAAGATGAAGATGAAAGAAATTCTAGTCAGAAATTAATTATGGTTGACAATGCAGCACCTAATAACATTCAATCAGGATCATAATTCTAAAGACTTGGGTTTGATTTCTCGTCGTGTGTATAGCGATGGTGGTATCTAACCAGTCGAGGCAAATTGATACTGACGACAAGGCAGATAGACGGACAAATATATATTTGAGTGTCGGATCAGAGAGAGAGAGAGAGAGAGAGAGAGAGAGAGAGAGAGAGAGAGAGAGAGAGAGAGAGAGAGAGAATCGATTAGTTGGCATAAGCAGGGACTGAGATATATCCACTCGTTTGTGAGACTGAACTCACGCATCATGAAAGCGACATTGTAGTGGTCACAATCATACACACACATGCGGAAATCTTGACCAATCTTTCTCTTCCGATCAAAACAAATGATTTTTTATTATGCTCGGGTATCATGGAGGGGGCCATCAGGGATGTGCGAAGTAAACCTATGCAGTTGGGAGTTCTGGGACACTGTAAGCCCACTGGGTAATTTTGCGAAGACGTCCTGTTTCCGGACCATTTTAAACCATATAACCTAAAGTAAAATAGGTATGCGCTGCATACGCGCATATCACCCCATTTCCATCACTGATCATGGATGAGTAATCATATTTATCGCTTTCGCATTGTTATTCTAGTAGGGGTATAACAAAAGGCTTCATCTGCAGTTCATGAGGGTATTCGTCCTCAGTCCATTTCCTCGGTCGTATCGATACCTCGACAAGTTATTCAATGGAGTGTTTTTTCAGTGAACACAACGCAGCTCTTGCAGAAAACATATCAGGACAACTCTCCGCTCAGAGAGACACCACAGTATCACCAGTCCTTCCATCCATTAATTTGTCACCTTTCATATATATATATATATATATATATATATATATATATATATTACCATACATGTATACGTATATATAGATTTATACGTATATATAGATTGAAGACTTGGGTATTTACGACCAGGACGAGAATAAGTACTTCAATAAGCTATGAAATCCAGTCGTCTTTAACCATCAAGGCGAATAACTTTTAGCAATCTTCATTCAAAGTGATTTAGTACTAAATAAACAAAGATTACCATACATTTATACATGTATGTATTGAGAGATTGGACTCTTGGGCATTTACCACCGAAACTAAAAATTGGTGTTTTAGCAAAGGAAGTTTGAATGCTGATTTTCGAGGTAAACAAATCCACCTCACTATTTTCTAACATCTTACTCTCCTGTACTGCGTGCCATGAGTGCCAAACGATGCCAAGTTTAGACTTCCCCCCTTCTCTCTCTCTCTCTTTCTTTCTCTCTCTCTCTTTCTTTCTCTCTCTCTCTCTCTTTCTCTCTCTCTCTCTCTATATATATCTCTCTCTCTCTCTCTCTCTCTCTCTATATATATATATATATATGTATATATATATATATATATATATATATATATATATATATATATATGTATTAACGTTGTTTAGGGTGAGTGATATATAAACCGTGTAACGACGGGATGTGACTTAGAATCGGATGTGACAGCAGTTATTTGGGCGCTTGTATTACAAATTTTAGACGAAACGTTCGGTAACAATAAAAATTTGAAATTTACTAATAGTTTTTCTTTTCCAAATAGACTTCCTCCATATATATATATATATATATATATATATATATATATAGAGAGAGAGAGAGAGAGAGAGAGTGAGACACACACACAATACAAACCAGGAGTATTATATTATATAGTATGATATCTGATGTGTGGTAGGTTTATTTCAGAAAGTGCTTGATCCATTCAACATCAAACATTTGGTTGATTCGGGATAGAGCTTACAATATAACAAGGTAAAGATTCACTACACAAACACGTCTGTGTTTCTAACCTGTTTGGGCTTCTTAAGGCAAATATATATATATATATATATATATATATATATATATATATATATATATATATATATATATGTATGTGTGTGTGTGTGTATAAATTAATTTCATTGAAACTGATCCAAGTTATTAAGTATCAAATAATCTCTCACTGTTGTGACTTTTCCTTATTTTTTACTTTTTTCTTACATTAACAGTATGTGGAATGACAGAAACTCTCTCTCTCTCTCTCTCTCTCTCTCTCTATATATATATATATATATATATATATATAAAGCAGAGGAATCTCAACAATGTCACAGTTCTTTCAGTTTTATCTACATCGTTACTTCCAATGAAATAATTAGGATAAGTTACCTTCGTATCTCACTCTCCCACCTCACTAGTTTTAAGACAATAAATGAACTATTTTAGGAATCGCCCGTTATTGGTCTTCCGACCGGGTTATTTGGTTGCAGAGTGGTAGTAACTTGGTCACGTTATGGGAGCTTGGCTCGATGTCAATAATTGCAGAGTCAGCTGGTTGATGCAGTGTGTTCAGAGCCCCCTTTGAGTATATAGTAGCAGGTTGGGTTGTGGATTAGTGTAGTCAGCTAAACTAATCAGACATATCACTGGAGCTTGAGATAAATTAGGATAAGAATTGAGAATACGAATCAATAAGCAACATTGATAAGTATGTATTTGTTGTAGTACATTCGTGAAGTGGCTGTTTGCTTTTCGCCTAAGTTGATAAATTGTGGACATGAACAATTTTCATGTATGTCTAAAATCCACAACTCGAAACTACTCTGCCGATCTGAACCAGACTTGGCATGATGGCATGGGTACCAAGGATCATGCAGGAATCCTAAATGTAAATCGAATTCATTGATATCTTTCATAAGAATGCTGTCAACCTAAGACAGTGGTGCGATTGATTCATTTGATCAATTCCATTCAGACAAATGGAAACAAATGCGTGCGAGTAGAACAGACGAACAGACAGACGTACGTTTCAAATCCAAGGCACACAACTCCAAATATGTAATAGTGAAAAGGACATAGGCGTTATTATTAACAACGATGTTAGCTTCGGTCGTCATTTTCGACATTTTCAGACGTTCATTTCAGTTAATAGATGCAAGGACATTCCTAACATGGTAATTCTTTTGAATGTGTGCAAATAAACTTTATGTCAATATCTAACCAGGGTGATAACTCGGATAGACGCTACACATGATCAGCTGCTGCTGTGAGGCTATTTTGAATGACTGAAAGTTGCTAGAATCGTACCGTTGATCGAATATCTTTATTTTCGATCTGAAAGTACCGTTGACTTCAGAGTCAAAAGGTTTCGAGTTGGTAGATAGGGTTTAGTGGTAGAGTTAGAGTTAGATTTAGAATGTAGGTTTGGTTCGGGGTTAGTTGGTAGGTTTGGGGTTCGGGTTAGTTGGTAGGTCTGGGTCAGGGGCTTATGTTTCTAATTTCCCAATTATTATCGGTGTTATTTCGTGACATGGAAATTAAATCTACCAAATAGCCATTTTCCATAACTCTAGCCACTTTTAGCCATTAAATGGCCACACAACAGTAGCTAATCATGTATAACGTCTATCAGAGTTATCTCCCATGCAAAATGCTGACATAACGTTTATTTGAACCCATTCCGAAAGATTACCTCTATCACTGTACAAGTCTCGCGTTGGACTGCACCTCGACTACGCAAGTTCGGTGTATTTTCCTTATAGGATGAAAACGTAGATATAATGGAGTCTGTTCAAAGGAACGCTTCGAAGCAACTGAAAAATATAAAGAATTTAACATACCCGGAAAGGATACGAGCATTGAAGCTATAGTTGTAACAGGGGTTACATGATAGAGATGGTGTCAGGGTTATATGACGGATCAGTTGCGGACTTCATTCATGCGCGGAAGGACGCGACTGACCGCTCAATTTCGAGGATACTTATTGGTGAAAATCTCCCTGTGCTTGTGCGAACTGAAATAAAATGAAATGCATTAGTTTTCCGATCAGTAAACAAGTGGAACTCTTTACCGGAACATATTTTTTCAGGCAATAAACATCTTTAAAAACCTCGCAGATAGATTTTGGGAGAATCAGGAGATATATTATGATCATAAGGCGAAAATTAAAATAGCTATCGGAAGTCACAAATGGTGTAAGGAGTTTAAAATCTTGGTGTCAAGGGGATGGGATCCATCAAGAGCCTGACTGAAAAAGATCCTTAAGTATCCTTAAGTATTATCCTCATGTAAGTAAAGAAATCGGAATATTCTTATCTTTTTTACGTAACACTATTGCTTATAAAAGAGAATCAATTTAACGTGCCTCGATTTGACAACGTAGTTCTGGACGGTCTCTGCCCGCTGAACGCCTTTTAAATGAGAATCATCGAAAACAACACTCATCTTAACAGAAGGAGTAATTGCGTTTAGTTTGATTATGATTTAATATTTTCTTCATTCTTTAAGATAAGTTTCCTCGGCGTTCGATTGAGATAATAAGATGAAAGAAACATTGGCGAACATTAACAATAATTGAGAGTGAGGCAAATAAGTGAGCAATACGTTAGAGAGAAAAGCAGCGAGACAAGGAAAGAGAGGGGGAGAGAGTTTGAGAGAGAAGGGGAGAGAGATAAAATGACTGACAAACATAATCTAAGCATATTATATATATGCTGATTTCTTCTCTGTTTGTTTGTGCTCACGCCTCTCATTGGTTCATTCACCTTCCTTTTATGACATAAAATTGACAATGAAGATTACCTAATAGAAACTCTCAAGACTCAATCACACATCAAAACAGCTTGAATTGACTTGAGACTCTAAAAAAATTAGAATATAAAAAAGGATATTTGAATTGCTAGAAAATAAATCACCCAATAAAATGGCTTCGAGCTCCTAAGTGCCAAACCATAGGTTAGTAACCCCATTGTTTTTATGTGTATATTCTTGTAAAGAAGGAATGACTAGAAAATAGAGAATTTGAACCTAGTAAAACCTTTAACAATTGAGGGAATCTGTGTGTGTGTATGTGTGTGTGTGTGTGTGTGTGTATGTATGGCTGTGTGCAACGTGATTATCTGATAACAGGCCAATGTACGAAGTTGGCATTAACCAGATATATCATTAATCTCTGAAAGCTGTTCAGTATTGAGTTTGAAGTTGTTTGGGCTAACGGTACTCGAGAAATATAATAAAAATGAATAAAATGTTAAAGATCATAGATCTTTCTTTTAGCTTCTATAAATAATCTCCTTCGACTTTCACCCCTTAGAATTATCTAATTTAAGTATAAAATGTCAAAATTGGCAACACTGAAAAGAAATAACCGAAAAACTTCGAAGATGCACTTTCGTACGACGGGCGGAAAATTATTTAACATGAAAATTATGGCAGGCTGCTCCACACTCCATAATGTTCCGCCCCTTTCCAAACATGCACTCTCGGAGAGGAAGCTATCGTAGTTGAGAATTAAACTGAAAATACCATTATGAGAGATTCATGAAACAACTTGAAAAAACTGTCTCGTACAGTTAGTTCTGAAACCATAGATTAACATTTCAGTTTGATCTATTTATTTATTCATTTCATGAAGTTGAATTAAAAACTTTACTTTAAAAATCTGAAAAGAAAAAAAAATATTGTTAGGGAAAAAAGAATTCAAATTCTAAAATTATATCCTTGGAGTACACACACACACAGACGGACGCACGCACGTGCGCACTGACACACGCATACAGGTGCACTCACACACACACATACACGCAAACACTGACTCACATACAGACGCACATACACAGACACAAAGATGTACTCACATAGACACAGAGAGAGACGTACACATACAGACACTCACATACCGATATACACATAGATACACACACAAACACGCACACATATGCACACACATAGAAACAAATACTCACACATAAATGTATGCGCGTGTGTGTATGTGTGTGTGCGCAGGTGCACCCGTGTGTGTGTGTGTGTGTGTGTGTGTGTGTGTGTGTGTGCGTGCGCGCGTATGCGCACGCATTCTGGTCAGCTGACTTCTTTTACTTCAAAATCTTTGTCTCTTTCTCATTTTCTCTCAGCCTCATTTCTGATGCAGGATTTCGTCCGGGACATGTTGGTAGTCCGGATTTATCAAATTTAGCGGAACTATTTCAGAAAATATTTTTCTTGAAATTTCATTGTTAATTCGTAATTGAATTGAACGGTTGAAAAGCTCAAGTTAGCGCCAGTGTCAATTTGGATTTTTCTTTTCTTTTTTTATGTGTGTGTATTGGAAGCAATGAAATCTCTCGAATTCTAGGATCCGCCGTTAATTTTTTTTGACACTGAGTAGAAAGAATAGATGGGTATTAGCCGTAAGAATAGTGAGAAAGAGAAAAACGGGTAATGACAGAGAGAAAGAGAAAGCAAAAGATAGAGCAGAAGATGAACAAGAAGGAGGAGAAGAAAAAAAAGAGGTCAACTTTTTTTTCCTGACTGGTGCGTGTCGACTTGCTGAAAATAATGTAGGCTAGTTATCTCCCTTTATAATTCAGCTCACATTTAGTGATTAGAATGAGATTACTTTCCCATAGCCAAACCAACTTGTATTATCGGTAGACAAAATATCAGTTCCAATTACGAGAAAACTTGAATAATCAATTAGCAAAACTTTATTCAGTGAAAAGATATCAGTAATAAAAAAGGAAAATGACATTATTAATAAAATTTAAACATTCATTTTTATCCAAATTAATCACATACGTTTTCTTTTGATTATCCCAAATTGAGCTACTGGAACAAGATTTGAAGCTGATGCTATAGTATTTTTCTGTCCCTGTTGTTGTAAATAATAATAATAATAATAATAATAATAATAATAATAATAATAATAATAATAATTATTATTATTATTATTATTATTATTATTATTATTATTATTATTATTATTATTATTTTCCACACTTGTTTCCTGGTGGTCACCGCTTGAGACTGAGTGACAGCAAGTCTCCTCAAGTATCGAGCCCTCTTCTCTGCACTCCCACAGTCCGCAGCAGTGCTATGGATGACGGTTTCACGTCCGTTGCCCGCTAGTTATCGCTGATGGCTGAGTGACAGTAAGTTTCCTCGGGTCTCCAGTCCTCCTCTCATATCGTCCTCACCTATCACAGCAGCGCTGTGGTTTTTACTATCTCCACCATGCCTTTTTCTTGGCTGTTATGTCATTACTTACCTGCTGGGGGTCGTTGATCTCATATTCCGAGTAATCTCCTCAGTATTCGTGCAGTCCCCAGTAGTGCTGTGGTCTGTATAATCTTCCTCTTCTCCCCAGTTCCCCCAATCTCGTTTTCAGTGTCTTTGTCTTTCTATAATAATAATAATAATAATAATAATAATAATAATAATAATAATAATAATAATAATAATAATCATCATCATCATCATCATCATCATCATTATTATTATTATTATTATTATTATTATTATTATTATTATTATTATTATTATTATTATTATTATTTGCAATCTCACACCAGTTGCCTGATGGTATCCGCTAGAGTTTGACTGACAGCAAGTCTCCTCAAGTCTCCAGCCATTCTCTCCTAGTTCTCATGGGCCACAGTAATACTGCGGTTTACAGTTTCACACCGGTTGCCTAGTGGTCATTGCTGAAGGCTGAGTGACAATAAGTCTCCTCAGGTCTTCAGCCAACTTCTCTTCTCTCCTTTGCCTATCATGCCATGTGGTTTACGTTTCTGCTTTCATTTCCCATCCTTTGATAGGTCACTGTTCACAATTAGTGTTGCAGTCTTTATATTTCTAGCACTTTCCTCTTTCCTTTATATTTCCGCGCAGTTCCTAGCAGTGCTGTGGTCTGTACAGTCTCAATCCTTCCCTTTATCCTGATCTCCTCCAGTCTTGCCTTCAGTGTCTTTGGGACAGTTCCCAGTGCGCCCACTATAACTGGTACTACCCTGGCTTATTCCATGGTCTAAAGTTTTTCCGATTTCCGGGAGAGATCCTGATATGTGCACAATTTTTTCACAGTTTCCTTCTTATTTCATTTCTATATCAGAATTTTCTGATGGTCATCACAGGAAGCTAAGCGACAGCAAATCCAAAATCACCATCATTTCACGGTAGTATTTCCCGCCGACTTTAAAACTGCTGCAGTCTGAATAGCCCCAATTCCTTCAAGGATCTCCAATTTTCCAATCTTTTGTCAAAATTTCAATTAATTCGTTTGCAGGTCTCTGATGATTATCAGTATCATCTTCACTTTCACATTATCTTCTGCTCGCGGACAAGGTCCTGGTACTTGTTTTTTTTTGTTTTTTTTTCTCCTTCACTTTCCCCCTGTGGTCCACTGGAACGACTGGACAGATTTTCTCTTTCTTTCCTTTTTTTCCTTTTATTTAAGTAAAGCATATGTTGTAGAGGGACCCTATGCATGGAAATATTAAAGTGCATACACTTTTATTTGTATAGTAAAGTAATTAATCATTGTCATTAGCAATACGTTAACCAGATGATTTGACGAATTTGTCTGATATTTCAGTAATAGAATTGCATTGTTTTGATCTTTGTGAAGCAGCTATGACTACAGTTTTAAGTACCTTTGGATTTATACGTCATCTATATACCACGCAGTTACCACACTCCTGTTAATTACTGTGTTAAAATACTAACCTCATTTAAAGATTATAATTGGCTAAAATAGCTAACCTTTAGAAGTCGTTCCAGTCATTCAAAAAAGTTGAAAGCAATATAGTACTATAGTAAGTATATTACTGTTGTATAGAGTAAGTGTGGAAACAATGAATCGGAATTGATGACTTGCAAACATTTAACACGGCGTCTTTGAAATTGCAGTACTCGTAGCGTATTGCTACCTTCTCTACTTAGCTAGTCTGGCACCGAGATTAAGTCTGGTTTCATAACCGGTATAGAGTGGTCCATTTGAATCTCAATGTTGTTTTTCTTAATAATCTGAACGAGAAATTGTGTTCACAATATTTGTTTGGGTTATTATTATCTCTGCACGGGTTTTCAAACCAGCAGTGGTCAGTGGCCTTCATTGGAGATCAAGTGGAAGCAAGCCTCGTCAGTACTATGGGACTTTGTATTTTAGCTGATTTTAATAGTACTGTCGTATGGATAGTCTTGATACTTCCCCGTATTTCCAGTTCCCCCAACCTCTATGCTAGTCTCTTCAGGACTGTTCCCACTACGATTGGTACTACTGTCACCTTCATGTTCCATATTTTCTTTTAAGTGTTCTGATGAGATCAAAATACGTATATTGCTTTCTTTTAGTTTTATTCTGTGGTCTACCGGAACAGCGAATCCTAAAACTGACACAATCTTTTTTTTTTTTTTTTTGTTCACGACGACTAAATCTGGTCTTCTGGCCTGGATTGGGAAATCTGTTTGAATCTCAAAGTCTTAGGCAATTTTATATGCTTCATTCCCTAGGATAGATTCTGGTCTTCGCATATATATAATTGGTCTGTACAGTCAAAACGCATTCGCTCGCTCAGTTCTCCATGGATCAACCTCCCCATCCGATCTGTTATTGAACTCCCTCTGGACTAATTTACTACATTCGCTTACAGTACAGTTGATTGTTTCATCCTTTTCTCCTCGTTGCTTATTTTCATTATTCTCCTGCGTTTTTTCTATCTTAGACTTTGTATAATTCGTTCTCATGGCGTAGTTATGAGTCGCTATCAAGAGCGACTTCGTTTTTCTCTATGGGGTTTCTTCAACGTAGTTTTAGGGCTGCTAATTATATTAGCCCCCTAGAATATAAATTACCAGAATTGATCCAAGGAGATAAATTCTGCTAAGTTGCGTGTTCACTGCTTAAGCCCAAAAACAAGGTTAGTACACAGTTAGTTGGATTGTTGACAAAACGCGGACATAAAAACAAACGAATAGGTCAACAACCTGCCGATACGGATATGTGGAAGGATCTACCAGGATAAGATGTAGAGATAAGAAGAATGAAGGGAAAGGGATGTCACTAAGTGAATGTGATATAGAGTCTATAGAATGTCCGTCAGTTTGGTCATCCTAGTTGTAGCCACTAAGAAGTTATCTTAAGAAGTCCGACCTAACTACGATGAGAGTGCTTAACTTAGATAGGATGTGTTCTTGAGATGAATATGTGATGATGCGTGTGTAGAGAGAAAGTTTGTATAAAAACTATATCAACTATCTTAACTAAAGAGAGAGAGAGAGAAGAGACGAGCTTACCTCGAGGCCATCGGAACACAGAGAGTGGGGGGGAGTTTTACCGCTACAGTTTAAATACTGTAAAGATAACGATCAGTTATCTTATTGGTAGCTCTGTGAGACGTCGAAGAGGAAGTGACAAGGGATTGAGCATTTCTACAGAGATGTAGGGGTTAGCAAGTAGATCCCTTCCAAGGGTAGATAACTCCGTTTATGTATGATTTTCTTTTGCTGGAAAAGGTGGGCACGACATATCTATGTCCATGTCGATTCATTTACATTTCCTTGGGTTTGTCTTCTGAAATGCTCTTGCAGTTTTGTCCTTCCAACTTCTGGATTATCGTGTTTATGTTTCTCAGTTCTCTAAACTTCCTCTTATTCGGTCTGTTGCAGTCTTTGGTTGTAAGAAACCTTTTCTTGCTGTCTTGGTGTTTACGAGTCATGTTCCTCCTCTTTTCTGTTTACGTATAGTCTGTTGCAAGGGTTCGTGCATTGTCTCAAGTTTTCTTGTTCTGTACTCTGATTTTCTGAGTTTCAGTCTTGTTCAGTTAATTATTGAAATCATTACCATTTTTATTATCCCAGGGTATCACTGCTTCAATGCAGGCTTTTATTGTCTTTCATCCCTCACTTGAGATCAACTAGATCTTAGGAGTTCAAGTTGTCTCCTGATTATATTTGGTGTTTTCAAAGATAATTGTCTTTTGCATTTAGTTGATGCTGATGTCCTTGGTGTTCAGTTTCTGGAGATACTTTTTGAGACTTGAAGTTACTGCTCCCAATACCCCAATAACAATTGGTACGGTGTTAATCGATTTAACATAATTTTTTCAGTTTTATCTTCAAGTCTTGGTATTTTTCTTTTTTTTTTTTCTTTTGTTCAGTATTTCTGTCTGCTGAGTATAAGACATCGATCAATACAGCTTGGTTGTCTTCTTTATTAATAGTGACAATATCTGGCCTTCTAGTCGTATTTTTCTCTCAATAGTGGTGCTAAAGTCATGAGGTAGTTTGAATTTTTCGTCCTCTGATTCAGTTTCAGGTAAACCACTAATTTTCAATTCTTTCAAAACCTGCTACTTTGCATAAACCCCAATCAATTGTTGCTGCCACTGACTTATGTCTCTCAAAGCGCACAGTTTTCGCCAGAATGGACGGCCAGATACTATGTGTTCTACTGTTTCTTGATATCCATTACTGGCTCTGCACTTGCCTGACGATATTTTTTCCAAGAATATGATGTGCATGCCAATTGGTATTCAATGTTTGGTCACTTGCTGATGCAGGTCCTCTTTCCGTTGTCCACGACGACCAGATCAGGTCGTCCTACATGAATTGGGTGTTCGGTTTGAATGTCAAAGTCCCAGAGTAATTAGTGGCTTCCACTCTCCAGGACAGTCTCTGGTTTGTGCTGGCACCATTTGTCTATACGGTCGAATATCAGTCGTTTGCTTGGTTCCGAGTGTATAACAGTTGCTTCCTTGTCGTGGTTGCATTTGCTGCTTATGTGGGTTCTGTCGATCTTCACATTGACTTTGTTTGTCCTGGTACATTTGTTTCGTGCTACCATGATGAGGAATTCTGTTTCTCTCTTAAGGTTTCCTTTGCGTAGCCATGACCATAATTGCTAACCTTTCTGTATCTGTCTTTTGAATTTCTCATGTAGTTTTTCTTCAACTCTCGTTTATCTTCCCTTGTTGTCTGATTTGCTACTACATCATTTCTCACTTTATTGTTGCTTACTGCACTGTTTCGAGCGCTTCACATAATAATATTCACTGCATGCTTGCACGTACATTTCAATCCTGTTTCAATTAGGACTCAGTCTTCAATGCCGATCAGTCCTCTGTTGCCTTCTTTCCTCTTTACATATCTATCTGTGTCGTCCCTGGGGTTTAGAGCCTTGTGTATCATCATAACTTTCACAGTTCGTCGGTCCATTGATTGGAGTCCACCCTTTTTTCATCTAAAAATGGACCTACGTATCTTCCTACCGACATTGCCTACGTGCTAATTCCTTTCATCAATTTTCTGCTATTTAGCTTAGTTTTTAACATTTCTCGTATTCTCCTACGGTATTCCTCTTTTTCATTTCCTCTTTTATTTCTTTCTATTTTATTGAGGCACATTTTTCTGTTTCCAACTCCATTCCAATGTCATCGTTGTATTCTTTAACTTTGCTGAATGAATTTACGATTCCTTCCCTGTTCTTTGCAAATAGCTTTATGTCATCCATGTACATGCGGTGGTTGACTTTCCCCTATTTAGTTTTTTTACTCTCTTTCAACTTCACTCTGTGGTCTGCCGGGACAGCAGAATCTTCCATCTGAGACGTTCTTCCTTTTTCTTGCTTACTATCACCAGATCTGGTCTTCTTGCCTGGATTGGTTGCTCCGTTTGGATCTCACAGTCCAAAATAACTTGATGAGTTTTATTCTCTATAACTTATTTTGTCGTGTGCATTGGTGTGTATGGTTGGACTTTACTTGCTTGCATAGTTTCCAGTGGAATACCTTCCCCATCCAATGATTTTTTTTGTATTCCCACTGGGCTAGTATGCTACCTTCGCTTAATGTGGTTGATTGTCTCATCCACATAAACTACAATCGATGTTTCCCTGTGGTGTCTATCTTAGCCATTATATTATATAGTCAATTCTTATGGCGTTATTCTGGGTCGCTATTAGCACCGATTCGGTTTCTCTTAGGTTTCCTTTACACAGCCAGGTCCATGTTGTTGGATCTGCCATTCTTTGGGTTTGTCTTTTTAGGGTTCGTGTAGTTGCTTTTCATCCCATCTTTCTATTCTTATTTCTGCATTATCATTATTAGTAGTAGTAATAGTAGTAACAAGGATTTGTAATTTTTTTTCTCTCTCTCTTTATTTCTGTTTCTATCTCTATCTACGTCCCTTCTCTGAAACTCACATAATTGTATTCCCATGCATGCATACACAGTAAGACAAACGCATGAACACGTGCAAATATTATATTGATATATATATATATATATATATATATATGAAATATTATATTGATATATATATATATATATATATATGTGTGTGTGTGTGTGTGTGTGTGTGTAATATGTTGAATACCTCGTTCTTTTAATAAAATTGTTGCAGTTGTCAAACAAATAAATACACATTTAAAATATAGTGAAAGTGGAAGTGTAGTCGTTGAGCGCATGCGCTCGAATCGGTAGTTTTCTTTTTGCAGACAATGGTGACCAAAGTCATAAAACTTCCGCGCAAGAATTCGATCGAAATGACAAAATTAATTCTCTTCGAGTGAAATCATCGCTTACCGATCATTGATGTAAGTGTGGCTGCATGTGAATGTCTTACTGTCACTAAGTAAATCCTGTACATGCATGCACAGTAAAGTCCCCTCTGATTGATTGTAAAGATATTGGTTGTCGAGGTATTCAAAATGTCTGGAAGTTTTCTGGGTAGACTTCGTACCATTATTATCATTATTAGTATATCAGTAGATTGCATGTATATGTAATCGGACAGAATGATTATTAGTGCGTTAATTTGTTTGAAACAATTTGAAATGTCTTTCTATTATTACACAGTGAATGTGTCACTTGACCTAGACAGCGTAAATAGTTTTTAAACAATTTAATTGAACAGCTTAATTATTTATTCTATTCAAGCTATCTACTCCAAGTGACAAGTTCTCTGTGTAATACCAGGAGATCATTTCAAATATAGTTTCAAATAATATAACACACTCACATTTATTCTATCGTATCACGTTAATTTCCCAATGATGTAATCGTCTGTGTTGACAAACAACAGTACAGACGTGGACAATGAACGAACAAAATGAGGACGTGGGGATAAAGTAGTTATTTGGGCCTTAGCTTGATGGTAAAAGCGATGCTTTGTTAAAACGGCTACCTAATCGGTCGCAGGTTCGATTCTGGTAGCAGGACATTTTCTTTAATTGTCATTCTATTTCCGCTGTCTAGGCCAAATGACACATTTTCCGTGTGATAACGGAAGGTAATTTCAAATAGAGTTTTAATCATTATAACGCATTCATAATCATTCTGTCCATATAACCATTTCTTAATACACACATGCACACACACACACACACATATATATATATATATATATATATATATATATATATATATATATATATATATATATATATATAATCGGTTTGTCCAACAGGCTATGTTAGGTGACCGTCTGAGGGTTCAAAGGTCTTATGGGCGCTCTCCGAACAGAAAAAATACCATATTTACTCATGTATAAGTCGATTTCGTTATACTAACATGAAATTTCATCCCATCAAAAGGTGACTGACAGAAAAGTATCAAATATTGATAACCATTGAACTTGGAGGCTACAATTGAATTGAACGGCGTTTATTTCACATGATGATTTATAAAAGTTGTTCCTTTTCTCTCTCAAGATTTGTACACACGTGTGAAGTATTCCAAACCAGCAGGTGTGGCGGAGATTAATCACTTTATTCAACCAAACACCTAGTGGGAGAGAACATCATATTTGCGATTGAAGATTCCACAACATTCTACTTAAGATTTGGGACATCTCAGAATGGCAATACCATTTGACCAGAGCAGAGAAAGAATCGTGATGAGAGATTTCAAAAGAACTGGCGTCAGTTGTCAGCAGACATCTTTTTTTTTCTTTCAGATAAATCAGATAATAGAGAGAAATTAGGAGAGAAAGGTCCTAGTTTCACACAGGAGAGAGCAGGTAAGAACAGAGTGAGTGGACTCTGCATTGTTTTATAAGCGTATCTAAACGCATTGTTGAGATTCACTTTTGTCGAATATTCGAAAAAAAAACACCGAAAGAAATTTGGATTAAGATAAGTTTTTGCAGATAATCCGGAAGACCATATGAATTTTTTTTTTACTAAAATAATCTTTTTTCGTGCTTTCAATCAATGAGACTTTCGCTAGCTTTTGAAGAGTGTCAGTGTCGAAAAAAAGTGTCTTCCAGGGTTCAGACTTTTAAGAGTTTAGTGTGGAGGCTTTCCGTTTACAATACAACTGTAATGCTAAACTGGGCTGTTACTTTCTGGTACACTTGTACAGAAGTAAGGCTTCAAAGTACACAATTACTCCCCTTACGAAGATTGTTGACTCGGCTTCTTTGATATTTTAATGAGTTTGACACTAATAGTTGTGTGGGTCTACGTAGGTCTGCACAGGTCTGCCCGGGTCCGTGTGCACCATCTGGCTGGATCACATAGACTCACAAAGGCTAATACACAATATTTGAAACTGAGGAACAGGTTCGAAAAAAATAATGATTAATGGTTATGAGTTAAAGAATAAGCCATTACAAGATCAGCGATTGTGATTTAAAGTTAAACTTTATTTTGGACAGAGTTATTTCATCAGTCAAAGACAGATTTGAACAAATGGATTAGAACAGATAGAAGAAATAAGTCAAATCTCTAGCTTCTTGTATGATATTACGAAAATGGCTACAGAAGTGTTCAAACACTGTCAAAAATTGGTTCCAGCTCTTGAGTACAATGGACAATGTCATTAATGCATTTGGATTGGCAGACGAGTTGAAAGCAAGCGTGGGGGAAATTACAACAAAGAGTTTCCCAAGATATCTCATCAAATTCATTTTTTCCTAATGAATTAGAAGACTCTGTGCCTAACACTGTAATTGCTCTGAGAATTCTTCTAACTCTGTTGATTACCGTCGAAAGCAGCGAAGGGAGTTTTTTCTAGGCTTAAACCCATCAAAACTTATTTTCGATCAGCAATGAGCCCAGACTGACTATGTGGGGTGACTATAATTTCTATTGAAGAACAACTTACGTATGATATGGATTTAGAAGTACTTGTGTAAACATCTAACGGGGCTAAGGCAAGAAGAGTAAATTTTGGAAGGGAACAAATAGGTAAAATGTTGAGACCAGTTAGTTTTTATTAGGATCAGTTTTCATGAAAATAAAGACCACTCCCCCGTTGCCGTATAAACAAAATTGACGTCACACCAATACCGAAAGGGGCCATCAAACAGCCGCCGGTGTTGCGAAGACCCAAATAACTGATTCCATACCTAATTATCATCTCGTTTACTTCCGGTCTATTCGTGTCTCTTTCAACGCGACAGTTATGTATAAAGAAATGGGCATGTTTGGTCCATCAGGATGAATTATAAATTGTGCTATATTATATAGAAACTTATTTGAGATGATCTCCCGTCGTTTGCGTTTTGCTTAATGATAAGAGCATCGTTACGTTAAAGCAGCTACCCTACCAGTGGCAGGTTTGATTCCTGCTGCAGCCCAATTTTCTTTAATCGTTTTAATCTATTTACGTTGCCTTGGACGAGTGATACATTAACCGTATAACGACGGGAGATCATTTCAAATAAGAGTTTCTATATGATATAACGCAATTTATAATTCATTCTGAGATTGTATTGTAATTGTAGCGTAAGGTTTTTGGCACAGCAGTTAGAAGTCCTGTCAAAAGTATTGATTAGGCGATTGCCTTTCGCACAAAATCAATTACAAGAAGATAGGTATGAACAATTTTGAAAAAGAGTTTTCAGTGTCAAATCGACTCCTAATAACATAATTAAAATTTAAAATATTCTGTTTCTGATATTTTTCTAAAAGTAAATAAGCCTTAAAAGAAAAGCATGTTTTCATTATTTATAAAGTAGATTTTAAGCGTTATGAATTCAATGTTCCCTATATTCAGCAAAAAATCAATAGAGTAATGTGAAAACTCTTATCATTACCAATGAGCACGTTTCCAAGGTAGTTATTGACTTTATGATCGTGCATTGACACACACGAGGTATTTTCTACTAACTACGGAAGATCGAGGAAACATGCAGTTGAATATATGAACCATGATATGCACCACAGCTGTGCTGTATGAAAAAACACGCGTTGTATCGTCTGCATCTATTTGCAACTTCTCATAATTCGAAATACCGGTCAATTTACAAAACAAAACAAACAAACAAAAAAAAAATACATGAAAAATATGCCCAGGAAACATTTTTATTTATTTATTTCGTTATATTTGATAATTCATCTTTGTTATAATATGTTTGTATTTGTCCCAATTGGAGCACAATATAGGAAGAATAGAAAATATACATCTAAAAAATATGGAATTAATCGAAATAATCGATAAAAAATGATGAAAAACTTTTCATTTTTTTAAATATTGAGTTAATTTTTTTGCACAGTTCAAAACCCTAAATCATAATTAATTGAATAAAACTAAAAATTTGCGAAGAAGAAAAGTATTTTATTTTATTTTCTTGTATTTTTTTAAATCCCATATCTTTTTTAAAAAAAGTAATCATAATTCAAATCTCGGGGGATATATCTGTGATGTGTAAAAATCAACAAAAGCATGAAAATGTAAATAAAATAAATTATCGAATAAATAAAAGGTTGGGTAGAAAACATTTATAAAAAAATGTCCTTCTCCGAATGGAAAATTATTTTTTTTTTAGAATTTTGTCCTTTGATAAATAGGTATCGCTTCCATGCTGAATTTTTGTCCATTTCGTTTCTACTTATAAGAAAATAAAATGGGTACAATCACTCTGATTGGTAGATAGATTGATCTATCTATCTATCTATCTATCTATCTATCTATCTATCTCCTCTGGAAGCCAGTCTAGAACTTTCAAATTTTGCGATACACACGATTTCGGTGAAAACAATTGTTGGTTTCGATATTCATGCGGTGAAATGCCGGATGACTCAAGGCAATAATCTCGTCTTGAATATCTCTACAGTTTACCGCACCTTATCATATATGTGGCTCCCACAAAAGTAATATTTGCCCGCTGTAATTCTTATAAAATGCACTGAATGTCATAATCCCACCATAAACTGAATTGTTTTAATCTCCTAGGAAAGGAGATGAGTGCCGACAGAGTGACCATAAACTCTTCCAAATGTAATTGAATGTACAGTAACCTGTAACGCTGGATTCATGATATTTTTCTGTCGATTAAGTTTTTTTTTACTGAAAAGAGAAAAAATACTTTGATAATTAATTTGTCAATGACATTTACAAAAGTTTTGGGCGAATATCTGTATTTTTTATTAGCATTTGTGGTCTGTTCTTGACGTAAGCTTTCCACATAGGAAAAAGTGGTTATCAATGAATAAAATACATTTATCATCTTTTATTGGGCAATAATCGCTATAAAAAGACAAAATTTTGAAAAATCAAGCGGGAATACCGTAGGACATAAACTAAGGGACCAATTGCAAATTACCCCTCACGCACACACATGAAACCTATTTACGAGAAACGTCTTTCTAGACATAATAAGGAGTAAATGTTGAAATTTCTAGCTCCATTGCCACTGTCTGTATATAGACAGCTAGCCAGACCAACTTGAAAACTAAAGATGGTATTGCTGAAATGTCAGACATATTTGTCGTATTAAAAAAATGTAAAAGTAAGTAAAAACACGTTTTAATATTTAAATATAGTTTTTTTTTTTTAAATGTTGGCCCTCTTCATAACATATGCTCTAGGCCAACACTAGCTTAATCCCGGGCTTGCCTTGAATATACGGCGAAGTTGCTTGAAAAGACTCTGAAGTTTCAAATTACACAAAATTTGCAAGTCCACAATTTCGATTTGATTAATCATGTGATCAGCTTGAGTTGCAATGCGTACGCGGTATAATCTTTTTTTAAAAACTAAATTTCTTGGATTTGTTTCTCAAACGATCCTAATCCTTGACCACACTTTCATTCACGGGCAGTGTCCATTGCATTTTCTCAAAAAAGTCATCTAAAAATGGACACACTCATTCGGCAAAAAAATCGCAGTTTATTATACGCGTGCGCGGATGCACACACACGCGTGCGGACGCGCGCACACACACACACACGTGCGAGTATATATATATATATATATATACATATATATATATATATATATATATATATATATATATATATAAAAATATATATATATATATATATATATATATATATATATATATATATATGTATGTATATATATATATATATATATATATATATATATATATATATATATATATATTAGAACAATAGAATCTAGTTCTAATGTATATTAAACTCTATTATGATATTATTTCTCGACAACCAGCATCTAAAAATAAGCAGTGCACGTGTAAGCATGAGGACGAATAACCAGTAATAGTTCACACACACACACACACACACATACACGCACACACACACACACACACACACACACACACATGTGTTTGTATGTCTATATACATTTGTGTGTGTATGTGATAAAATCCTAATTCACTATTGAGGCAAATGTAATCCACTCTGAATTTTCCACATCATTCATCACAACGTTTCAGATCTTTTCAAACGCCTAGTTAAAAAGGTATGATTTTTTGAAAATCCATTATTTTTCTTATATTGTCCATAGCAGAAGAAAATGTGTTTCTTCGTATTCCGTCGTAAACGATCATTTTGCCATGAGCATTGAATGTGGATTAGGATTTGGGGTTATTTCTCCACGTGGATTATCATTAATATCATTATTATCATTATCATCGTTATTTCAGAATAGATAAATATCCAATGCATGCACCAGATGTAAGGGGTCTGGAATATCATGATGTACCTAAAATTTGATAATCTTTTCTTTTTTTTTTAATTACTCGAAACATGTGTAAATCATCCAAATCTTCACATTTGTTGTTATTCAATTATTTTTTTATTGAGTAACTCCGAATCCCTGAGATTGGATTTGTTTTCAGTCTAGAACAATATCTGTTATATTAACGTAATCTTGATTATAATGCAGTAATTTGTGCAAAAAAATGATTAGGTAATGAAAAACCCGACTCCAGGCGTATAAATTGCTATACTAACATTCATACTTAAACAGACATTAAAGCACACTTTGGCTTACAATGGCGACAAAGGACCGAATTCAACATAGATGGGCCCAGTGTATGAGATATCTTGAGTGTACTTTTATTTTTGCGTTTAGCTATTATTTTTAAAAGAATCCCTAACAGAAATATGGTATTCATAAAATTATGCTGAATTCAACGTGAAGTCCTTTATAGCTCAATTACATATCTTTATAGCATCGTTTAGTCGAGACATTTTGCTTTTTGAACTGTAAAATATCTAAAAACATGAAAATATCTTTTGAGACATATTTTCGGTGGGTCCCAAAGATCTTGGGGCTCTCTGCAACTGCAGTGTTAGCACTGTTTCAAGTACGACCCTGGCTACGCACAGTTAGCTGTGGTAATTACTGTTTCTTTAATAGCAGTAAAAAGGGGAGATTACTGCTTTGCAATTTACTGACAGTTAGCAGTGCCTCACTGGGAGGGAAAACTCTTGTAAGTAAACAAGAAAATCAACTCCCACTATCGCCGGTACTGCACCCAGGAAACATCGTATGCCTTATTATTTGGTTAGCCGTTCATTTTTAAAAACTCTTCGGAGTTTTGAAAACGTAGTTAATAAATCATTATATCATACAACGATTTCTTTTTTTGAAGTTCGACATTGATGCGTTATCTACTTTCGCTTTGACGACTATTAGTTTCAGCTCTGACCAAATTGAACTTGTAAAATCTTTTCTCAAGTGTCATTTTTTTCGCTTTACTTTGGCCATTACGCCAATTTAAAAGATAGAGCCAATTCTTTTAGTTCCAATTATTTTTTTTGTTTAAATTGAAGAATTATTTATTCGCACATTTTTTTGCGAATATTTCTTTCAATCTTTTAGATATGTTGCTTGCAAGTTGTTAGTGTATTTTTTCAAACTCAAGGCAGTAACGAGAAGTTTTTTTTTCAAGTTTACAATGGAAATAGTATTAGGAATAGTCTGGTTTAATGGCACAGCCCTGGGACAGTGACTCCGATTGAAATTCTGCTGACGTCACGTAGAAAATGGTGCATAAATAAGAAATTATAGAAATCATCAAAGAAAAAGAGTAGTATTTACATGATATAGTAATTGCTCCGCTTCATAAATTTCCGACAGATCGCATATCTGCTTGACCTCAGGTGACGTTCAATCAGGACCACCTGCACCAAGTTGTGCTGATTTTATTTCAACGTTGAATGAAAAAATTGTCAAATAAATGACATAATGAAGAATTATTTCGAAAATTTTCGGGTGCACTGAATAAAAAAGTAAAAGTGTTAATTAATTTACTGATCATGCTCGGTTTGGGGATCATCTCACCACCACCACCAATCTGACTACAATAACAACAAAATAAATGAATAAATACATACCCGTGCCTAGCGTGAATGGATCGCCCGTACATGTTCCAGAATTAATTTTGTGAAGAAAGATTTAAAAAAAGAAGAAAAACAGATTTTTACATAAAATTATAAAAAATTTGAACATTTTTGGTCCAAAATGACCAAAGCAACTCCCAATTGCACTTTTGTGAAGGAAAAGACCAAAAAAGCAAAATTTGTAGATAGTGCATATTTTCAAGGTTGTACCCCCCCCCCAAAACGTGACCAAGACACTCACAGACACCTAGACACTCTAAGAGAGAAGAATCTGTAACCCAGTTGGCTGGTAGGTCGACCAATGATAGGGCTACAGTGATTCGATAGGAAAATATGGTGCTTACATATTCATCCTTGTTATTGTATAATGTCAGTAGAAATGCGATAGTAGGTAAACTACTATTCGTAAAGCTTTTGTTAGGACCCCTTCCACTGGGGCCCAGGGGCGTTTTCGGTTAGCCCCATACCCTCTTCTCCCTCAGCTACATCTTGTGGTGTGAGAACCCAAATAGTACAAATTCAAATAATAACAACACTTACAACAGCGGTAAATTTTGACTCAAAATAAAATAAAAATGTATAACCCTAGTGCGTATGTAAATGTGTACGGATATGTCTGTGTATTATCGTTGTTGATTGTGCGTATACTCATACATTTATGTCGATGTAAAATCACCTATGTATCTGTGCAAAGGTGTAAAGTATGTGATGTATAGATATCCGTGTATGGAAAGATATGTGTGTGTACGTGCGTGCGTATGTGTGTGTTTGTGTGTGTGTGTGAAAGAGAAAGAGAAAGAGACAGATAGAGACAGAGACACAGAGTGGATGTTGAAAATGTTGGTATTGTCACGGAAGGAGAAAAAAGAAATCATCAAAATTCGTTTACAACACTCGTAAATTATACAACAGAGGTTCATACAAATTGGTAAGCTCGTCTCAAGTATTTCATTTCTATGCGTTGAATGCTGCAGTTATGGACAAGAAGAAAGATTTAATTCACCTTTGCTAAAGGCCAAATTGTTATGACCAGAATACCACGTCAGAGCATTTCCGAAACGGCTCGGCTCGGCTTCGTGGCTACCTATCGACAGCGGCCCGAGGAGGGGAAAATCATCAACTGCATCAAAGGCATTGGGCAGTCAAGACTCATCGATGCGAGAAATGAAAGGACGCTTTTCTGCCTAGCACGAGCCAACAGAACTACGATAGCACAAATAGTAGATAGCTTTAATCAAGGTGAAGGAATGATTGCGTCAAAACACTCTGTACATCGATCCTTGTTGCATATGGTGCGGCGTAGCTAAAGGCGACTCAGAGTACTCATGCCAACCAATGTTAATTGCCGAAAGCGTCTTCAATGGACAATCGGGCGTCATATCTGGATATTGTATCAAAAGCAGACGATTCCTTGGCTCGATAAGTCTCGCTTTCTCTCGAGTAAAGTGTATGCGTCGTTATCCTGTGGAAGTAATGGCGTCAGGATGGAAAACAATAAGCCCATGAAAACAGTGTGATAGTTTGAGCAACGATCTACCGGAGAAAGAGTTATACGAGAATGGTTTCAGAAATATGGAGATCTGATTGGGTTATCCTGGCCACCAAACTCTCCAGATCCTAATCCAATTGAGCAGTTTGAGGAATGTGTTGGACCGAAAAGCTCTCCTTGCAGAGCCCCCACCACGTAACTTACAGCAGTTGAAATTCCTGCTGTTAACGTCCTGGCTCCAGATCCCAGGGGAAACATTCAAGGTTTAGTTGAGATATGCCTAATCGGATGAGAGCTATTGTACAGATATACAGGGGACCAACACCTCATTAATAATAAGGTGTTGGTCTTCCAGTTAAAGAGCGACAGTTCTGTATTTTCATCAAATTGGTTATTGTGACAGAAAGTCACTTCTTAAACCAGTCAATATGCATCAAAGAAATGAGTGAGCTATTGAGATGATGAACAGACATTTGAAGTTTCAGTAAGTTGTCATCATTTCTGATGAGAGCTCATTTTCTCAGTTTGCGAATAAAGGATGAATATAGGTTTACAGATTGCCCTGTCAAGGATTTTGTTTGAATCAATCACAGCCATGTATTAAAGATGGTGGATTTTAAGTAATAGCGTCGGGATCCATGTGGAACACTGATCGTTCACAGCTTCTAAAGTCTGCGGGTAGTATCAATCCAGAAAATACATATCCATTCAGCAGGAAGTTTTTCTCACAATATTCATTGACACTTATTTGGAGGGAAACAGTAGCCTTTTAATGAAGGATGTAGCTCCCTATAACAGAAAAGACTCATGAATGTCACGTTCGAAGTGGTATTGAGCTACTCTCACGGCCTAGTCATAAACACTATGATAAATGTGTGGGTCATCTGGGACCATGGAATAAGGGAAATGACTAGAAAACCTCCTACACAAGACGATTCGTATTTTCAATGTAGCCTTGGCAGATAGCAGATTGGTGAAGAAGGCAGATCTAATCAACTCAATGACTAAAAGAGTAAAAACTTGCTAAAACCAAATTTTAATTTTCATAATCAAATGTTCTTAACTAGATTATTTGTTTGAAAAAAGGGTTTCAACTTAGTTTTGTCGCGCTGCTGTGGCACCCCTATACTTTTAGTTAGGAATCAAATACCTTTTAGCTAGATATCGAAAACGTCACTTCCTATGACGACCCCCATAAAAGCCCTGGACACACGTGGTCCAACGCTCATTGACGTCGACACTCCTAGGTGGTTACGCTTTTGGACCCGGCACTTGTTGTCGGCTACTTATTCTCTTTCTTTCCTCATCCCTAAGACGGTTATCATTTCGCCGACCTGCCAGCCGATCCGATCTTGACCATTTTTCCACTGTGACCTATCTCTGGACTAATTTTGCCCATTTCACTTCACCGATATCGAGGCACCTAACATACGCATAGCTACGCAGCTATGCAGGTACGCAATCGTGTCCTCACCACGTGCTCAAAACACGTATATACCTCTCACTCTCGTGAATGAAATGGCAATGCTTTTTACTATCAAATAGTCACAACGATCTTTCCTAATTTTCTTCACTTCGGGAAACACACATGGATAAAACTCTGTGTTCTTTGTCTTCCATGGTCTGTCTGTCGAGTATCTATTAGCATTAGAGAATAGCCCCAAAGTCACGCGCACAACTTGAAAGTTCGGCTCGCATACCGAACTCGGTTTCCACATATTCCTTCGAACGATCCAAGCCATATAGATTCACAAGCAGTTCAGACAACTCTGCTTCGACTCTGACGCCTGTTCTATCAATGACAAAAAGCTCCCACCTTTCACTATCTCTTCTCAATTCTTTACACGATCGATCAGATTCATGTTATTGTTATATGTATTCCATTTTAATTTGTAATTTATGATTAATGTCCTTGTATTAAATGTGTGTCTTATTTGTCCGTCCAAATACTTGTATGTGTTCTTTTTACTTTGTTTCATCTCCGTGTCTATGTTTATACTTGGCGCGCATTCTCTTCGCACATCTCCCTTTCTCCCTCCTTCCACAACTCCGGTGACGTCGACGCCAACATCAAACCAGACTAAACCCTCTGCCACCAACATAATCACTCTTTTCATTTCCTAACAAAGGAAGTCATCACATGAGATTGTTGAATGCAGACTTGTTTGAAAACAGAAATGTCTATTCTTGTCTTGTCTCTGTGAATCATTGAATGAAACCTGTAGAGGTGTCTATTTACTTTTGTCATAACTCTGTGATCATTGAATATAAACTCTAGATGGATCTGTCTATTTACTTTTCTCATGGCATTTGTGTAGAAACGTATGCATACTTACTTTTGTCATGTCTGTTGATCATTGAATAAATAATTTTGTTCGAAAACGAAGGTGTCTGTTTACTTTTGTGATACCTCTGTAGATTACTGAATAGATAATTTTGTTTGAAAATAAAGGTGACTATTCACTTTTGTGATATTTTTGTAGATCATTGAATAAATAATTTTATTCAAAATAAAGATGATTATCTACTTTTGTCATGTCTCTGCTAATCATTGAATATGAATTCTTCTTTGAAATAGAGATGCCTTTTCTATTTTGTCGTCTCTATAGATGATGGAATAAAAACTTTTCTTCGAAAATATGCTGTCAATTTACTTTTGCCATGTCTTGTTGAATAAAGGCTCTTAATTGAAATTAGATGCATCTACTTTCGTCATGTCTCTGTAGATTATTGAATATAAACTCTTGTTTGCAATAGAGGTATCTATTTGCTTTTCTTTTTTGTATATCTAGATGCATGTACCTTTGTATGAATGTATTTATGTACAGAAATTGACTCGTTATTCCTGGAAAAATGTTTAGTCTTTTATTATCAAGAGAAATACAAGAGACACAAGAGGAGACAATTTCCTTGACAAGGAATTTCCATTATCATAACTGAAAAGATTTCTCCAAGACTTGCTGCTTCATTTAACGATTATTGGAAGCATCACTCTTAGTGAAGCCAATTCATGAAACAAGAATAGAAATCATTCTTTTAACCTATTAAATGCAGATGGCAGTAAAGAGCAACTAGTTATTCATTGCAAGGTAAATGCCTTTGTCCATGGCAAGATAATCAATTGTAAGTTATCCATTGCAAGATAGAAGTCCTGATTCTCGGACAGAACTGAGTTGTAATCAATCTCAACAAAACAGAAAGTTTATTGAGTTGGACGTGGACCTGTAATGATAGAAATTCCTGCCATTCGTAGTTTATGTGTTGAGTGTCCCTCTATAAAACAGTTGTGATCTAATAAACTAAGTTAAAATCTGCTTCTTTATGATGCCAGATTGGAACCTTTTAAAATAATTAGTACCAAATCTTTTTAATTGAAAATTATCTTAAATATTTATGGATCAGGGATCAAATCTAACGTCATTGAAGGTCAGTTTGCACTGCCATCGATTCCAAGGGAAAAATAGCCACGATATTAGTCAGGCAAAAAAAGAAGATATAGAAAATAAACAAGAAATATCTGATAATCTAAGCAAGAGTTTAGAAGCAGAAAATTGATGATGGTAAGGCTCCAAACTGAATAAAGTCTGGCGGCCCTTGGCAAATAATTATGCCAAAAGGTCTCACAAAACTTGTAAATATATATTCTATTTTCCATTTTTTGAGGCCCCTGCAGATTGCGAGACCCTAAGCTGGAGCTCGTTTTTCTCATATTTAATACGATACGGTTTATATCCTACAACGATACAGTTCTCTATGAGGAAAAATATATACAAATGTCCACTCATATGGAAATGCCACTATTATGTCTGTCTTGATCATTTACACGACTTCCTTATATGGAAATCACATTGGTCAATGAAAATATGTCTGTTCTGATCATGAATAATCATAGATTTTGCTTCAATCGTAAAATTTCATATTTGCACCTATCAATCTATGAAAATAACTGAATATTTGAATGAGTAAAAGATTTGAAAAATCTGTGTATTAAACGTCAAGAATGCATATATATTATAAGATTTCGAGAATCTTTGTATTTATTTTATACCTTTTTTACTTCGGCATTGTGTGATTGAAAATGTCCTCTGCTCAATTGTTCCCATGCTCAATTGCTCCTCGCTGAATTGTCTTCGCCCAATTATCGCACACTCAATAGTCGGCTAACCCAGCCATTCATTCACATGAACCCATTTTGATTAGAATTACCAACACAAATCGATCTTCTTCTGTTCTGAGTCACCACTTATTACGACTGGGTTTTATGTTTGAGAACAAAAGTAAGTTGTCTCCCTTTTTGTTCTGTATACACGATCAAAATTGTAACATGCAATTTGATCAGAATAACATGGTATTTACAAGTCTGGCAAAAGTCCACAAGCATGGAATCCCCTTGTGAAGATCGAACTCACTACAATAGTAACGATCTGCGAAACGATTTTGTAAACTCAAAAATTAAGAAATCAAAAACTCCGTATCTTCACAGCCTGTGATCATAGTTTGTGACTGTCAGTCACCTCAAATCTAATGTACTTTGTATAGTATTTTCGATGATTCCAACAATGTTGTGAATTCCAACCCCCTAACCAAAACTCTTTGGAGCCGTTTCTAGTGCTCCACTAATTGTGACTATAATCTTAAGATTTACTCTCGAGTAAAGTCCTGATATTTCCACTCGACTACCCATTGGTCCATCCACTATTTAACATTAATTTCTTCCTGAGTCTAAGATAACCAAGCCTTATCTTACGTTTTGGATTGGATGAGTCATTTAAATTTCAAAGTTCGTGAGAGCCTAACATTTACTGTTCTCAAATAATAGTTTCTGGTTCGTGCTCATACTATTCGTTTGAAAGTAGTAAACTAAG
Organism: Thysanoteuthis rhombus; assembly: GCA_963457665.1. NCBI lineage: Eukaryota > Metazoa > Mollusca > Cephalopoda > Oegopsida > Thysanoteuthidae > Thysanoteuthis > Thysanoteuthis major. The sequence continues at coordinate 34,167,010 of OY735220.1, read as the reverse complement.
AGGTTTGCACAGTTTCCAATGAATCACTGTTCCTGCTCAGTCAGGTTTTCATTTTTACCTCTTTTGTTGCACTCATTATTTATCATTTGATATCTTTCGCCACATTAGCTATTTTGCTTGGTCTCATAATTATAGTCCATGAAGTTACCATTATAATTTTGGTTATCATTGTGTCCGCTGTTATCATATTTAACTTCTTCGGGTGTACCATCTGAATGTAATTCTCCAATAGCAGCAACGCTTATAAGGCCCATAAAAATGGTTACCGCCATCACATTCAGATAGTACACCGGAACAAGGCCGTAGAATGAATCGGTAGAAACGTTATAACAACATAAACAACAAGTAAGAGTTGAATCGTCTGCAAAACCTTCTGAATGTTAGTGAATTGTCATAAAAATTACGCAGTATCCCTACATACGTTTATTAGAAAAACTTTCAACTTTTATAAAGGATAAAGAATTACTTCATCGTCATCTCTGATACAAACTAACCACTCTCTTGCTTAAGGGATGGCGTATGGTGTTAAAACCGTAGATGTTTTATAATTTCCGATGTGGTTTTATTTGTTTCTGTCACGCTTCAAGATATAAAATGGAGCAAAATACGCAACTGAATATATTGACAAAACACAGTGATTTATAGTGAAATTTCGTTCAAAATGGAATGGTCGAGTCATCAAGCAGAGAATCACCCTAGGATGGCAAGCTTTCGGCAAAGCAATCTCAACCTCAAAAACAAGAGGATCCCAATAATCCTTAAAAGAAGAGTATACAACCAATGCATCCTTCCGATAGTCACTCATGGAGCTGTACATGGAACCTGATCAAGAGACAAACCTCCTTACTGAGAAGCATGCAGTGTGTGCGTGAGAGAATCATACTCCACCTCACATGGAGAGCTCACAAGACAGCACAATATATCAAGAAGAAAACGGATGTCAGAGTCACCATGGAATCCATTAGAAAACTCAGATGGCAATGGGCTGGTCATGTTGTGAGAATGAAAGACAACCGCTGGACATCACGACTCATAACATGGATCCCCAGAGGTCACATGCGAAACCGAGGCCGACAAAATACATGATGGAGAGATGAACTAGACAAATTCAGAAAATACTGGCTCTGCGACGCCCACGATAGAGAAATGTGGTGGATCTTGGGTCAGGTCTATGTCCAACGACGGACATTGAAAGGCGGATGATGTTGATGATGATGATGAACTACAATAAATTCTAAAGGAAATATTTTCAAATTATTTCCATACATTCAAATGATATATTCATCATATATTGATTTACGTAGTTGATTTGAAATAATACATGTCTGAAAATTATTATTGAGGGAAATATTCAGAGATTGTCGTAATCTACTAAAATCAAGGGAGGTAATCGAAATAGCGACTACATATAGGCAAGTGTTGTCTATTTATGTTTTTGGTTGCGTATAGGTATCAGAAATTACTATTTAAATGGTTTTTCTTATATTAAATAAGTAATATTTCAATTCATATTATAGTAATAGAATAATTAATATTCATTATTATCTATTTAAGATTACTATTAATTTTTGTTTATCTATTTTACCATTTATTATTATCTATTCATTTATACTGTATAAGTAGCCATTTTTACGACACGGACACTAGTTTGATGTATTACAGCTAGAACTGTGTCAGATCATCCATTTAGCCGGACCAACAGAGATTATGTGATGATAATCCAATAATACACATCTGACCCACTAATTATGCACATCTCATATATATAAGACATAATGCAATACATTGATACGAATTAATTAATTCATTTGAAATAGATACAGGTACAATAATTTGAAAAATACTGCACTGCGCCTATAAAAAATTTCGAAGGGCTACCACCAGACACACACACTCGTTTTGCAACCAGCACACAAGGGGAACTAATGAGCGCACAAAAGATAGCATAGAGAGTATTTATTGAAAGATATTGATACCCAATGTCAAAATCAAAACTGAGCACATATATTTGTCACCGGGAAAAATGTACAACATAAGATTTTTGCGCTCACTGGCTAAAATATTAGAGGGAACTTTGACCACTCCCAACGCGACTAACAGTAACAACCACCGCAGTATAAATAATTGGAAAATGGCTCCTCACACAACGCCATCAGTAGCCACTCATTAAACTAGTGTGGAGAATTCAAGTATCAATAGAATATGTACCAGACCACCAATTATCGGTAAATCGTGTATGTCATGCCGTGTTGGGGGTGATCAATTGAAAAACTGGAAAAAAAGGACTGATCAATGAATAAATTGCTTCTCTCGCCTTCGCTTGACAGTGATCACTAGAAAAGTTCGAATTTAAAAAAACATCGTAAACACTGCTGGATAAAAAATAATGGACCAGTTTAACATAAATTTACATAGCAAATTGAACACCTCACTGAAAATCTATAAGAGAATATTTCCAAAGACAAAAAAATTAGATTTTCTAGACATAAGAAGGTGTGAATGTTTAATTTTTCATCCCTATTGGCACAGCTTGTGCATGCAATACATGAATTCATTGACAGACAGCCAAACTAGTTTAAAAACTGAAGATACCTATCTTGATGTAAGTGTTGCACATAAAAATGCAGCATTTCAAGTATAAATTGTACTGATGGAAGAGTAATTGATCACCGAAATATTAATACCCATCACACTTTCGGACCTACTAATCATGTATTGATAACTTCAGAGTATGTATTTTTGGAATCTCTTTGATTCAATGGTTCATGTAATATGCACACCTCAACAGATACTTCTTGGATTTCAAGAGGTAATTTTAATTTTACCCCAGTTTCTGAACCTTGATACTTGGGTTCCTGATTTTGGTTTATCAGCTAGAATTAAAAAGAATACCAGTTAACACAGAGGAAAACTTGGCCAGGTAGTCTTCATTCTAGAACCCATTATTTGATTAAAAGATGACGTAAGGGAATTAATTACTGAAAGACAGCGTTTCTAGAGAAGAGATCTCCTCACAACCCTTCTGGGCTACAGAAGAATCTGCGAATCGAACTTCCTATTGACACTTGAACATCATTTTCTCCTTAGAGTTCATACGTGCGAGATTTCCTTTTTCTTTTTTCCTTTCTGTTTTAGCCTTGGGTAAAGGGAAACATGGAGAGAGCACTTTCACTCAATTTCCCCCCATTTTGTTGTACAGTGTCCATGATTATAGCTTGGATTGCACTTCGAGGTTCGTATTGATTATGACTAACTTGATTACTGTCTTTGCTGAGAAACTTGGAAACAAACCTTCTTACAATTTTTTCGAATTCAGTCTTTTTGTCGTGATTTTTTTCACTATACCTGCCACTGATTGCCTTTCTTACAAGAATTTATCTGAATAATTTTTTCCAGGTCAACTCCATTTCGTCAACCTCGGGATTGATCCCATTTTTTGTTCAATAAATGCTCTCTTTTTACTCCCCGGAATACAGACCGGAGAAATGCTTATACATATGCTTCTTTGATTACTAACCGTTGGCCGATTGTTTGCGAGCAAATCTTGAAAGTCGTTGACAGGAAATTATCTCCCATTGGAGGCTCAATTATTTTGTTGTGGCTCCAACTGCCAAATATCAACGTTTCACTCTAGCATGAATATATAAATATATCTATTATTTAGAAGACACTATACATCATCGTAGTGGGAAAACAGAAATATTGAGAATTTATCTGTTGGTCAGACACTAAATTTTAAAAGAGGCCGCTGTCTGAGAATGAGAATGAAAATAAGAACTTTTTTTTCAAAATTTCGTTTGGACAGTTGGATCTCTTTGCACCATTGATGTCGACGACAGAACATTTCGACGGATGAATTTTTCTGCCTTCGTCAGGTGAATAATCAGACATAATGGAGCAACCTTTCTCCACTGGCGATTATGGTGATAGAAAAAAAGTGGTCATTATTATAACAGCCGTATCAATCCATTTCAACAACGCTAGGTACACAGACGAAACCACACCGCCAACCAAGTGCCCAGGCGATTTCAAACTAACCATTGAAGAGTTCTACAATATTTTCTTGGCCAAGCGAAGAGAGGTAGGGCATGCTGACATCTGTACTGGTCTTACTTATGTGCTCGGCTGACAAATCGATAAATGCCATCTCTTTCACACCTTATACACTTGACAGAGGCTGGAGAGTGGATCAGTCCAAAAATTGTGTTGACAACATCGAGCTTGCGAAGGAGATTCTTATCAGATCAGAATTTAGAATTTTGATGATATTTCCCAAAGTTACAATATGAATCTTCTCTCTTCAGCATTTTTTTCTTTTTGTTCCGATTTCGGTAACTATTTCTAGTCCAGTTCTTGGTTTGCACATTTTTATTTGACTTTTTTTTTAAAGAATTCTTTTTCCATATCAATCATTGTATTTTCACTACAGCCTTTTTTTTCCCAGATCCATTTAAAACTGACCTAAAATTGATTGTCTGTCTGAATAAATTAAATTGCGGGAATTGGAAACAAGTATGTAGCTCTGTCAGGATTCAAATTAGCATCCCTTTCCCACAGAAACTTCCTATTTAACTGAAATACTATATTCTTATATTTATATCACAACGGGAAGTCACCAATGAAAGCAAATAATTTAAACCTTACTATTGTTTAATAATGCTGCCAAATCGCGTCAGATACATCAGTTCTTGCACATTCACCGAAGTTAAGCAACGCCGAGCCTGAGCAGTACCTAGATGAGTGACTAATTGGTAGTATCATGTGCTGTGAGCAGATGGAGATCATGTAGAGAGCCCCCTGTTAGGATACCGTTAATCCTCCTGAGGAGGTTACCGATCTCTATACTACACTCATTAACACCAGCGAAAAATCCATCTCTTTCTATCCCCTCTCATAACCCTCTGGCTATGAGCAACAAGAAATTGGTGAATGAATCATTTCGTTCTGCATGTCATGATGTTCAAGACGGTGCATTTTACGAATGAATCAATACTCAAACGATTGCTGAAATGGTTGCAGATTTTCGGGTATATAATCTGTGAACCAGAACCATATGTTCAACGACAGAGTGACCATCCGTAGTAGTAGCAGCAACAGCAGCAGCAGTAGGAGGAGGAGTAAGAGGGCGGTAAAGAGGAAGATTTAGGTCTGGACCAGGTTTCATATCAATCCAACGTCATACGGCCGAGAAATTTGACATTTAGAATTACTAGTTGTGGAAGAGGAAGTTGAGGATGGTTAACCCAAGGGCCTGGATCAAGTTTCATATCAATCCAGCATGATACGGATGAGGAAAATTGATATTTAGCCTAACTAGTTGTGGTAGCAGAAGCGGAGGAATAGAAGGGGGAAGAGGTAGCTGAGGACGGTTCACCCGAAGGTCTGTATCAAGTTTAATATCAATTCAACAACATGATATGGCTGAAAAAATTGCTATTTTCTAAATTAGGGGCCGACAAACCGACCGAAAAGTGTCTTATAGCAATGCGTAGACGCATCGAAAAGAAAGTTTTTGGTAAAAGAAACACTGACAACATTATTTCAGTGATATATATTAAGGGGACCAAAAGTTCGTTGGGTTTCTTAATTGAAAATAAAATAGAATTTCTGATATCAACTTAATTCAACGAAATATTTACCATTTTATTTTCTACGATCTTTTACAATCTTTCATGTAACCATTACACTTTATAAATAAACACCCCCCCCTCTTTTTCATTGAAGTTCTACTCTAGGGAACCTTTGCATTTTTCCAGGGAATTGTTGTTTTTTTTTTGTTTTTGTTTTGTTTTTTCATCAACAGGATTCTGTAAACTTTGAAATGAATGATGATTCAAAGGTTCAATATCCGCTGAATACAGTGGATGAGTGAAAACCCCTTGCCAAACTGTAACAATTTTTGCATGAGCACTAAAAAAACATGGGGTCTTGTGTTATTCCTGATGGAATATTACGCTATTTCTCTCAACTAATTTGGTACGCTTTTCATCGATTCTCGCCTTCTAATAGTCTAATTAGGAGCAAAGCTGGTTAAAATCAATCGTTCTCTAGAAGGAGCTCATAGCAGATGACTCTCTTCCAATACTGCCTTATACACAGCACAATTTTCTTTGGGTAAATCCTGGCTCTTGGCACAGTTAGTGGTGGTTCGTTTTTCTTGCCTTATGATCTCTTGCGTTTCATAGTTTTTTTTAAGAATCCACTTTTTACTGCTCGTCCTATTTTGTTTAGAAACGGAAGATTTTTGTTATGTTTAAGAAGTGGAACGTACTTGGAAATTCAGTCCGATACGATATTTTTGCTTTTATGGAAGCCACACATTCAACCGAGTTGATGCAAATAATTTACAATACTTGATTTGGATATTTTGAGTCCGTCAGTAGTCTCACACGTCGTGTAATATTGATTTTTCTCCAGTAATCTTGATCGCTATCAGCCTCAATTGGTCTATCTGACCTCGTAAACCACCATGTTCGATCGTCTGTAGTTTCTCCACAAACCGTACGAATCTACTTTTGCGTTTGAGTTGCCCTTTTCACCTCCCTTCAAATGAAAAAGCATACGCCGAAAATGTTGTTCCTATTCTTCCATGTTCAATGCTAGAATGAATTTACAGAAGTACGCCAATTTTGACAGTTGATACGACAGCTATCACAATATATCTCTGAATTTTTGAGATGAGGTATTATTATTATTTCTGTTATTATTCTGACTATCCTCATCTTGGTTGTTTTTCATGAAAAACAACCAAGATGAGGATGTTTTTCATGAAAAACAACCAAGATGAGGATAGTCCGAATAATAATAGAAATAGCTATCACAATATAATAATAAAAAACGATCCATCTGAATGAAGTTTGTTGTAACTAAACATTCCTAAATGAAACCGAACCTCATATTTTACCCTGCTTTCCATAATGGGAAATGTGAAGCTATAATATTAACTGAGAATACATCGTTACCCAAGTATCTTGCTCTGAGAATAAGATACTTGCGTCGAGTTTGCCCACACCTCACGAAGTGTAACGTTGATTTTGGTAGGGATTGAATTAATATTCTATTCTGACAGGCTCCGACGGCATTCCCTGTTTGTTGGCAAGCATTTGATTGGTCGGAAGATAGTAAACTTGAATTCAAATTCATTGTTAAATGAACCAAGGTTCCAAAACAAGGGAGATAATAATCACAACATAACGATCGATGTAAATTAAAAGATTCAAGTAGATAGATCTATGGGGAAAACGTCAGGATCTGCCACGCTCTCCATATGGAAATGCAAATACCACAAGCAAAATAGCGTGACTTAATTCGCGAATAAACGTTTTTTGCTGGTTTTTGTTGTTGTTTTTTTTTTCATCTTTTTTTCAGCAAGAATTTGAATTATTATTATTATTATTATTATTATTATTATTATTATTATTATTATTATTATTATTATTATTATTATTATTATTATGCAATCTCACACCAGTTGCCTGGTGGTAACCACTGGAGTGTGATTGACAGCAAATCTCCTCAAGTTTCCAGCCCTTCTCTCCTAGTTCTCATAGGCCACAGTAATACTGCAGTTTACAGTTTCACACCGGTTGCCCAGTGGTCATTGCTGGAGGCTGAGGGATAATAAGTTTCCTCAGGTCTTCAGCCAACATCTCTCCTCTCCTTCGCCTATCATGCCAGTGCTGTGGTTCACATTCCCGCTTTCATTTCCCTTCCTTTGTTAGGTCACTGTTAACAATTAGTGTTGCAGTCTTTATATTTCTAGCACTTTCCTCAGTATCCACACAGTTCCTAGCAGTGCTGTGGTCTGTACAGCCTCAATCCTTCCCTTTATCCCGATCTCCTCCAGTCTCGCCCTCAGTGTCTTTGGGACAGTTCCTAGTGCACCAACTATGATTGGCACTACCCTGGCTTTCATGTTCCACATCTTTTTCAGTTCTCTCGCTAGATCCTGGTATTTTTCCCGTTTTTCATTCTCCTTCCTCTTTACTCTATGGTCTGCAGGTACAGCCACGACTACTATTTGGCAGATCTTCCTCTTTTTGTCTACAATTACCGAGTCCAGTCTTTTTGCCTGGATGAGGTGGTCAGTTTTGATGTCAAAGTCCCAGAGTAATTTGTGGCTGCCATTCTTCAGGACTGCCTCCGGTTCGTGCTGATACCACTTTTCTGCATGGTCAAATCCCATTCTTTTACTCAGTTCCCAGTGTATCAATGTTGCTATTCTATCGTGTCTGTGTTTATACTCCTTCTGGGCGAGTTGACTACATTCACTAGTTATGTGATTTACAGTCTCATCTCTTTCACCGCATAGGCGGCCCTTGCTGTTTGTCTGTGTTCTGTCCATTTTTGTTTTTATATAGTTTGTCCTGATGCTTTTGTTTTGAGCTGCCATGATGAGCGATTCCGTTTCTCTCTTCAGGTTTCCTTTCCGTAACCATGTCCATGATCTGTCGTCTGCCACATCTTGTATCTGTCTTTTGAACTCTTCGTACAATTTTTTCTTTTCCCATTTTTCTTACCTAGTTTGCTGTGCTGTTCCATTGTTTTCTATTTTGTTGTTTGTTGCGCTGTTTCGTGCACTCTTCATGATGTCTTCACTGTTTGCTTGCACGTACTTTTCTAGGTCAGCTTTAGCTCTCTGGACACAGTCCCCTATGCTGATGAGCCCTCTGCCACCTGGAGTTCTTCCTTTGTCCATCCTAGGAATGGTCCTGTGTATCTCACTACTGATGCAGCCCAGGTGTTCATTCCTTTTATTAGATTTCTGCTGTTTAATTTGGTCTCTTATATTATTATTATTATTATTATTATTATTATTATTATTATTATTATTATTATTATTGCCTTCAACTCCTGGAAAAAATTCCCGACTGATATCGAACCGATTTTTGATGCTATGGTAAAGGTGATGTGTCATAGGTAATCACGTGAAGCTAGTCGGCGTTTCCACCGTTCATCTTGAAGTTATCTCCCTTTGTGAAGAGAACGCCTTCACAACTTTTTGGCCGTTCCAAGGCCAAAGCTGCTGCAGATGAATTGTTGGTGGCAACATATTACTGAATGTTTCCTTGTTATTTATTTTATCCGTGTCATCATCATTGAAGCAAGCAAGCAAGCCGACGTGACGAGGGTGATATTGACTGAGAAAGGATACGAAGTTTTCACTAAGCAGTTGACAGATTAAATATACTGACTCCCCATCATAGCGGAATTCGTTTCGCGATAGTATCAAAGGGGCGTTGCTGGGGAAGGTAGTGGTAAGAAATAGACGCTCTGGCCCTGATCCACACTTCGTATTAAGATAACCACTTTTTCTCTCTACATCGTTAAGGATGGGTGCCCTTTTCGTTCCAATCTTTTGTTCGAGCGCTTTGATCACACTTCTGTTTAACCATCCAAAGCAACACATTCGCCGAGCTGATTGTCACACCCTAAATGCCCAGAATTTTTCTCTGCCTTTTCTCCTCCATTTTTAATGAACAATCTATAACAGGAGCCTGCACTGATACAATCCCTTACTGCAGTATAGATTTTTTTATAAATAGATTTATTTGAAAAATATGTCACAGGAGGAGATTTGAACCACTGAACCAATATCCTATAGCTTAAGGTCAGATGATCAACTGTCCCCATATTAAAAAGAAAAAACAAACAAAAAAATAATATATTCAGTTGGTTGTAACTGCCGATCAAAAGTTGTTTGTAGATCTTAGTGCTTTATTGGGTGAATCGTACTTTGATCAATATTGTTATGCTAGCCGGTAATAGGACCGACACAGCCTTGGGTGTTACGTTTGAATAGGAGTCAGTTAAAAAACAGACTGGGAGTCGCGCTGGATGTCGACTATAGAGTAGGTAGAGTCTTAGGAGTACAACGCTTGTGAATGAGGGCTAAGCACAGTCAAAATTGTATGTTTGGGGAATGGTTAGGCACAAACCCTAAAGTAAGTGACGACATCATGGCTGCTAAGGTTAGAGGTGGCAATGGACGTATGCAACAGTATGAAAAAATAGAGCATCAGACACACACGAGATTTGCGAATTTGTATAGCTTTATGTACTGATTTTATTTGATGTAAAGTTTTCATTTTTAGTAAAAACCCTGGAAACTGATTCCACAAATCATTGAAATATCTTCGGCTACCTTGTGAGTTTCTTTCTATCTTCATTAATTCCCACTTCCTTTTTCGACACCTCTCTTCTCCTCCAACTACTTCTCCCATGGAACAATTTTAGTACGACTAATTTTTCCACGCTCAGACGCTTGCTCTCTCGGTCGCCATGTTCACGAAAATAAATACTCCCTAACAACAAGGACAACAACAACAACAACAATAAGAAGAAGAAGAAGAAGAAGAAGAAGAAGAAGAAGAAGAAGAAGAAGAAGAAAAAGAAGAAGAAGAAGAAGAAAAAGAAGAAGAAGAAGAAGAAAAAGAACTCTTAGATGATAGTGATATCATCATCATTTTATTTTTTATCAGATAAAGCGTTGTCAACCATTATTAACTTTTGACGTGTATTTATTTCATCTTGATTGTAGACCATCATTCTACGGCTGCAAGAATCCTTCATTTCCGATTCGCGCCGTTTACTAACGACCATACACTGACGGTCTGAGTAGTTGCGATAGAGACCAACAATTATTGAGAAGGAAAAAAATACTCGTGAAAAATCATGAATATTCAGATGGGTTTCACACACACGCACACGCGCGCGCTATAACTTGGATCGTGGAGAATACGTCTTTCTCACTGAATCCATTCACGAACCCGGAAAATGTTACGCGTTTCTACTGAAAGTTTGAAAATGCTATTCTATGTTTGTGCCAGTAACGCAATTCAAGGATATGAAGGAAGCTTATAAAATCCCGGTTTTTCCCTTATTTCGAAAGTAGTTAAACGAATCAGTATAGAATGTATTCAGGGAAATTTGTTCCAATTTTTTCCATACTTCTCACTCATACTGGGAATCTAACCCAGGATCTTCTTCGTGCGAGGAAGACGTGCAAACCATTCTACTATCCAAGCAGACAGAGTCTGAATGATATTTTTGTCATTCTAAAATCCCTAAATGATAATACGTGCTAGTTCGTGCTTGTTATCGGAGTGAAATGAAGATCTACTCATAGAACAAGGGTGTCTGCACCATTCGAAGTTTCTTCCAACTAAGTTGCCTCAAAGATTGTCGGATTGAGTTGGAATTTGCAACCAGAGACTTTTGGAACCAGAGACTTTTGGAACAAGGCATAACTATTGTATACATCAAACTATAAAAATGGCCTTTACGCTGCCTATGGCTTCAGCTTTGAGAACCGATTTCCCACCATGCTGTATAGATTGTCGGACAGAGCGAAAATTTGGTACTGGAGACTTTTGGCTACAGCTTAAGCAGTTCATGCTTTGAAAACTGATTCCCAATCATTTCAAGAGCAAATACTCTAAAACAGTCTAAGCCGACTCTACGTACGCAAAATATTTGAATGTATAGAGATAACTGAAAAATAATCCCCTTAAAATGTATTATATATGCTAGGAATTAAATCTATGGAAATCTGTCGAATCCACCTCTTCAATATCAATTGTTACTATATAATCAAGTGCTTGGTTAAGATATTTGATTGTGTTATGACAAGTTTATAAGTTTGATTTTCATTTGAGGTTATTGCTTGCTTACAACAACAAATTGTTGGTACCTAGCACAGATCTAAACGAGTAAGCTGTGTCGTCAGAATACAATTCAACTAACTCCCAAAGATGGACATCTCTACGGAGTACATAAGACATGTTATTCTCTACGAGTTTAGAAAAGTCAATAATGCTACAGAAGTAACCTGAAATATTCACGGTGTTTATTGAATAGATTGTTAGAATGGAAGAAATTGCCGAAGACAGTTTGAAATGGCCAGAAAAAGTGACTTCAGCTCAACAGATACATCAGGAACATGCCGCCCACTTGAGTTTAACGTTGATCCGTCTATGTCTGAACTTGATAGAGATAGTGTTGTTATGGTTGGGGAATTGGTTCAAAAACTGAATTCAAGCCATTCACCTGCAACAACTTACCTCAACTTTGAAAATACGTTCCCCGTGATTTGACAGAAGGTAACCGTAAAGCAAGAACGTACATTTGCACTTCTACCCTCATGAATGCATTTCAACATTCTTGGACAGGTTTGTGACAAATGGTGAAGAATGGATATTTTACAAGAATATAAAGCTATCCAGACAATGGCTTTGGGGCGGTGAATAAGTTAAAGCACAACGCACGATGGAGCTCGAAAGTTTTAGAAAATGGTGGGATTGTATTGGTGTGGTCCTCTTTGGATTGCTACCAGTCAATATTACGATTACAGCAGGCAACTATCGTCCGGGTGTTTCAATACTTCTTTGGGATAAAATAGGTTCTCTTTGATGAATCCCAAATGTTTGGTGTTCCATCATGATAATTCACGGCCCAGTGCAACACAGATCACATTTAAAAAGATTAAAGACCACAAATGCGGAAAATTCCACGCCCTCCTCATTTTCCAGATTTTTTTTTCTCTCGGATTACAAACCAATTCCAGAATTTACAGAACCATCTTGATATGTAATTTTTGAAGACACAAAAAATAAAAACTTCTTTGTCAGGAACCAAAAGACCTTTACAAAAACATTAATGTAAAGTTAGTGAATCATTGTTTAGGCGTTATTGATAATGGTGGAACTTATGTCAGTGAATGAATTCTAATTGAACTTACTGAGTTTAATTTGGAAGCTGTTATTTGGGCCTTTGCCTTACCGGCAGCTGTTTATCTTAATGATAAGAGCATCACAACGTTGAAGCAGCTACCCTATCGGAGGCAGGTTCGACTCCTGCAGCAACCCCATTTTCCTTAATTGTTTATTACATTTACGTTGTCTAGGGCGAGTGATATATTAACTGTGTAACGACGGGAGATCATCTCAAATAAATTTCTATATGATATAACGCAATTTATATTTCATATATATATATATATATATATATATATATATATATATATATATATATATATAATGCAGTAAGGATTCAGTAAAACCGCTGTCCTTTAGGGCTTTTTTATACTTATTTCTAACATCGTTGAATATTGTTTCATTGCATTTAAATGCCGGCATCGCTCAAATTTCCTATTAACAAACATAGCTCAATAACCTACATATAGATGTAGTAAAAATCAATCCCCAAAAATATTGAAGAAGTTTTTTAATCAGTTTGGTATTTAAAACCGTAAAGCTTTTTAAACTAGTAAGAGAGAGAGGGAATCTAGGTACAGTCGGTCATGATGATTTTCTACAAATGTGAATGCACGGCAGTAAGTCTGCCACTTCAACTTCTCAAGTCAACACATCTGCCATCTTTCTTTTTTCTGTGAAAGACTTGCCTTCAGTACAGTGTGCAAGCTCTCGTGGAAATTAAATAACTTGTTTTTAGACGTGCCCAACATCTCTATAACTCACATTGTCACATTGTCTCACATTGGGATTATAGATTAAAATTGTTTTTTTAGATATAATTTATAGTTTCTTTTCTAGCAGTCCCCTTATTCGATTTTTCTGTTCCAGTGTTTTCCTCATCCACGGTCCCCGTTTCAGTGGACCTCCCTAATCCGCAGTTTACATTTCAGAGGTCACCATTACATGCAGTTTTCTCTCTAGTTGCCCCCTCCATGGTTTCCCGTTCAGAGGCACGTGGCCACACCATTAGAATTCAGTTCTTGATTTTTTTTTTTTGATAGATTACAAGGAACAATACTGTGACTTTTTCTCATGGGCATTATAGCTTCACCTATTTCAAATTTTTCACAAACAAAACCAAACCCCTTTCTTCCTGTTGGAAATTGTCTACCTGGTTAAGAACCAACAGAAAAAAAATGAAAAAATACTCAACTTGGAGAGATGTCAAATTCAAGTCTTCCCTTTGGAGTTCTCGAATCGTTGATTACCGAAACTTGGCAGCGGGGTCATTCTCGATATATGGTAGTAGAGTTTGGGTGACGATCCTGGACGCAACAGTGAAGGATTGCATTTCACGCAACCATAAAAGCTTGTTGACCCGAGTCAGGAGCATGCACTAGTACGAGCGGTGTCAAACCAACCGATCGAATTGTTGGAGGACGGTCAATCAGAAGTACTGCCAATGAATTGTAAATTAATTTCAGTTCTCTCAAACGGTGTGTGGAGAAAGCTGGTAATGTCGATTGTACTGATGAAATCGATTTTGCCCCAAAGTATGCAAAGTGTATAGTGTGGCAGAAGAACTTGACCTGAAAGGGGTACGTATTAAAAGCCTCAAAAATGCAATCCAGCTTGTCAACAATGGACGTTTTGTTCATGACTTCCAAACAAATAATATCGACCAACCTGGGACACTAACCAGCAAGTAGGCGAAAACTAAATTTCGTCCTTCCTGAAGCGACATGAAGTTATTTTGTTAAAGACTCCTGAGGTTACGAGATTGTCAAGAGCTACACACATTAACAAAACCAATGTAACTGCATTGTTTACAAATTTGGAGGTGAAAGCTTATTCTTTAGTATTTACCCACAAAGACATGGTGTCTGGATTCAATGCAACATAGAGTTTCACCTTCAATCCAAATTTCACGAAGAACGACTTCACGTGTTCTTATGTCACTCAACGCCCAATTCTTTCCCAACAGAAAACAGCAGTTACTCTCACTTCTAGTGAAAGTGCTCTACCCAGGCAGACTAAGACTACTGTGCCAGTAAGCTCAACTGTGGCAACAATAATCATCACCTCAACAGGTGAGTCACCCTCAACAACCCCATCAAGCCCTTTATCTCTAACGGGTCCCTTGCATTTTGCTTCGACCAGTAGTTCTTCAGGCTCCTATGACAAGTCTTCCACGATCATGTTGCCTGGGGAGATCATCCACTTTTCTACAGCAGTGCAAAGGGAAACAAAAGGGAACAGAAAAGAGGGTGCCACACCCATTTTAACCTCGACTCTAGGCAAAAGGCACCCAATGAATGCTGAGGAGAGAAAGAAACATAAACTAAGGACTCTGAAATAGAGAATATCTTTCTTCGGAGTAATTTCTCTTTGACGATGACACTGACAATGTCTGGGTGTGTGATGACAATCAATACGTGAGTTTTAGTGGTTTTGAGGATGCCGCCAATGCCATTGATGACATTATTTTCCTTAGGGAAATATACGATCTGAAATAGGGACATCTTGTTTTGTTCAGGTTCCATACAAAGAAAACTATTTGTCTTTATATCGGCAAAATCAATAGTTTCTCACAAGATCAAGGTATAAATGACTCAAGTTTTTAATGCAGAAAAAAACTAAGTTTTACTCTTTTGTGTTTCTTTTCTTAAATTGGGACCATGCATGTGGTTTTGCATTGAATGTTTCCTTCGGTGTGCCTAGGTTTTGCCCATGAATGACAGATTTTTCTAAACATAGTCAACAATTCAACTAAACTAATTAGATTGCCATTGGTTTCATTCTGGAACTTCTTTGTATCATTCAATCTCATGTTAATTCATTGTTTCCCGAAGTATGATTTACTGTGTATTAGGACTGGGGCACAGTGGATCAACAACAACATCAACAAAAAAAGCACAAATGCCTGACAGTTGCTAAGGGATCGAGACATGACTTTCTTATTTCATATAACCCTTTTCACAACCAAAAGAATTGATCTTTTGCATTTTTACCAAAATATATGAATAAAATCAGCTTCTACCAACGATTGTATTCTTCTCATCCATCCTGTCATAGTTTCATATATATATATATATATATATATATATATATATATATATATATATATATATATATATATATAATGATAATAATACGAGATTATAAATTACATTAAATTTATTACACGATTATAAGTTTCTTGCAAACAACTGAAAGCGTTATATATATATATATATATATGGATTGCTTTCAGTCATTCGCGAGAAACTAATATATATGATGAAATTTCACCTGACGAATACGAATTGCTCTCAGCCGTTTACTAGAAACTATTATGTACATAAATATAACACAATACAAATCAAGAATACAATATAATGTAATATCCGATGTGTGATGGGTTTATTTAAAATGCTCGATGTAATCGACAGTAAACATCAAGTTAAGTTAGTGTAGAGCTTAAAATGTGATTAAATAAAGGATTTGCTACACAAACACCTTTATGTTCCTGCCCTGTTTGGGCTTCTTCAGACGAATGATGCGGTGTATTCTAGATCTCTATTTAGAACATTTTTTGGTGAGGGGTTTATTTTTCTTGATTGCTGGATCTTTCTCTTATTCTATTTATATATCTTTTCTTTTTCCTTTGTTTAGTGGTTGGTCATTGTTTGTTATGTTTTTCTGTCTTATTTAGTGGAGATACGGTGCTTGTTCGTAGTTATAAATCATGCATTAGCAGGATATGATGTAGACATTTATTTATCAGTATGCTGATGAACCATCAGCGCTTTGTGGTATGTTTCCTCTCTGAAGATGATTTATTCTCACTTGAATCTGTTTCCCAGTGTTTGGAGTTTACTTTTACATGACTTTAGTTGTTAGTTTCATAATCCTGGGTTTGGTCTGTTTCTACATGTTTAAGATGATTATGGTGATTGGGTTGTTCTTTAAAGTGGCTGGAGATATAAGATAATAATGTTTATAGTAATAACGATGTGAATAAGATAGCTATGGTGGTTAGTATACTTATATGTAGGATGTTAGATTATATTTTTCTAATAGAACTTTCCGGTGCTGGCATTTTCTCGCTTCTTCACTTTTCTGTTTAACAATTCTTTTTCTTGTTTTTTTTTGTTTTATTGGCAAAAGTGAGGATTTCAAATTTCTCATATAGGCATGGGTAAAATGAGGGCTCAATATTCTGGCATATGTGTTTGTTTAAGTATTTTCTATTTTATTGTGGGTTTGAGGTTGACATCGATTAGTCTCCGATAATAGGTCAACAGTAATGTACCGTTTTTGTTTTTTCGTTTGTAAATGATAATGTATGGTTGGCTAATTTTAGTTTAAAGGATGTTTTCGATTATTCCTATATAATAACTCATTTCTAAGGTTTCCTCTTGGGTTGATATTTCAGCTTGGTATACAATTTTCGATTTGTGACATTTGTTCCACGAAGGGCATCCGTTTTTGTTTGTACAGTTGCAATCTTGTTTATTTACGCTTTCTCCATTAGTATTATTCTTAATTACTTTATTGTTATGTTCTATTATTCACTTAATAGATTATCCGTACAACTATCACTAATTTTCAGTTTCCCTTGGTTAGATATTTTAGTAAGTTGGAGTGTTTTTTTCTATTAATTCTATTAGTTGGATGAAGGTTTTCCTAAGTAGGTTTTTACAGGTAGGTTGAATGATTGTGTATGCCAGATGATTTTCCTACCTCTACTTTTTTGTTGTTGCTATGTTTTACTCGGTTGGATTTTACTTTTTCATCATATTTAAAGCTAGTTCCGGTAAAACCACTGTCCTCCAAGGCTTCAATATGTTTATTTCTAACATCGTTGGATATTGTTTCATTTGAAGTGTTTCTATCAATTTGGGGAACTTTTTAATGATTTTGTTCGGGTAGTTGAATTTTGTGATAATAAACGTGATTACAGAATTTTCTTCTCTAAGTGGTTTATGGGTATCATCATTTAGATTAAAAGTAACATAAAAAAAATTTAGAATTTTTACATTGTCCTTAATTTTAACTTTGAAGATCATTTTTAAAAATTTCTTTTGATATATATTTTTTAAATTTTTGCTCGTTGCTGTTTTCTGCAATCTGTAAGCTGTTTACCCGTTACAGTCCTATATTTTTAGAGTTTAGTTTTCTGATGAGATTATACAAAATATACAAACTGATCAGGTCCGACACATCGGCTGAATCGAGACTACCCATAGAAACATCAAAATTGCAGATGTCAGTTTTTTAATCCATTGTTCTTGGTTATTGAACAGTACCATCCATCTACAGCAATTGATAATTTCTATATCTTTATAATTGATGTTGGTGTAGATCTTAGTGAATTTCATGGCTTCCTCAAAGATTCCATTGGATATAGGAGAGTAGAAGTTCATAATGTTGAATTATACAAAATGTTGCTAAACCAGGTAATGTTCTCACTTATGTTCATCCATTCTAGTATATATATATATATATATATATATATATATATATATATATATATATATATATATATATAGCAAAAATACGTGGCCTTCCCCGGGTTTAAGTATTCCGTCTATGATGCCATTACTTTTTCAAGTCCCTCAGTATCCAATCCAGTATTTCAAGACCAAGTGTATAAGTATTTGTGCATTCATCCCACGTAAACAATTGATAACTCTAAGAAAAAAGAGATTTTAATCATTTGAGCTCAAATACTTTATTCTAATAAGTATATTAATTAGTATTGGGCATAATTATAATTTTTAAAAAATCACCAAAACTTATTAAAACCATATTTTTGAAAATTGTAAATATCCAGACAAAAATTATGAAATGAAAATGTTAAAGCGAATTAAAACTTGCGATCACAGTTAATAATTGATCAACCGTAGCGTCAAGATTAGAAATCATGTAAAAAATTCAATCAAAGATTGAATATGGTCAATTTTTTTCCCAAAAATAAAAATAAAAGCATTTTTACAAGGGATCTAAGGAAGTATTGATGCCAATTTACAAGTTTGTTGATAAAACGGTGTGACCAAGAGCACTGGAACGCACAAACAAGCACATAAACAAGCAAATAAACACACTCACTTATAAAAAGGGATAAAACCCTTGGTCATCTTTGATGGCTACAACTGTTCAATATCATCAGACACTAAAAACAAATATGCATAAATATATCTGTCAAAAGTATGAATTCATATGCATTTTGCATATTCCATTAGCCATAGTGAAAGTTTCTTTCTTAAAAGACGATATAGATTAAAAAAAAAAAGAATTTCAAATTTCTTTTCACAAGATAAAAAAAATATCCAATTCGGATCTAATTTTCGCTTTTTTTTAAAAGATATAGTCAAATCAAAGAGTATCCTCCCTTTAGATTGAATACCTAGAATAGTAAAAAAAAGTCAGTAATAAAAATAGAGATTTACAGCTTTCATTTGTCTAAAAGGTATTTTGAGCAACTCACATACACAGATAGAAAAGGAAATTACCTAACCTATGATCTATGCCTTGAAAAGATGTATATCAATGTTAAATTTCAGCTTCCTAGGTGGGAAACTTTGGCCATTGATTGGAATATACGTACATACATACGTACATTGAGTCATATATATAGATATGGATAGATAAATAGATATTTATACTTCGGCAAACACATATAGACACACACACACACACACACATATATATGTTTCTAAATTTTCGACCAACATCACGTGCATTACTCTCTGATCCCCAGAAACTCGAGAAAGATTGTATGCGTGCGTGTGTATACATATGTTCAAAAATGTTGATACGCTGGGGCATTAGAAGCTTGGTCACCCATCAAAATGTCTCATAAACATTCTTCAGCTGCATGGGACTCAGCTTGGTTACTTCAATTTTCCTCATAATGATCTAACCGCATGAAACTCAGCTTGGTCACTTCAACGACAGTAATGATTTCTCAAAATCCATCGATTGCAATCAACGGGAAGGGAGGTTTCTTGATCATTTCAACACGATTAGAAACCGTCACTAAAATTTTCAACACATGTTTCCACTGTTTTTAAATAGGTCTGGCTTGCTGGCTGGCTATCTGGAACGCTTTAGACATTTACTCTTTATTACGTCTAGAAAAAAACATTTTTGCTCTTTGAAAATTTCCTCTATATAGATTTTTTTTTAGTGGTGGATTCGATTAGCGCTGTAAATTTATGCTAAATCGATCCCATGTCTGGTAGCATACACATTTTTTTTAAAGATTAAGACTTTTTAATGATCCCCCCCAACAAAATGCGAGAGTAGTAACTTATTCATTGATCTCCTCTTTTTCCATTTTTGATTATCCCCAAGAAGGCATGCTGCCACGAGGCGTTGGTTATAAGATAGTTTCATTTGAGTGACTAACCAGACATGTTTCCATTATTCTTTAGCATGATACCAAAACAAGTTAGAGAAAAGATTGTTGTCGATGACAATGTGTACAACCACACTCGTGCAAATGCCAGCCTATTCGGACTGGAAAAACTTCAACCTAACACAAATCCACTGTACAGCTGACCAGAGACCATCTGTTCGAGGATGCTCACTCAGAATCATCTCTGCAACATACAACGTCCTGCTTTGGTTTGGGAGTCAGTCTGAAGAAAGACATAATCTTCCATCAGCCTGTATATCACCAGGAATATTACTCACTTTTTATCTCAATTGGAAGAACAGGAAACAGTCCAGTAATTTATTTCCATGGAATGTGTCGTATCTTCTGAATTCAAAATTGACAAAAAGATAGACAACAGACTGACAATGGCTTGAAAGTTTTTTGATAGGCAATACAAGATTTTGTGAAGCAATAAGAACCTCCAGAAAAATGTCTACAAGGCCGTTGTGCTGACTCCCCTTCTTTATGATGCTGAATCCTTGGTCATTTACCAGCGCTTCCATCAACGATGCCTCTACATTATTTTCAATGTGTATTAGAGTGACTTCTGTACAAATGCTGAAGGTTGCTAGTGCCACAAGCATTGATGTTATACCTCGAAAGGTACATCTATGTTGGGCAGGCTATGTGTGAGGATAGAAGTCTACCAAAGATCCTATCGTTTGGTTAATTGTCCACTGGTCGGATTAAAGAAAGGGCCCCCGAGAAAAGATACCATGGCCCCCAGAAGATCCTCACCTCACCTGGGATCAACAGAAGCGGCAGCAGACAAGGAGACATTGTGCCAATATCTGTCAAGTGACTTCTTTTTATGAAGAAACCTGCAAAACCAGAGCTGGGGAAAAGAGATATGGCATAAAATTGGTTACTTCACCAGAACTACTGTGAGCTGTTCCTTATAGGCCTAAGCAGATATGCAGCAAGTGTGGAACCTCTAAAATCTCCATGACTTCATGAGGTCTGCCCAGAAAATGTCCAGACGTTTCGAATATCTCGAGAACCGGTTGCAGTCTTGAAGTAGCTTTGCAACCGATTAGAAGAGACTTTACTGTGCATACGTGCACAGATACTTTTTCATGGGAGACACCATTGAGTTTGCTTGTGTACTGCGTCTGTCACGTTCACAATGACTGAACGAGTCAATCTCCACGTCTTGCATGGATTTTTTTCGTGGATTTTTTTCTCGGTGGGTGACAAAAATCAAATTACATAAGGTCTGTTAGTCTCCGACTCCGTAGTCCAGATTTGTGACTTCTGGCTTTTCTCAAAGAGATTTCAGGTTTGAAATTGGAATTTTCCCCGTTCTGCAGACGTTAAAAACAGGAACACAGGAGGTCTCGATGGAAATGCTTTGAAGAGGACTAAGGTGCCGTAGACTATCTTTCCATCAATATAAAATGGCTAGATACTTTCTGGGCAAACCCTGGGAGTAAATAATTAGAACTTTACGCGAGAGGAACCAAATTTTATTGCAATCAACAAAAAAAAAGAAAAAAATCCTCAATCCCTGAGGGATCAACAGAAGCTGCTGATACGGAGACATTGAGCCAATATGTACCAAGTGATTTCTTTTTCTGAAGAAAAACCCAACAGAACCAGAGCTGAGGGGAAACTGGAGTTACTTCGCCGCAGATGCTATCTATCTTTCTATCCATCTATCTATCTATCTATATAGGTTGATTGATATGAACTAACTGCAATCTACTGAAAACGAAAAAATAAGCTACAACATGGAACTTTCTAAACCTTGACAATCGCAATATTCAGTGCAAGATACGTACAAATGAGATTGCATAATAAGAAATATAAAAATTTTTAAAAAATAATTAAATTTGTGGTTATCCCTAGAGCTTCCACCGGAAAAGTTGTATATACATGGTTTCACAAAGGTAACGCCCGATTTTTGCAAGTTCTAAAAGACACAATCCAATTCTATTGGGGATTTGATGCGTTACTTCTGCGATATCTTGTATATATGTTAGAGTGCAATAGTGAAACTAAGGTATTTCGTAAAATCTTTGGACGTTTTTGTAATTTCATGAAAACCCCGTTTCGGTCGGAGATTTTTTTTAGGGATTTCATGAATTCACTTATCTAGACTAAATGACTCGCAGATTCAATCGCTGTAAAAAAAATTGATTGACAGAAAGACAGACAGACGGAGATAGATAGATAGATAGATAGATAGATGGAAAACAGATAGTGTGATATCTATGACTTATAGATTTTTTATGAGCTCTGAGAATACTAGAATAAAGAATGTAGAAAATATATAGAAGCACCTCGAATATTGATTAAAATGACACTGTTGTATCAATAAAATAATTTCATTTTAAGAGAAAAAAAAAGTAAAAATCAAAAATCTAAAGTTAAACAGAAGTCGTATTGCTAAAGTTGAACAGAAGTAGCCTTTCATAGCTGTTTTGAAAAGACTGTACAGGCAAAAATAACTATGCATATATATATATATATATATATATATATATATATATATATATATATATATGTGTGTGTGTGTGTGTGTGTGTGTTTGTGTGTGTGTGGCATGCTTAAACCGTGTATGTATGAAGTCTTTTTATCGTAGAAAACATAAATACACTAGAAAGCACCGAGAGTGCTTCCTTTTGCCAATGCCATAGTCAGGGATGGGGCAGTAATTATGCATGGATCCGCTTCTAAATCTAATTTGTTCCATAAAATATCAATGAAATTCATTGAGAGAAATCGTGTAGACTAACATGAAATTTGACGATATTATGTAGTTTGGACTTTTAACTACGACGCAGGGTAGATAATTGTGCATGGATCCGAAATTCAATCGGTTCTCCCATAGCGTATTGTCCACGATTCCACAAAAATTCATAGAAATTCGTTGAGAATTTATGAAAATATCGTCTGGACAGTCATTAATGTATACATGAATGTAATTGAAGAAAAAAAAACCAAAAAATATCTCTCGATCAGAAAATTCCTGGATCCACCACAAAGTTTTACCACCTCTTTCTCTTCCCATTGCCCACCCTTACACACAATTTCATCCGTTCATCACTTTATTATGTGGTTTGGACACGCTTGCGACGCAGGGGAGGTTATTGTGCTTAGATGCACCGAAAATATTAATCGGTTTTTCCGTAGTCTGTTGTTCACCTTTCCTTAAAATTTGATTGAAATTCATTGGTAACTTTTAGAGATAACTAGCTGACAGGAATTGAATTGGGCAACATTACATGGTTTTGATGTGTAACTACCTCACAGGGGAGATAATTGTGAATGATTTAATCAATTCTTCCGTAGTCTATTGTCGATGTTTCTTCAAAAAGTCACCGAAATTCATTGAGAGCTTTTGAAGATATCGTGAGTATTTACATTATGTAATTGGAAAAGAACGGGAAGATATCTCTCAATCAGAAAAAAAGATTCTTGGATTCGCCCCCAAATTTTACGACCTCTATCTCACCCCATTGCCCACACTTCCACAAAATTTGTTCAGTATTTTCGGAGATATCGAGTGGGCAGACAAAAAAAAACCCAGAAGAACCAAGTGATGAACAAAAAGTCAAACAGACTCGTCCAAAACATACACTTCTTTTCAACTTGGTTGACGGGTAAAAAAAAAAGATCGCTTCTCTTTCTCTCAGTCCCTGTCCACGATCAGTGAGATATATCTCCCTCTTACTCTCAGTCCATCTCTAAAAATCATATCGTCCCCACTCGCTCTGAGAAATTCAACTGATTGGCAGCAGGCAAACTGATTGAATTAGAAAGCATTGAAAATCGAACACCTTCCCAAAAACGTATTTCGTGGTTCAATTTTCAAAAAGTAACTTGCTAAAAACCTGCTTAGGGCTCCCGGCTTACCCACAAGTTGTGTCGAGTATTTTTCTGTGGTTTGCTGTTAGATGCAGACGGGCAGACAGGAGGAGGTCTGGGGAATTATCATAAGATATAATGTCAATTGATTTCATTCATTCATCAGTAAGATAAACTTAAGGCAGTTAATCCAGTCTGTCCCTTGATTAATTAGAATTATCTAACTAGTTAATAATGCATCAATCTAATGAGACCAAGTATCTTCCTTATCTTGGGACTAGCACAGTTCCACAACCCATTTGCTCGAGATCAAAGAAAATCAGATGGCCACTAATGCAGTCAGTTTTTATTCGTGATGTTCACACACGAGTGCCTTCGTCAAATCTAGACATATTACCGATCTGGTGTTGCTATCGATTAACAGTAATAACTCCTGGAATGGAAAAAGGAGTGGTCAAATCTGAAGAATTATGGAAAGAGAGAAGGTATGTGGTATAGAATTTCTATTGCAATTTCATGTTATGATCAAGCACGAACCTCTAGCTCAGAGGGTACGTTGTTATCAACGAAGCTTATCATTACCCCATTTGCAGACGACATCTTCCTTTTCGTAGAGAACCTACACGACCTCCAACTAATGCTAGATGAACTAAACAAAGAAAGCAAGAAAGTCGGCCTACACATGAACTTCAGTAAAACGAAAGTCATGTGCAATGATCACATTGAGAATAAGGATATAACTGTCAAAATCAAAGATGCAAAACTGGGGAAAGAAGATCTCTACATCTACCTAGCGCAGCGAATCTCAATGAAACCCACAAAAGAAGAAGAAATCAAGCGAAGAATTACTCTCAGGTGACAATCCTTTGGCAGAGCAAGATCAACCTTAAAAAACAAGGCGATCCCCATAATTCTAAAAAGAAGGGTCTACAACCAATACATCCTACCGATAGTCTGTTATGGAGCTGAAACATGGAACCAAACCAAGAGACACACCCACAAACTGAAAAGCATGCAGCGTGCACATAAGAAAATCATGCTCAATCTCACATGGAGAGATCACAAGACGGCACAATATATCAGGAAGAAAAGGGGATTCCAATACATCATAGAACCTATCAGAAAACTTAAATGGCAATGGGCTGGTCATGTTGTGAGAATGGCAGCCAACTGATTGACATCACGACTCACAACATGGATTCCCAGAGATCACCGGCGAAACCGAAGCCGACAAAATACAAGATGGAGAGATGAACTATACAAATTTAGAAAATACTGGCTCCACGACGCCCATGATAGGGAAATGTGGCGGATCCTGGGGAAGGTCTCTGTCCTTTCTTAACTTGATGAATCATATTCCATAAATACAGTAATGGAAAGTTTGATAATAACACTATGTTCTATACGTCTATGATATAATTATAGCGTTATGAATGAGTAAATGAATGAATGGCCTACCTTTCACAAAAATAGGACCATAGATGATGGGTCTTGTGAGCGGAATTACCCTCCAGCCTGAGCAATGGATTTTTATGGTGAGACCAGCTTGACTTGGTTCAACCCCACCCTTTGAACCCAGGGTTAGCATGTTATGGTTCACCGAGGTGGCTCGGATAGGAACTGGATTCCTAGGCCGTAGTTTGAATAGGAGTGTCCTCTTGGCAGATGCAAGCTAGCTATGGGGGTCTACTGCCCTTGGTGGAAGTATTGCAACAGTAAGGCTGACCAGTATATGGACCAGAGGACGTAAAAATTCTGCAATCGGTTGATGCTGAGCTGGCTATAGAGTTCTACCGTCCATTTGAAAGTGATTTGGGATAGTACAGCTGTCTTCAACTTCAAGCATAGAACATTCTAATAGTACGATCCTCTACAATTTTTAAACACAGATACTCTGGATAGTACGGCTATCTTAAGCAAATATCCCAGACGCTCCAACATAACAGGTGTGCGCTGACTATAGAGGTCTGCTAGCCCTCGGAGTAGTAAATCAACAAATTAGCAGCCTTGAATCCAGGGCCAAGTCATACCCCTAGATAAAAGAGGATGAAGGTGCCACTTATTAAGATTCAAGTTAGTCCAACCTACCAACTTTTATAAATCCATTAGTAATCCCTCTAATCTCATCAGCC
This sequence comes from Thysanoteuthis rhombus, assembly GCA_963457665.1. Classification (NCBI taxonomy): domain Eukaryota; kingdom Metazoa; phylum Mollusca; class Cephalopoda; order Oegopsida; family Thysanoteuthidae; genus Thysanoteuthis; species Thysanoteuthis major. The sequence goes on along the minus strand of OY735220.1, from coordinate 34,140,947 downwards.
AACCTCTCTCAGGCGTCAGTTTGAACGTGAAAGGCTGAGAAATAACAAGGATAAGTAGACGAATAAATGTCCATCCTTTAGTGAGTCTGATGAGTTGAAAAAGGGAGAAAGTACTCCTTTTTTTTCTATGGAAACCATGATAATAAATATACCAGTAATGGCCTACTCCGTGGAGAAGTGTATGGATGGAAAGCGCCAAATAGTTTTCCATTGTTAAAATATGGAAAATACGATCTCAAGTTTAAATGATGAGCCATAACAGAAATCGTTAAAAAAATTAGTAATAGTACAAATATTAATAGTAATAAGAGTATGTCTTTAAACGTAAAAGGTACTGCTTCTTTAATGAAGCAGTAAATTGAAATTAGAAATGGACTGTTATAGTGTTATAATCTTATTCATCATCAGTCTTTTAACGTCCGTCGCTGGACATAGACCTTCCCCAGGGTTCAGCACATCTCTCTATCATGGGCGTCGCAGAGCCAGTATTTCCGGAATTTGTCTAGTTCATCTCTCCATCTTGTGTTCTGTCGGCCTTGGTTTCTTATATGATCTCTGGGGATCCATGTTGTGAGACGTGATGTCCATCGGTTGTCTTTCATTCTTGCAACATGGCCTGCCCATTGCCATTTGAGTTTTTTGATAGTTTCTATGATGTCACAGACACCCCTTTTCTTCCTTATATACTGTGCTGTGTTGTGATCTCTCCATGTAAGGTTGAGCATGATTCTCTCATGCGCACGTTGCATACTTCTCAGTTTGTAGGTCTGTCTCTTGGTTAGGTTCCATGTTTCAGCTCCATAAGTGTCTATCGGGAGAATGCATTGGTTTTATACTCTTCTTTTTAGGATTATTGGGATCATCTGGTTCTTGAAAGTTGAGCTTGGTCTTGATTTCCTCCTCTTTTGAGGATCTCATAGAGATTCGTTGTCTTAGGTAGATGTAGGGGTCTACCTTGCAGAGTTTTGCATCTTCTATCTTGACAGTTGTGTTCATATTCTCAACATGATTATTGCACATGACCATCGTTTTACTGAAGTTCGTGTGTATCATAATCTTATTATAATTCACTAAATATCTGTCCATCTGTCTGTCCAATTGTATTTGGCAGCCTACTACAAAAACTATGAAACATAATCCCCAAAATTTTTCTTAGTGTACCAATGTAACCCAGGAAAAGTTTTTAACAAATTAGTTTTTGAAAATCTTCCCCCAAATGAGTTTTATTGGGGGGGGGTGATCTACAATGTAAATTCATACTAAAAATATCGTGCCCGACTGAAGTGATGTAGTGTGATGTGAAAAAGAACATTAAGGTATTCTTCTTTGAATCAATTCTGAAAAAAAGAGGTGACATAGCAAAAACGTTTGTATTTTAAGAGGCTTTTTCTAAACAGTATCAAAATTGCTCGCGTACTTTTTTCGAATTTAAGATCATATTTTTCTTTGATGTGACATATATAACCAAATAAATAATGCAAAAATATTATATCTTATCATAATTCACCAAAACATCTGTCCACCCGTCCGTCTGCATGTGACAGCCTGCCGCAAAAATCGCTCAACATAATCCCATGAATTTTTTGTGTCTGAACAAATGTGATCGCAGGGAAAGATTATCAGCACATAAGCTTTTGAAATCACTCCCAAATACTGTTTCAAGGCAGCCGATTTACAATGTAGATTTATGCTAAAATTGATGCTTTTTGTGTCTGCTTTCCACCTGAAATCCACAGTGAGCTGATGAAAAACTACTTTATCGCAAAGCAATTGGGGTCTTCGTATCGTTAATCGGGAAGAGAGTAGAGTAAGAGAGAGATATCAACTGCTGATTGGAAATGATTTATTTCACTAACAGTAGGTATTTTGGTGTCTTTAATAGACAGGGGTTGAGAGAGTGGCAAGGATGTCTGTTTATTATTAAATATGAAAGTAAACCATTTCGAAATGAATTATGCAATTATTAACCTTTCTTCTGTTTGAATTATACCAAAAGTGCAGAATTTCCGATGCCATCACGATGGCAATTCGACAGACTTCGAAAATATTTGCTGAAAACCATCAACTTAAGAGAACAGAACTCTTTCAAAAATACTCACCTCACCTTTTGATTCACTTTGGACTATTACCTTTGTATTAGATTGGTACATGGTCCTTTCGCAAACGCAAACTACGTTTAAAATTTAAAGTTATCTTTACTTTAACTACTACTAATCTCTATTTAGCACGAATCTAGGGGTTTTTAAACAAACGAATAACTTGTGTGATAAAATTTGAAGTCTATCTGTTTCGTTCTCCTTTCCACATATCAGTAACGAACATTTTAAAGCAAGGTGTACAATATCCAAAACGGAATGGAAAAGAATTAGACGAAATGCTGGTTGCTTCGTAACGAGGATATATATATATATATATATATATATATATATATATATATATATATAGACGTAATATGAAGCAGAATTATTGACATTAGGACAACCTGTTATATATTCTTTGTAATATCATCGTTGGTATTCTTACGACAAGAAAAATGTTTTTTGTTATAAAAAGAGGAAATATTCATGATAGAAGAAAAGATTTAGGAATGAAAAGATCAATAACTTTTCCATGAAAAAATGATTGCCGTGAAATAAAGATGCCTTTATTTTGTAAAAAAATATTTCTACAAGCTGGAAAATATATTTTTTGCAGATCCAAGGTATAAATATTTTCATGGATCACTAGCTTTTCTTAGACATGATGTGGTAAAAACAATTGATATAGGTCATAAGAAAAGTGCTATAATATCTGAGATTGTTTTGTGCCTTTGATGTTTAGAAGGCAAAATTGGGGTCAATGACCTTTGACTCTTCAGGCAGACAGCGAAACACTCTATATTCACAAAATGTTCTTTTAATCTCACTCAATTCAGAAGCTGTGGGAATTCATTTATTATACTTGCCTTTTAAAAGCCTGCGTTCGGCAACTATTAAGCTCGATGTAAAGTCAATTCCTTATTTCTATTAATATTTGGACCATCCTCATCTTGGTTGTTTTTCATACGAATGTATGAAAAACAACCAAGATGAGGATGGTCCAAATATTAATATAAATAATAATAATACATCATCTAAAAAATTCAGAGATATACTAAGTCAATTCCTATTTTAAAAAGATTATATTTCACTCTCGTTCTGGAGATGTTCAGCCTTTCCTCACCTGCCTCTTCTCTTTGTCTTTTTGACTTTTCCCCATGAAATAATGATACTTTTATTCTGTGAGAAATGAATATATATGTTTACAAAGAACAGGAATAAGATAATGGATGGTCTGTGGAATGTCCACTGGTCCAGCTATTTACTGAACGACCGTAGCCACCAAAAGTGGCGAAGGATTTTATCTCTTTCTGTACGAGCATGTGTTCAGTGCTCCTGATCATACTGTTTTATCTACAGTTTGCAAATTAGCATCAATACTCCACTAAACCCCATTCTAAAATTCATCTTTTAGGGTGAAAAAGCTTTTTTCTAACAGTTTTTTTTGGGGGGGGGGCCACTTCGTTGATAATATTTTAATTCCGTTGAAACTAGATGTTTTTAGATGTTTTTTAGAACTCCAGTTTAGATGTTTTCCAATGAAAATAACATCTAGATTCTCCAAGTTAAACCCAAAAACTCGTTTGCTTGTTTAGTTTTATTTTGCCTTTTAGTGTAAAGATTTCTTTTGCGGCCACTGCATTTAGTGAAATCGGGAAATCCCAGAACATTTTAAGGAATTCATGAAATCCCTGGCCAAAACGGGGTTTTCATGAAACCCCTGAAATGTTCAGGGATTTGACGAAATCATTAGTTTCGTAATCTTGCTGTCACACACGCACACGCACACATAACATTTAGATTCTCCAAGTGGCTTGACTCGGCGGATGAAGATTTGGTGGGTGGTTCCACCATTATGAGACCCTTGAATAGTAGGGTGCCCTATACGCAAAATAAACCTCCATCCTGCGTAATGAAGTTTTAAGAAAAAGTACGACGTGTGCACTGCCTACCCGATCCTTTGAAGTAAAGGTTTGCATCTTATGGCCCTCGGAGATGGCACGAGCAATGTCCCCAGGCTGTAGATTTAACGGGAGTTTCTTCCTCCTGGCAGATGCCAGGGGTAACTATAGGGATCTACCGCCCATTCTTTCATTTTGGGGGTGTGATTTGACAGTACAACTGTCTGTGCATATATATATATATATATATATATATATATATGAATGAATAAAGAAAATGAGTGCAGTGTAGTACTCTAACCTGCGTCTATCAGGAAGCTGTCTTAACGCGACTCTGCTCTACTGACTGAGCTAACAGGGCGTTTGGAAATCAGGAGTTCGAAATAACACACTTGACTTACCTGTCTCTCTATTCTGTGGTAGTAAGCATTTTTCCGACTGTACCTATATACCATTAGATTGGACATTTTATGTCCGACTGAATGAGATAATTGAAGAGACAATTTATGTAGAAACACATTTCGTTCAGCACCGGAATTAACCGAATTGCAAATCGAACAGCCAGAACTTAAATGAATGAAGAAAATGAGCGCCGTACAGAACTCGAACTTGCTTCCACCAGGAAGTATATATATATATATATATATATATATATATATATATATATATATATCGAAGCACATGTCTGATACACAGCCAGAGCAGATGCCTGCACTGGTTGTTGAGATGTACAGTCCCTTCAAGGAAGTAACCCAAAAGTACAGGTGCAAGTGGAGGTGGAGGTGCAAGATACACCACTGAGTCAGATAAACGTTCAATTGCAAATTGCATTATTTCAATATAATATAATGCAATTTATGAAATACCCATCTGAAATATGAAATACCTATGCGAAACTGCGATGCATTATAATGTTTTTTCCAATACGTATTATGATTAATGTAGATCTAGCTGTCAATTACATGCATATTGCGTGTTTACACCAAATTCAATGGTATTTCCTTCTATTTCCTTCTGCGGTGAGTATTTCTTTAGATACAGACGAAATGGCTAAATCAGTATTCAAGATGAAAAAAAAACCCGGCATCATTTCAGCAAACAGAAATGATGAATGCCTGAAAGAAACAGGCTTCAACATTAAATAATTACTCTGCAGTCAAAAGATTATTCTTTGTCGAGTTGGGTGACTCCAAACATTTTGCAGATAAAAGAGGAAATGTGAATAAAGCAAAATATGAAAGTAAAAATAACTCATTTTGAAGCAGTCCAGTCAATGAATACCAAAGTTGGAATCCACCCGTGAATAAATGTTGACAGGCTACATTCGATATCATTTTAAGCGTAAGAGTATCCGCTTCGAGAACTTCAATGTTCCTCTTCTTTCCTCTTTGGGGAAATTCTTTCATACGCCATTTTCCAAGATGGCCGCCAATTTGATCTCCCTCAGATGTTTTAGGCTAGAAGACCCAATGTTTGTACAAATGACTTTATCTATTATTGGAAAGGAAATTTAGTCAGCTTTCTAACGGCATATCATGTCAATGTATTTGTCAATGTGTTTTTTGTGCAAGAGAAGTTACAGACAGACACCTAATGATAGTAATTCCAGCATATGCCGATGAAATTCTCTTCCCAATATATATATATATATATATATATATATATATATATATATGAAATCTTATTAGCGTGGAATTTTTAAGTTTCAGCTATGAAAAAGATGTTATAGCCAAAAACGTGAAGGTAGATATTCCAATATAAATTTTTATTAGCCTATCGGAAAGTGGAAGTTATCATTAAGGGGTTGCGAGTAGAATCTTGATCACCAGATTAAATCATTTATAAAACTATCCAGGTTTGAAATGCAAAATGAACAAATGTGAACGTACATTTCCTCCACTCATGACCAAGTCATTATATAGATCTATCCCAAAATCTAATCACTTCTTCTAGCTAATTGTTCGCCCCTCCACAAAATATTATTGAAATTTATCGACAACTTTGGGATATATCACGTGGATAGACAGGGGCGGATATAGAACTGTATGAAAAAAAACAAAAACATCTCTCAATCAAAAACAAATTATTGGGTTTTACCAAAAATATAATCACATCTTCCTCCATACGTTACCAATCTATCCACTAGATGTTGTCGAAATTCATTGAGAAATGTTGGAGATGTCGTGTGAAAACAGATGCAAGTATACGATTTATGAAAAACAAAAACAAAACAAAAAGAGCACTCAATCAGACAAAAATCCTGGATCCACCCTAAATAGAAACACTTCTTGTCTATGGTGTGGTTCACCCGTACCACAATTTTCCAACGAAATACATGGGGAACCTTTGGAGATATTTTGTAGACAATAGGAGCAAATCCAAAAAAATTATAAAACATTTAAAATGAAACACATGCGTGAATTAAAAGGAATCACAGAATCCGTTCCAAAATTCAATTACTTCTTCTGTACTTTGTACCTTGCCCTTCCACGATATTTCATTGAAATGCATTGCAAAATTACAGCGATATCGTGGGGACAGGCAGTAGCGTAGATATTTTTTCGTTTAAAAAATACAAATCTGTATCTTCTCCTCTTCTGAAAGAGAACACTCTTACACTCTTATACGCTTACAATAATACCGAATTTAGCCTTTCAACATTTATTTCTTGGTTCAGTGTTAACCAGTGTCTGTCGCCAAAATAGTGGATCGCGGTAGCAACCTTAGAAATCATTTTTTCTCTTCTTTGTTCTTTCAAGTGGCTTGCCATATCAAAGGAGTAGCCAGATCATTTAGTAGATTACTAAATTAGTTAATGCTTACAGGAAAATTCCTGATGGGAAAATTACGTAAAGAAAGTTGTATATGGCGGAAGGAAACAGGTATATAGTGAACCACTAACACGATTCACAATCTTACTTGACTAAAATCAATTAAAATAGATTGATTATGCTCTTGTTTAAATAAAAGACGGCTGAAAATGATATATTTTATCATCCTATATATATATATATATATATATATATATATATATATATATATATATATGTATGTATATATATATTTGTGCCATCCACAGACAGCTGTTTCGATGTATTACATCTCTTCGGTGCGGCTATAGACTTTCCATTATCCCATCCAGTACTGCGAGGCAGAATTGAAACCTTCACTTCAGACCCAGAGGCCGATTTGGACTACGGAACTGGACGGTCAGTAAGGCTGAAGTTGAGTGATATATCTATTTACACAGAAATTCCTCATCCACCAGACTACTGTATTTCTATGGAATAACATTGCATAAGCTTACGATGGATGTTACCTCACTTAAAGAGTGCTCAACCCTGAATAGAGGAGCATTAATTATTGCCATCCACAATATATATATATATATATATATATATATATATATATATATATATATATATATGAAAGTCATTTACTTGTCCCGTTGATGAATTTCTGAATGCTTTGCATGTGAAAGTGAATGCGTGTATGTGTGTATGAGTCGTATGACTTAGCACCCTTAAGCGACAAGGTCGTGACTGGCGAAGTCGCGTCTATCGCTTCTTTGTATGTGAAACTGGTCGAAAATGGTAGTTTTACGTTTCTGTTTTCGACGTTTCACATGTTCAGTTCAATCGTTCAATCAATTTTGTAGGAATGTTCTCCAAAGTGTGATGAAAATTAAAAAAGTCTTTTTGTTTTTGACGACTCCTCATGACACGATAGAAAATCCAAACCAAATTGCCCAAATCTCACAAGACACATCAAGCGTCACCGTATTCTCCAATGTTCAACTCCCTTTTAAAGGAACCGCAAAACAAAACAATATATTCTCATACATTTTGAAGAAATTCATGAAAAAACATCCTCAGTTATTTCCATCGGTGAGCATCGCTAAAAAATCTTAAAAGAAGCTCCAACATGGCATATACGTTCAACAAAACAAATTACGACTTGCAAACAAATGAAACTAAAAGAGAAATCTCAAGAGTTCATTTAAACTTATATTGGGCAGGCATTGAAGAGTTATGGCCCTTGTATGACTGACACTCTTATTACATGCAAATTTCTGTTGACCACCTGGATTTTTCTGACTTTATTGTGTGCTTGAACATTTCCATTTTGCCAGACTAAATGGATTTAGATAGAGACCTATAAAATCCATTTTGAAACTTACAATTCAAAATCATTTACAGAGTATATTTAAAATTACTCCTCTGCCATTATCGATGTTGTGACTACTCAGCTTAGGGGGGTGGCTTAACGATTAACGGCTTGGAAAATGAAATCGGCGAAACGAGTTCAAACTTCGGCTCTGACAATTTACGTTCACTTCACCCTATTACCCCTGGGAAAGGCATGAATTCACTTCATCCTCTAGCTGTGGGTAAAAATCAGGGGAGTTGGAACCCTTTAACCCTGAAAGGCAGTAAACACGCACAATTTGCTACAAAAAATGATTGAATCTCCATGGATCATTCGAGAAATGAAGACAAAATCATGGTCTTATGCGTTGTGCAACACGGGTGGCAATTTTACTTTACTTTGCTTTGCTTTCAGTTTGGTGCGGCACGTAGTTTGATTTGAATTGCTCGAAATGACTTTCTCCGAGGCATATGATTCTTCTATCAACTCTGCATGAAATTCCTTTTTGAACGATATACAATATGCTCATATCTGATGAAAAAAGATTTTTCTGGCCAGGGCATCGAAGAGAAAATCTGCCATTTTGAAAGATGTCCCTAAAATTTGTATGCAACTGATCTAGAATGCTTATCCAAGTTATTTTAATTCACTAAAATCGCTCTAGCATGTCCAATTGGTTTCTTTAGTCAACTTGAGAATACCTACCGAACCCTATTACAGAGCCAGTTTTATTTCGACGGAGAATGGAGAAAAATATAAATGTTTATTGATCTGGAGATTTTAATAATTGAAGCTACTTTTTTTAAATTCTTATTATCAATTATTTGGGTGAACGTTGATACTTTGACGTTTATAATTATCTGGTACGATATATTTCGACAACACTTCGACTCATCATCATTATCATCGTGATCATCATCATCATCAGCTCTTTAACGTCCATCATTGGACATAGACCTTTCGCGAGATTCACCAGACGTCTCAGTTGTTGGCGTCGTGGCACTAACATCTTCTGAACTTGTCTAAATAGATTATTAGAACAAATTACATTTCATTACTTAAGCCATTACGAATTATTTCCCCTTAATTTTTACTAATAAATTACAAGGTTTGGTGTTAGAATGATTTGTTGTCTTTTCTTGCCAAGTCTTCTTTTGTTCTATTCCATCTCTGTCTTGACTTCTTCTCTTAAATGTTCTGACTCACACTTTGGCCTGAAAAAAGTCCGAGTTTTGACGTCTGTAACCAAGGAACAGCACAGAAATAGAAGATTAAGAATTCTGTCTCGTATTGCTAGCCTTGTGCCATATAAGGATAAACTTCTCACTTTGTTTTCTATTACAGCGAACACACAGACACTATGTGTTCGCTGGAAGTACGCAGGCAATTGCTGCTTGTGATGTTACTAATACTACTGCTGCTGATAGAGGTATCTTAGTTTTATTTTCTACCTGTTTCCTAGCCTTATTTTTGAATTTGGAAAATATGAAATGTGGCAAAAAGTCGGCATAAATTTCATTCGAGATAGGTATTTTTTTTTTTTTGCTTGCAATAAATACATTCATACTAAAATATATATTTGCGCAATTTATCCATTCCAAGATAATCCCATCCTTTTTATGGGTACTTTGCTAGTTACATACAAACAATATAACCAACAAAAGGAAGAAAAAAGGAATGAAATCTTATTGACGCCATTAACCTGTTCGCTGCCAAGTTAATTTATAACTGCAACGTAAGTTGGTCGCAGTTTTTTTAGAGCGGTAAAGATTTTTTGTCTAAACCAGATTCAAATAGGTTTTAAGGAATTAAGTGGCCGGAAGAGAGAAAAGTTAAAGAGAGGTAAACAGCATTCCTAAACAAGGCAAGAAAGTTATTATCTTAATAAGAGGGGGATAATAAGAGAGAGGAAGAGTTGGTAAAGAAAGAAAGAAAGAAAGAAGATACGATGTAGAGAGTTGGCAATGAAAGAGGATTATTTTCTTTCTTACGTCACACTACGTCATATTATTCTTTCTGAAAAACAGATTCTCCAGATTCAAAAAATATAAAGTATAAAGAAGAAAGAAAGAAACAAACAAACAAACGGAAAAAAAGAAAGCCTACTATAGAGTATTTCTAAAAAATGTATACGCTTCATATAAATATTTATATTTTTTTCCTTTTCCAATGAATTATGTTACAGCTTTAAAAGTGGTACGATAAGGTGATACCAGCTCACCCCAACTTTTCACAGCCTACCTCGAGACAATCTTCCGAAACCAAGACTGGGAAAATAAAGAAATCAGAATAGACGGCTAATATCAGAGCAACCACCAATTTGCAGACAGCATCTTACTTTTTGCAGAGAATCTCTACGATCTCCAATAAATGCAACATGAACCGTATGAAGAAAGCAAGAATGTCGGCATACACGTTAACTCCAGCAAAATGAAGGTCATGTGCAACAATCATGTCGGAAATAAACACACAAAAATTGAAAATGCAGAACTATAGAAAGTAGACCACTACGTCTACCTATGACAACAAATCTCCATGAAATACTCAAAAGAAGAAGAAATCAAGTGAAGAATCACTCTAGGAGTGCAGCTCAACCTTCAAGAATAAGAAAATCCCATTAGTCCTATAAAGAAGAATATGCAAGCAATGCATCCTCCCGATAGTCACTTATGGAGCTGAAACGTGGAACCTTACCAAGAGACCAACCTGCAAACTAAGAAGCATGCAATATGCACATAGAAGAATCATGCTCAACCTCAAATGGAGAGATCACAAGACAATATCACGGAATAAACAAGAGTCTGCGCCATCAAAGAATCCATTAGAAAGCTCGAATGGCAATGGACTGGTCATATAGCAAGAATGTGAGACAAATGATTGACATTACGACTCATAAAATTGATCCACAGATATTACATACGTAACCGAGGACGGCAGAATACAAGATGGAGAGACGAAGTAGACAATTTCGGAAAGTACTGGCTCTGCGACACCCGTGATAGAGAGGTGTGACGAATCCTAAGGAAGGTCTATGTCCAACAGCGGATGATAAAAGACTGATGATGATGATGATGATCTCTCCTGTAGACTTGTATACTGCCAAGGGGGTGATCATAAAAACTTGAAAAGATTTAAAGTCCTGGTCTCGACCGGACTTGACACTTGCAATGACCACTAAGCTGACGCATGCAATAGAAACTTCACTGACTGTCATACTCCATTTGGGGTTGTCTCTCAAAAGACATGACGCTTTACCTTCATGACGTAACGATCAAAAAATTACGTCATAGAAACAGATTTATTTGTCTGATCGTGCATTAAAACAGCTTGAGATTAATTGAGACTTGAAGAAACTTAAATTAAAAAACTTGAATTATTAAAAATATATTACCGACTAATTTAGCTCCTTAGTGCTGATCCATACATGAATAATCCCATCATCTTGGGCGAGTATATTCTAATGTTTACTTTGACCAATTAAACGAATATAAAATATATCAAAAAATGGATCTACACATAAGCCCACCTTATATTCAATACATTCATATCTACGCCCTGTGGGGTTTTGCCATGTTACGGAGGATTAACACACTATCCTAAGACGAATTATGTCGCCAATGACATTAGACCAACGACTTGCAAAGACGATTGATTTCGACCGTGGCAGCGAACAGGTTGAAGAAATTGAAGAAAATATCTTTTGGGTGTAAGATTTGCTCCAGAGAAAATTGTGATAACACAATTGGTCAGAGGGGTTAAATTTCGTGAATTAATTCTACAAAGACACAATATGAAAATTTGGCATTTTGTATTTTACAAGTTAAAAATACCGAAGTAAAGTTTTTAAATGAAAGCCTTTGCTATCAAATAATTTTTTTTTCTAAAAGATCATATGAAAGTTCGGCTTGAATTGATAGATCATCTGGCCTAAGAAGAAGAAGAAGAATGCATCTTTTCACATCTGGAATTAAAGATAGATCCCTGCCAGATAAATTATTAAGAAAATTGCCACGTTAATCTAGATTGTTGATCCGGCTCGGAGCATTTAGGAAATCGGGAAGAGATAAATTCCCAAGATATTTCTCAATCCGGTCAAACACGTGAGTAGAAAGACCCCTCTGGAGGTATAAAAAATCAACTTGAGATTAGAAATATCAAGGGATTCGGTCAAGTCTAAAGTTACTTGAGATTGGAAAGATATTGAATTCTATTTTCTTCGTTGTTTGTTTGAAATGTCGAATAGAAGGTGATCATGCTTTAAAAAGAGTGGGAAAATTAGCCCTTTGGTCGGTTCTGGGGAGTTCTTTGCTGGAACCAGTTCTTGGGTGTTCGCCAAGAGTAAGCTTCGATAGTTCTTCGTCTGAAGTGTGATCCAACGCTACGATAACTCGCTGCTTACCCTTCGACGACCCTACTTGGGAAATTCCAGCTTGAAGTTGGCGAATTCCCTGAGAGAATCCCAAGGTAGCTTTCCTGCCTAAGACCAGACCTGTCCCCTTCGCTACTGCATCAATATATTTACTAAAATCACGTGACTAATCGTGGTACTTGAATCAACGGGAAGGGTTGACTTAGATTTGTAACCCTTTCATCAAAACCTTTCTTGTTCCTGTTATATCGCCGTTATTTCATCATTTGTTCCCGTGTTTGTAAACGACTCCTTTGCACACCGAAGATGTCTCCATCAAACCCTTCGTCAGCGGACCTTTAAGGGTCTTCAAATCACAACGTGCGTTCAGAGGTCTGGGACAAGGTGGAAGCATCTGTGCAGCACGCAGTGGGTTTGTGTCGTTAAAAAAATGCAAGAACTGAATATGTACTTAGTACAAAAAGAATTATCCAAGAAATAATTTACAGATATGGCTCACGGATTTTTTTACCGAAAGACGTTTCGCCGACGTTTAGTCGACTGTTGTTTTGTTGAGCAGACGTTTGGCCAAAAACATTTTTTCGTCGAAATGATGTTTCGCCGACTGTGCTTTTTGCCGACGGACGTTTCGCTGAAAACTTTTTTGTTGGAAGGATTTTCATTATTCACGAATCTGAAATGTTTATTGCCTTAAAGTATTTATATTTCATTTTGCAAAAATATTCAAACTCATAGAAACAAATGATGATTTGAAGTAAATTTCATGTTATTTCAGTTTTTTATATACTAGTATTTTTCGCCGAGAGATGTTGTTGTCTTTATTTATTGACCTTTTGAAGCTAAAAACAAACGTAGGAATATCATAAAATGAAATTTTACGATTGATCAGAAATATCCGACAGGAAATTGACTTCTTATTTTAGAAACGTAATCAATGAAATTTGAATTTCTTTCTCATTTGTTTTTTTGGGGGTGGGGTTACTAGAAAGAAAAAGACTCAAACTTTTGTCTGAAAGAACGAACAACAAATATTCATAGATCATTGGACTTTCAACGTTAATTTTTACTTTTATCGTCAATATTTACTTTTATTATCGGCAAGACATCAGCACATCATAATTGATAACAGTTAGCTGAATTGAGATAAAACCTCTATTTACAATTTTGTTTGTTTTTTCCTCAGGCGTCGATTTTATTAAAATCAAAAATTAAAGTTTTGATTTTATTCAATTTTTCAACAATATTTCATCTTGAAAAAAATATCAGTAACTACTTTTATTGATAGGACTTTTTGATAATCAGTTTAGGGAGTTTTAATTTTCAGATTTTACTAATTTCGAAAAGAGTTTGTATCTGAATAGGGGCAAAATTGGAATTAAAATTATAAAAAAAGGCGAAACACCGCATTACGGACCTTTGGTTTCCGTTTTTTATATAATCTTCAAACCATACTGCAATAATCCAAATATCTTCCTTGAAGTTTTAATTTTGGTCTTATATGCAAGAAAATAGCATAAATTTAGTCGCAAAGAAAAGAAATAATATATTTTTGCATACTTGATGCAGGTTTCAACTTTTTAAATTTTAAGTTCGTCAACAACGGTTTTATGACACGATAAACGTATCTTCTCGAAAGAAAAAATGAACTGTTAGAAATGTTTGTGAGAAATCGCTGCAAAATAAGGTTGACCACAATACTTGATTCGAAGAAAATTGGTTAATTTAATGATTGACTGGATTTTGAAGAAAAAAACCTCAGAATATGGTGAAAATTGCACTTGGTTACTGCAGTATAGAATAGCATCATATTTTAGAAATTTTGTTCCTTTTTTTTCTTTTCATCTTTAAAAACGAAACAAAACGTTTGTCAGCATGTTTCATGCATTATGAAGTACATATATTTTAATACAATAAACAAACAGTTTTATAGAAGAATAATTTAAAATACATAATTCCTACAAGAACGTTTTCGGTGAAACGTCCGTCAGCCTAATCGGCGAAATACCTTTCGGCAACAAGGTTTTCGGTGATACATCCGCCTGACGAAACGTCTGTCACCTAACTTCCTGTTAGTGAAACATCATTCGGCGAAACGTCTTGCCACGGAAGATATTGCTTCTTTGGCATCTGAAAGTGTTGCTTCCTATAGATAATATGCAAAGTCATTTTTGGATGAAAAATGTTTTTCTTTGGATATGTGTCATTTCATCGTGATTATTATTTATTTTTGTCTCTGAAAAAATATTACAAATGATTCTCTCTCCCTGAAAATTATTAATTTTCTTCGTGAAAAGTAATTGGATATTATTATATGCAATATTAATGATAATACTATGAATAACAATGAAATCCACACTATAATGCGAAACGGTCACGGGCCTGTGGAAGACTCGTGGTTGATTATTGCGATTAAGAATGAATCACCGAACAATTCATTATGTAACGTTTTTGTGGACTTTTGACTTCATCTTGGTTCATTTTTAAATACGACATTGTGGTCATTGTACCCTACGGTGTGTTCATAATGATATTCCCTCATCTGAAGAATTAGGCCGTAGGGTACAACGGCAAAGGTTATTGCAAGATTATTCTGATAACATACAATTGTTCATTGTTTACGTTTCGAGAGCGTGAATTGCTTCATTTTATACTTAATTTCGGAAGTAACTGTTACGTTTCCTAAAGAGAAACAAATACTGTATTTTTTGAGAGAGGTAGATTAAATCGTTTACGTCGAATACTTGTCAATGAAAAAAGACTTTGCTATTCGAATAACGCTTTCAAATGGAGGAGTTGATTCTAACATAACTCCTATATCTTCGTTGCCTTGAATTGTCTTCTATGTAAAATAGCCATGAAATGTTTGGAATCAAAAAATCCATTTCAATCACTACATGTTTTTCTAGATCCATATCAACAATTAATTGCTTAGATAACATCACAATTGATCACCTTATATTCTGTGTGCATGTGTGGTTGTGGATGGGATATTTAAACAAAAAGCAAACCAATGTCGAGAGTGGATTGTGAGCAAGAAAAGTTTGGCGTAGATGCATCAGTCACGATCTTTGCATTTGCTGTAGAATTTGTTAATTATTACCCAACCGAGAAATGCCTACACCTGGAGATAAGTCTTCGTTGATATTTGTAGGCGACAAGCAACTTGGGAGAAAACTTGATATTTTAGCCAGATTTATCATCACATATAAAAAATAAAATGGCGATCAGTAACATAGTTCCCTCTAAGTTGTGCGCTTGCATGCGCGCACACCTTTTGCAACCAGGGCACAAAGGAAACTGATGTTTGTTCAAACGATTCCAAGATGTGTGAATAGCTTATTGAGTTTTCATTGAAAAACATTGATTCCCTCTGTTGAGAATCACTCTAGGGTGACGAGCCTTAGGCAGAGCAAGCTCAACCTTCAAGAATAAGAAAATCCCATTTGTCCTAAAAAGAAGAATATACTAGTAATGCATCCTCCTGAGCTGAAACATGGACCCGAACCTAAAAGACTGACCCCCAAACTAAGAACCATGCAGCGTGCACATGGGAGAATCATGGTCAACATCACATGGAGAGAACACGAGACAACACAGTGTATCAGGGGGAAAAACAGGAGCCTGAGACATCATAGAAACCAGACGGCAATGGGCTTGTCATGTTGCAAGAATGGCAGACAACTGATGGACATTATGACACACAATATGAATTCCCAGAGATGTGTTACCGAGGCTGGTAGAATATGAGATGGCGAGACTTACTGGACAGGTTCGGAGAATATTGGCTCTGCGACGCCCACGGTAGGTACGTGTGGCGAATCCTGGGGAAGGTCTATGTCCAACAACTGATGATAAAGGACTGATGATGATATACTTTTGTCAGAGGAAAAATAATTGACAACAAAAAATTAGAGGGAACATTGAATAGATGAATTGAGTCCTCACGCTTGTTTACTGAATGTTTGCAAAGTCACTCGGTCGGTAGTGGTCAAATGAAACCAGCGTCACGAAAGAACGATGACCAAGTGTTAAGCAAAAGAATCCACTGATATAATTTGTCACGTGATCGGCCTTATTTCCTCTCTGTAAAGGGAGATAACTATTAAATGCTAATCGAAAAGTAATCTCCCTTATTTATTCAATCGATTTTTTAAAAAAATTTCCAGGTTTATTCTGGTTGAACATGAACAAGAAAATACAAAGCAATATGATGTTTCTGATATTCTCCAAATACAGTGCAATTGCAAAATCATTTTAATCAGCTCGTTAATTACTCTAATAAACTTTCATGCGGATTCTTTTAATTTGTTAATTCCTACTGTCGGGGCCAATCCGTCCATTAGTCGAGCTTAAGCGTCCCAAACTGAAAAAAAAAAAAAAAAAAAAAAAAAAAAAATAGTCGATAGAATTCAACCGGGAGTGCAAATTTCTAGTCTCGCTTAGGGCATAAACCCTTGCACCCGTCCTATACATGCGTGATCTCCACCTTCAAGAACCATACAATGCTAGCTACATTACACTTGGGTCTGAAATGTCTTCTGTTTTTATTCCTTTCGTATTCAGGACGTTAATTCCAAGGCGGTTGACTTTTGCAATGAACAAATATGACGCTCGATGTCATACTTTCATTCAATGCAGAATTCTCGTCGCCATATTAAAATTTCAAAACAGAACGCTTCTTTTCTATGCGATAAATTTTCATTAAATTCGTCACGTAAAACTTGTCTCATATTTCATGGATATGAAACAGGAAAATGTTTCATCATAGATTGCAAGGTTTGATATCTATTTTTTCTTGGTCAGCCATAGATTGAAGGAAAAAAAAAAAAAAAAAAAAAAAAAAAAAAAAATCAAGGATATATTTGAATTTCTACAAGATGTTTAGAAAAGTTTAGTGGATTCGTTTCAGTGGAAGAGCCCATATTGCAAATGGTGGATTGGAGATATTTTTATCAGCAAAATTCTTACCTTTGAATGGAAGAGCCCATAATTAGGGAGTGAAAAACAAAGAAAAAAAATCATACAGTTCATTACATGAATAAATAAATAAGATCTCCTGTGATTACAGAAGCAGATCAATGAGAGCTCTTTGAGATAACTTATGTTCAGCAAAGAGCGGTGAATAATACGTGCACATATGTGAAAAAAAGACCTGAATGGGTTAATTGTATTTACTGACGTTCAAGATGCATGTTTTTCCAAGATAATTTTAGAGAACTAGTATTCACCAAAATTTATCTTCACCCTCCAGCAGCACAGTTTAAGCCCTTGGTACTTTGTATCCATAAGACTAATGCATCGACCACAGAGTTATAATTGAATATTTGGGGAAGTCTGACTTTTTCACTGCGTGTAATCTTTCTGATAATATTCGTGAAAAGAAAAAACGTTATTTTTCTTAAAGTTTAGTAAACGACATCGTTTACTTTGATTTCCAATGATTGACTAAAAATAAATGATAGATAAATAAACACGTAATCACATTTTGATTACATCAGTTAAAAATCCTAGTTTTCTCAGAGCTTCGGAAGTGATGTCCGTTTTCTTTCTTTGACAGACTTCAAATGAATGATAGATAAATAAACGAATAATCACATTTTGATTACACCTGTTGAAAAAACGTAGTTTTCTTGGGTCTTCTAAAATTACGTTCGTCTTCTCCAGATTTAGTTGGTATGAATAATTAACTATGTATGTCCAGTAATGCCTGTAATATTTTGAAAGTGATAAAATGCAATATAATAAATTCTTGACATATGACATGAAATAAGACCTTAACACATGCTCCAAATCCCTGGCCTGTTGTACCACATACTTTTCCCTCATATACAGGATGTCCCACAAATTTATCCCTTTTTTTTTGTACCCTATGTTAGGAAGTAATGTATGAAAATGAGTTGTCTCCCTTGAACTTTTTATGCAATCCAAGTATCTAGACAGAGTAGAAAAGAGAAGAAATGAAAACATCATATCTACCTACCTATAAAATTACTTCCTTTAAAAGGTACAAATCAATGGGATACTCTTTATACATAGCTTCCCATCTCAACTGTGTACAAGGCTTTGTTTGCTAATAACAGCTCTGGCCTTTCCACCTGAAAGTCAAATTAAACCCTTTCCTAATAAAGAATAAATGTTCTAATAAAGTTCAGAAAGAAAGGTATTCAATATTTGTATAGATGATTTATTTGAAATGTTCAAAATGTTCAGATGAAAACATAATGCCTTATTGTGAATGATGACAATTATTGCACAGTTATGAGAGATTTGTTGAATAATGTTCATTTTAACATTCTTTATTATGAAATTGTTTAATTAACTTTCATATGCAGAAGAATCTGTTTCATGGATTATATTATCAACTGGCAATTGTTTCAAAAATTAGTCAGTCCAAACAAAATAAATTGAATATTAAAAAATAAGTTTCATATTAATTTTGCATAATGTAAAGTTGTTTAAAACAATTAATGTAATTTTTCCAATTCCTATATCCTTTGCTTAATGCGATCAGCCAGTTATGGTTATCTAGAAGACCCTGTTCCAAAGCAATCACAATAAGTAGACTTCTCTATATTAATCATTAGTAAAGTGTGTATACACCTTTGGTGATAAGCTGCATATCATACACACTCACTCACAAACCAAAAAGTGTTTGATTCCACAAACAAATTTCGATATATTGAGCATGCTTTAAATGTTGTAAATTTGTTTTCTTTTGGCAAGAAATTAGTAAAAATATTTTTCTTCATCAGAATAAGTATATATGTGTACACATACACACACATATGTATATATGTACATATGTATACACACACAGATATGTATATACAAATAATTTTACCCAGAATTCCAATTGAAAATGTCATTGAAAACTTGGCAAATCAATTAAAGAGCTCCATTTCCAAAATGATGTGATTGACACCACCTCTGGTGCTCATTGCCTCTAAGTCTATTTCATATATCGCAAGCTGAGACAAGAGAAATTTGTGAAAAAGGAAACACAGGCAGGAATGGTTGATGCTATAACCAGCATAACAGCACTAGCTAGCTATCATTCTCAAAGGCAACACCAAGTTCTGAAGCATTTGCTTCAGATAAAGAAAATGAAGAACTTATCACTAATCCATAATCATTTTCTTGTTCAGTTTCATGACTGGTAGAATTTTTGTCTTCAACTGGCATTTCAGTTTTAACGTCTTGAGCAAGAACTGACAATGAAGATAAATTGTTTTTCTGATTGACATCTGGTTCAGATTGTGTCTTTTCAGAGGTGCTGTCACTTGCTGCCGCTGTTCTCATACAAACTGGGTCTGCTTTCTTTAATTTACAGTTTTGGTTTGAGCTTTGAATTCCTGTACTACATGCTCGTTTTCCTGAAGCCAATGGCCCAGGGCAAGCTAATGAGACAGTGTTTTCATTTTGATTGTCACTTCCGAGAAAAGTTGATTGACTATTGCTTTTTTGTACGTTACAACCAACAGGTGAAAACAATGCTGGAATAACGTTTGTTTTATTTTGATTGTTACTGTTTGCTGTGACACAAAGTCTAATGTTGTTGGTTTGTATCGTGGCTGGGATGAAATGTTGAATCTTCATTGGAGCTGGCAGAATGGAAACCACATTCAAAGGTTTAAAAGTTTTGGGTTCGTCCAAGGGCTTCCCAATCCTCGTTGTTGAAACAGTCTGAACTTTTTTAGGGGGAGGAAGAGGATTTCTGGCGGAGAAAGCAGGTGTCAAGGTATTATTGTTACTTAGCAGTAGGGTGTTGAGGGTGGCCAGAATTTGTGGTGTCATAGTTCTTTTGGGAACCTGGATCACTTGCATTGGCTTGATTAATGGAGGTCTAATCAGACTGTCAGGCAAACTTTGCGCTATTGATGATCTGGAAATAGAAAAGTACATGTCTGATTAGTCACTCAAGAGAAACTCTTTGGGCAGCATGCCATGTTTTGGGTGGTAAATTAAAAAATTAGAAAAAGGCTGATCAATGACTTACTCCTCTCACCTTTTGTTGGCCAGTGATCATTAAGAAAGTCAGGGTTTTCAAAAACAAGCATGAACACTGCCAGACACAAACTAAGGGACCAATTTAGCATAAACTCACATTGCAAATTGCACCCCCAAAACATATATGGGGGGGGGAAAGAAGATATTTTTCACTCCACTTAATAGAAGGGTAAATGTTCAAAATTTCAGCCTTCTAGCTCCATTGGTGCAGTTTGTATGTGTGACACATACACACACACACAGATTGCTGGCCAGCCAGACTGACCAACTTAAAAACTGAAATGCATGTTGACAATTTTGTTGACAGTTTTGGTTGATAGTTTCTTATTATAAATCCAAGGAAGAATCAAAACCATCCAGACAAAAGACTTATTAGAATCAGCAAGAATAGTAAGTGGATCGGTGGAGTATTGATGAGACTTGTTGCCACCTAATCTTCAGTAAAAGCCCCTAAATATGACTGGTGTAAAAATTCAAGTAAGATAATAAAGGTCTAATACAACCACAACTAATGCTATACAGTTTCAACTTCCCCTCTCTTAAATGATAATGATAATAATAATAGTAAAAATTATAATATCAATCAAAACCATTTGTTTTTGGTATTTGATGTTACTGTTTTCTGATCACGTATGGAGGGAAAAGAGACCACCTACCCCTGTGGAACGAGGTTGAAATAATTGATCAGGAAGAACATTGGAAGATTCGAAAATTGAAAGAGTTGGCCCATATGCTAGGCAAGAAAAACTGCCTCAGTGGTCCTAGCATTGAAATGGATACCATATGGGAACCTCTAATAATGAAAGACAGAAAACAGAAACATCAAATACTAGAAACTGTCACCTGAGGTTTAAGGCTCCTAAAAATTAGCACTGGTTGTCCACATGGACACATAGCATAGTGGTTACAGAATCAGATAAAATTAATCTGATGGTTCTAGGTTCAATCCCAGTGTGAGACAATAACAATACTACTAATATACTCACAATGTGGATCATATACAAAATTGTGGCTAAACAAATTCTGAAAATACTGGCTCTACTATGCCAACCAGTGGGAAAAGTCTATGTCCAACGATGGATGCTAAAAGGCTGATGATTGATGTAATAATATAATAAGCAACAAGTTCACATTTTACAAGATCTAGGATAGACAACTCTAGCAAAAAAACTCTCCAAAATTATTCTTTCTCCTTAAATCCAAATATGATTTAAACTTTTGGAATTCACTCATTGGTTACTGGATTCATTTATGAAAAGGTTACTTTGTTGAAAAAAAAAAAAAAAAAGCAGAATATAACATCTCAGTGAATATTGTGCTGAATAATCAAATCCTTTATGATATAACGGAAGAAAATAATTTATAATTATATCAGATTTTTCTCCAATTAGAATGATAACCCAGACCCACATCATACAATCTATCAACAATAAAGCCACAGGCCAAGCACTGTACAAACTTTTTAGTGTGTCAAGTTTAATAAAAAATAAATACAAGAATTTTAGTTAATAATGCCCTTGTTAACCTCTAAAATTACTATGTAAACATACTGGCACAGCACATAGATTTAGGAATACTGTTAGCAAATTAATAGGTATTTAATAATAATAATGATCCAGCTAGAAGAGGGTTTTATTATGTCTGAAATCTAATTTCACATCTTTTCTTTTATCTTCATTTTACTGGGGTATACACTTCTCAAGAGATTTTAACCAGCCCAAGAACAAACATTGGGATGTAGCCTTACTTTTTATACTTTAAAGATTCTTTATGCTTTCAATTCAAAAGATGCTTTGATTGTGTTTAAAATTGAGTTTCTGATTACTAATTGGCATTCTTGGTTAAGCATAAATGATTTTCAATCTAATGTTATTCATTGATTTGTTGCAAAATTTAACCAGATATATTAATCATTTCAATGATATCCTTAGTACCACAGTAATAATAAGTGTATATATCTGTTTTTTTTTTTTTCAAATGCATTACTTTATTTGATTTTTTATTGATGATATTTCGGCTTTCTAGTCAACACCTATTTCAAACTGATTCATGAATCTCAAGAAGAAATTTTATAATGTCTATGAATCAGTTTGAAAAAGGCATTGACCAGCAAGGCCAAAATATCAATAAAAAAAAATTAAATAAAGTGGTATGTTTGCCAAATAGAAAAACAAATACATCAACTAGATGTATTTAAATGGATATATTTAAAGTCTTCTCATGGTATTCATCTGGCCCACTCTGCACTCATTAATACATGAGGCAGCCTGCAGAGACAAAAAGATTGCTGACCCCTGATTTAGATGGTTGCAGATTCTGTAAGAACCTCATCTCCAAATTGCTTGAATGAAATATACTGTAGAAGAATTTGTACGTACCTGAGGTTGGTTAGAGCAACCTTTTGGGGTGGAATCTCGTTTTTATTCGCATAGAAATATCCACAGACATTTCCTTGGGAATAAATGGGAAAGACCTTTTGAGAAGTAGTTGGCACTTCAACTTCAGGCTGAAATGAAAAAACAGAATTCATTGAAGTAATTTGGACTAATATTTACCTTAATTTTTGAATCATTTTCATCGTTACTCCAACTTGGGTCACTTCTATAGCAGCAACCAAATGGTGTAGATTAGAAAAAGAGAATTTGTGAGATTCTAAGTCACATCCCTCTTACCAGAGTGAGGCCTAGTTTATCCCAGCTGCTATGACAACTCTGCTATAAAAGCTTCATGTCCAGCAGAAGTCAAATCTCACCTTTTAAACCTACCCTCTACTCCAATTATTGGCATCATGTTAGTTGTTCCTGTTTTTCATACTATATTTCATTTTTTTTATGAGAAAAGGAGAAAGTTTCTCTGCAAATGAAGAAAGGATTCCTTGCATAGAAAAAAAAGAAATCCCACTCAAAAACAAAAGATGAAATGAAACAAATTTGAAAAGCACATTTTCAAAAAATTAATATTCATCAGTCATAAATCAGAATGAATAACGAAACAGTGAAGTTTCTCACACTTACAGAATGTAAACTAAAACAACTCTGAAATCAAGCTGCCGAGTTGGATTATTCTGCTCTCAGATGGAAATAAATCATTGAAATTGTCAAGTGAGGTTGGCCAAATGGTTAACGGCATAGAGATCAGAATCAGCATGTTCAAACTCTGGCTGAGTTTGTGTTCATATTGCTCTAATGCCCTTGGGAAAGGCATGAATCCATTCCTCCTACAAGCTATAGTTAAACATTAGGGTAGACTGGGTTCTCTAGCTATAGTTAGTAACTCATCTAGGAGACGGACAACTTTGATAGTGCACAGGCTTGGAGAAGGTTGAGCTCTGACGGGTGATCTCACCCTTGATATACCCATGATGAAATTATGTGGTTCCTTTAAGATCCTGTACTGGGTAAAAGGATAAAAAAAAATTTTTTAAAACCCCTAAATTTCATTATTGCCTTGTAGTCACATTTTATTCAAAATTGAATTCTTATAAAAATCACCACAGTCTGTACATCTGATGATGAGAAGACCAAGTTAAAGTACATTTGTGACTAATAATGAAACTCTCCAACCATGCTGCAGATAATTTTACACTTAAACCAGTCTTTTTATAATGATCATCATATTATTGAACCAGAAAAATTTTCTGCGGATTTTTGTCCTCATCTTAGTTTATTTTTTGAATGCAATGTTTCAGCCATTGTACCCTACAGCCTTCTTCACCAAGATGGGGATAAAAGTCTACAGAAAAATTTACTTAATGATATTCCGTCATCTAAAAAATTAAGACAGGAACAGAAATTTTTGCCAGATTTATGTTCACTTGAGAAACAGACAAAGGTTATTTTTAGTATAGAAAATTGTGCAAGTATCAACTTGGCAGTTAAGCAAAGAAATGCAAAGAATGCTTCTATCTATATAGAAAGTAAAGACAGGTTGAGTGCAATCACCATTTACAATTTTGAGAGGAGTCATTGCCGTTCTTAAAATTGTTTGGACATTTGGAAACTGACAACCAAGACCATCAACATGGGTCGCTCCAGTTTTTAAGTGGATCTTGCTGACTGGCTATCAATGTATGTATTATGGATATGCTTGGAGTACAGAAGAGGCATTTTCCCACTCCTGAATTAAGCCTTCTCACCAAGGATGAGGGGTTCAAAAGTTGGAACCCTGTGGAGATTGGGGATCAAGGGGGCACTACAAACTGTGACAGCTTCGGCACTTTCTAGTCTTTTACCCGACAAACAACATCTGGATATATCATTTTACAGCACGCCTCCATGTGCTCTTCGACCTTACCCTCCTGGATTATATCCTTTTGCCCATACCTGATAGTGGGAGTGGACACCCATGTGAACAGACCCCTGCCCCAATGGAATTAGTGGACTGTAAATTTGAACATTCACACCTTACGTCTAGAAAGAGAAATGTTTTTTTTGTTGTTCTTAATTTTTTAATTGATCATCCCCAACAATGCATGCGGCCAAAAGATATTGGTCACATGATGGTCCCTACTGAATAACTAATCAGACTAGTTTTCAGAAGAATCATTGATACTCTAAGTGTTTTTTGGACTTTTGAACTTAATCTTGTTATCATAAATGCAACAGAAATAATTACATGCTTTTTTTAGAAAGGTTTGATTTGATCAGTATTATTTGCATCCATTATTTTTTTCTGTTTGCTACTTTTTTAAAATCACTGCTACCCACAACAGACTGGTTGAATCGTTGTTGCTGTGCTTAGGTTAATCATGTGTTCTGAGATTTCAATGTATTTATCTGGATTTTACCCAGCCCCAACTGTTTATAGTAGAAACTTCAAATCTTGCTAACTCACTCCTCTCAATAATTGGGGATAATGATTTAATTTTTGAAAATTCCCCTCCAAAATAGGTTTTTAGTGGGGGCTCCAATATGCAATACAAGTTTATCCTAAATTGGTCACTAGTTTGCGCCCACTTGTTTTTTTGAAAATTCAAACCTATTTTAATGATCACAGCTCAACAAAAGATGAGAGAAGTAGTTTATTCATTAAGCAACCCTCTCTCCAATTTTTTGATTGATCACCCTCAACAAAGCATATATGGGTGGTAGTGATTCATAATTTCCCTTGGAAAACTAGTCTGGTTTACATTAATGAGAAAGAGACCTCTTTTCTTCAAATCCTCCAAGGGGAACTTCATAAGGCAGCGCAAAGACCCCCCCCCCCTCACTGTCCAAACACCCTTGATCTTTATCCTGTTTTCATCTGCTGTGGTAGGTCTACCAAAGACAGTATCTACCACCCTTGGCCCAAAAGGCCCCAGGGCAATGCACCGACTACAACCACCTTTCATAGGAACTAATTATCTCTTCATAAAGATCAAAGTCCATACAATGGACTGGCCAAAAAGAATGAGGTCAAGAGTCTGAATAGATTGAGTGGAAAATTAACAATAACAAGAATAACACAACAGCAACAAAGAGGCAATTCAATAAAACAAACAAAAGTGAAAATAATTTTCTTCCTTCTAGAACCATCCTGAAAGAATAAAGTTCAATAAGTTTCTTGTCAGACAAGTCTCAACAACAATAGACAACAAGAGTTTATATGAAACAAAAATGGAGTAAGAATTTTTATTTCATTGCAGATAAAAGAAACCTGTCAAATATTTCAAGCTATTTAATGAATTCTTCCCCTTTAAGAAAGGTGTTAAGCTATTCTAATTTTCTACATTCAGAATTTTTCTTAATTTTAGTGATTGATAAAATTTAATTCAAGGGAAATAACTATTGTAGTTTTAAATCAAGGGTTTTAAACCCATTTTTGCTCACTGCCTACTTTGACATATTTTAAAGAGATTTAAACTTGGTAAAGCCTACCTACTATAAAAACATTTTTCTTCAAAACAAACCATCGTCTTATTAATCGCACTTGAGCCATTAGGGTGCGATATTGCTAACATTGGAGACCTATGATCTAAATCAACAGATGAGACCAACTAAAATCAGTTTGATTTCTTTTGTAGATTCAGCCTCTATGCAAAAACATGTATTGTCTCAAGCAGAATTCAAAAATGCCAGTCAAGTTCATCTATTTGAAGACTGCAGATTTCATAATTGCGGAAATTATCTTAAGAAAAAGAATTAAAGATTAAGTCTAAAATGGTTTCCTAAAGTTGATGGTAAAAATCATATAGTATAGAAAGTTGTATCAAAAAATCTTTGTCCCAAGTTTCTCATCCTGGGTCAAACCTACAAAAATACAGGACTCCTTCAAAACTTATTCTAAACTATTATCCTTATCTTTATTATTTTCAACATAACATTTCAGATGATATGTGCTTCAACCTTTCTCATATATTATATTGGATGGTTGTTGAGTATCAACCATTTCTTTTACCATTGTGTTTACCAAATACAAGAAGGAAGGTTGAAGAACTGAAAACCTGGGCTAAACTCAAGGAAGATGAAGATAATCATCTGAATATTTTATGAAATAATGAAAATGCCTCATTTCATAACTCTAGATAAGATTATTCAAATTTTGATAAAGAATTATGTAAAGGTCAACAGATTATTTCTCAAGTATTACATGTCATCTTCAGAAGTGTTGTGTAGCTCAAGAAGTTGCATACTTTCTCCCAGTGTTCATAATCAGTGTTTTGAGCCAATGTAAAAGTCACTGTTTTTAACACTGATTTTCAAGCCAAGCAGGCAGAATCTTCCCACTTATCAAATTGATGCTAAAACAACTTCCCTTGATCTACCTCACATCCAATTGACCTTGATCCAAACTAAGCTAAGCTTGAAAAGACCAAGAAGAAAAAGACTGGATTTTACTAGATTTCTTATTTTATAATCAGCCCTGATCAAATAAATACATATAACCTTCTTTTGGTTGGTCTCAAGGATTGAAAAAATAAGTGACTGACTCAACTTACATTTGTGGTGTCTATTTTCTTTGCTGCTTGTGGATAGGGTTGAACCCTTGCATCCATTTTTGTGCAGCCACGTTTCTCTGTCATTTTTTCTTATCACGGAATCAAATTCCTGCAATATTTCTTTGTTCCTTGGCTAATTCTTTGGATTTTACAAGACTTTGCCGTCTGCAAATGTACTTCCGGTAGGCAACCTTTTCCTCCACTGTCATGTCTTGGATCTTTTTCATTGGAGATACAGCAAACAAAGTCTTCTTGTGGCTTGTTGAACAACTTTGCGCTTTTTCATCAAAACAGTTTTTTTTGTTGTAACCTAAAAACAAATTTAAAGTATTAAATAATAACCAAGTATTGAACAATTAATATTTTATTCTTATTATTGGATGAAATATTGTTGTACTCGCCACCACAGTCAATAATTGAACAACCCTAGCATCAAGATATCAAGTCATATATTCTGTTGAAGCATGACTATGATCAGAATAAATTCTATTTTTGACATCATTAGTGCTTTCCTCTGGAAAACATCTAGAATAGTGTAAGATCTTGATGCTATAAATAAACCCATCAAGATAAGACTCCAAAAAGGTAAAAAATGAAAAAAATCTTTAGAAGGGGTCTAGTGGAGTACTGATGCCAATTTTAAAATCTGCAGACAAAACAGTATGGTCAGGAGCCCTGGAACACACAAATGCACACACATATGAAAATGGTTAGAACCCTCTGCCATGTTTGATGCCTAGGCTTGTTGAATATGATTTTTATTATTAATTCTGATTAGTTCTTACCTTCATCTCAATTTTTAGTTGTTTTGTTATTACAACTTTGATGTCCCGAGTCAAAGTTCTAGTAATAAGCAACTGAAAATTAAGATGACACTAGGAAGTAGTCAATATAAACAACAAAACTAATCAATATATTCACTCAGTTTTGTCTGCAACATTTATAGTAAACAGGGTTTTTTTTATTGGAGTTGGGAGATTATGTCAAATCCTGATGCAAATAAAAAAATCTAAATGAGGAAAAAAACAAAACAAAACAAACTGAATACAATAGGAAATTTTTTTCAGAACCATTTGGGGATTACAAGACATGACAGATACTTGAGAGTACATTGGTCTAGACAGAATAATCCAAACAAAGATACAAGTCTAAATAAATCAATAAAGCAAAGATGAAGATGCTTTTCTAAAACTATACAACAAAAATGAAGATACTTGTCTAAATAAATACATAAACTCAATAGTCTATACAGTCTAGGTATGAACCACCTACACTATGTTCATCCTAGGGTGGAATTTCCCTCGAATAGGGTATAGCCACTTATATTGATTAAAAAATGCCCAGATCGATCTGACCCTAAACTGACCTTCAGAGATTACCAGGGTTCAGTATCACCTATCCTATGTTCATCCCGGGTTCAACTTACCTGCACAAACATATTTTCAGCTCATAGGGTGCAGCTGTGTCCCTTAGATTTGAAAATGCTAAATTTAGCCTTTTTTGAAAATGCCGAAATTGACAACCTTAAAATGATCTGAAGGGGTCACAAGAGGTCGGTGACACGTATTCTATGTCCATCCTGGAATTTACTCTCACACACAAATCTAAAATCGGAAAAATGGAAAGAAAAGTTCCCTCTCGCTTTTGACACCTGGAAAGGAGATAAAGCTTCCTAGTATTTGATCCTTAAAAGTGAAAAAATTCACTCTCGATTTCGATCACAAAAAGTGAAAATCGAGTTTGATCACTAAAACTGAGAAAAAGTAACCCGTGGATTTTTCCCCTCTAAAAGTGAAAACAAATGTTTCCCATCAATTTTGACGCCTAAAAGTGAAAAAAAAGTTTCCCCACTTGATTTAGACCCCTGAAAATGAAAAAAAAAAGTTCCTTCACCATTTTAGCCCCTAAGAGTGAAAAAAAAAAAAAGAAGACCCCTTTCGATTTCAACCCATTAATTAAAAAAAATCTCATTCGATTTTGACTCAAAAAAATAAAAAATAATTTGCCCCTCGATTTGTTCCCAGAAAAGGTAAAACAAAGTTGTTCTTGGATTTTGACCCATAAAAGTACAAAAAAAAAAGAGCCTGCTTCGAATTTGACCCTTAAAAGCCCAAAAAAAAAAAAAAAAAAAAAAAGGTTCGTACTTGATTTTGAACCATAAAATTGAAAGATATTTGTTCTCTGCACAAAATCTCCAATACCCAAATTTCGTGTTTTAGAAATTTGATTTATCAACGAAGTAAAGGATTCAGCAATATAGTTACATCGTAAATAGAACACCCTTCCCCAATTTTGTGTTCAGGAAAAATAATTGATATGTAAAAAAAACAAAACAAAAAAAAAACAACACTTGCACAAATAAGTCAGTATGAGGAAAAAAAAAACAAAAACAAAAACATTCGAAGAATTAATGTTGTCAAAATAAAAATGTTCTCTTATGACATAAAGGCGTTTTCACTCGCCAGACATGGATAGGTTCAGCATTATAGTAATAGAACCATCACCCTTGTTAAAACCCTCAAAATATTACAAATCTTCCAGGGTTTTTTTTGTTTTGTTTTGTTTTGTTTTGTTTTTTGCACTCTCTAAGCCTACATATTTTAAAGAACCTTGAATCACTGATCAGTAAATACCCACAAGGCAAACAAAGTTCATTATTACGTGACATGCAGTGTAGTGATGTTTTGTTCAAAGAACCGGCCAACCCATTAGGCGAACCTTGGCAATCGCCTAGGGCGCATAAGTCCCCCCCCCCCAAATGAAAATAGATAAAATAAAATAGTCGTTAGTATACAATCGGGGCGAAAATTGTAAGTCTCGCCGAGGGTGCATGAAACCCTCACGCAAATTTTGAGTCAAGCCTAGGGCGTATGAAACCTTTGCGCCAGTCCGGTCCTGATCTAACTAAGAAAGGAGTTTAAAAACAATAAATCATGTTTGGCTGACATTACAAATCTGTTGTATGTTATCCTTACTCGACAATACGGGGAAAACAGGATTCCCTCTCTATAAGCGGATAATACACCTGAGGAAGGTTGTTGAATGTATCGGCCGAAACATTACGTGAACAAGTACAATATCAGGAAGAATGAATTCGCTTGTTCAAAAAACTCTTTGAAGACGTAGTGATAACGAGTTTTAAGAATTAAAACGAAATTTCCAAATGAAGGATTAGAATGAAACACGTAAGTTTATTTGTTATTTTTTTTTAATAATCACTGTAAATAACGGTAACGGTGCATAAATTCAAAAAATGAGCCTAAAAAAATATTTCGAAAATTAGGGGTCGACTTGTACGAAGAGTAAAAACATTTGTTTTAGACGGACAAGCCTAAACCAGATAATTTTGAACAAGAAATCTCGAGGTCGACTAATATACGCAGCAACTTTACGATAATCAATTAGCTAAACTTATAAATAAAGATTGTGAGTAGATTTGTGTGCATTTATCTATGCACGTATATATCAACACTCGTGCACACATATATACGCACGTGGCAGAAAAAAATCAGCCATTCAGAATCTAGTTTTTGTGTCATGTGATTTTGCGTCATCGTGACGCAGAAGAAAAAATAAAATTATGCATGTGACGAAAAATTCTTCGCAGAGACGGAGGTCAATTCAATCATATATTTGTCCAATAAGATTCTGAAAAAAATCAATTCAAATCGGGTAAATCCCCAAAACTGGTTTCATTCGTTTACGTAGACTTTCTCGGGTAAAATGAATTAATTGAACGAGGCAAAGGATGCGAAAATATCACTAATTTAAATGCTATGCAAATATGCAAACTGTCCTCTTAGTGGAGACACAAGAAAGTAACATAAAACTACGTCTTTCCTTGCCTATAAAAAGGATTAACAACTGCAAGCGAGTAGCAGAAACAAACCATTAATGCCATGGGTATCGGATAAGGGAATCGGTGAAGATTAAAAGGCTTGCAATAATAATAATAAAAACTTACATTTTTTGCGAAGCGAAGAAGGTAATCTGAGTCAAACGATTGAAGAGAAAATCGTGGGTTGGTTTTGTAGATGGTGTGTTTATGGCCAACCAATCAGAGACGGATCTTAATGGATGAACCAATCCAAATGGAGTAGAGATAAAACGGACCAATCAGAATGGGACAAATACAGCCAACCATTGAGAATATCGCTCCCTCACAAAAGGACATTCTTCAATCAATAAGAAAGAGTTTTTCAAAATGATTTATTTAGAGAGAAAGAGAGACGATAATTACGGTTCAAGCGATTCATGGCAATGATAACTAAACAAATGAAGATGGGCGTCAGCAGAGGGGTCAGGGCGAACTGGGCTATTGATAACCCCCTCGTTCAAGCATTTTCACCAGGTGCAAGAGAAGGGGCTTAAAAATTGGAACCTTATAGTGACAATAATTAAATTAATTCTCTTATTGGCTATATAGTCAATAATGAGTAATGGTGTAGTACAATTGTTTTAGGTAACCCCAACGTAATGTAGCCAGCCATGTATAAGAATAAAAAGATGGTATTATTCCCTATTAACAGGATTGCTTCTAAGATATATTCGAGATCCTTTTGCCCCACACCCCCCGAAACGTGGCAGCGGACGCTCATCCAGACAATCAAAAGTTACTTGAAGGCATACAACGACTGACACTTCAAATAATAAAAACTAATTTAGAGCTGTAAAATTACTTTCGATTGTGAATTTAACTGTCATTGTTACGTAACTCTGTCAACCCTTTTCGTTGACTACAGATGTTTATTTCGTCGAACAATTTAATCAAATATGAACAGCTTGACTTTTTGTTTTGTTTCTCCGTCTGTAACACTGGACTCTCCCACCTGAAAGTAACCATTTTGCTTTAACAAAAACATTCCATAGAAATTCAAAAATGTCTGTGAATATCTTCACGGGGCCTTAAGAAACGAAAAAACAAAACAAACAAAAAATAAACGCCCTGTTTGCTACCACCCTTCCAGCGGAATAATGATTTATTATTGATAAAAAAAATTAGTTAGAAAATGAAGCAGGCAACTTTCCACCATTAAGTTGTTATCGTTTTTAAAACAGACCACACATCCTGACTTGTTTTTTTGTAGAGACGTCACTTCTCAATTTGTACCCAACATGCAATCACCTCAGACACTCGATGGGTTTTCACAAGATTTTTGAATGTGTGTTAATTTTATTTATACCTGCGACGAACGTCGACATGTCTATTGATGGCAAAATCGTTTTCTTTCAGACCAAATCTGAACGGGTCCAAAGCGTTCATAAGAAAAAAAAGGGAAGAGAGAGCGGGCGAAGAGAGTCATAATACGTCATATTCTTTTTAAAATCAAATCTCGAAATGAAAGAATATGACGTAAGACGCATTCGTAATTTAAGAAGCCAAGACATTGTTAACATATCTCATATTGTGAGCGTAGATACACTCTAGGATACGACAGAAAATATATAACAAGTCTCAAAAAAAAAAAACAGTCTGTGTCCATTGTCTTTATTAAATCTCTTAACAGCTTTAAATTATTCTTTAAAAATCAATAGGAAACATGTGTTGTCAAATGCTGCCAAACAACGTCTTTCTTTCTTTGTTTTTTTTTAATGTGGTCAATTGTTAAACAGGATCCTTCATGCAAGATTCTGATTTTTTTAACTGGACAGTCGACTGTGGTTTGTTCGCAGTGGCAGAATGGAAAGGAAGTTGGACAATTATTGTAATTAATTCAAATTTTGAACACGCCAATACGTAAACGAGCGGTCAAAGTTTCTGTTGATAAGAAAAAAAATTGAAGGACTCGCCATCACAGCCGATGACTGAACAACCGTGGCGCCAAAATTTGTTATGTAAAAAAATTCCATTGAAGAATAAATATGGTCAGAATAAATTCTATTTATGACATCACTGGCGTTCCCCATTGAAAAACATCTAAAATAGAGTGAAAAAAATCTCTAGAAACATCCAGGTTCTGGAGAAAGTTTTTTCAAAAAACAAAAAAACAAAATTTTTAGAAAGGGTCTGATGGAAATCTTATGTGAATTCCCAAGTCTATAGACAAAGCGGTGAGGCAAGGAGCGCTGAAACACACGCACACAAACTAACACACAAACAAACATACAAACACACAAACACACACACGCGGGCACGCACGCACGCATATACGCACATATATCTGAGTAGGGCAGGGGTAAAATGTCAGCCTCTGGGGTCTGAAGCGAAAGTTTCGATTATACCTCTCAGTACTGGAAGGGAAATTGAATAGTCTATAGCCACACTAAAGAGTTGTAATACAACGAAGCAGCTGTCTGTGGATGACACAATTATTGAATATATATATATATATATATATATATATATATATATATATATATATATGAGTGTGTGTGTGTGTGTGTGTATAAAAGATAGAATCCTTTTCCATCTTGACTAAGGTTGTATTCGAAGTCAGATCAAACATAATTTTACACATTGCTCAAACAACGAAGAAACACCGGGAAGAGAAGTTGAGAAAAATCGTATTTTTCCTGATAGAATCTTGGCTTTCTGTCGTCGATTTCAGCCAAACATTGTTTTATGAATCGATCATTAAAAACCGCCAACCAAAATTGTCAACACAGGTTTCGTTCAGTTTTCAAGTTGGACTGGCTGGCAGATGGGCTATGTATGTATGTATGTATGTATGTATGTATGTATGTATGTGGGGTTCAGTTTGTGGTTTTATGCGAAGTTGATTCCTTAGTTTGTGTCTGCTTGTTTTTTTGAAAATTCAGGCTTTTTTAGTGATCAATGGCGAGAGAAGAAACTTATTCATTGATCAACCATTTTTCGAATATTTTTAGTTGATTACCCCAAAGTCAATAGAAAAATTAATCGACAAAAGGTTGAAAGTTATTGGAATCCAGCTTATGATTCGTCCTATGGCCCCCAAAATAGTATATAATGTTCAGTCCTTGGGAATCCATCCCCCAGGTAGCACCTTCCCACTACACTATAAGGGGAGGTTCAGAAGGACATTTCTGACGCCTACGTGACAGTGGTCGTGGGAAATGGATAATTTTTGTCTTTGCCGAAAAATCACTTGGTAAAAAGAGACAAAAAAAAAATGGCCGTGCCAATTATTTATGGAATTTATTATTGCAATTATAAGTTGGAAAGTTATGAACTTTGAACTCTTGTTCAAATTACAGATCAAATTCAGTGCAAAGACTGGTCCCAAAAACAAAAATATTAGCAGTTACGTTACTAACAATGACAACAATTGGCCAATTTGTTTCATTCTAAATACGTGTTTTGTTCGTGTGTGAAATTTGTATCGAATTTCAATAATCGGTGCAAGGAATAATAGGAAATCATATGGGAGGAATTACAATGTCATAGTTTAAAGGTTAAACGATTGTTTAATGTTGTTGTTGGAGGTGTGGTCGTTCATTAGAATACGGTGGACGCTATTTAACCAAGTTACGAAAGTTTGCGTTGTTAAGGATGCCACCATTTTATTCAGCGATGACCGCTAACTCCAATAAGTGAAGAAATCGGTTTCCGTTTAGTGCCGAATGCTTGATTCAAATTTTCTGAATTGCGGGGTAAAAGTCTTCGTTGCGTTCAAAAGTCG
Source organism: Thysanoteuthis rhombus (assembly GCA_963457665.1). NCBI lineage: Eukaryota > Metazoa > Mollusca > Cephalopoda > Oegopsida > Thysanoteuthidae > Thysanoteuthis > Thysanoteuthis major. The sequence goes on along the minus strand of OY735220.1, from coordinate 34,105,923 downwards.
AGAGAAAAAAATCTTTTGATTCAATGTTCTCACCAAAGAAATCAATCGTTCGAGTTTTGACTTTTGTTTGCTTGACTCAACGCTTTGTTTCAAGATTGTTGCGTTTTTCCTTGACTGGAATTTTGCGTCACAGAAATATCGTATTTGCCTGACCATAAGACTATAAGGATACTTATCAATTTTCCTAATCATAATACCAGTGCATTGGACGCAGGGTAATACGAGCATGGTTTATTTACTCATTTATTATCTTGGTCGTCCTGTATACCAACATACACACAAGAAGAAAAGGTCTCTCTCTCTCTCTCTCTCTCTCTCTCTCTCTCTCTCTCTCTATCCACAGAAACATACACACTTATTTGTAGTTGTTTTTTTCAGTATCCCACAAATTTTCGACCATTAACCTATTCCCAGGTGTTCTTTTGGTGGTAATCTTAAGGGCGATGTTGTTACATTGAAGGTATTGATTATTGTCAAATCTGAGATTGCTTGGGTATTCGCCATCTATACTGATTCCTTTATTTGCCAAGTCCAAGTTTCAGAAGATCATCCTAAGGAAGGTTGTGAAGAGTTTGTCTGAGTTGGTATCCCAGTGTTCAACTCCTTTTTCGAGCTGAAAGAGTTCAGAATTTCTACGTAGCCCAGCGATTCTATAACACGTGCGTCAGTTTATTTGCCGAATAGAGATGGTCAATGGTCGAGCAGCTTCTTCGGAGGCCAGCCTGTTTCCGTGGTTGGTTTTCATTAAGTGTTTTGGCGTTTCGGCGTGTCATCACTTTGATTCAGTAAGTGATCACTTTGGTAAACAGTTCATGACATTATGTTGTTCTTCACATGAATGTCAGTAAAACATGTGTCATATGCAACAAACATATTGACACAATGATCAAAATCGAAAACGCAGTGTTCAAGAGAGTAGACCACTACATCTACCCATGACAACGAATCTCTATGAAAACCTCAAAAGAAAATCACTCCAATTCCCAAGCTTTCGATAGAGCAAAGAGAAGATTAAACAAGAACGCATCCTTCAGATAGTCACCAATGGAACAGAAACCCAACCAAAAGATTGGCTCTCAAACTGATAACCATGCAACATACATTGAAAAGGATCATGATCAACATCACGTGGAGAAATCACAAGACAGCACATTATATTAGAAAACGGAATGGTCAGAGATATCATGAAAACCAGTTGACAACCTTAATTGCAATGGCCTGATCATGTTGCAAGAATGACAGACAACCGCTGGACATCACAGCTCACAACGTGGACTCCCCCCCCCCGGGATCATATACGAACCTGGACGTAAAAAAAAGGTGCGGTGATAAACTAGACAAGTTCGAAAAGTACTGGCCCTGCGACGCCCATGATAGAGAGATCTAGCGAATCTTGGGTAAGGTCTGTGTCCTATGACGGAGGCTAAAAGGCTGATGATGATGATGAGAGGATGATGATTATCGTTAAAAAGAATAATGTGGTGCTATAAGGAGATTGCTTGGAAACTGTTCGGAGTGTTAATTTAGACAATCAACACCCCTTTGCGATCCTAACAGGCTTATATAGTTATTGAAATTGTGACGTCAAAAATCACTAAATGGGGTGAAAGTTAAGTAACATCAGCCTCTTGTTCGAGCTGATAAGAGCCCTTGAGTAAGTTAAAACGTTCGGGTAAGATTCATCATCCCCCGCCTCCAAAACTTCTCTTCCCGGGATATCTGGAATTCTAGTGATTTTTTTTCTAACTACAAGTATACGTACCTCGAAAGATAAACAAAATTTCCTTTTCGCATGAAATATACTTAGAGTAATTGTTGAAATTTTTCAACTCTAACTTTTAAAAAAAATCTGCAAGGTTTTTAGTTAGTACAGGGTATTGAAAGTTATAATCTTAAATAAACGTTTCCTGTGTACCTCAAAAGATACGAACACAGAAAGATAAACATCGTGAATACGAATCAACGATCAGTTCTGGTTTTAATGTTATTTTTGAGAAAATATACAGCAATAAGTGTCTTTGTATCTTTTGAGGCTTCATGTTTTTCAGGTACACACACACTCAGCCTCAGGGACGCGGAGCCTAATTGGAAACATTTTTTTCAGGACCCCTGGTCAAGGTCTTACGTTTCTGTGGTACAATAGAAAGCAATCAGATTGTGCACCAGAAAATTTTGCAGAAATAATTTTTACGCTCTTCTGTAATTGATTGACGTTATTTAATTTAGGCACAATAAAAACAAATTCAAAATATAAACAGTGTAAACAAACGCTATCGAATCTCGAAGAATTCGGAAGAAAGTTAATATTTTTATTGTTCTCGGGAAATCATCTTGTTCATCTGCAATATGGCCTTGTGTGTGTTTGACAAGACAAGAATATACCAAAGTGCAGGACCTCCTTAGGCGCGGTCCCAATTGGGAGCAATTGGCATAATCGGCTTAAAGCCGGCCCTGTATACAATGAACCCTCGCTATAACGAATTTCGACTTGAACGAACACATGGACCATGAATAATTTTCTCTTTATTTACCAAACGAAATCTGATAAATGCAGCGAACGTGTGGATCATAACGAATTTGGCATCAAGCTAGTTTCGTGGTCCAAGATCGAAGTGTAGTATTTGTTCTTCTCATGTCAACAAAACACAATATAAACGTCCTGTCTTCAATTTCAGACGTTGTTATGGTTGTATTTTAATTGTTTTCTTCATGAATTTCAATTTAATTGAAATACTTTTTTTTCAATTGACAAAAACAAAAGTTGTTATAAATCTTTTTTATTGCCGTCACCGAAAACCATGTCACTTAACGTTCTCGTTTTAAATTTAAAATTTTACCCCACTCGTGTGGGAAAAGTCGGGTAATTTGATTTCGTTACGTCATTTCTACTTATTATAACTTTCAATCCTCTTTTTTGACCCATTAATCTATTAGATATTATTAGATTTTGTATTGAAATAAATTAGTGTTTGTTTTAGGTTTTTGTAATTAAAATATGATGTGTTTCATATGTAAGTTATTGACCCACCGTAGCCCCAAAAGGTGGCGAGAGGTTCTTCCCTTTTGATATGTATATGTGTTTGTTTGTGTGTCTCAGCTTTCCTGGCCATACCGTTCAGTCTATAGACTTGAAAACTGGCATCCGCACTTCATTAAACCACTTCTAAAAATATCTAAAAAAAAAAAAAAAGAAGCTTTTTTGATATTTTTCGGGTTCATTGATAAACTGTAGATTCTTCATAATCTAGGTGTTTCTAGGTGCTTTTTCTTTTAAACTTTTTTCTAGATGTTTTCCAGTGAAAACGTTAGCGATGTCATAAATAGATTTTAATCTGACTATATTTATTCATCGATGAAATTTTTTTCATCAAAAGTTTGACGCCACGGTTGTTCAATTCTTGGTAGCGAGTTGTTTTAATAGTTTCATAAAATTCAAGAAAAATATTCAACAATCAAAATACAACTCGTGTTTTTTTTTTTTTGTAAATTGAAAAAAAATCAAATTAATCGAATTAAAATTCATTTAATTAAAATACAACTACAATGATATTTAAAGTTGGAAATGGGAAGTTAATGCTATGGTTCGTTGACGTTTATTATTTATCGAACAATTTCGAAAATAGAACTAAGTGCAATCGAATTGGGCGTTTGATTTATTGAACTTTAGATGTGGCAAATTATCGAACTTACTTCTTGTTTACCGAACACCTCCACCTCCAGACGAGTCCTTTTTTCCAACCAGGATTTTATAGGGCTACAATTTTGATCATTTCACCAATGAAATATCCTGTAAAAAGGGCAAGGTACCGATATGGCCCCGTGTAAAAGTATTGAAGAATCTGCAAAGCCTTAAATTCAAGGTCTGTGGAGGACAGAGCAAATTATTGCACATCACTTGTGTTAACAGGGCTAAGACAATTCTAATTGATTGAATTAACAAATTTATTAAATAAAAAATATAGGCTGTCATCATAGTGTCACCCCACAGATGGTATCATCAAGGGCGGCCTCCAACCTCGTTAGTGTAGTAAATTTGAAATAATCTCATTTTTTGTAATAAATTGTCCCAACTCCATAGTTAGTTTCTCCGAACTATAAGTTACCAAATTGAACTACAAAAGTGAATTAATTCACTGAAATAATAGTATAATTTTCGTATCTCAATAAATTGTTCTAATTGAGATATCGTGCTCCGAGAAGTCGGCGTCTAGTTGTCGGCGCCGAGTAGACTTGCGTAGAGAAGTCTTTATGATTTGGGGGTCCCCACCTCGCTCTTGGGGCATTATCAGTTCGCTTGTATCTCGGACTAGCTCTGATGGCGAATCACCAATGAAAGAAAACCCTCCCTCTAGAGTTGGGTTGTGAGAGAAAGAACATGTAAGTGTGGTGTGGTGTGTGTACATATGCATATGTATGTGTGTGTGTGTGTATGTGTGTGTGTGTGTGAGAGAGAGAGAGAGAGAGAGAGAGACAGACAGACAGACAGACAGACAGACAGACAGACAGACAGAGACAGAGTTAATTTGTATCTGCATTTATTTGTAAAATTCATTAACGCAGATTTCCTCTCTGGCTTTATTCACTCTTTCTTCGTCCGTTGAACAATATATTTGTCTGAGGTTTTGAGTTGGAGCATTTTCATTTCGATATGATCGAATGAATGATATCCTTGTTGAACACCGACTCAGAGTTTACTTTCGTGTCTTAGGGTTACGAAATTATTATTACTTTATCCAAATCTCATCTTCAAGGATTCGGTCCGGCCAGTGAAACAATGTTCTCACTTGAAAATCGCTGTAAAAAAAAGGAAAGAAATAACTAATTAATCATAAATTAAAACTGGCTTAGAGGTAATTTCTTCTTCTTTTTTTTTGCAGATGCCGAGGCCTAAATCAAGTTTCGCCAAAACTAATTTAAACACTTAGTTGAGGCTGAAGTTGAAGAACTTATTAGCTGAGAAAAGTTTATAACTAAGACGAGAATACTGGTTCTAATAATCGAATTTTTATCGAGAGTTTTAAAATTACATTCCTGAAAGCACCTATAATTGAGTAAATTAAGTAATGAATCAGACCAAATTTATAAATTACCAATCTATCAAATTAATAAAAATACCCGTAATACAGGTAGCCGTATCTATCGAATTCGTTCAGGTTCGTCCCAGTTGGCTCGGTTCGACTTTTCATAACAACCTGAGTCAAACCGGAAGTAAATTTGTTTTGATGTTCGTTACTTGGCATGTGCCGAGGCGAAGTATGCCGACCCGACTATGATCGACTAAATACTTTATAAAAGTATCAAATGATATTTTTACGTAAAAATTTCGATATAAACACCTAAAAGAAAGAAGGAGGCTACCACTTGAAATCAAAGATGTCGTTGACCAGAGTAATATGCAATTTTATGCATACAATTATGTTTCTTTATGCTTGCACCTGTGCGTTGTATTTAGTAAAGGAATTGGTACCTGAACATTTCGTAACAATTGAGGCCCTCAGGTATAAATTGTGGGATTCCACCCTTAAGCCAGTTTGTATGGCTGTCGTGCAATTAATCACAGATCTGTTTCAGGACCATTACAAAGATTTCCTGTGGGTTGTTGAAGCTTGGGATATAAAACACTTCGTACCCTTGTCCGTGTCAACGATCATCTCACCTCTTTTAACACTTGGTTGGAAAGTTTATGCCTCCGTCGGACAACTTCTCTCCAAATTTTACTTGTGGATCACGTTAGAGAAATTCGTTTACATCTACCCGGTAGCTTTTTGGATAATTTCATTCGTGTACGCCGTCATCACTCGACGTTGGCAGGCACCCGACAATGAGGAAGACGATGAAATCGATGATGAAAACGATGACAAATCTGGGGATGAAGGCGACGATGAAGACAGCGAATACGACGATGATGTAGATGACGACGACGACGACGATGATGACCAGAGTGCTTATTATGAGGAGGAGGATTTTGTTCGTGAACAACAAAGAATGCGTCGAATGAGAAGGGGTCGAATCAGACAGGTTGATAGAATAAGAAGAAGGGGTCCCCTTCCTCGAATTAACAATGTTGGACCAATGCACAGTAGTCGCCGACTAGACGACCGATTGTGTTCCATCTGTTGTGAAAATGAAAGAAATGCTGTGCTTCTACCATGTGGACACACCAACCTTTGTTTAGTTTGTGCTTACAATTACAATGATATCAACAAGTCGTGTCCATTTTGTCAAAAGTCCGTTGAAACTATTCATAGAATATTTTTATGACGTCATTTTTATACATAATTTTTATAACGATTTTACACAAATCTGAAACAAAGACTTTCATAGACTATAATAAATTGAAGTATAAAACTCTTTTAGAGAGAACGAGACCCTCTTCAGTTACGGATATTATATACTACACCTGAAGAGGGCCGGAGAATGAATCGGCCGAAACGTCGCGTGAACAACATAAACAACAACAAAGAGTTCAATCGTCCGAAGAACTCTTTGAAAGACTATTATAGGCGTTTACACGCGATCAGGTAATGCTGAAAGCACTGGTTTTCGTTTGTTTTTTATCATCGAAGTTAAGAAGCGTCGAACCGCGTCTTTACTTGATGGGTAACTGTTTAAGAAATCCAGGTACTTCAGCAGCCTGTGTCCTTTTGCCAGACTAACTAGCAGAGCTTTTTATATAAAACAAATGCGGTGAAGGAGAATAGTTTTCTAGTTTACGGACGCAGAAAATGAAATACTTTATAAGCAAGTCCTCTCATGTTCTAAACCCTTACCTCACGCGCAAGATTTATTTTTAGCATTTATATCAATTGAAAAAAAGAAAAAAAAAGAAGGAAAAGACATACGAACTGAACCTGGCCAGTGACTATATAAAAAGAACGAAACACTTTACATCGATACAAAAATAGCCTTTTTTTTTTTTTTAAATGCATGATATCGACAATATCAGATTTTCTCATCTTCATAAAAAAGGACTTAATTGGATTTCACTCTGCGCCGGATGTATTGAGGGTATGGAACATCATAAGGGTAAAATTGTCGCGTCCACGAACAAGAAAATTACTTTTTCGTTAAAAGTGAGCATTAACTTTCTGTCCTATTGACGACCATCTGATCTTTCACAATTGATGTTGGTCAACTTTTTCTTGTTTACTTCACTTTCTGAAGATGACACATTCAATATTTGAAACTTTACAAAGAACTTATTTATGAATGATAAAATTTTCATCATACTGTCTACGAGAACTTTTTTTTCCAGTTCAAGACTGACAAAAAGTACATAGCAAAAAGTATTATAATATTTAATTTCATATGCTAATATTTAAAAAAGAAAAATAATTAAAAAGTGTAATTTATTTTTGTTATTTGAGTGATAATTATATTTAAAAGTTGATCAGCTTTTAAAACTATAGTTTGAAAATATAGTCAACTTAACTTGCAGAATATATTATTGGCTGAATTTGTTTTTGCCATAATTATTGGCTACCCTATTTTTTTAATTGTTTTTAAAAAATTATACATTTTTTAAACTTCAACAAATGTTGTTGCTTCTGAGTCTCAAACTGCGTGGTTCTCAGAGTCCCAGGTCACATTCCTCCTCTCCCCTTTGCGATCCCAGGTTTCCTCAATACCTCCCCCATTTTAAATCGTCATCTAGTAATTTTTTCACCATTATACTTTACATTATACGTTCCTCCCCTGACTGAACTTCCTCCCCATGAGATTTCTTCTATTCCTTCCCCATTTTAAATTGTTATCTAGTAAGTTTTCACCATTATTAGCTCCTCCCCTGACTGAAATTCCTCCCCTGGGAGCCAAGTGCCTCCCATTTGAGAATCTATGTTCTAACTGCATTTCAAAATTGACTGGTAAATGAAGTCCGATCCAGTCAAATATTTTGAATCTTCTTCTGTCTCAAGTGTTAATCAATTTTATATCAAATTTTAATTGTATTTTGAGTGTCTAATAAAAAACAATTGTTCTTAGTAATTATCTCAGTGTGAATAATTACTTGTAGAAGTTATTGCATGAAGACATTTGAAAATTTTGATGGCATTTTGAACTTTTCTGTTTCTCTAAATCTCATTTCATGAATTTAATTTGACAAGTGTTTCTTTCATCTTGAATTTTAGTCGCTACTACACCGCCCATCAGTCTATGGCAGCGATCAAACAGTGCAGACCAAAAATAAAAAATATGAAAATCTGTAATTAGAAAAGATTATACTAAAAAAAACAAGAATCATAAGTTCACCATCTGTAGTAGTAGTAGTAGTAGTAGTAGTAGTAGCAAGAAGAGGAGGAGGGAAAAAAGCAAGCAGTCTTTCTTCAAGTCTGTAGATTCTCATACTTGTAAAATATTGCGGTATGGAAATATTCTGCTAATGTTATATTCAATAAAAATCATAAGTGGCCATTTTCAGCATTTTTGGCTCTTATTCAGACCTTGGATATTCTATAATGACATCATTAGCAGCCAGTAAAAAAAATGATTTGAGTTGATGTTACACCTTTAAATGATATCACATTATTTCCTTCCTATTTCCATTGTTTAACATGACTGGGACCAACCGATGTATCTATGTGGACGTATCTAAAAAAAAAAAAGTAGCAACAACAATTAACAAGAATAAAATGAAAATTGATTTTTTCTAAATATATAGGTGCACCTGGGATAGATTTGAAAAGGAAAATTTCCCAAATACTTAGCTGAAGTTTTATTTTTAATGGTATTTTATAAACTGATACCAAAAAGTGAAAAGTGAAAATAGAGCTATTTATAGATACACAATAGAGTGGTGAAGTGTGAGGTCATCAGCATAGCCTTGGTTCTAAACAAACATATTGTACTAGAGTTTTCACACCTAATACTTGTTTCATCCTTAGTCATTTTGTTATTTCAACAGCTATTTTGAACACTTTGTCAATATAGAACAGTCAGTTTATACTGAATAAGAAGATTTGATAAGTTGCAGTCATTTTATTACTGTAAATAACTCCATGTGACGTTTGTTTAGAAGTGGTTCTTGTTAGCACTTGACTGCTTTATTGATTGATTTGAAACATGCCAGATAGAGTATATTGAAAATTTAAAAAATGAAAAATTTTATATCAATCTTTTCATTAATGTCAAGATATTTATAACAATGAATTTGATCAGATTACAATGATAGAAATTTTTCCAATTTTGATATCCTTTTCCAAATGTTATCAGCCTGTCATAAAATGATCACAATAAGACACTTATTTATGAAAACCAACCCACAAAATATGCTTGGGCGGGCTATTTATATGATTATTCATCAATGGTAAAAAAATACCTTTTGATGACGTAATAAAGAATATTGTTATTCTTTTTTCTATACTCAATCATTGGAGATAAAACTGTGACAAAATACAAGAATATTTTTCATTTTTTCTCAATTCAATCTTCACAGACTGTGTTCTTTATTCAGAAAGAAGCAAAATGTTTTTTAACATATCTCATATCGCAATGTTTATTGTTTGTAGATGGATACCTTGAATAGCAATGTTATGATTAGTGCATGTTTTGCTGAGTACAGTTAAGGTACATTTTTCCAAAACATGAAATTTGGCGATCAGAATCACATGGTGGAAACTTTTATTTTTTACTTTCAGGGGTTGAAATCAACAAGGAACTTTCATTTTTCATTTTATATGGTCGAAATTGGAGAAAGTTTTTTTTTGCTTTCGAGGGGGGATTTTTTTTCTTTTTTAGGGGTTAAAATAGGGAGTTTTTTTTTAAAATTTGGGGTTAAAATCCAAGGGAGTTTTTTATTTTTACTTTTAGGTGTCATAATCAAGAGGAAGATTTTTTTTTCAATTCTAGAGGTTAAAATCAAAGGGTATTTTTTTTTAGTTTTTGGAGTCAAAATCCCAGGTATTTTTTTCGTCTACTTTTAAAAGTTAAAATTGGGGGTAGATCAGCCTTATGACTTGAAATTGGATTTTTAGAAATAATGTCCTCTTATTGTACATATTTACCACAAAAATTTATTTTTTAAGGATAGAAAAAATATGAATATCCATGTAAATTAAGTCTTTCACTCTTCATGTTTCATTCACCCTTCATTTACCCCTGTGGTTTCATTCATCCCCCAAATAATTCATCAGTTTAAGATACACTGCATTAGAATTAACTTCTGACTCTACTCCCCATGGTGCAATGAAGAGGTGCTGTCTGACAAACAGATCCTTGGTCAATAGGCTAAATTGTTTTTGGACTCCATCTATACCTGAAGGCAGCAATCACTAGTCAGTTTGAGAACAAATCCTACTATGTATATGAAGTAGGTGAGCATGAATTAAATTTCTCAGTTCATTCATGAGACACTACTAATACAATTTTTGAATTATTGACAGTAATCCTTGGTTATCTGATCCTAAAATACGATAACATTGACGTTGTCAAAAGTCATTCCTATTGATGATTAAAAATGGATGGATTTTTAATTTCCAGATAGATTTATTCTTAAAATTTTATGTATGCTTCAAATAACATTGTTCTCGCTATAAGACATTATTCTTCAAATGTGAATCAAATATCAATCTCAAAATGAGGCAAAAAATAAAATATGAGTTGTGGTTGGTCTGCAGCAGTGCATTTAGTATCATAAAAGCTTTGATACCTGATCAGTAAGTGGTTTAATAATATAGGTTAAAAAAACAACAAATCAATGGCTTTTATTTTCAATTTTTTTGATAATTTGATCAATACGTTCTATAGTAATACTTTTTGGAGCCTTTGTATGAATTTTGAACCGTACATATGATTTTTAGCAATAAAATTAGCTCAAAATCAAAAAAAAGAAAATATAGAAATCAAGGGTGATAACTTATGGCAATCTTTCTGCCATTGCATTTCAGGACCAAATAACCAATTATTACCATACCTACCCTAGGGTGCCAAATAAATGAATTCATTTTTTTATCCCTCCCTCCGCCCCGTTTATCAGATTTTTCAGGTTTCCTCGCTCTGCGAATATTTTCTCAAGGTAACAATAGAAATACGTTTTTTTTAAATGTAAGAAAACCATTTTTTCCCCTTGAGCCTCAATTCTCTTTGCAAATCCCCTCAAATTAGGCTTAAATCTTCTCAGCTATCCCTTCAAATCAGGCTCAAATTTTTCTCAAGAATTTCCAATAAAACGTTATCAAATCAAGGTCAAATTTACTGAATATTGAACATATTTCAATTTTTTACCAAAAAATCTGTGACAGTAGCTTCCCTTTATTGATGGAGGAGAAAAAAAACGAGGATAGTAATCAATTCTGTGAAATTAGAGAGGCTACTCACGTCATTTTTCACCCCCACCCCCGTTTAATAACTCCTCCGTTTATCAATTCCCCTGCTTGCTTTTTTCTGTCCCCTCCACTTTCAAAGGCCCTCCCCTTGTTAATACGCACCTGATAGTACATAGTGCTGAACTTTGTTTATGACTTCGAATTTGCTCTGAATAAAGCTACCGTATAGAAAACAATTGACTTTTTCCAAACTACTTTTTTTTATTAGGAACTGTCAACAGACGTTTCTTCAGTTTTTAAGTTGGTTATATGCATGGAGCTAGATGGCTGAAAATTTTTATATTCACACCTTATGTTTAGAAGAAAACTTTTTTGTTTTTGGAATATTTACCAAAATAGGTTTCTAGTCGGGGTTCAATTCACAATGTAAGTTCATACTGAATTGGTCACTTTGTTTGTCTCCAGTTGAGTTCATGCTTGTTTTTTTTAGAATTCAGATTTTTTTAGTGATTCATAAAAGGTGAGAGAACTAATGTATTTATTGATCAGCCCTTTCCAATTATTCAATTGATCACCCTAAACACAGTATACTGCCGAGACACATTTGTCATATGACGTTTTCTATTGAGTCACTTCATTTCACTTAATTCTTTATCTTTTTTTTTGCAAAAATTATCAGTTCCTGATCAAGTCTTTGATTGTTTATCAAATTGACAAACTTTAAAAAGTCCTATAGCATTTACCATGTATGCAAATATCTAAGATGGAAATTTGATTAAAACAAAGACCATAAGTTCACTGAAGCATCCATAATCTGTGGTAGTATCAAGTGGAGGAGAAGGAAGAAGAGCAAGTAGTCTTTCTATGAATCAATTGATTCTTATACCTTTAAGATATTGTGATATGGAAATATTCTGTGAGTATTGTTTTAGATAAAAATTGTAGGTGGCCATTTTTTTCAAATATAAACATGCAGAACTTGTGCATTTTATTTCATGTTTTCCATTTGTTGCTAATATTTCCTTAGCGTCTCTCTGGAAAAAAAAAATTTTATAGGGAAAGATTTTCTCCCAAAAGGATAACATTCTCATCTTGACATTGATCATTTTGTTACCGTTGTAATCATGATCATTTCTGGTTTTCGCATATTTTTGCAGCCTTCTGCAACCATCCATTCCCCTGAATTTTCAAACCATTTTTTCCAATTCCAGAGCTAAAAACCGTCAACTAGAACCGCCAACATAGGTTTCTTCACTTTCCAAGTGATTCTCGCTGGCTATGTTTGTAAATATGTGTGTGCCGTGTGTACTGACTAGGCTGAAAATTTAAACATTAACTCCTTACTATGCCTAGAAATCATCCCCCCACTGAAAAAGTTTTAGGAAGAGGAACAATTTGCAGTATAATTTTATGCTAAATTAGTCCCTTAAGTTGGGCGGGGCAGTATGCAGGCTTGTTTTCTCTTTGAAATTCAGACATTCTTGTGATCCATCAGAGGGCAAGAGAAGTAACTTATTGATATATCATCGGTCTTTCCAATTTTATCTAATTGATCACCAGCAACATGCTGCTAAAAGGTTTCTATTGGGTGACTAACCAGGCCGATTTCTAATGTATTTTCTTTTCATTTTACATGCTCATAATTTTTTTAAAAAGCTGCTAAATGAACAGGCTTAGGTTTTCAAAACCGACAGACTTTGGTGATTTTTTGAAAAATAAATAATATCCTTTTATTATTCTGCTTATTTGCATATATGATTGACACTCTTTCAGATTATCATTCATTCTTTTCTTTGCAGATTAATAAAAACTTATGGATTTATTAGTTTCAACAAGTTCTTGAGTTTTATTACTCTTGCCGCCTTTTGATATTTTTTACTGCTAACCAAGTGGGTAAAAGAGTCAATTGCTATCCACAAAAGCTGATGCAACATATCACAAAGCAAATTTAAATTATTTTCATAGCTTTCATATTTCCTCTTCTCCCTCCCCAATCACCCTCGCAATGTAATGAACAAGGATAAGAATGGAAGGTGTTCGAATGGGAACAAAAGGAATTCAATCTTCATTATAAATGTCATTCATTACGCCAACCTCACAAGTTTGGGGTCTAAAAATAAAATTAAAGTACTAGACCACAGGAATAAAGACAGAAAGCAGCAGCAGCAGCAGTAGTAGTAGTCATCATCAACAACAGATGTATGAGTTTAATTCGCTTTTGCATGTTATAGTTAATATCGACATATTCCACAGGTAACAAATGATTCAAAACAATTACACAGTTCAATTGTAGAGATATACATATGAGAGAAATGATGATATCTTAGTTGTGAACACCCATGGAATTTCCATGGGTACAGCTAATTTGTATAGTAGTGAATTTTCAAAATGAATATGAAATAGATCTCATTGTTTAAATGGACATTTACTTAGTCAAGCACAAGGTAACATAATTGTGGGACTGAGGAGATTGAGCTTTAATAGACTTCCATGAGGAAGGCCTACCGGCTTTGAAACTTAGCGTTTGATATTTTGGCTTTTTTATCTGTGTACAAACACTGACCACTGGTGTTGCTGGGAGATACACAACTATTTAAGCCACTACCCTAGCAAATGGTCAGCCAGCCCAACTCATGAAATCAAACAATCCAATATTTCACTGGTACATTTCCACGCATTATTACCGTTACACAAGAAGACCCTAAAATTTTTATATGGAATCTCAAGGTAAACAGGAAATAAGTGCAGTTGTCAATCAGATTATTATTAGATAGAAGTGTTTGGAGCCACGCATTGAGTAAAAAAACAGAAAATTAAAATAAGGGAAATAACTCTAGAAAATAGAAAGCTTATATAAGAGTGCTCTACTCTTGATTCATAAGCCTCTCATAACCCCTAGGGGCGTATTCCCTAGGTTTCTATGATTTTGAGGATATATAGGCATAAGAGTCCTTTGGGGAAGGGAGGAAGGCGGTTTTGAAAGTTTGAACCTTAGAGTCAATAACTAATACTGGAGCAGTACAATTGGGGCTCACTCCATCGTGGCACCCCAGGGTCAGGTCACGCATCTCCATCAACGGTCAAGTCCATCATCTGACATCTAGATAATTAAGTTGTGCGTGCTTATTCTATATCATGGCAAAAGGAATGTCTATCGCAGTATTATGGTTGCCAATAAGATGTATTCCAATATAACCCCACCGGCCGAAAAAGTGACTGCTGGCGCCCATGATCTCTTAGAAGTATATTGGAATATTTTTTATTCAGGCATTAAGCACCTTAATAGGTTAGTCTTAAAAGATTCGAGGTAGAAAGCAGATATTTTCATTTTATCAATTCGACAATTTTTTTCTAATATACCCTGAAGGTAGGCTGAAAATATTGCCGTCTTACAAAGTTATCTCCCTTCAGGTAGTACTCACTTTATTCAATTTACTGAAGTGACAATGTTTCATTTAGTAATTTGGATTAAGACTGCCAAATTAGTTAACCATTACACTATGGGTTCAGATATTTTGAAAATTTTCTTATGAAACAATATTTGGTAGAAAATATATAAATTATATATTTACTGCTTTGAAGAGAAAAAAAACTGATTATTTTTATTTGCACTCCATTTTAAAAATTGAGTGAACGAGTGTGCGAAATCGGAACCATCCTTCCTACATTGTGTCCACATATCTACTAGAGTTTGTTTTTTGTCGAGTCTATGAATTTAATTTATTAGATTAAACGCTATAATAATCCATATAATAATACATCATAAACAATTTGTTATCAACAAACGGGTCAAGGTAAAACTTGCACGCATTGATGTAAATTGGCAGCCGTAAATATAAAACAGAAGTGGCCTCCCTTGGTGCTTAAAAATCACAGGATTTCCAACTAACTTTCCAGCAATAAATGTCATAGCCCCTGAAATCTGTGAATGTTCTAATTTTATTTCTTATTTTATTTTTCATCAATATTATTAAAAAATCATATTTTAATAAAGCTATCACTCATTTTCATTGTTCAGTTGATTTGTGATCATGCACACTCGAAAAATCACACGAAGGCTACAATAATTGATTATTATTTGATTTTTTAATAGTAAGATATGAGGATTTTTTCGTCATTCATTGGATCCTTTGTACGAATTTTCGAGCGTACTAATCAGTGTTAAGTATACTCAAAAATTCATATGAAGGATTAAATAAATGATGTTTAAATTTTTGATTTCTTAAATGGCACATAAAACAGCCAAAGTTTTCGGGAGCCATCGTATGTTTTCGAGCATACTTGATATTTTTAGTTATAAAGTTAGCTGGAAATTGAAAATTGTTAAATCTTGCCATTTCTGGCCTTCAAGGGAGGTAACTTCTTTTCAATATTCACGGCAGTCAATATTTTACATCTGTGTGGGTAAAATGCTGGACCAGTTGCCTTCAACAGTGGTATTCGTATAAACACAGAGGCATATTTTGGATCAACGAGGCTAATATTTTGATTCATTACAGCATGATTATGTATACTATAGTATGCTTGCCACCCATCCGTAATTATTATTTGTCGATTGTTTCAACAACTGGTAATTACTTCCAATTTTACCAACATAAAACAAAAGATCACCAAGCAATTCAAAATACTGGCATAATTAACGTTTTTATGTGGTCACGTTTGTAAGACAGAGCAATTCATTCATCTGATTATTGATAGATACATATTATTAAATACATCCAATGATGTTGCCGTCTCTAATATTTGATTTAATCCAATCCCGTCTCTAATACTCAATTTAATTAGATAATTTGAGAATTTTTTTTGTAAAATAAATATATATATAACAAATAATAAGGTAATCCTGTTTCTAATATTTAATTTAATCACCATAAATTTCGACTCATTTTGGTAATTCTATCCTTATAGATTTGAGCGTTTTAAAACGTAGACGTTTCAAGTCACTTCTGGCCTACCGTACCTTACCTAATTTCTTAAATGGCTGACTACGATGTGCAAAAAAATCCAAGCGTAGTAGTATCTGTTCTTCAGCTTACGTCCCGTTGACTTGAATCATGGTTGTTGTGTAAAGGAGAAATGTTTTAAGAATAAACAATGTAATTAAAACTGTTTTAAAGTTAAGAATCGGACAAAAGGGCTTAGTGTCAGATGATTATAATGCTGACTTCGTGTGATTTAGAGTGTATATCTGAGTGACGTCAACTGAATTCAAATCTGGACCAGTCTAGCGCCAATCACGATCAGTTTAATATCGAATTCCTCGCTTCGGGAACTTATCAGATATTAGGCTGATAAGAGCAGATACTACACTCTGCTCTAATCCACATTTCGAACGGGACAACAGAATTACAATTGCACAAATATATTTCGAATAATCATCTCTCCTTCGAATTTTTATTTTGTATAAAAATTGCCTCAACATTCTCTTCTGAGTGATAAGGCCGATCGATACGGCACCGGTTTTTTCTGTCTAATAAAGCTTTTCAAAAAGCTGACCTGTCTTTAGTCTCTTCATTGCAATTGGAAAGACTTTTCAAGATGAATATTCCAAGTCAAAAGGATTGGATAGTTCTGATGAAAACAAATAAAAGAGAAAACGTCACAAAAATCCATCACGGAAAAACCATTGCGTGTTTGTTTACATTCAATCAGAACGGAAGTGACGTTTCACAAAGCTTGTACAATAGTAACACAGAAATAGGAAAAAACAACAAAAGAATTTTTTGAGAGACAATGTCGATAAAAAAATGATTTGATTCAATATTATTAAAATTTACATAATTAAAATTTTTATTTGTGTTCTATTTCGAGATTTATTTTGTAATTGTGTCTTCTTCGTAATTAAATATTGTCGGAAGTAAAGTGCGGTCCTTGTGTGTTGTCGTGTCAGGTGAAAAGTGAGTCTCGGATATTATCTCTCGGCACGCAATATGGCAGATGTGGATGTCTCTACGGCATCCAGGAAAAATAAAATAGCAGCAGCAAGAAAAAAGGTAAAGACCTTTTTCAATTGCTTTTCTTGCTTTCTCAGACATCGATTTCAGCCTACAGTTATCGTTCGACATGATCGTAGTCCGTGTACTAGCTGTTATAACGAAATAAAAAGAAGATTAAAATCTCTCATCATAAAAATCGACCGTCAAAAAACGTGACAGACATACATAACCTTTCGTATCTTCTTTTTTCAACTTGGGTTCTTTCTGTTGTCTTCTTTTGTTTTTGTCTATTAAATTTTTATTTGTATTTTGTATTTGTGGTGTTTGACAGACCAGAATATCATGAAACATAGTGTATATTTTTGATCTACAAGTGTTAACGTTTAAAAAAAAAAAGAAGCTTGTGTAAAGATGGGCGGATCAAGTCCATGCAGACGATGTCAATTTTTTATCGGCTATTAATTAATTTCTAAGTTTTTTTTATCCCTTAAACATTAAACACTATTTCTTCACTATCATTTAATCATTGAATAATTAATTACCTCGGCTTCTGATTGATTTGTATTGACTAGAAAGAAAAATAAAACGCTTCACTTCATTTGATTATTTTTTTCTGTCGAGGAAGTAGTCTTAGGTTTTCTCTTTTTGGTATCAAAAAAATGTTCGTCTTATCTATTTATCTATTTGGGGTCGTCATTTTAATATCGTTATCTTAATTATTAATCGTCGCATTGTTCACCACAATAATTCATTATATTCTTACAAGAAAAAAAAAGAAAACAAAAAAAAAAAAACGAAGGATTTTTTACTCACCTGAGATTAGTTACCTGAGTTATTTTTTTCTGCTGAAGTTCAGAGAAGATTTTTCAAAACCCAAAACCAAAATCTGAATCTTTTCTGTTACTTTATTTTACGACCGATGAAGACCCGACGATAAAATGTTTCCAATCATGAATTTTACCTGCAAATATTCATATATTCTCTTTCTTGGAAGATATCTTGAATTAGTCGACTATTGTTTTTTAGGGTCGCACAATTTCTCCCCCTAACAATACATCAAATTAATGACAGACAACAAGCAGGACTTGTGGAGATGCTCTATTTCTAATCTGAATCATTTATAAGGCTTATGTAACTTTCGATTTTAATATATTTAGTTCCCTAATTTCAAGAGGAAATACCATGCATCGCCCTGGTCCCTTCCTCCCCCACCACATCTCGAACCCCACCCAGTGCATAAACTACTTACTTCAATCCTCCCCTCCACTAAAATTGCATCTTACCTTCTCTTCTTTCCCAGCATAATTTTCTGTATTCAGCGAAAATGAATTTTGTCGACGATTACAATAACGAAATGAGGTCTTTTTTAGCAACAGCAGCAAATATTTCAGAATGATTGTTTTTTTCTTTTCTTTTTCATTTTGGCTAACTGCAAAACATATTCTTCAAAGGTTTGTTGTTTGTTTTGTACATTTTTTTTCATATAAATCCTTTTAAACAATATCAGATTACCATGTTTATTAATTAAGGTATACGAAAAAGATCCGGGTCGGGAATGATGAAATAGTTTGTCGAATAATCAAGTATTTCAGAAAAAGTGTGTGCAAAATATGAATTATTTAAACATAACTTAGAAAAAGAAAAATAAGAAAATATTTTTAAAACGACCCAAGTTCGTAGAAAAATTAAAATTTGTTTTAAAAGTAAAGCATTATTTTTTTTAAATAATGGTCGATAAAATACCCCTCCCTACGAATCAAGAATTTTAGTATCAGAACAAATTACTGTGTTCAGTAGAAAAGTCATTTGTTTTATCTTTTAAAATACAAGAACATAGCTTGATTTCTTTTTCTTTTTTTCATTTCATGTGTTTTACCATCCAACGAAGAAACTACCTACTTTAAATGTTCTGTATCGAAATATTCGTTCAATAAAAATAGGCCACGTGAAAAGAAGATATTTTGTTGATTGTAACAAGTAAGGGAAAACAAAACTATGACTATCATGGAATTAAAATTTTGAAATGAATTGTATCTCCACCTTGCTGCCTGACATGAAGCCGGGTTTGTCATTTGGTCGCCTTTCCTGACGATCAAGAGAAAAATCCAGCCATATCCACTTCTGCTGCTGTTACCACATTATTTTAATACTGAATTCAAATCAGCTGATTGTAACCGGCGATACGTCAATAATCAGCTTCACACACACACACACGTTCCTTTGAATGAAAACACATTTAAGGGTGCAGTTGGAAAAAAAAAAATTCATTGATAAATTATACTAACTTGACCCCATATTTTGATAGAAATTAAAAAATATTTTTATGACTAGTAAGATAGATGTCTCTATTTTTTCTCCTTGGTAACGATCTTGAAAACAATTTATCCTAAGTTCCAAAAAAGGGCCATGACCTTTGAGAACTTTATTTGTTAGCTAAGCAATAGCATCATTATCGATTCTCGAGTCCTTAATCATTTTACTTGTGATCCCACTTCGAATAAACTTTCGAAATGTTTATCAATTTTTCTATCAAATTCAATTGGCCTGTAGTCAATTGTGAACTTTGGCCTTCAATGATTAAAGCTTCTGCTGTGTCCAGAATATTTAAAACTTGTGTTTATGTTGGGATTGACCCTCTCTTTCATTGAAAAAGTGTGAGAGAATTTTGTTTACTTTGATGGTGGTTAGTTTGAGATTTATCCGTATTATCATTTTCTTTTTTTAAAACCTTCAAGAATTAGAATAATTGAAATCTTAGAACACTCGAACATCGTTAAAGCAAGCTGTTCAATCAGAATGTTGTGACTACGTAATAAATAAATTTCTGAAAAAAATCTTTTAATTTTTGCTTTTGGCCCCAGAGCAATTAATAACTTCCTCCTCACACAACTGAAAAACCTGTCACTTGTAGACAAAATTAATTGAACTCTGTTTCTTTGAGGGAAATGTCAAGACTTGGGCTGTTAACAATCTATACCAGACTTTCTGTTGTATGTTAGTCTTGTATGTTCATCACCATGTTAGGTTTATTAGTGGAGGCTGGGAGAAACCAATTGTTTAGTTAAGGAGGACAATCAGTGACAGCAGATTAATTCTACAATTAATAACATTAAAAAAATCGGTTTGACTAAGACCAAGTTGTATGGCTATAAACCAGGAGAGTAGATTTACAGACAGATCTGTATGCATTGCCTTTTTGAAAACATATCCATATCAGATGTTTCTTTATAGGAATCTTTTTCTTGAGCACTTCTCTACTTAAAGTATAAGAACATTATTGAGATGAATCTGTCAATGGACCTTTATTTGTGACGAGTGCACACATTCGGGGTTGGGGGGTTAAAGGCTTTGCTTATGCTAATTCATTCAGTTGTTTTGCTAGTTTTTTGGTACATTTTTTTCAGTAGCTAAAAAAAAGTGGGACAGCAGCTTTTTATGTTGCTACAATTTTATAAATGGCTGTTGAGGAAGGGGAGGATTTTGAGATAGTCTTGCAACTATAAATGAACAATTCTACTTGGCAGATCTTGATATCAGACTGAGCAAGTTATAAAATGAGTTGAAACTGGATAGATATGCTCCAATAACTTTTTTTTTTAGGGCTTTGAAGAAGGAAGAAAACTATTCACCATGTATGTATATGGCTTATAAAATCAACCTTATTTCAGCCAAAAAACAGAACAATTGTTTTTTTGTATTTCCCTCTGTTTTTTAACTTCTCAAGTTCTGGCCAGTGTAGGACTGGACAATGAAGGTTACGTTTACCTTTTGAGCCATTTAAAAAAAATAAAAAAGTGGCATCTTATATGCTGTCAAATACAGCATTTTTTTCTCACAGATATAGGTAATGTTAGAACAAATTTCAGTACAAAATTCTCTGCAGTCATCATTCAATGAAAATATTTGTTTTGAAAATAAAAAATGAATGTGTATTGCTTCCTTGTAGTTGGAAGACGTTTAGAAAATTTGTAACATGAAATATTAGGATATATGGATAATTACTCTCCTTTGTTTCAACATTATTTCGATATGTGTCAACCTGCTTCTTGCATAATTTGTTGTGTAAGAAAGAAAGCCGTTTTGTATTGGAAATGAAGCGACAGATGTTGACAGACATGGAAACTGTTGAGTTTTATGACCTGTATATGAGAATATTTATTCTATTTTTACAATATGAAAAACGTGGCACAAGGCCAAAAAATTGGGTGTAGGATTGGTGTTGGTCTTCACTATCCTTACATTGACTTAGTCACATTAACTGACTCAGACGTTCTTTATTTTTCCTTTCACCACAACATCGCATTTATTATGAATATTTCTTTTGCACCATATTCATCAAAAGACCATAATTATTGTATGAAAATTCTGACTGATCCCATGTGTTTAATCTTGTGTGGGTGGTGGGTAAAAAAAATGGATTTTTATATCACAATTGAAAATTTTCCTCAATGAATAGATGAAATTGAAAATATTTACAAAAATTGTCAGTATGTTGCCTACCAACAATCAAATATGGCTGAAAAGTAAGTTAATTAGTCAAAAGATAGTGTTTAGGGGGAGGGATGTCAAAAATCACTAGAGGAGAACCTCACTTCCTGTCATCTGATGGGGTGGAGGGAAATGGAAAACAATGGAAGGGGACTACAAAAAATACAATAATGAGCCCACGTTCCTTTGCCAATTTAAACCTCTGCATGAAAAAAAATTTCATTAGTCTACCCCAGTTTGGGCTGAGCTGTCGTGTCTCTTCCAAAGCTCTTAATTCCTATCTTAACCAGTCTTCTTATAGTTAGTACTTCTCTTCCTATTTAATCATGAAGTTTGGGCCACTTTCAACTGAATTCCGATAAGGATTTCCTTCTCTCTACCTTGATCTTCATCTTGAGCTGATGCTTATGGGAGTTGACCAGCAGATGGTGAGGAAAAGAATCACCTTTGTGTAATTCCCTTGAGACAGCAAATTGAATATAGCCTCAACCTTCTCCAGCTGAAAGTCAGGACTGAGCCTGATGTATGTTGTATATCTGAGCCGAAGGAACAGAAGATAATGCCTAGAAAAATAGCCTGACTTTTTTCAAATAAAATGTCGTTTTAATTCTTTTTATAAATGTAATTACTAAACATTTATTTTCTCTGCTTATTCTTGAGTCGTGTACTCGGTTTTAGCATAAATTTTAATGCTATAGCATGGAAGTATTTCATAACTATGCCTCCATCACCATTTGACAAAGAAACCTCACTCAAGTTATCCAGTATTGACTCTAATCCATTGATGAATTGAAATGATAATTGAACTTTCTTGAAATTAATCAATTTGAATAATCCAAGTACAATTGTTAGAGTAACAGCTTTTACTTCTCCATCTTGAGAAATAGCCTTGATTGAAACACAAGTCATTTGAAAATGATCAAATATTTACAAATATCAAATTAAATCCTGATTTTTATTTTATTGGTATTCAAATAGGCTTCAAGATGAGATTTTCTCTCCCTGTTGTTAATGTCCCACTTCCAAAATCGGAAAGATCGTGAAATAATTTCATCTTTGGGGAAATAATCTATTGAAAGAAGCTTTTCTGTTTGTTTTATTCAAAATATAGGTATGAACAATATAGATGCAATTTTACTGGAAAATCAACACCTGAGAAATTTTAACATCTGGCAAAAATCAATGTATTATTCAATTTCAATGAAATTTTTGATGCTTAATAGAGATAAAATGGAAAGAAAATTTATTTTTTTTGTATGATTCTTACCATTTTGGTGATATATCTTACCTGTACGCTGAGGTTTTCATTCATTTTTAGACTTTTTACAGATAAATTCCTTGCGATATTACCTATGTTTACCTTTTTACGAAAGTGCACTGGAATTGCTCTAACTAGGAGGCTTTGGGAAAAATTTGTAAAAATTTTCTATTCATTGAATTTTTTAGTTTTAGTTGATCAAAATTTAGGCTTTTGGCCAGGGAGAAAATCTTTTTTTACTCTATTCCCACAAAAAGATTTTTCATTTTTATTGATTACAAGAGTTCGAGCAGTTCCTGAGTGCTTTTCTAAAAAAAAAAAGAAAGTAAACATAATTAATATCTTGTAGGATTTATCTATTAGATGTGAAAAAAAATCAATGAAAACAGCAATGTATAAATAAAACAAATCATCAAAATAAAGAAAGGTTGGGTAGGAATCATATTTAGAAAAAATTATTTTCCCGATATTTGGAATGTAAAATCAGTTGAAAAAAAATCATCCTTTAATAAATAAGTATAAAGGATTTTATCAAAATCAGATAATATGCTGATTTTTACCAGATTTTGAAATTTATTGGAGGTCCATATTCCGGTGGAAATTGCATTCATATTGTTCATACCTATCAAAATAATTTAAAACCTGAATATGTCTATTTCAAAGTTATCCACTTCCAATTGTGGACTTGTTTGGTATTTCTGACCACAAGTGAACTGCAATCTGGTCCTAAGGAATATTTTCAAGTTGAGCAGGTTCCTACATTTTATAAATCCTACCAAATTGTGCTAAATTACTGGTAAGTTTTGTACGTATGTCTGAAACAAAGAAGCTTTATATATAGTGCAGCCATCTTTCATCTTTTTGTATTATCAGTTTTCCAAGAATACCTTTACCTTTTTAGTCTTGAGATAATCTTCAAGAACCGTCCTTCCTTTCTGTTTTATATCAGTATTCCCAAGAAGCTCTTTTGTGTTAACATAAAAGCTGTGAAGAGAACCAGATAAGCTTCTGAGTGACATAATTTATCACCAAATATCTTTGTTTTTTATTAGTATCAAAATATTCTTTGTTTTAGCCTTGTTTTCTGACTTATCAGCATTGATTCTTAGATTTAAAAGAAAGAAAAAAAAAATTTGTTACGTGTTTTGACAATTGAATAACATAGTTCTCTTTGAAATTCACAGCCATAGCTTTTAAGATGATTTTCATCTCAGTTTAATTATAAGAAGTTTAGAAGAAAATCCTCTTTTTCTAACAATTGTTTAATTATTCATTTAAAAGCTTTTCCAATGGAACCATCTTATTTTTTTGCATAATCTCTTTGTTAGTTCTTTTAAAAAACAACTGTTCCAAATATTATCTAGTTATGTTACTCTGGTTTCGGGAAAATTTAACTTAATCTCAGATATTAATAGGGAAGTATATGAATTTATCTAAGTTTGGTATATAACCTTCTATTGAAATATGGATTTCATCTTCTGTAATAAATTTCCTGAAAATTCAATTGGTGCTGTGTTGTCAGTAGACAAAAAATTCTTATTCTAACTTCTGACCCCTCAATTTATGGTACTTCTGACCCCTCAATTTATGGTACTTCCGACCCCTCAATTTGTGGTACCTTTGACCCCTCAATTTGTGGTACCTTTGACCCCTCAAGGCATCACAATACTGTCAATGTGAATCGTTAGGATAGTTTTTTGCAGCGTAATCTGTTGAAATTTTGGTTCAAAGGCTATAGCTACGCTCAACATCTTAACATCTAAAATTTCACTCATTTCTTCTGTTATTGGAATGTAATCTTCATCTTCCAATATTTGTTTGCTTTCTTTGTTACCTTTATTCGTTTTCTTAATTGTACTTGACATGTTTGAAGTATTATCTATTATGATACATGGAATGTGCTCTTTTTCAATTTCCAAATGGGGGTGCCTTTAATGACTGACTCCACAGCCCTGGATTCAATTGTCCTGAAACTCAGTGATAGAGGTGACCAAGGAATGTTTAAAGAGCTACTTGACACTAGTGTGTGGAAGTGAAGACTAGTGGAATTAGTGTTAAAAGAGAAAAGAACAATTCCATACTAGTTATTTCTGACAGTAAGTCAGTTGCTCGGCTCTAATTAAATAAATTGTCTTTTATTCTTATAAGCCATTACTGAAGTTGTTTTGTCAATAAAAGTAAGTGGGACATATTCTGCTTTGAGTGACTTTCTTGATTTACTTTTGCAATTTAGCTCAGCATTTAATTTCAATTCAGAAGTTTGAGTATTCTGTTTTTCTCTACCCCACCGCCTTTTTTGTTGTTTTAATCTATACATGTGTGGAGTTTGGATGAAATAGTTATAAATTATAAGCATTTCAGCTTAAAGTAATCAATGACATAGTTTTTTATGCATACGTGATCAGTCAACTTAGATAAAATTGATTTAGCTGTTAGGAACTGTTAACGTAGATTTCTCCAGTTTTTAAGTGCTTGCTATCTATCTATTTATATTTGTGCTGCGTCAATAAAGCTAGAGGGCTGAAAATTTGCACATTTACTCCTCTGTTTAGAAAAAAGTTTTGTTTTTCTTATGGAAATAATGTTTCAAAATAAGTTTTTTGTGTTGTTCTAAATTGGTTTTATTAGTTTGTCCTGCAGCATTTACATTTGTTTTTTTATAAAAATTCAAATTCTACAATTTTTTGATTGATCACCTCTAACACGGCATGCTGCCAAGAGATGTTTCCTTCGAGGGATTAACCAGATCTGTTTTCCAAAGTTCTGAAATTGATTTTTTTTATCATTCCATATATGAAGATAATAGTTGCAATAGATTTAGATGATTATTTCTCCCTCTTCTCTAAATATTTTTAGAAAAGTGCTGTAGTTCTTTTTGTGACATGAAAACACTTTTAATAGTATCCTATTTGGTCGTAATCATTGATTAGGAAATATTCTTAGTATTTTTAATCCAGTCGCTGTAGATTCTTATTCTCTGTAATGTTGCCAAATTTTTTACATTTTCTCTGACCTTGTTGTGCTGATCAGCTTGTAGATAATTGCTCTTATATTCTGCCTGATTTGTAAAGGTTTCATTGATCATTTCAGATTATCCAAGTCCGCCTTGGTACAGATCTCACTGCTGGAGATTTTAAGCATATCTATTGGCTTCACTTTTTAGAAACTGTCAACTAAAACTGTCAATGTGGGTTTTTTCAGTTCTTAAGTGGTCTGGCTATCTGTGTGTCATGCATACAGGTCTCACCAATGAAGCCTGAGGATAGAGAAGTACCATACATTGATCACCACCTTTTTCCAATTTAGTAATTGATCACCCCCAACACGGCATGCTGCCAAAAGATGTTGCTCACGTGACAGTTTCTATTGGGTGACTAACCAGACCTGTCATTAGTCATTTTCAAGCTTAGTCTGTTTATTCTTCAGACTTGAGCATTTATTTGACTCTATACGAAAACCTCTCTTTATTCTTAACAAATAATTCAACTTGTATTCACTACGACTCCTTACGTACTATGATCCTCATGAATAAAATGCAATATGTATGTGCGTAGCACTTTACAATGATTGCAGAGATACTACACTCTGATCCTAGACAGAAGTGCTGGGAAGTGACATATTTGAGGCTGTGCATAGATACTTTGTTCCTAGGCAGAACTGCTGATTCATTTATAAAACATCCAGTCTGTTTTTAGTGTAAAATATAACTCGCCATTGCAGTCAATAATTGAATAAACGTAACATAAAATTTGAAGTCCTGTAAAAAAAATTCCATCTAAGAATTAATAAGGTCAACAAATTCTATTTATGACATCACTAGAATTTTACTCTGGAATACATCTAAAATAGAGATTAAAAAAAAAGCATTTAGAAATCTAGATGTTATCAATGAACTAAACAAAATGACGCTCCAAGAAGGTAAAAAAGTATAGGTATGATAGTTCTTATATTGTGTGAGAGGGAGAGTAGTGATGCTGGTGGTTGCTGGGGGGCAAAGGAATTTGTCCCCACGTGCTTTGAGTTGACCGTCACATGCTAATGTCATGATACTTGTTGAAAAAGGTAGAAGTGGTCATCTGGTATAGATGTAAATATTCGGTGGCTATCTTTGTTTCTTTGATAGAAGAGAGAATCTAGGCATGCCACGTATGAATATGGATGCAGAGATGGGTTCATTATCAAAATAAGTACAAGTACAAATGTTTAGACGGATAGGATGCACATTTATTGATTCAACAAATGAGATATTTATTAACAATACATGTAAAGCAGAAAGGGAGATACATGTGAACATTAATGAGATCGATCGTGATAGGCCTGTTTAGAATAGATTTCTTAGTGATTAAGGAAGGATGTATGATCCATGAAAAAATGGGCATATAGTATCAGCTAGTAACTAGAAAAGAAAGATGGAAAATTGCACTTTAGTGAAAGGTAAGAGCTCTGTGTAAGTATTTGTAGTAGCTGTGAGTTAATGAAGCAGCGGTATCTGAAATGCTTTGAATCCATAGCTTTTTTATTTTGAAGATCAAAGAATAATTATAGAGACAGTGTTATCAGTGGTATGCCTAACTGCCACTTGAATCTGTGATCGCCCAGAGCAACTTGGGGGGCCATTCTCAGACGCTGTCACAGAAAATGCATGGTGTTCAACCCATGTGCGCTTCCCAAAGTCAAGAGAATAAGAAGACAGAAGTTAATCTTGATTGTCTTGTAGTAAATGCATTGCCATTTCATTCAGGTGAGACAGAGATGTGAATACGCCATTGAGCTAGAGAAGAAGAGAACAGATTTAGTAGCTGAAATGTATGACAGATATCTCTATGCCTGCGAAAGTGAAATAGGCAAGGTTTTGAAAAATGATTGGTCATGGTGGCAAAAATGGTTGCGTTTGAATTGACCGAGAGGCTGGCGAAATAATACTGGTCCGAGAGAGAGAAATAACCGACCAAGAAAGTCAGGGCAGTGAGTGCTTGTACACGTGGGTTCAGCTCTTTTATGGACACTTGATAAAGGAAGTGACATTTTGCATAAGTGGCTAGATTCAAGATTTTGTATCTAAAGCTAATACTTATTTATTTTTGTATTTAATTTTAACTAAAAATAAAGGAGTAGCTATAAAAGCTATTTTTTTTTTTCTTCCAAGTATCAAAAAAAACAAACCGTTATTACCCTTGCAGAGTACTGATGTCAATTTTAAAAGTCTGTAGACAGAACGGTATAGTCAGGGGCACTGGAACACATGAACAAACGTACATATAAGAAGGGATAGAACTTTTCTAAAAGTACACCTGAAAGTCTAAATTTTTGTTTGCCTTCATCCTTTATTTTATTCATTTTCACAAGTCCATGCATTTCTGGATGTATTTGATTAGAATGTAAGGATTGGAGTTTTTAAAATGTCATCAATTTTGTGACGAATAGAAAAATAAAATTTACCCAATAGTCAACAATGTGTGCTGTAAATGTTTGATGCTGTTGAAAAAAAAATATCCTCTTTTAGCTACTTTCTTGAGTGAATTGCAGCTTTCTCCCATGAGTTACTGTCTCAAACCTAATGCATTTCTTGAGTTATAAACTGAACTCTAGTTTTAAAATGAAAGGTAGTTTAAGGCAATTAAAAAAATTACATTTACCTTCTATTTTGTTTCTACTGTTACTGAATGAGGATGAAGACATCCTTTTTTTTCTTTTAATAGCTCATTATCTGGCTTGCTTTGAGCTGTTATTGTGTGTGTTGGTATATAAGACAGACATTTAATTGAAAAAAAAAGGCAAATATTACAGTGTCAACTGTGCTGGTTTCATGATCAAAGGGCTGTATACCAAAGCTCAATATGGACAGTTTGAGGGCTTGGATGAGTTTCAGTGAGTGGAAGTCCTCCTAATACCCTTGTAAATCATTTGTTTTTCAGTCTGGCATGTATGGTAATCAAACAACCTTTCGGCACTTGCTTGTTGCAGTAACTTTTTCTGATTGGTTTGCCTTATCCAAATCATCTTTTCCTCAACCCAAGAATTGCTTTCCACTTTTGTTTTTGTATTCTTATTCACCTGAACCCTCATGAGAACAGGATGTGTCATGAGGTCAGTTTAACGTGAGGATACCACAAAAGTGAACATGCGGGTAGAAACACCTAAGAATTCTCTTAGTTCTTTGTTGCAAGGTCATAAGATCCCTGGTCTTGAGGTCTCTGAACAAATCCTGAGCCCCCTTGACTCGACTACACAGAGCAATATCATTGCCTTATTGGCTATGGCATTCCATCTATATCTGTCTGGTCAGAAATGGTTGGAAACCAGAAACTTCAGGATGAACCCTGTCTGTTTTTATTTGCTTTTGTGTTGGTCATTTTTTAACCAACTTTAGTCAGACACCCATTCACTGAATATACAAATACATGTAAACACTGGTGACAGATGGTTGTCATATAAGTTATACCTTATTAGATAACAGGATCTATGCTCAGAGTGATTCAAATTATCTAAACAAAATCAACTTGAAGTTAACTGAAACTGCTGTGATTGTTGCCGACAGATGAATAAATGTCAGTATTTTTCCTGTGATTGACGATTGCAACAATTATCAAATGTGGAATAGAAGAAGCCATCTGTTACTGGACAGTCAGTGGTCAATAGTTTCAGAATATACTTCAACACTTGAACTCGAAATAACATGAGTTTTCTGGACAATTTGATCTTTCAACTTCTCAGAAACTTAATCTGCTGCTTGGCCTTTGCCAATTAGCATATTGAATCCTATGTTGCATTTTATCTTGTGGATTTTTCTGATCAGATTATTCTTTCGGATGCCAAGTATAGATTGCATTTGTCTGATTGAGCAATGTCTGCTCTTAGAACTTTTTGTCTTTGTTTCAGTGCTTCATGCATTCTACTATATTGGAGGCTGTCAACCAAAACTGTCATCATAGGTTACTTCAGTTTTCTAATTGGTCTGGCTTGCTGGCTATCTATGTATGATGAGTACAGGCTACACCAATGGAGTTAGAAGGCTAAAAATTTGAACATTTACTCCTTAAAACTAAAAAAAATGTTTTTCCCCCTAATTAAGTTTTAATTGGTGGAGGGGCTCAATTTCCAGTGTGATTTACACTAAATTGGTCTTAATTTTGTGCCCAGCTGTGTTCACGCTTGTTTTTTGACTTTTTAATGATCCAACAGAAGGCATGAGAAGTAATTTATTCATTGATCACACTAACATGGTCTGCTGTCAAAAGATGTTGGTCACATGACAGTTTCTATTATTTGACCAACCAGACCTGTTATTTATTAAGTTGACACTGGTTTCTCTTAGTATTGTTCTTTTGAAATCTATTTGATTCTTCCAACAAAGGTTAACTGGCTACGATGCTCGTTTGAACCTACAATCACATCAACAATTCCTTAACCTTGAAAGCAGAATTAGTTTTTGTAATTCTACGTCACTTGATCAAAATTCATGATTGAAATGACTGGAATTTAGGTTATTATGTATGAAACTGGCAGCCATTTAAGGATGAAAAAAAAATATACATGTGTTATGTTGATTTGGTGAAATTGTCAAAATGTTAACTTTTTTTTACTAAAAGTGAATGTTTAATTTCAATTTGATCAAAAGTTTATTTAATTAAACGGGGATATAAAACTATTTTTATGATCGAAAGTTTGAGATCAAAGAGAAATCACTTTTTCTGCAAGAGATTAGTAAATTACACCAATGTGGCATAACATGTACATTATGAACGGGAATTATAAAAAAATTTTTTTTTTCTTGTTATTGCAGCATTTTTTTTCTCATCAAAAATTTCAATTCAATCTATCATTTGAAATCAAAACCATTAATACAACACAATTAAAAAAATTTGTGAAAACTAATTTAAAAATTTTCTTACTTAGAATATGAAATCTTATTTATCTAGTAATATGTATATATATATATATATATATATATATATATATATATATATATGTATATATATATATATACACACACACACACACATAAAAATTTCTTTTCTTTATGAATTTCATACATTATTTCTTCTCTCCATTGAATTTCTCTTTTTAGCTCAAACAATTCAAAGAAAAAGGGAAGATTTCTACCAACCAGTCCAATTCTGACAATAGATCATCCTCAACCAGGTCGAGCGTCAGTCCTTCTTCCAATCCGTCCATCACCGAGGAGAAACCATCATCTATTGGGGTAGGTTTATGCATATCAAAACTTTCTATTTGAATTCTTTCCGTTTTTGGACTCTCCAAAATCTCCTGTTTGCATTTGAGTTACAGTTTGAATGTTTTCAGCCTGTTAATTGAATGTTTAAGCTATTCTGTCAAATTAGATAAGATTGAACTTCTTTCATTTCCATGATGTCATGAGTTATTATTAGTCAAGACCAAAAGAATTCAAGTCTTTGAACTGAAGTGTATAAATCCTTTCTAATTATATCTCATCTATCATTTTGAATAGTTCTTGTCTTCATAGCTACAAGGGTGGGCAGGTATTACAGGCAGCCAATGACTCATCTCCCCTCTATGGAAAAAAAAACAAAAAACAAAACATTATGAATCAGTGTTCCAAGTGAATTACTGTGCAACTTTTTTGTTCTTGGGTATCAAATGTTATTTTCTGATTGATTATGCCTCAAAAGTATAGATAATATTACATATTACCTTTAGATTCACGGGCAAATTCGCTCTTTTCTAATCACATAAACCAAGAAAACAATTACATGTAAATATCACTATTCTGGCCATAAAAACAGTTATTTGAAGGGAATAGTAGCCTTTTTCTTTACTTTTTACTCATAGGCCAGCAGAAAATGACACTCACTACCTTGGAACAAAGCTTGCATTGCTCTGTGTTATTTGGTGGTAATCTTATCTTGTCTACTTGACTTCATATAAAACAGCCGATCTCACAATCAAGGCTGTGTGGGGGTTCTGATTTTGCACTATCTTGTTAGTTGTAGATCAATGTCTTTGTTCCATGCTTTTCTCTCCTGTAGATTTCTATTCTTATTGAAAATTCTGCTCTCCAATTGGTTTCCAGAGTTTCATTCTTTCTAACTCTCCATTTTTTATCCATTGACTTGAGAGAAGAAGGTTCGGTTTAAGTTGAGTGTTGACTTTATTTTTCTACCATAACATCCAGTACACAACAAAGTTCTAAGTTTCTGATAAGTGCAAATTTTTCACTGGAAAATTTCTGAAGCTCCATAACCAAGTGCAAAGCACACGGGGGGGGGGTGGAATTGAGTTTATCAGATAGAAAATTAATGTGTGTTTATGGTCATAAATCTTCACCAAATCCAGACTGGACATGAATTTCTTAATATATTTCACACTACTTTTTAAAGATCTTGTGGAAAAAATTCTCTCTTTGGTTTTACTAAAGGGATCTTTCTAATGTAAAACTTGGCATTGACTTCCGGCCATTTTCTGTTTTCAAAAGATTAAGGAAAGATGATGTATCATTTTGCATCAATCGCAAGCAACGGCTGAATTTAAATGAATTTAATGTGACCAAGTACATTTTAAGGTTATTCATAATTTCAGTTTTTCTTTTTTTTATCTATTTTGCTGATGATTCTTTTTAATATGTCACTAGTTAATATATGGCATAATTGGTTGAAAAATTCTTGATGAGCAACAGCTTTCCAGATTTTATCATTGGAAAAATTTCAGAAATACATGGAATGTAAAATTTTACAAGATAAATTGGACGAATCATATGAACTAAGGTGGGGTTTCCAACCTGGAGTGAATTTTGCCAACACATGGAGCAAATATCCTGATTTGTACATATCTAAAAAAAAAAAAATCATAATTAGAAAAATAAGTGAAAATAAAGAAAATGAAATAACATTATGTGCTATTATTATTACTCTTATTTGACTTTTAAATGTTAAAACGTTTTTTTCTAATATTTCTCCTTTGTCGGTTATTATATTAGAGGTGTAAACTCAAATTACTGAACAAGACAGGGTGAGAATAAATTTATTACCCCAAAATTGCCAAAGGTAAATGGGACAAAAAAGTTTGCACTAGACCTTTCCACTAGAGCTAATCATGTTCAAAAAAAAAAAAGAAAGAAATCATGGTTCATATCAAATTCGATTAACAAACTTGAAAGATTTTTACTGAAAATATCAGGGGGTGTTGGGGTGAGAATACCTTTCACACCACGCTCCCTTTACCGTGCATATGTTGTTTTTGTTAGTTTTCTTGAATAAGTACGTTTTTTCTTCATCTTCAAATGGCAAGAGGAGGCAAAGCGAAGAGAAATATCAAAGATGAGCTGCCTAGCAAGAGAGATAAGACAGGTTTGGCATATTGGCCATTTTTCAGTTACATCTAGCTCAATTTTTTTCCAAATTTAGCAGATAAAAATTTGTCTTTATGAAAAGAATGTTTCTTTTTAAATCAAACAACCCTGATATTGAGTCGTTTTTTTTTTTTTCTTTCAATTTTCTGAATTTCCCCCTTTCTTTTTTATTCTTCTCCCCCCTTCTGGCCTCTCCTTTCCTTCTCTTTCCGTTGGCGTAGTCTTGTTCTGACGAGCGTCGCTCACTGCTCAACTGCTTTCTTGGGGACTTGCTAATAACAAGCACAAAAACAATCCTCATCAAATTTAGGTGGGTAAATCCTTCACTGTGTGCTTGTCGGTTTACGTGAAACCTAACTGATCAGTAAAATTAACATTCACTTACTGTGTAAATTGGTGGACAGGTCTCTTACCAACTGAGTTAAATAGACAAGTTTTGCATATCTACAAAAAAATTGTTTGAAATAATTCATTCAAATAAATAAATCCGTATAGATTTACATATTTTTTTTATGTTTCTATTTATCATACATACAATACAATTCAATACAATACAAAAGTTGCAGAAATCATCTACAGTTGGAATGGAAGTCGGAAAGGAGTTTGACCCTGCAGCAACCTGGCTTGTTTTCAATTATTTTCAATGTGTGAGTCATTTACAAAAAAAACGGACCTCTCACCATCCTAACTCCAATTAATCTGGTTATAATCTGATGAAATTGCGCCTTAAAGCACTTCTCAGATGTGAAGTACAATGGGTTTCTATGCATTCAATTGTTTAATTGAATGTACATTCAACAGTTGTCACTATCAATATAAATGTGACTTCACCTAAACAAATCAGTCAGTCTCCAAAGCCTCAAGTTGGTGTTTGCTTTTTCAACCATTTTTTTCCATTTGCACACACAAGTGTAATGCTAATTTCACTAAGAGTAAAAAATTAATATTATGCATATACATTTTTATTTAAGCATACTGAATATCTTTTATAATCAAAACAAATCTCAAAGTCAGACCATAGATGTGCTATTTCATTTTTTGCGTGAAGATCAAACAGAGGCAGTGTTGCAAACTTTGTTTCAAGTTTTCATCTAAAATTGAGTTAAAAAAACATTAAGATATATATTTAAGAACTTGGAAATGCATTAAATATTAATGATAAATCAAACGACTTTAATCTTGAAAAATTTATTTTGTTAAAGTATTATTTAATTCATTAAAAATATCCTTTATTATATTGCTACAAATTAAATGAAAATATTATTTCAATAAAAAAAACATCTGAATAGCAATTTCTGACATCTAGATGTAATAAAAAGATTTAAATTTTCAACACTGGGTAATGGAAGTAACTCATATTTCAGTATGTCTATCAATGACTGTGATTGCTGCTAGCACATCTAAAAATGTCATTTTTGGCTTTTGCTTTCAAAATGAAAGCTCCATTTTTTTCAGGCTTCTTCCACATAGCCTATATCCTTCGCAAAGCACTGTCCATCTAAATATCTTGTCTTTAATACAACTATGTACTGTTTCTTGTGTAGCCTCTTGAATTCCTCCTCTCCATTTAAAAAGAATGATAAAAAACTACCAATGTCCAAGTCTTAAGATCATTGCCTGCCCTAAGTTCCTAGCTGAAGCTCAGTATACAATGAATGCAACCAGACATCAAATGAAAAACTTGATAATAACCATTACTAATACTACTACTACTACTACTACTACAACAACTACTATATTGGTTTCATTTGCTTTGGTCTTTGATAGTTAATATAGGTACATTTCATAGGCAATAAATTGATTTAACAAAATCATTAATACTTTAATTGCAGAAATATATATGCAAGAGTAATATCTTAGTATTCAATACCCATGGAATTTCCACTGGTCCATCTAGTTGATATTTAATGACCTGAAATATTAAATACAAGATGAATTTTTCTGTTGGCTTCATTAGTTTGATACATTTTAATTCAGTTGGACCATTCCAGAGAAAGTATCTGTCATCCAGCTATTCAATAAACTTACTTTATTTTTATTAGATGTATTTATTATAGATCATAATTTTCAATTTTTAAATCTATTAGATACTTTTTATTGCAGTGAAGGTTGCGATAAAAAGCAACTGAGAAATTGAGATATTGATAAAAAGTACTCATACAAATTAAAAATAAAACTTACTTTAGCCCTCATACCCCACTCCATAATCTAAAGGTAGAGCTAATTCCAAAACTTAAAAAAAGAGATGTTATTTCCAATGGGGTGGAAGGATCCTTTTGTACAGTAATGAAGTAGGAAAATCGTTCTTGACCGAGAACGAGAATTTAATTTATTTTTCTTTCTCTATTCATTTAGTCCCAGTTAGCCATTCATGTTATAAATCAGCTGCTAAAGGTTTGCATACTTCACAATTTGATTCATTAAGAAATGATTCCTCTAAGGTCCAAATAAGGTCAGTCAAATGTGTTGGTTTGGGTGATTGTTATTTTTTCTTTTATTCAGTATGTGAAGATGAACTAAGGCAGTATCTGTTTCAAAAATGCATGTTTGAAAGGGGGAGGATTTATAGTGTATAGTGCAGTCTGCCACGATTATCGTGTGAAATAATTTTCCATCAGTTGTATGAAAAAATGGCTTCAAAGTGATTTGGTTACTTCTCTTTAATTATGCCGACTTGGATATTTTATATCTAACTTTAGATAATTCTTTATCAATATTAGAATTCTCGAGAACTGCTGATCTAAACAATTACAAACTTGACACTGCACTACCTTGTGCGCTAGCTGATATATCTGCCAAATGTCAACTTTGTACAGTAGTCAGTCGTTAAGTAATTGTGCTGCATACTCTCTCTCCGCCCCCAACGCACTTCCTCAAGGAAAGGGAAGATTTATGAAGATAATCTTGTAGCTCTATAAATCGATTTTGTTTTAGTCTGAGTGAAAATATTCTTTCCCAAATCTAGGAGTATTGGTCCCTGTTAGATCTTCCTATGATGTGTCCTTAAAACATGGATAAGAATAAAATTTTCTTTCATAGGAGAGTGCCTGCTTTCATTTACAATTCCAACACGACAATTATCACTGGTCTTTAATGATTTTTTTCTCATTACTCATTATTGTAGAATGGAATTTGCAGCACAAGTGGAAAACTCATCAAGAAAATGTATTTTTAATCTACTTTATTTAATTAACAGTATGATTTCTGTTCCTTTGTTTCTACCAATGGACTCCTCTACTGTGCATTGATTTTGCTGAAAAAAATATCGCCTGCTCATCATATGAAAGAATGGACTCTTCCACTTGAACCAGTTTAGTCACTTCTGAACTCTCAAATGAAATTGATAAGATGTAAACATTTATTTACGCTATTAACAGCTCTCAAGTAGTGAACTATCAAGTTTTCAAGTGGTTTATTTTCTAAAAATATAATTGAATAGAAATTCAAATATATCCATGGATTTTTTTCACTGATAATATCCATTTTTTTTTTTTTTTTTTTTTTTTTTTTTTTTGAAGTATTCATTTTTTTCAAATGCAAAGAAGAGAAGGAATTTTTCAACTGTTTGATTCAGAGTTTGTGATTGTACAGTTCTGGTGTTTTCTGTCTAAAACAAAATGGATTTGCTAAATTAGTAGCCTAGTATACTAAACTTTATCTTTTTAATACAATTATTTCAAATGTTTCACAGGAGTAATAGTCCACAATTTTAAAATAGAGAAGATTGTATTTTAATAACAGTGATACTCTTGTAATTGCCTTCCGCGCTTCATGGGATTTGAGTAAAAGATTTCTTGCATTTTTGCTTCATCAGTTGCTCATATCTACTCGATACTCTTTCATAGGTGTATGAGCTGGTAGTGGGGTGAGAAGCCCCCCCCCAATTTCGGCAAATTGGTGTAATTCGCAATTCGCTGCAATTCTTGGCAAATCAAACCCTTTTTCCCCATATGCTCACGATGCCTTGTAAGCAGCTGCTCAAAAGTCCAATTTATGTCAGTTGGAAACAGACCAGAAGGAAACACTTATTGGTTTGATTTAATTCTCTTTTTATTCTCAGAACCCTCAACCAGTCAACATAATTTTATCCAGTTTTTAAACTGGTCTGATTGGCTATGTATGTATCACGCGAATAGGCTGTACCAATGAAACTAGAGGGCCGAAAATTTAAGCATTTGCTCCCTTAGTCTAGAAAAAAACTTACCTCCTACCTAGTAATTTTTCATGAGGGATTCGATTTACAATGTAAGCTTATGCTAAATTGGCACCTCAGTTTGTATCTGGCGGTGTTCATATCTATTTTTAGACTTAATTAGTGATCACTACTTGAGAAAAAGTGAGGAAAGTAACTTATTCATTAGTCACCCCCTTTTTCCAATTTTTCTTATTGATCATCCCCTGCAAGTTATGCTACCAAAAGACGTTGGTCATGTGACGGATTTTATTGCATGACTAACCAGATCTGTTTACAAAACTTATTTTTTTGAATTTTTCTTAAAATTTTTCTGGGCAAAAAATAGTTAATCTTTTTTTTTTTTTCTTCACTTTCGAAATTGTCTTAATGAGATTTTCAAAACATTGTCTTTCAGGACCAAGCACCATCGGAAGTTGTGGATTTTCATGTTGATCAAAGGTAAATGATTTCTGAGTACTTCATTTTGATCTCCTAAATGTTTGCTTTTTGGCTCTCAGCTGATGTTGATTTCCAATATCATGTCACATAGAAATGAAGATGAACACTCCAGTTCAAAGTATAGGTTAACTGTGCTCTATTTCATACTGGTCCCTAAACCTCTTGAATCAGTAAAAGCCAGTCTTTATTTAAAGTGCTTCTACTAATATCAGTATTTACCTTTTGGATTCCCTTCCCACCACTCTTTTCCTTGTCCAAGTCTGGAGTAGACTTTGTTTTTCTACCATAAGAAGAACAATCCTCAAGTTAAGGGGAGTAAACTCTTCATTGCTAGTCTGTGCTGTCAAGTTTAACCAAACTGATCTGTAAAATTCTAGCAAAATATAGTAAATATAATTGAAATCATAGAATCCATTAAAAATCTCAAAGGGCTGGGGGCCGGCCATGTTGAAAGAATGGCGGACAACCGATGGACATAGCAACTCATGACATGGATCCCCAGAGATCACATGCATAACCGAGGCCGGCAGAGTATTAGATGGAGAGATGAGTTAGACGAATTAAGAAAGTACTGACTCCGCGACGCCTACGATAGAGAAGTGTGGCGAATCCAGGGGAAGTCCAATGACGGACTTTGAAAGACTGATGATGATATGTAAAATTAACATTTTCTCACCATGATTTGAAAACTAGGTGGCTTACTTACCAACAGAGCTAAATTGACAAGTCCTATATACCTACTAAGATAAATGTTAGCTATATGTAAGTGCTTATTTTATTCTAATGAATGAATACATTTATAAAATTGATGTTTCCCTACTATGATTTGAAATCACAACCAAGTGATTAGTAGCTGGCTCTCTCACTGACTGAGCAAAACTGTCAAGTATTACATATCTAAGAATTTATTAATTATATATACAATAGAAAAGTTGTAGTTATCATCTTCAGATAGGAATAGTTTGACCCTGCAGCAGCCAGGCCTGTTTTAAAAAAAAAATTTTTGTAGACATTGTGGAGTATATCGGCCACAACCACTCAACTATGCCCAACCAACCTATTTCATCTGGAGTTGGGACTAACAATGGTGTCTTCTGAGCTATGTTCTTATTGTTGGAGTAACTTTATCCTAAATGGACAGTTGTACTGGGCTGAAGGGTTCCAACTGCCTTGCTTTTTATTTAAACTGGGGGAGAAATGGATTCATGCTTTCCCCTAAGGCATTAATATAAAATGCACATAAACAGCCTCGGCTGAAACTTGAACTCAATCTGCTGTTCCATTTTCTGCATTAACTGTTACACAACTCTGTGCCTCCGTCACTTACCCATCTACCTGAAACAATGAGAATTGCATTGAAAGAAAACTATTTTCTAATTGGCTTTTCATATGTAAATCATGTAAAACCAGTACTAAAAATGCTTACCTGCATAATGTTAATATAATTGACAAAACTTGAAAGCCAGTGAACAAGAACATTTTAACATAAAATAAACAGAAAAATATTGATGCAGTGAAAAATTGAACGATCTAATTTCACAAAGTTTTGTTACATGTGGGTACATGCCACTATAAATAGCTATTTTGTGTCACTGCATTGATATTTTGTGTTTCAGATAGATGGTAAGTGATGGAGAGGGAGGTGCAGAGTGGCCAAATGGTTACCAGTATGGAAATTAGAATCAGAGTTCTAGTTGAGCCAAGGCTGTTTATATTCACTTCTTGCTAAAGCCCTTTTAACAGGCAGAAGAAGACTTTGAAATGAAGTTACTCAGAATAGAATTCTCAGCAATATGATATAGATTTTTTTGAAATTGGTCAAGTTTTACAAAAGCTGTTTCAAAATTAGGGTCCTCACTTTGTGTAAAAACTCAACCACGACCGAAGAATTCATCCTCAACAATAACTACCCTGGTTTTAGAGAACCTGTTGCCCCCAGGTGGATTCGAATCACTGACCTTTCGGTTAACAGCCAGATACTCAGAACTGATTCGCCAGAGAGGCATATAGCTGATATGCCAATGCCTTTTTTTAATTATTTTTAATTTCTGAATCCAATTCATGTATGCCTGACTTACAAAACAGTTTTTCATTTCTCACATGATTGAATTTTCAGTCATGAAAAATAAAAATGATTTAAAACTTATAATTAATATGTACCCCACTAGCAGAAAAATTTGTCCTCAACTTGTTTTAGAAAATATGTTGCCCCAGATAGATTCAAACCAACTACCTTTTTATTTAAACTGAATGCTCTGGCTGGCTGAAGAGTGGTTTATTTCTGAATACAAATCACATGTACTTGACTTTGAAACTCTTGTTATGAATGGGGAATCCTTGTTTTTCACTATCTCAAACCTTTGCAAGGTCATGTTACATATACCTGCAAAGTTTCATCTAATTCAATTTAGCTGTTTAGATGTGCATTAACTTCTCATAGTGAATTTCTAGAAATGCATGAAGAAGAAAGTTGCATTTTTCAGAACAATTCTTGTGATCTCATGTAATAAAAGTTCCTTGCAATAAAAGTCTCTACAAGATAATATAGATTTTATTACCGAGGTTATTTCAAAATTACAATCATCGCTTTGTGTAAAAACTCAACGTAATCATATTTAAGGCACAACACTGTCCCATATGAGTGATAGGAAAACCTTTTACTATTGTCAAAATTGAGGATCAGCATTTAATCCTCCTCCATCTTGAGAGCTCTTCTTGGTCTTTTTTCAATCTTCCAACTTGGTTTGGGTCAATATTTTCTCTCCTTGATTGTTTAGTTTGTTGATGCACTAAATCTTAAAAATATGTTTAGGTTTATTATTCCCCTCTGCCTTGTTTCCTTTTTAAACCTTTAAAATGAATAAAAACTGATGGCATTTTGTCATTTTTCAGGCCAACAGCTTCAACAGAGTCTCTTCATCAATTATCACAGCATATCAATGATCTTCTTAATGAAGTAAGTAACTTGGTAACTTCTTTTGTTATTACATACTTTATTATTTATGTCATTTTTTTTTTTTTTTTTTTCAAATTCCTCCTCTGAAGTTACTTAATTTTCTCCTGGTAACAACTACAATGACCCTCACCAAACTAAGAACCCTTCAAGGGTAAGGGGGCTTATATTTGGCTTGCAACCTTATTTCAACCCCACTAGAAGATTTATAAAGAAAAATAGTGGTCATCTGACCCCCTTTTTCAACTGGCCACCTTATTTTTTTTCTTTCAGTTTATATCTAGAATTATCTAAATTTTCATGCCATTTATCTAGAAAAATATCCAGATACTTTTTTCATCAAGTCCTTTTCCATGGCCAAATTCGAAGATATTTTTTATCAGTTGAAGGGAGAATGTTTTTACAAAAGTGAAATATTTTTAAAAAATCATAAGTCAAGTCATTCAATCTTCAGTCTGAGTGGAGTTTGAAGCTGGAGCAGCCAGTCTTGTCTCTTATCTAAATAATCTTTCCTGTGCATCTTTGTTATCCCAGATTGGTTTTATGGGAAAAGAAATTTCATAAAACTCTTCAAATAACTTCCTGCTTTTGTCTCTCTATGAGAGAATATTTTTCTTTTGAAACTTCAAACATTTAATTCTGAAACAACTCAAACAAAATTTTCATTTAATGGATTTATGTTGTTGTAGTAGCATTATTAGTAAAGAATAAGTTTTTTCTCGGACAAAAATTTATTGGCTTCTATTTGATGTTGGCATAACTTTTAAAACTATAATTTATTATTTCAGTCTAGTGCTGCCATCAATGGAGAAGTTCCTGTGGCAAAATCCAGTGTTTCTCAACTTGAGGTAAGTTCACTTGAAAATAGTTTCTACAATGAGGGAGAAAACGTTACCAGCCTAATGTCTTTATTGTTTAAGTACAATATATGCTGATATATAAAACATTCAATTATGCAAATATTACACTGCATCCAAAGGTTGGTATTATGAAAAGGGGACCACTTACCGATGTTCAATATTGACAGTTATGAGGCTTAGATGAGTTGCAGTGAGTGGTAGTCCTCTGAATAACCTGTACACAATTCATTTTTTATCTGGCATGTACAGTAAACGTTTTTCTACAGTTATGAATGATGATTCCAATAGTGATCTGTGAAGTTTTTGCCTGCATGATTTTAAATGATGACTTGTATATTAACCAAATGAATGTCAATGTCTATGATCCTGTATAAAAGTCTTCCAAGAATCAGTGCAAACAAATGTGTATTAAACATTTTACTGACTGAATTCTTCGTTCCGTTTGGCAATTTCCTCTTTTCCTTGTGCTCGCTCTTACAAAGCACACTACCGCAATACCTTGAATAATGCTGCTTTTGATGTAGTACATTTGAGGTATTGCTGTGCTAATTGATGTAAGTACAAGCTGAAGAAAAAAACACATTGAATTATTGTAAGACCTTGAACAGTACGGAAAATTTTTGAACAAATTAACTGCACTAATCAAGGTATACGCGTACTTTCCAAATGGATAAACTGTTATGCAACGATGATTCTGACTCCTACTTGACTCTTTCTTTGGTAGAAACGTAATCGGGAGTTGGCGGCTTTATTGGCCAAACACACAGAAGCAAATGAGCAGCTTCATGCACAAGTGCAGCAGTTGGTGAGTGTAACTCAAACTGATTCACTTCTTTTTTTTTCTTCTTTTAATGCACAATTTAAGAAAAGCTGTAATATTCTTTAGTGACAATCCAGATGTTCAAGAGAGATGTTTAGCATGAAAATGAAATCTCAAATTCTACTGATGACCTTGTTAAACACTGAAACAATGCAGTAGTTGTAGGTCAAGGACATAATTCACTTTCACTCAGTTTATACTTGAACTACATCATGTTCACACTCTTTACTCCACTTGGCTAACGAATTCGAAAGACCTGACAGTTAACAGGTCCCAGTGGAAATAGAGTGTCAGGAACGTGTTGACAGCAATGACTGAGCTGATGACGACTACAATGATACATGCACTCTAGATTCTCATATTTATTTTCCTTTTTTTTCTCTATTAGTAAGTTTACTTCTAACTCTGGTCGACAAATGCCTGGCATTATTTTTCATATATCAATTCATTCTATCTACCCTTT
Organism: Thysanoteuthis rhombus; assembly: GCA_963457665.1. Classification (NCBI taxonomy): domain Eukaryota; kingdom Metazoa; phylum Mollusca; class Cephalopoda; order Oegopsida; family Thysanoteuthidae; genus Thysanoteuthis; species Thysanoteuthis major. The sequence goes on along the minus strand of OY735220.1, from coordinate 34,062,924 downwards.
CCTGGTTTTTATTCTACTTTTCACTGCTAAGACTAAATATTAAAAACCATCAACCAAAACTGTCCCCTGGGAGTTTGTGCAGTTTTTAAGTTGGTCTGGCTGGCTGGCTGGTTAGCCACATATGTATCACGAGTACAGGCTGTACTAATGGAGCTAGTGGGCTGAAAATGTCAACATTCACTCCATATAGCTAGAAAAAACAATTTCTCATTGTTTTAAATTTCCACCCCAAAATATGTTATTTGCAAGGATTCAATTTACAATGTACGTTTGTGCTAAATTGGTCTCAGTTTGGGCCTAGCGGTGTCTGTAAGTTTTGTAATTGATCATGCTGCCAAAAGATGTTGGTCACGTAACTGTTTCTATTGTGTGACTAACCAGACCTGTTGTTTTGCTTTTTTTCTCTATTAGCAAGTTACTTCTACTCCTGGACGATGAATGCCTGGTGCTATTTCTTGAATATTGATTAATTTTATTTACATTCCTTTGTTTTTAGATGTGTCCAACATCTCTATAACTTACTTTGTCTGTCCCCAGTTAACTGACATTAAATATTTAATTTTTTTAATTTTTTTATTTTCTTAACTATCATTGTGATAGAAAAAGAAAATATTGTAGTACATCCTTTTTATTTTTCTTGTCATCAAAGAAAATTCATTTATTCTTTTTTTATAATCAATTCTCATCTCTTATGTCATTAGTGTTCACAAATATTGGATGATAGATCAAATCGCTTTTTTAAATAAGATTTATATAGATTTCAGTTTTCTTATCCACGGTTTCTCTTTCAGTGGTCCCCCTTCATCCGTGGTTTCCCTCTAAGTGGTCCTCCTTTATCTGCAGTTTCTCTCCCAGTGACCCCTCCCACCTATCTTTGTTTTTTTTTTTTTTTTCAGTGATATGTGGATACATCGTTATAATTCTGTTCTTGTTCTTTTATTTTTCACTGCAAAAATTAAATTTTCTTCAACTAGAAGGAAAGGGAAGCAACTGAAAGCTAAGCCAAGATATATATTACCAGTAACATTTGCTCTAATTAATGAATAACCCTTAGCTAATCCTAACTCATCTAATTATCGCATATTTCTGCAGATAAGACAACTCTCGAAGTTTGAAAAAACACCCCAAAAAGCAGGGCCTGATACAAATAAGCAACTAAATAGGGTGCTAAAACCATGAAATTCAGATGGAAATAGGGGTCTTGTCTCATCTGAAGGTTGCCTTACCTGCTGAAATATACGATTATCACTACAAACCTCTATATTAAAGCTTTTTAAAATTACATTCCCTTTGCTTCTGATATCTCACAGCGACCGAAACATTATTTTCTTTCATTTGAATATTTCTTCTTTATTTATCACTTCTTGCCTCTTTTATTTGGTCTTAAATTGTTTTGTTTGTATGAAAAGAATCTTTCCATCAAAATATAGAGTTCTGTTTTAATCTAATATTCCAAATGTTTGCTATTCAGAGAAGTCAGTCTCAACATTTACAAAAAGAAATGGATGGTGAAAGGCAGACGTTTGAAGACAAACAGAAAAGAGAAGTAGGATCATTGAAAGAACAATTGCAGGTCAGTTCAATATTTGCATTGGAGCTCTCTTTTTTTACAAATGTTTTTTTTTTTCTCTCTCTTTTGAACTGACTCAAATATGCTTCTGTTTTCTTTTAAGCCTTTCTATTTTTCCTATGAAAAGTGACTGTGATTCTCATGAAGGTCACTTTGCATTATGTCATGTCTCTATTGTTACTCTGTTCTTGAATGTCCTTGATGGAATCTTTGGCATCCACAAACACTTGCCAACCTTTTCAGCAAAAGCTAATGAATCAAATAACTTGGACCTGGGAGAGAATGTTCACCTACTTTCCTAAATCTATTATCTGCATTTTAGAAAACCGTCATCCAAATCTCTCAACATAGGTTTCTTCAGTTTTTAAGTGATTCTGCTAGCCTGGCTATGTATGTATGTATAAATGAATGTGTCATGCATACAGGCTGTACTAATGAAGCTACAGAGCTGCAAATTTTGACATTTACTCTTTATTATTTTTTCTACTATTATTCGGACTATCCTCATCTTGGTTGTTTTTCATACAACGTTTCGGCCGTTGTACTTTACAGCCTTCATCAGGTATCATCTGGTAGGTGTGGGGGAAGTAACGAACCAAACCCTTTATTTAACCAATGGGGGTGTATAGACTGCACTCCCCTCTTAGCAGTAGTAGTATTTTCGAATTATCATTGTCTCACACTGGGATTGAACCTAGAACCATTAGATTACTTGCAGTAATTCTGTCTGATTTTCTAACCCTATTTATGTCTGAAAGAAGTTTCCTTTTTTTTCTTTTTTTTTTTTAAATTTTCACCCTAAATAAGTTTGGGGGGGGGGGGGGTTTACAATGTAAGCTTATGCTAGATTTGTCCCTTTGTGTTTGGCAGTGTTCATACTTGTTTTCAAGAATTAGGGATTTTTTGTGATCCAACAAAAGTTGAGATCAGTAACTTATTCATTGATCACCCCTTTTTCTAATTTTTTAATAGATCACTCCCCAATGCAGCATGTTACCAAAATTCACCTGATGGTTTTCATTGAGTGACTAACTAGATCTGTGGGTTTTATCATTTTCCTATTTAAATTGATTTTTATTCTCATTTTTCATCGTTTTTTTTTGTTTTTCTTCTAAATTTTAGGTCCATATTCAAACTATAGGAATATTAGTCGCTGAAAAAACAGAACTTCAGTCCAAAATCAGTCAACTGCAAAAACTGTCTGATCAAAGGCTGGGTAAGTCAACCTATTCTTTTTAGTATTATTTAGTTGTCTGATTTCAGTAGCTTCTGTTATAAAACTTTTTTTAATAATTTATTGAAAGGATTTTAAGCTACCAAATTCAATTTTCAACTAGTAAAAAAACAAAATTCTCAGCTAATTGGATATTTTAACTTGAAAGCAATTTGATTTGGAAAATTTACTTTTTTCTTTTTCATTACAGAGGAAATTGAAGATATGAATGGTCGTATTAGAGTTTCCAAACAACGGATTGGAGAGTTGGAACGAAGCTTAGCATCAATAAATACTTCAAGTCAGCAATATGAGAAGGTAATGCTTGAATGCACTTCAAAATTGAGGTTATTAAAAATAGATCATTCTACTGCAACCCCCGCCCCGTTATGATGTATTGTGGTCCAATAGAGCCAACACTGTGTTAAAACTGACCTGTGATCAAATTATCTGTTTTGAAACATGATTGATATTTTGGGATCCACTATCCATCTGCATTATAACAAACTGCATTATAATGGGGGAGGATGGTACTTGTTTAGATATTTACAATGTTGGTTTTCCTGTTCAAGGAATGATTTTCATTCATTTGAATAAAGGGATTGAAATGTAGAGACCTCAAAGCAAATCCTAGTTAATCGTTAGATTAATTAAAGAGGGAATTTCGCTGATTTTAGCTCCCCTCCAATTCTTTTACACTCCCCTTAAGGGTCATTCAATTCTTTTAACCCATTAAATGCAGATGACATGAATTTCAGTCACATCTATGACTCAACTGCAGATGACATGAATTTCAGTCACATCTATGACTCAACTGCAGATGACAGGAATTTCCACCAGTCATGCAATGGACGCTTCCATTTCAAGTTAAGGACGACTTTTTCTGCTTATTTCTGTGTTTCTCTGTCTGTAACTTCAAGTGGAAGAGTCCATTGGAAGAGAAACTGCCCGGCTTATTTTGCATCACCCTGTATAATCAAAGTTATTATTGCATTTGAAACACGCCAACCAAGCTTTTCATCTGCGTGGATCAAAAATGAATCCATTCATCTGTATTTTGATTTTCTTTGTCAAATGAATTTCATCTAAAAAAAAATTGTCATCTTTTCCCAATTTTTTTCCCTCCCTTTTTGTTCTATTAGAAACAGTCAACCAAAATTGTCAACATCAACATAGGTTTTTTTCAGTATTTGAATTAGTCTGGCCAGCTGTATGTGTATTATGGGTACAGGCCACACCAATGATGCTAGAGGACTGGAAATTTAAACATTTACTCCTGATTGTGTCTGAAAAAGACTTTTTTTTTTTGTTTTTGTTTTGTTTTAAAATCCCCCCCCCCCAGGTTTTTAGTGGCGGGATTAATTTACAATATGAATTCCTGCTAGATTGGTCCCTCAGTTTGTGTCCAGCAGTGTTCATGCTTGTTTTTTGAAAATTCAGACTTTTTTTTGTGATCACTGTGCCCAACAAAAAGTTTGATAAGTAACACATTCAAATTCTTTTTAATTGATCATCCCAACATGACATGCTGCCAAAAGACATTGATCATATGATGGTTGCTATTGAGTGACTAAACAGAACTGTTCTTTATTCAATCTAGCAGGGGAGAAATAATTGTAAAATTTAAAATAAAATCTCATTTGAATAATTTAAAAAGCTAAAACCAGATGTCAGTAACATACATACCTAGTGCAGTAGCCACAAATATGTGGTGCAGACGAAGCAATTATTTCAAGCCAATTATTCACTGTTTTGATCTTTTTCATGTGACGATTCCTATTGGATGACTAACTGGATCTGTTTTACAATTATTTCTAAAGGCATACACAGATTTTGGTGAAGGAACACTTGTTGTTTTCTTTTTTTCTCAAAGATTTTTCTAAGTCGGTAGAGAAACCAATTGATGATGAATAGTTGTAAAGCTTGGAAAAATAAACTAATAATCCTTATCAAATACCCATTTCATTTTTAGTGCTTGTTTTAATTTTATTTCATGTTGATTTTATGATTTTCTTGAAATATCTGAATTCTTATTTGATAACCTCATGATTCTATGTAAAATGGATTCCTGATATTTGAAACTTCCAGCCCAAAGCCTCAAAGATTTTAAAATATCTTTTATTATGATGTATTATCCACCATCAGTTTGAGAGGGTGTTGATTTTTGTTGTGAAAGTTGATACCCTCCTTTGCTTTCGACCTTGGTTTTCTATTACTTTGTTGACCAAGTTTGTTTGTTTTTTTCTTCTTCAGAGTTCTAAAGAATTTGCTAAAGATATTGATCGGTTGAAAATGGAATTATATAAATCAAAGTAAGTTACTTTTCATTTGATTTTTTTTTTCTTTTCTTTCTTCCTTGTATTACTGATTCAGTTTTGTGCTATCCCTTATCTCTTTTTAAAGACTAGCTGCTCTGATTATTATAAATCTTTGAAAGCAAAGAGGCAGTTTTATATGGATTTGTTTCCAACAATATTAGGAAGATAGTTTGTGACCCAGATTGAGATTTTCTATGCCAGTTGCAATTGTAATTATGGCAGCAGTTAGTCTTCAACTCTTTCTGGCTTTTCTTTTATAGTTTTTAGACCATGTACACAAGAAATTTACAGTAAGGACACAAGCCAAATTTTGCTTCTCAAATCCTCTTACTCATGAAGTTTATATAGGGATGTAACCAAAACTGCTGCTGATGAATTGATGTCTGCTCCCTTATATTGGTTTTGTATTTTGTAAGTAAATGAATGATATTGTCTTCGTCGACAATTTTAGATTAATTCAAGCAGGTATTAAATTGTAGATAGAAAAATTTGTTGGTAATGATCGACTGCATGATAAATCGTGTTTACTCATAAAATTCCTTGAAACAATATTTGATTATTCTGCATTTGATATGAAATGTATGCAAATGAGCATGCCTGGCCTAAATGTTGTTTGCATGTAGTTGCGTAATCAATGATGCAGTTCACATCCATCCACTTTGTTAGTACGTATACTAAAATTGGAACGATACAAAGAATATATCTTCTATGTATTGATGATAATCCTAATGTAGGGACATGTAACAAAAACCAAGTGGATGAGTACATTGTTCAGAATTGTGGGTTCAACAACAAAATTGTTCGCTTTAAGAGGAAGAGTCCATTGTTATGGACAAAGAAACAAACAGGAAAGAATCGTACTGTTTATCATATATACTAGTTGAATAATCCATCTTAGTGAATAATAGTAATCTACAACATCTGAAGTTGTTGAATATTTTGCACGTATGCAAATAATTGGTATCTGTGGGTTTTTTTTTGTTTTTCTTTGCTTGTGGGACAGTCTTCCTTGAAATACTGCCTCCTTCCATTTGGTAACGTGCGAAATTAAGTTATGTCTAGTTGATCTAAAATACTGATTTTTAAAAAATCTCAAATTGATTTAGTGGAGATCTCATTTAAAAGTACAAACCCCATCCTATAATGATTATGTAAATTTATTATTTCTCAACATGTAGAGATATCAGAGTTTTAAGCCATGGAAAATGTAATTTTTCTATCTGTAACTCTAAATTGTCTTCTGGTCACTAAGGTCACGAGTTGGCTTTTGAACCCCCCCCCCCTGTCCTGTATTGTTTCAGTGGATGGGGGGGGGGTGATTTACCATGTAAGTATTTTACTAAAATCATCTCTTATTTTGTATTTGGCTGCATTCAAGCTCACCTAACAATTTACTATAACTAATTCACCGAATGTCTGTCCGTCCATCTATCTTTGCATAACTCAGAACTGCTAGATTTATGGCCATCAAATTTTCTGTCTTTTTTCAAGCATGTTCTTCGCGTATTAGTTTTTGAAAACTGAAAAAGAAAAACATGTTGGGTCTATATTTCACTCTTCCTGGTAACAGTGATCTGATTTCCATCTATATATATATATATATATATATATATAAATAATACTAAAAAAATCTGATTCCATTAAACTGTATTCGACCTCTGAATAGTCAGTAAATGGTGCATTGTAACCAGTGTTTTAGAATTAAGTTACACCTGGTCTCTTATTTTGACCAAAGGTACTATTTACTCTTTCTGCAAGAGTTAGCAGGAAAGTAGTATCAATGGTATTAGTAGAAACAATGGCACCAACATCAAATCACTCCAAATCTACAAATTTACCTTAAAAGGCTGTTAATTTTTTTAAAATGTTTACTCGGTGTGTAATCAACCTTAGGAAATTCATATGAACCATAAAAGATTCTTGAAGCTTCTCTAATTCCATCTATTCAAAATGGGATGTTTATTGAAGAAGTTGCTTTCGACTGACTAGGGCAGTTCCCATTCCAAAGGTGCATGTTCAGAAGGGGCTGGACTTGATGGTGTGTTGAGAAGCCTGCCATAATTGTCATGTAAAATAGTTTTCAGTCCCTTGAAGTGTTTTGGTCACTTCTTTTCAGTGTTGCTGTTTTTCATATCTGAATTTAGATAACTTCAAAGAGCAGAAGTCAAGGGAGATTATTTATAGAAACTAAGACGAAAGATCTATAATCTGTAATTTTTTCATTTATTTTATTTGATTATTTTATTTGCTGATCCTTTAAACTTCAAACTCGACACTGCACTGCCTTGTGTGTTGAATATATCTGGCAAATTTCAACTTTGTACTAAGGCTAGTTCCCAAGTAATCACGGTGCATAAATACACAGATATTTTTTCGATTTATTTCATGAGTTCAGATAATTTTCCCTTGGTTCTTATTCTTTATTTAATATATATCGTTTTTGTTTTTTTCTTTAGAAAAAAAAGTTCTTATTTATTTTAATATTCTGTTAAGAGATGAAATTCTATTGACTTTTCACTTTTGACACTTTTTTCAGTCAAACTACTGAGGAATTACGGCAACAAATGTCTGAACTAACCGAAAAATTAAACTCCAAGGTAAATCTTGTTTTCTATTTTTCTGAATGTCTGATTCTGCTTCTGGTTAATTCTAAGTGGCTTAACCGATTGAAAGGTTCAAGTTTATCTTTAAAAGAATGAATAGGATATTGTTTGCTTCTGATGAATACTGATCTATAAATATTGGCAAGAACAATGCTCAAAACCACAATAGTTTTTTTTTAACTCTCGAGCTATCTGACTCCAATTATGGTGAATGAGTTAGAAAATATAAGCTTTGAAGGTAAGGTTGTGGATTATCCTATAGACTGAAGGTTACTTCTTCATAAGCCTATCCTAACCCAAGAGGAAGGTAATCTATGCTAGAAAGTAATCTGAACTCCTGTATATGATCTCTGAATGAAGTGAATTATACTTATATAAATTGTAAATAATGACAGTAAATAAACGAAAGTATCATAAATTATTAAAAACATATATACATAATCACAAAAATTCATTCCTATATGAATATATTGCATTTGATGAGTAAATGGATTAGTATTAATTTAGATATCAGTATCACCGGTACTTTCTCTCTCCTCAAATGACCTTGACTCTGAGAGAACATTATTAAGTGACAAAAGAAAAAACATTTTGGCGGGTGAAAATGCCGAGACTTTAATTCTATATTGATTTTTATTTTTCAAAATTTTGCATGTTAAAACTGGAGTGTTTCCTTGAGGCCAGAGCGTCCTCTGTACTGGAGAAATACGGCATATTCGATCACTCTGGGGTTTGGGGGGGGGCTGTCCTCATTCATAGCTCAAAAAAAAAATAAGAAGAGAATTCTTCCAATTCATAGTAGATGGATGCAAAAACTTCTTTTTGCAGTGAGGTTCAGCTTGAGACTTTATATTGACTTAATTGATTCTTCCTTGTGACACATGTTGGGGTAGGCAAGTGGGTGGGGACAGCTGCTGTGTCAATATTGTCATTGTGGCAAACTAATTTGAAGCCCAGTAAGTTTGTTCAAGAGATCAGTCCTTACAGATCATCCAAATGTCTTTGCTGTATGGAAACATAATAGATCAACTGCTCCAATAAAAAGAAGACAACTGTACAAGTTTTTTGCTTAGATGTTATTAGAAAACTGTCAACATAGGTTTCTCCAGTTTTCAAGTAGGTCTGGCTGGCGATTGGGCATACAAGCTGCCCCAATAGATTTAGAGGGCTGAAAATCTAATATTTATGCCTTCTTATGTCCAGAAAAATCTTTTCTTGTTAGTTTTTTGAACCCGTCTTCCCTAAATAAGTTTTTAATGGGATGGTTCAATCTGCAGGGTAAGTTTATACCAAGTTGGTCCCTTAGTTTTTGTCTGGCAATGTTCAGTTGTTTTTGTTTTTTTTTTTAATTTTTGATTTTTTAGTGATCCCTGCCCAACAAAAGGCAAGAGATATAACTTATTCACTGATCATCCATTTTTCAGAATTTTTAATTGATCACCCCACACAAGGCATAACGTGACAGTTTCTATTGGATAACTAACCAGACCTGTTACTATAAAATTCTATCTAATTTGACTCTTTTGCGTTTGTTTTTTTTAACCTGGTAGGTGCAAAATAACTGTAAAATTCAAAATAAAATCTTTGAATAATTTAAAAAGCTTAAATCAGCTGTCAGTAACCTTTATACTTTATGCAGTAACCACAAATATCTTGTACAGACAGAGGAAATATTCCAAGCCAACAATACACTGTTTTGTTCTTTTTGATTATTTTGTGGCTTCCTGCCAAAAATCCTAAGACCCCTGACAAATAGGTCATACATAGTGTTCCCTGTAAGCTGGGCACATTGAAAAATTATGCAACACTGTAAAATTTTAATGCAGCGCAGAATGTAGACTTGAGTAATGTTGAACAAATAATATTGAAAAATCAATAAGCCAAATGAATCATTTCTGTTTCGCACTTTTTGTTAGAAGAAACTGACTTTTGTTTCATGAACTTAAGATAAAAAAAAATCAATGATTGTTTCTAAAGTAAGAATATTTTTGCATTCTCCACTTAAGTTGCTCACTGGCTTCTTGGTCCATGCAAAAATTAGAGAGAACATTGGTCGTAGGATACGCCCTGAATGTTCCATTAACTGGTTCAGCTGTGTTCTTATTGAGAAGATTAAAAAATATCAAGCAACTTATCATTTGTCAAAATATACTTGAAGAACAGATAAAAAAAACTGAGATGAAGTTATTAGTTTGAATAATGAATAGAAGTATGAAAATAATTCACCTCAGAAGTTTAAACAAGTTTAAGGTTTTTGCTCTTAGATTTTTTCTTTAGTCATCAATTTTTTCACAAGTATTTTCCTTTTCTGAGAAACTTTAAAAAAATCTCTCAGTGTAACTTTATATATTTTAGTAATGTTTTTAATTTGCCAAGAGAAGGAAGCTCCTGTCCAACCTACCTGGCTACTATTTACACAATGTCAGTGTACTATAGCTTGCAAACCCTTAGTTTAAAGGATGGGATTGGCTGTGTGCACATCACATTTTACTTTTGTGCAGAACTTTGGGCTACTCATGTACAGGGTTTGATGTGAAAAGGCCTCCCAGATCTCTGCTTGTAAAGCCAAGTTATCGATGTTCTTAATAATTTGGGCAGTTTCATAAAAAGAAAAATCTGAAAAGCTAATAAATGATTTCACTTTAAACATCCTTGTTTCCTTTCTCCTACTTCCAACATAAATGTGATTGCAATTATGAAGATATCTAAAATCTTTAATCAAAATCTGAAGACAGTCTTTAGTCGCTTCACTCCTTTTCAGATCTGGAAAATGTTAACTAGAATTTTGTGTATTTCCTACCGGTCTCTGATGGTTGAAATTATTTTTCTGTTTAGATTTCAGAGTGTTTGGCTCAAGAACAAAATACAGATGAACTAAAAAAGAAATTGGAAATGACGGAGTTGTATGCACAACAGGTAAGCATTTTGATGGTCTGTCTTGATCTGATGCTGACACTTCAATAATGTTCAAAACTTGTTACTTGGGATTAAAAGCAAAGGATTATTGCATTGTTTTATACAGACCTCCCCCAATATAACATGGGTGATTAGTGGACCCCAACATTTTTACCTTGCCTACAAAACTGCAAATGAAGACAGAATTTCCCTTTGAACCCACAAGCCCAATATTTTGGGTTGAGAATTATTTTACCACACCAGAAGCCCATTTGGGGACAGAGGTAAAACAATTCCCATCTCAAGAAATATATTTGAATTATGCTGTTAACCAACTGTAAAAATGAAATGAATTGGACAAAAACATTTCAGTAGTCAACAAGCAAAACTTTTTGAATAATATTTTTTTTCACTCGCTGTAGTTCAGGTACAGCTCATGAGTTTGAAGGGTTAAGTCACTGATGTAAATATTAAACATTTTGTCTTCAAATACTGAAATTTGGCATACTTGCAGTTATTTTGGTGGTGTTATTTGAAGAAAAAAAACATTAAAGAATGCTTTTGTTTACTTGTTCAAATCTCCCCTATTTTTTTTTTCATACAGTACACTATGTTTTCTTTTTTTTTCCTTATTATTGTCCATCCGTGAATATTGCTTGTACCTCTCACTCTCCCATTGTGATTCAGTTATCTTTGTTGCCGGCTATTTTGGACCCCAGTATTGGTGTCATAACGAGTGAGGCTTGTATAGCTTTAAAAGCGTCTCTCTTCATCTAATTCCCAATACAATATCTGGATTTTAGAGAGATTTTTGAACATGAAATTGCTCTTATTATGTCCGCTCAGATTGTGTAATGGTTAGCATGTCTATCTCACACACAAAAGGTCCGAGTTTGATTCGCAGTAAGAGCAGAGAGTATGTGGAAGTTCTTCTTTAGGACAAATCTTATTGTGCACTCAGCAGCTAATTGCGTACATTCCTAGCTGTGTGATTTGAGTGAAGGTACCCCCTCTGGAGAGTTGCTTCCTGCCAAGGGGGTGGTCATAAAGATTAGTCTCAACAAGACTTGGAACTTGCAAGGATCACTAAGCTGATGCATACAACAGAAACTGGGACTTAGTCTCTGGCCATTCATATTCCTTTTGGAGTCTCTCTTGAGAGACAGACACTCTAATTGGCCTGGAATGTCATCTATTGTTAAGAATAATCACCTGACACTGAGCTTAAATCAAGGAGTATATCTAGTGGCTACCATAAAAGAATATTTCCTTTCTATGGATGAAAGGTTCTCGAGAAAAGTTTGTATAAAGATTCATTCATTTTGTGATAGGCTGGTTGGTTTGCTTTCTGGTAATTTCTGTCAAATGTGATTCATATATACCAGCTCTGAAGACATGATTAATATTAATTACTAAACTGAAAAAGAGAAGCTTTTCTGGAATTATTAATCATTGCTTTCTACAACAGACCTGTTTAAACACTGTTGTTAGGTTCAGGTTAGTTATATGTTCTGACATTTATATGTATCTGGACTTTGCCCAGCCCTGACGGTTTGTAGTAGAAATGTAGTTTGCACGCACATTCCCCTCAATGAGTTGGGAAAATGTTTTTTTTTTGGGGGGGGGGGGTCAAATTACCCCCCCCCCCCATTGTAAGTTTATCCCCAATTGATCCCTTATTTTGTGTCCATCACTGCTTAAATTATGCAGTGAAGAGAAGCATTTATGGGTGATGGTGTTTCATCATTTCCTGTGTAAAGTTAGATTTATTTAGTGTCATAATATCTTAGATATATATGTAGTTTCTGTTAAATATTTATCCGCTGATCATGGAAATATTCAAACTAAAATTCAATTTTTTTTCAAATTGAAAACAAGATCTTTTTGAAGGTCTTACAAGCCAATTGAATATTGATGAAAACAAATTATTCATTTAAAAGATGAAAACAAAAATGAGTTTCATCATTTAACTTAAACTGATTCTTAGCTTGCTTTAATTTAATCTTTCTGTATTAGTTTTTTTCATGTGTGTTGACACAGATTTCTGTTCCTATTTATATGAACATTTTTATTTTTATAGTGTTTATCAAGATTGAAATTTGACCTTTTTTTTATGATACCATTGTGTATTTTGACAATGATTTATTGTCTATTGCAGTTGAGTAGTCAGAGTGACAAAGAATCTGTGAAACTACTTGAAACTCTCCAAGCAGAGAAGGAAGAATTAACAGCCAAGGTTTCACAAGTAAGTTCTTGGCTTTTTAAAAAAAATTTTCAGTTTGAAACTGTGTCTTTATACAGACACTTTTTGTGTGTATGGTATAAATATTTGCTGAGCTATGCCAACTATGGTGGGAGCAAATTCTACTTAAAATATATTGGAAAGCAATAATTTGTATAAGTGGATTTTTCATATGAATTTATTTAATGTTCTAGTTGATAACCTGTTCGTTTAACAGTTGTAAGTAATAATCATTGAAAAGATGAGTTTTTTTATTTCTTATTGTTTTAATGTATTCATGGCTCTACTATCATTTAGATTTTTGACTTTGCTGTGTTTTGTTTTTTAAAATACCATCTAAGGTTGAAAAAAAGAAATATTTCAAGACATCGTCTGTCTCAGAATATTTTGAAAAAATATAGGCATATATAGAGAATAAATTCCTTCTATTTAATTTTTCAATGCAAATTTCCGAGTGTAATGTGAATTATTTCAACTAAGTTTTTCTCACACAACTTTCTAGAAATAATATCATGGTCACTGAATGTACAGTCAGCATTCCAATTTTATGGGAGCCCAGGTTGCAGAATAAATCTTGTCCCTATAAACCTTTAACCCCTATTACCATACTGTATTCTCTTGGATTCAATACGTTCATTAGTGTATATTTAACATGTGAGATTAGAGACATGATTGATGTTGGCTACCATAACAAAGATATCCAATGTCATCCAGCAATTCATGTTGATCTCCCAAATTTTATCATACTTGGAATTTAAAAAAATATCTTAGGTAAATGAATATGTATAATAATGGCTGTATAATCCAATTATTTATGAATGTGTTATATTATTTGAAATTTTATTCGTAATAACCTCCTGTTGTTACATGGTGAATGAGTCACTCTGCCTAGACAGCATAAGTAGAATAAACATTCTTTAAATGTTTATTCTACTTATGCTATCTTAGCCTAGTGACTCATTCTCCAAGTAACAATGAGAGGTCATTTTTGATAGTTTCAAACAATATAACGCATTCTTAAAAATGAATGTATGTATAAATTTTAGGTGATATAATGTATAGTAATGTACTGTACACATGATGCCTCATGCCTTTTTTTCTTTTGCATTATGCTGCATACTAAGAAAAATACATTTTAATGAATTTTTTCTTACTGTATACAGTACTGTTCACTATTTGGAGTAATGAGCAATAAAAAAAAAATAATGCACTTGAAAGTTTTTGTCATATCCTGAATGTTCCTATCTCTCTGTAGATTTCCTGGCTTGTTGGTATTGTCTGCATTATTTTGCAGCAGCTCACAAATTAGAAAAAAAATTTTATTCAGTTATTCAAGACAAATTCGCTAATAATTCATTCCATGATGAAGAAATCCTCGAAATTGGAAGGTTGACTTCAAGTCAATAATAGATGTTTTGTTGGCTCCATGATTTATCTCCCCTGAACTGTTCATTACTGAAGCACAAGATTAAATATGACATAAAATCCTTGAAAAATGAGGGATGTTTTTTTTTAATGTATATGAAATTCACAGAATGGTATTTGTATTATTAAATCTTGTCAGAAACTGCTATAGTTTGACCTGATTTGAAGTGTCTTTCCTAGAGACTTCAGTTAATTTATTAGATTTTTCTGTAGAGATAGAACTGAGTAATAACTGTAATGTGATCTGACATTTAAGTCTCAAGTTGTAAAGCTGTCTACCAGAGATGAATCTCATATATCAAAATTTATCATTATTTTACAAAGGTCAATCCCATATGGTTTTCACTTTCGAGGAAAAACGAAAGTGTGGGGTCTGCGTTCGCTCTCACTCTGATAATAATATTCTGATTTCCATTTTTTTATACATAATACTAAGTCTGATTTACCTAATCAAATTTGGCATGCATAATCAATGAACCTGAAGTGGAACGTATACGACCCCACAAGGCCAACTAATGATGAGAATTCTCCCACTAGAATTAGTGTAATAGTAAATGTAGCTCACAAAAGGGTTTTTTGTTAACGTACTTCAGAAGATACATTCTTTGGCCTTCAGTAGTATTTGTTGTAGCCAATCTTTGGGATATTTACTCTATACAGTTTTCTTTCTTATCTTCCTCTTTTCAATCTCCTCAACTTTAGCATACCAATCCAACAGAATCATGCAACTAGGTGTAAAGAAGTTGTGTTATGAGAATTAGAGAAGAAACAAGATTGGAATATGTCCTCAGGTTGACTTGTTGGAAGTGTTAGGAATCACAGGACCGAATGTTAAGGTTTTATATTAGTTTCATTGATAGGATGAGTTTGAATTGCTTGATCTTAATACAATATACACTTGCAAAAGAAATACTAAAGAATATGCTAAAACAACAAAGATGGAGAAAAGAACCTAAAAACTATGGAATAATGAAAATATTTTGTCTCAGAATTTTGCAATATAACTTACTGGAACTTACTGGAATTTAAAAGCTTTTTCTCATAAGCTGAAATTCTTGTCTTGTTTTTCAAGTTTTCCACAAAACATGAGTATTTCAAGGTGAAAATGTAGTTATGTTGCAATTTTTGTGGTTATGTTGGAAAATGGTTGCAGTGAATTTTAGAGATGAAATATTGATTGATTCCTTGGATCCATCTGTAAAAATGGAGATAATGCCTAAAAATGATATAAGGATTATCTCCCTTTTTCAATGATTGAAAAAAACCAGAAAAACGCTCACTGTTGTTGTTAAAATTCCTCTCCTAAATAGATTTTTGGTGTGTCTGGGGAAGGGGGAGTTTCAATTTATACAAACCTTTATCCTTTCACATATGCGCACACTGATGTTGAAAAAATTCACACAAATAAAAACGTTTGCATATAGTGCTTTGTATCATGGGTGTGCTGTTTGCTACAGATGTAAAAAACACAAAAATATTTCTGGTTCTATAAAAAACAATGGATTGTGAAAGCTTTTTTTGTACAATGTAGGGGAGGGGTTCCTAGTTTAAATTGTAAATTTTCACACCCTCACTCATTCGATGCTATAAACAGTGAACAAATAAAAAGAAATAAGTGAATTAATGAAATAAAACAAAATTTCGATTGGACAACATTATCTGCTCATCATAGTGTCTAATCTAATTTTTATTTTCTATTAATTCTCTAATTTCTACGATCAGGACTACCTTCCCTACATTGTGCTGAAAAGGCTTCAACAGACCATTTTTTTTTTTTTTTTTTGTGTGTGTGCATCTATAGAACACAGCACACCCAAAATACAAAGCACCACACTCCACTTAATTAAACAATTTAATTTATTCAAAGCAGTGTTTTTTTTTCTAACAGGGAGATAATCCTAAGTTCATTTTGAAGCAAAAAAGAGTTATCTCCATTTTACACATTGATTCTGGAACCTACCAATATATTTTAGATTTTAAACTCCTGCTGGGAATTGTTTTGACTTATTTGTTACTATTAACTCCATCAGCTTGTAGTTGATTGTTGAGACAGGAAGGAACTATTTTTGGCACAGTCTCTTTTATCATGGTAATAATTGTTAAACTATTTTGATTAATAATTCCTTCTCAATTACCTGTTTTGATGGTCGCCTTGTATTTGGTGATTTTTTTTTTTCTTTTGAACAAATGAACCAATAGCACCGCAATGAATGTACCCCTCTCCACCTTTTTAGCTGTGTGCAACTGACTCCTATGAAATGGGAATTTTTATTTAGAGCTGGAAGCTGATAACCAAAACTATCACCAGAAATTTCTTCTGTTTTTAATTGATTCTGGCTGTCAATGTTGCTTTTTTTCTTCAAATACTCTCAATATCGGATGAAGTATTGTAACATCATTATTAATTTTGACTAATTTTTACCTTCATCCTAGCTTTCAGTTGCTTTTTATTGAAATGTAATTCTACGGTAATGATTAAACTGCGTAATTGGAAATAGAGAGTTGGCCCGTGGTGAGAAAAAAAGTCTGTCAAAAATAATTCTCGTGGGATAGTAGAAAAAAACTAGTCAAAATTAATAATAATCCATGTATGTGTCATACAGGCTGCATCAGTGGAGTTAAAGGGCTGGAAATTTCGACATTTAATCATTATATCTGGGGGAAATAGTTTTGTTTCATGAAAATCTGGGGTTCAACTTACAATGTAATCTCATGCTTACTTTGTGTCTGGCATCATTCATGCTTTCTTTTTTGTTGAAAATTCAGAATTTTTCAGTGATCCCTGCCCAACAAAAGGCTAGAGAAGTAAATTTTTCATTGATCACCCCGAATGTGGCATGCTGCCAAAAGACCTTTGTGACGTGATGAGTTTTATCAAGTGACTTATCAGACCTGTTTTTTTTTTTGTTTTTTTAAAATTCAATTCACTAAAGAGTTCCATTCTTTTAAAAAAGATTCATTCATTGAAGAGTTTCACTGCAGTTTCAAGCAGTTCAATCTAAGAATCAAATCTAAGAATTGAATCTGATTTTAATACTTCTGATGTAATTCAAACTTTTCTAATGCACTCTGACTAGGACAGTTTTGTTTTGTTTCCTGAGACTTGACTGTTTCTATCTCTGGCCATCAATGAAGAAGTGTTTTATTATAATGCTTAATTTTGGGTGAAAGTGACCATCTTTTCCTTTCAAAATTGCTATGACCCAAATCTGAAGTATTTGTAACCAAAAACCTAAATGCCATTTTGATGATACTGAATATAACCCCCCCCCCCGACTTGTGTGTTTTAAATGTACTCTCTTACCCCACCCGTCTGGTGATTGGAATTACTCCAAGTTTACACGAAAAGATGTTCTTTTGATTATTTGCTCTGACTCTCTTTATAATTTTCTTGAAATAGTTCAAGTTGATTTATTTACTAAATAAAAATGCTTTTATGGACATCTTGGAGTACAAATACATTAAAAATACATATTCAACATTGAAATACACAAGTGATAAAAATGTGCATAAAATTTAGTGAAGAATTACAAGCTCATCAGTACAGGGTAACATTAATCAGGTACATTTATTTCCTAAATTTATCTTTATATTTCCACCAATAACTCCTAAAATTGCCCTGTTAATTGGTTTTCTATCCCAAATCTAAGGTTATAAATATTTGTTTCAAGATATTTTTTTCAAATTGAACTTTTTATAATTTCCTCTCCCTTAATTTTTTTTCTGGCTATTTTGGTTTTTCTTCTTTAAATTTGTTACTTATTCTTGATGAATTTATCATTTCTTTTGTCGTAAAGTCATTGGTCTATTGTTCTTTGCTATAATTTTCTTACATGGTCACTGTAGATAGCTTATATTGCAAAGGTTTTTTTAAAAATGATTTGGGACAGTTAATGAAGAACTTTTTAAAGATATAAGTAGAAAATAATTCCAGAAATGCTGATGGCCTCTCAAAAAGATTTTCATAATCAAAGCTAGCATCTGCTTCAGATAGAATTAGGCAAAACACTATGGAAAACTGAGGAATATACACACACATACACACACAAATTTTGTCAATCTACAAAACAAATTCTAAACTTCAAAAATATGCAATTGATTTGGGGGCTTATTTTCAATAAATGATGGAGGCTTATGTCAAAATGCTAGTTGACAGGAAAAAATATGAACTCATTCCATTTTTCAATAAAATGGGAAATTATTCTCTATTTGTTTTTTTTTTTTACTCTTGCATATCCACGTTTTTTCAATATCTTTGAAGGAGACTTGCTGCATTTTATTTGAGATCTACAATTCTATTCTTTTTGTTTTCAAACATGTTTTATTGAAAAAAACAGAGAAGGTTTTTCTATTCAATTTTTCCAAAACAAGAAAAACTTTTTCAAAATAAGATCAAAACTATGTAGAAACTTTCACAATTTCTTGACCATCATTGGTCATTTTTAAGAATGATTGTTTTTGTGTGAAGTTAAGAAAAATTTTGCTATTACTATTTGAATCTATTTTTGTATATTCCAACTGACCAAGTTGAAAGTTTCACTTCACAGAAGTGGAGTTTTGCATTTTATCTTTTTATTGCATTGAAGACGAAGATTGGTTATAGTTTCTATCTGAACATTCCTTAATCTTGTGCAAGGCGATAAGTTACTTCAAGTGCTTGATATTCCTAAGTGGTCACCCATCTAACTACTTATCAGATTTGAAACTACTCAACTTTAGTTACTGGGCAGGAACTGTTGCTTTCAGCATGATTTATCGGCAGGCTTATATTATATACTAGCAATAATACACTGAATCTTATTGAGAAAAAAAACTGCAAATATATCTGTTTCTCCTTGATTTAGACCCTTGAAAAAGAAATAAATGTAAGAAAATTCCCCCCTTGTTTCTCCATCCCGAAAAAGGAAAGAAATTTCTTCTTAAAAATCCTGTCTCGATTTCGATCCCTAAAATGGAAAGAAAAATTCACCCTTGATTTTAACTAAAAAATGATGAAAAAAATGTCCCCCTAACCTGGTTTTGATCCCTAAATTTGAAAAAAAGTTCCTCCTTGAGTCCTCAAAATGAAAGAAAGTTCTGCCATGATTTTGACCTCTGGAAGTGAAAAAAAATTCCCCCTTGCCTCGATTTTGGTCCCTAGAAGTGAAAAAAATTCCCCCTTGCCTCAATTTTGACCCCTAGAAGTGAAAAAAGTTTCCCCTGAGTTTTGATCCCTGTAATTGAAAGAAAATTTCTCCTTGACTTTAAAGCATGTAAATATTTCTGTTGATTTCGATCCCTAAAGTGAAAATAAATTTCACTATTTTGAACTCTTATCATGAAAAATATAAATTCCCTCCATATAATCTACATAACCCCCCAATCCCCAAATTTTGTGTTTTGGAAAATAATTTTTCAATGATGGAAAGTGTTCAGCTGTATGGTTGCATCATAAGTGGAAATCACTCTCCACCGTCAAAATTTTGTGTTCTGTTAGATTGATTAACATGGAGAGAAAAAGAAAATTACTAGAGATATTTTCATCTAAATATGGAGTCATGTTAAAAAAAAATCTTCCAAACTGTGTTCACAATTTGTAACACGAACTGGTAGTCTAGTTCAGCATTATAGAAAGGTGGACGGGGTTCGGTGAGAATATCCAAGAGGCTAATAAATGCCTGGGGATTAAAAGGGGGTCGAGAAATGCTGGAAGAGGTCTATTGAACTTCTGGGGTCAAAAGCCAACGTTTGTAAAAGAAATAAAGAAAAAACAAATACAGAATACAACTTAGATCTATTTTATATTCTGTTGAAGTTTTTAATGTATGTGATATTATGACATCATAGTTATCGTATTGTCTGGTATATGATTATATACAATAGTTTTGGTACGTTTTCGGAATATTTCTTACGTTTTATGTTGTAATCTTAGTACGTTTGATAAATTTCTTTTGGCAGCCCTTCCCTTGGGGTCGATGCGAGACCAAGGATTTTAAGCTCAGGATGAATTCCAAAGTAGCTAAGGAAAATAACTCTCTTTCTTTTATAATTGCATAACTTTTAGAATTATCTCCCCATTACAAAACTGTTGTTACTACTATTGCCGTTAGTGCCGTTCCTAGAAGAGACCCGATGCAATTAGTTTTCTAATAGTTGGATTCTGTGGACGTTTAAATGTTGTATTATTTGAAGATGATCAAGTTGAAACCCAGTCTGATGCAAGGTAATTGCGTTTTCTACTTGTTAATCTCTTATCATTTGACACTCCTATTTTTTTCGATGTGTCTAGGACAGCTCCCCTCCTTCTCTGTCGTACAGCTGTTTTCCAACTAACAGCACCTGACCTGTTACTAAGTGTTGAGTTGGCACATCGCCAGCTGCTGGTAGAAGACGAGAATCTTCACTGGTTTTATCTATCATATAAACCCGACTAGCTTATTCTCATTAACCTGAACAGATAGCAGCTTCCTTTTTTGTCATTATTTTGAAATGCTGGGGGCTGGATTTTTTCCCCTGAAGAATGCAGCCATTCACTTATGCTTGTTTATACTTACCTGTTGGTGCTGACATGAAACTTCACACCTGGGTGTCTCAACAAGTTGTTGTTGTTGTTAATGTTGAACTTTTTATTTTCATTTTTTTTTTTTAATAAAGAAAATGCGTCTCATTTTTGTGCTTATCATAATACTAATTTCTGACTCATTATTATTTAGAAATAAAGTTTACTGGAGAAATTATTGATTATCCAGCTGTGTTTTGATTTTTCACCTTTTACATTCAAGATAATGTGGCTTGGTCAGTCCACTTGGCAACAGATTTTTCTTTTGCATATTTTGTCTCATATCAATAGTTAAGTAGTATAAACATTTTTCTCCTTTCAGTTCATTGTATATTATTTAGGCCAAGTTTTTCAATTTGGCGTCTTTATCTTTTGTTATCAACAATTGTGTGCTGGCTGCACTGTAACTGAAAGAATGACGATCATGATTATTTACTGTTCAGTAATTGTTGGGGAGAATTATAAATGAATAGTTTTTTTTTTTCTTTTTGTTTGTTGGAATATTATTATTGTACTTCTTTCTGTAAAGTAGGTATCTACATTTGGTGTCTGTTGTAAATTTTATTATTGCTGTACTAACTATTGGTGGGGGGGAATAGTTTGTCCGTTACGAACCATCAACCAAAGCTGTGAACATCAAAATAGGTTTCTCCATTTTTCAAGTTGGTTTGACTAGTTACCTCTCTGTTTACCTGTTGAGCATGCAGGCTGCATCAATGGAGCTAGAGGGATGAAAATTTCAGCATTTATTCTTTGTCTAGAGAAAAACTTTTTTATTCCCCCCCAAGTTTATAGTGAGAGAGTTCAATTTACAATGTTAGTTTATGCTAAATTGGTTCCTTAGTTTATGTTCAGCAGTTTCCATGCTTGTATTTTGATATTTCACTTTTCTTGGTGGTCACCACCAAGCAAAATGTGAGAGAAGTAACTCATTTTAATGATCACCCCTTTTTTCCAATTTTTTTAATTGATCACCCCTATTATGTCAGATGATGGTTTCTGAATAACTAATCCCACCTGTTACTCAAAAATGTTTCTTTTTATCAGTTTATCTTGTGATAATGACTGTCATTCATAAGATAAAACCACTCAGCCTTTTGTTCAATCCTCTACCATTAAGCTATAGCTGCTACTGATCCTCTCTAATTATATATTTCTTTCATTAATGTTTGTGTAGAAAAAATGTGTATCTTATTATATAACTTACTATTGTTTGAGATTGGTTGAGGCAGATGACAGATAATGTCTTACTTTTCTACTTAGATAAATGTTGACTATGGCCAACTTTTTTCTGCTTTTTTTTTCTTTTTTAACCAATACTTCTTAATAGTGGCAGATGGACCTAACCAAGTTTTGAGACAAACCTCTGGAAACATTTCTTATTTTTAACTCTGTCAGTTGCATCTGAAAGTAATGACTGTTCAGCTTCCTTCATGAAAATGAAATTATGATGAAATATTGACCATTTTCTCTCCTGGATAGTTTGATAATTTTAAAATTCCAAATCAGATAGTCTCTTACCTAATTGGTCATTGTATTTCATTAAATACTTCAATGTTCTTGCTGATTTATTTCTATATAACATTGTGTAATTCCTTCTTTTGTAAATAAGGAAAGTTGAATGTAATTTTAAAAAAATAGGATAGATGGAATGAAATCAACTGGTTTTGTATAAAGTAAAGTTCAAAGGTAACAGTTACTTGAAAGTTATTATCAATTATTTGCTAACAACTCTTTGATTCTTACCTGGAACCTTTTAATTTATTTACTCAATCACTGCTGTGGGGAAACCAGTTTGAGTTTAGTTGCGATAAAAAGCAACAACAATTAAAATGAAGGTAAATAGGAGCAAAAAATGAATAATAATGACACTTCATCTAATAAAATAAATTTGAAGATAATAATGAAATGGGATTATTTGAAGGTTATTTCAAATATTTTCATGTGTGCTTTTATTATTGTACTTGGGAAGTAAAGATTTCATTTATTTCATGCGATGCTTTTCAGAATATTCACCTCCCTCTTATTCAGGTCAAGTGATTTTCATGTCTATAATTAGATTCACTGGTAGGGAAGTCTTTGCTTTTAATTAATGTTATTGTGTTGAGCTTTATACAAAGATTTGATCATAGAAGTTCTTGTTCTCTCAATATGATTACTTGCTTCATTTATGTGATCAATATATAAAACAGGTCAAATAAATGTCAAAATTTCTCAAAAAAAAAACCCCTGTAAATACTGTTAGCATCTTATTTTATCCAATGCATCATTCCTAATCCCATTCATAGTGTCTTCTCATACTGTTTGTTCATTTATTCCTGGAACATAGGGCCACAACCAAACTGCACCAAGAGAGTCACTTCTGATCATCACCCTCCAGCTGAGCTCCTATGGATTCCAATCCACCTCTCGAGTTAATTTCCCCGCTCTCAAACAGGGTGCTGATGTTCCGATTCCCTATCCTACCTTTGTTTGTAGTTTGGTCAGCAAATCAACTTTCTGTAGGCTATCACCAGAATATATCACAAGCCTTTCTGACGAGGAATCTACCTGACCATGTTCTTGCTGGTGATATCACTTGGTTGATGCTAATGTCATAGTTTCAATTGCAAATAGCTTGGGTGGGGGGCTTAGCCCCATACCCAACCCTTCTCCTTTTCCTGGGATTTGGAATGGCAAGATAACCCAAAAGGAACATCTTATTTTGCAAGGGGAATAGATTATTGTCAGAATCTCTTTTTTTTTCACCCTTGTGAAATTGGTATCATTATTTCAAATCTACTGTACAAAGGAATAACAGGCAGAAGATTTGTATCTTATGGTATCCTATTTCATTACGGCTTGTCTGTAACAACTAAAATCTATCTTGAAAGCAAAGTTCATTTTCCTCTTTGGTCAAACTTGTGTACAAAGTTTGGAGTTGACTTTGTAACTTCGTTTTCTTACTGTAACAGCTACAAGAACAATCCTCATCAAAATGGAGGATGTAAACAGATACATAAAATCCACATTCCCCTACCATGATTTGAACTCCCGACCAATTGATTGCCAGGAAGCTGTCTTATTAATTGACCTAAATTGACAAGTCTTTGATATTGATAAAAATTTATGATACCAATACGCACAGGCTTATTTCATTCTAATATATAAGTACATTTTTACAAAAATCATAAACATATTCATAATTTTTTTTCATTTGTTATTTATGCAATACAAAAGTTGCCGTAATCATCTTTGGTCAGAATAGAAGTTGGAATGTAGTTAGACTCTGCAGCAGCCAGTCTTTCCCTCAAATTAATAAATCATTCATGGAGATCTCATTGCCTATTTTTTCTCTCTTTTTGTTTCAGTATGAAGAATCATTCCAAACTGTGACAGATGAACGCAACCAATTGTCTGAACAATATCAGCAATACATTGAACAGCTTCAACAACAAACTCGATCATTAGCAGAACAGGTTAGAGCATTTATCTCTCTTCACATCAATGTTACAAATCCTCCGTACACTACTACTTCTCTCTGGCCACAGCTGGTGAATAATTTGTTTTCAGCATGAGAATAATGCTACTATTCTCTTCCTATCAAATGTTAAACCAATTATGTACAAATGCTTATTGGTGTTAAGTTGGGGTTGTGTCATATAAAAGCAACTAAGTTTGACTTTTTAATACTAACCCTGTTTGGTCTTGTAATCTTTTTTTCTTTTCTCCTGTCTCGTTGTCACCCTTAGCAAGATCTTTTGGCCTCTTCTCACATCAAAGAGTTAATCAAAAAAGGAGTTATTTTTGCAACAAAATTTAAGACCAGTGAAAAAAGAACTTGTTAAAATAGCTTATTGATGTCAAAAATTGTGAAAGTTAGAATCACTAAACCATGGTATGTTTAAAATGTTGACTAAAAAGCAAAGAGAGTTAAAATGACTTACAAGAGATGAAAAAAAAAAGTTTTTAAAATGGCTTAATTAATAGAATGAAGGACCCTATTAAAATCCTTCACTAAAATCTTCTTAGGGTGCCGTTATTTCTCGGTGCATCCTGATAGCACCCCACTTTATTGCGTATCAGGAAGTATGTCCATTCAGCCACTTGAAATGTCATTCTCTGTTGGGCTGTGGATGAAGGGGAACAAGACAGGTTTTTAATGAACTTCTTCCTGTTGACGATAGTTAGAGTCCATAAGATGGTTATGGCATCAGCTGTCCCTACCCAGGCTTCCCATATCACAAATTTTCTTTGTCTCAGCTTGTTTTATGTAAAAAAGACAGGCTCCCAAAGTGGCATCACTCATTTCACCAATCTTGCTTACAGCACTTGTTCTTTCCTAGCAGTTACCCATCTAGGTACTGACCTGATTTTGGGTTGCTTAACTTTGATGATTGTGTGAAAACAATAGATTTTGCTTTCTCAAGTCCAAACCTTTCATGACGGCTGTTTGCTTCTGAACAGAGAATACACTTTCCTCTTGCAATCATTCAATCTTTCTCTTAAGTGTACATTACCGTTTTTGATGGCATGTAAGCCCCCTCCCATTATTTCAGTAGGAATTATAAAGAAAACATCTATATTCCTGAATCTATCTCCTAATTTTTTCAACTCTGGACAATGAAGGTTATGTTTACCTTTTGAGCACTTTGAAAAAAAAAATGAGGTCTTATATGCCATCAGATATGATAGTTGATTTTTAAATGTTTCATCTTAATTTTTAAATTCATAAACCATTTGCAATTGAGAGGAGAACTCTTCTGTGAAATGAATAAAAAAGAATGAAAAAAAACATCAGATGGTCAAAGGGAGATTATTTCAATAAAGTTATTTTCCTTGGAATTGACATTTTAATTTTATCATATGAATTTAAGTGTTAAATATTTTTCCTTTCTTAGGTCATCAGCTTTTTCCTCTCTTTGAATCTTGATATCTTCATCACCTGAACACCACTCACTTTCGGCCGTATCAATCACAGACTTTCTATTACACTTGGAAAAAGTGAATAATGTGGAAATAATTGCAATCTCCCTGCTGAATATATTGCTTTTTTACAAACATATGTGTAGATAATTCAATCTCTTATGTTAACACAATGTTTTGGTTGGTTCATTCTATGGCCTCCATGAGGTGTAAAATGTAAAATCTGTAAGTCTAGAATAACTTACCTTCAAGCATTGTACTTGAAGTAATTTTCTATTTGGTACCATTTTTTGGGTTTTACACACCTGAAGAAAAAGCCTAAAAGAGATTCTTTCCTCATCAATATTACCTTTTACACCTGAAGAAGGCCAAAGAATGAATCTACCAAAACATTATGATAATCTCAAAAATGAGAAGAGATTGGATTGTCCAAATATAAATTGGTAGGTTAATCATTCTAATCAAAGTTAATTGAACTGGGGTGGCGAACCTGTTTAATATTGTGTGCCCACATAGTTCTTTAGAGAAAAACCCTCAAGTGCCGAAATTGACTAAAAAAAGATATTAAATCCTCACTTGCCGATGGGAATATTTGAGCAGCAGAAAATGATTTTTATCATATTTGAAAAGAATATTTTATGGGAAAAGAACAAAAGCCTGAAAGCATTCTCAAAGAAGTCTGTTCAGACAATCAATAAGTGAGGTAACAGCTGATAAATGAAAGGTTGCTCTTTTTTTTAAAGAATCACTAAAAAAATGATAATCTCCTGTTTGCCACTCAAATATTTTCCCTTACGTCACTGGGAATGCATGCCACACATTTTCCACCCCTGTTATAGACAATACCATTTTCAGCTCCACAAAGTACTTCCTATTATTTGTATTCAAGTCTAATTAGTTACAAAACAACAAAATAAAACAAATGGACTGTTTATTTCTGTAGAGTCCTTGTGGAGCATAGGGCCACATTGTGTGAGTAGAATTTACGGGTTAGAGTGGCTAACCCCATACCAAAGATGAACTGCCTTAAAAGACGAAAGGGCCCTCACTGCCATGCTATTTACCCTTAGTAGATTCATTCCTTTCCCAAAGACATTGAGAAGTGAATATGAGCAATCTTGGACAAAACTCAACATCAGTTTGGCAATTCCATTTTCCGATATGGTAACCACTACACCACTCTGCACCTCCATGAACAGATGGATTATTTATACTAAATCCTCAAATTGAATTTCTAAGTAAATTGAAAAGCTTAACAATAATTGCTAATAATATGTTCAATTGTTTCTTTGAATTCATACCATTTACTAACAGTACTTGAACAATGTCTTTCCTTCATGTTAACCAAAATATTTCTTTGTCATTTGATATCTAAAGTCTTGATTTTTGTGTCTTTCTCAGGTAACTTCGTTGACTGGAGAGAGAGAATCCTTACTTTCCAAACAACATGAACTTGAAACAGAAATGGGTTCCCTTCGAAGACAATTAGGCAAGTTTTCACTCTTATTCCTTTGTCTTGATTGGCAGATCAGGTCCCCCTTTTTTCAATAGGCACTTACCACTTGGATTGTTTTCTACACAAATATGTAGGCTTGCAAACACGAGCAAATAGCTTCTGCTCAAGGTCAATCTCTGTTTGTAGATGTGCTAAACATGACTGACTGACCTACCAAAATTTTAGTTATGGCCCTTGCTCAATGTTACCAATTTAAATGTTTTTCATCTAAATCTATGTTTTATGATGTGTCCAGATGTCAGAAATTGCTCTTCAGATGTTTTTTTTATACCTAATATTCTATCTAATTTAATTTAGAATAATAAAGTAACTTTTTTAATGAAATAAATGTTGAAAATAAAGTCATGTATGATTTATTGATAATATGTACATGTTTCTAGGTGTATTTCTTTTTGTTTTTTTTTTTACTCAATTTTAGGTGTAAATTTGAAAATAAAGTTGGCAACCCTGCCATTCCTAGATCTTCACACAAGAAAGGGTTTTTGCATATATGGTCTTTCAGACTTGTTCATTCTGTTTTTATGAGGAATATATTGATTGATTTCAATTCATGAAAACATCTTCAATTACCCCGGTGAAAATCACCTGATTTTTCTTTTGAAAAAATTGATGCTCAAGACTTAAAAACACTGATTGAACTATTGTATCTTCCTTCCCTCTCTGTTGCTGCTGCATTTGAGATGTTATCGCTCATGTCTTTCAACCAAGGGATTATGTTTTCATTGTAGCATTGCTGCTTTTCTTATAAGTAGAAACTAATTACGCCAATAAGTAAATCTTCTTGTTACTTTTTTGAGTACAAATCCAATCTAACAATTGTTTTGTTTGAAATATATATCTCTCACCTACACAGATACAACCTCCTCTTCCCAAACAACCAAACAACATCTCCATTACTTTCCTTAGCCTCAAACACGTAAATAGCAAAATTTTCTGTAAACTTCTGAAAATTTTTCCCTCAATAAGATGGCTAGCACCGGTCGAAATGCATCAAAACATGCCCATGAAATTATGAAAATTTTTTTAGATGTAATACCTACTGTTTCCTGAGTTTTTTCTGTTCACCTTCCCACTCTCATCAATATTCTGCCTTGTTTTTAAAAAAAAGAAAACCATTGCATTCAGATATTTTCTTTCTCTTTGTGATTATTTCTATTTTCAAGATATGCACAGGATCTTTGCTGATATCTTTTGAGAACTCTTATCATTTGTTATTTGCTCTCACCAAATAAATCATATTTCCTGCCAATTGTAGAAGGATGTAATACTTATACTATGACAATTTCTCTTGTGTGAAGAGGACAGGTTTGTTGCCAAAGGTGAATATGGACCTCAGATTAATAAAAGGATTGTTCATTCATTCCTGTAGACTCCTTGTGTTGCATGTAGCTGCAACCACACCACAATTTTGTGGGTGATGCTGCCACATTTATAGCAGGAAGTTTTCACGGAGACACCTGCTAGTCCTACTGCTGCTCGAAACTAGCAAGCGGTTTGAATTCATAGTTGTCAATCTCCTAGACTGGTTGCCAACCAAGTTTGAAGAGCCCAGTCTGCCCTACTACCTATCTATGGCTGGGTTAATAGAAGGATGGAACTGTTTAATCCTAATCATAATGATTGTAATGACAAATTTAGTGAGGATTAACCTTTCCCAAGATAGAATGCTTGCTGCTTCAGGTGAACAGCTTTGATCATATTTCTACAGTTGAACTCTCAGTACTTGGATGATATTAATATTGGGTTTCAGACACAGTATGCATACAAACAATTATACATCATCATCATTAATATTTGACTAATTTTTTTTCTTTCTATCAGTCAAAAATTAATTATGACAAAGTTTCATCTGAAAATTGTACACCTGGTAGTAATAGTAGTAATAATCTCAAGTCGTCCGAATTTCTCAGGTGAAGCATTTTCATTATTTGTTTATGATTTGTCAAAAGATTATAATTGGTTAAAAATTAATGGTGATGATGTATATTGCTTATTTCTGTATATCCTGTCCTTAAGATAAGATTGAAAGAATACTGCAATCTTAATTCAATTCAAGGGGAATAACTTCTAGTTTCTGCACACATTATATTAGGACCTCTGTATTATCATAGTACTGAAGTCTCTAATTTGATGGAAGAAGTCAAGTTAATATACTGATAAAAGTATTCAGTAATACTTCTTGGTAGTTACATCATAAGGAATCATTGATGCCCTGTAATGATTGACTCTAAGCTTTGCTGACAGAAACATGTTTACTCTACTTACAGAAGAGGCAGAAAATCAATCTGCTGCTGATGCTACATCCAGTTTGCAAGTGGAAATTGAAAAATTACGTTCAGATTATGAAGAAATATCCAAGAGACACGAGGCCCAGATCAGAGACAATGCACAAATGAGTCGGTAAGAATGGGAACAGTGTTAACTTGTTCATTTCATTAAAAGACAGTTTTTTTTTCTCTTTCTCTCTCTCTCTCTTCAATTGATACAATTAAAAAGAATTCATGCCACCCCATCCCAAAGCAACATTTTCATTCAGCATTGAGTGTCTTGAGGTACACGGTTTATGATTAACTCGTAAATTCATAAACTGCTTGAAACCGACCGGGGAACTCTTCGATGAATTGCATGAAAAATAGTAGAACTGATCTATGAAGAGAGCGGGGGGGGGGGGTCGCCGAATGGCCAAAGGGGGATAATTTTAATCAGGATTTATTTCTCCTGAAAATTTATTTTCATTGTATGAAGTTGATAAGCAGTCTTTTTTTTTTTTTTCCAATTGAAAAGAGAGGAGAAAACAAATTTAAACTTGTTTTGTCTAGAATGAACCAATTTTGATCTTGAAGAAAATTATTCTGTAGTTTTATTTGTGCCTCCAATCAGACAATACAATCATACAATTGATGTCTGGAAAACGAAACTCTCTCTTTCCATTCGTGGTTTTTGTTCCCCAATATCGTATTAACCTTGACTACTTTTATATTCATCTTGATATTTATTTATTTTTTTATCGCAACTCAGCTCTGTCCGTCATTCTAAATGATAAACAGCAGAAATTGCTCCAGTGAGATTTAAACTTGCATCCCTTTTCCCAAGGGAAGCTTGGTTTACACACAGTTGCTTAACCACACAAGCTTTCATGGCAAGCAGGTCAAATATTCTAAGCCTTTTCCTGTTTATTTGTTACTGTTGAGTGACAGTCATAGATGTGAAAAAAAACGTTTGAAAATTAAGTTGGAGGTAAAAAGTGGTCAAAATTAATACAAGTTAGAATGCATCATCTGATTATAAAAATAGATGATAAAATTGTTTTTTGTTCTTTAAAATTTTGCTTTCTAGAATCATACAAAAAAATAAAGTAGTTTTCAATTTCATTCTCTATCAATTTCTACCATTTTTGTAATTTTTTTTTTCCTTTTCAATGTATTTGTAGGTTACTCGAAGAAAAAGAAGATAAAATCATGGAACTTGAATCTACAGTTGCTCAGCTTGGTCAAGAAGCTGGGGATAAAGCTCAGTTATTGGAAAACATTCAGAGTGACAAAACTGCCTTGAGTCGAGCATTAACTCAAAACAAGGATCTTAAGCACCAATTGGCAGAATTACAAAACGGATTTGTCAAAATGGTAAATCTATGCTCAAAACAATGCCAACGTTTTCTTTATTATAATTATCATTATTATTCAATTTTGCTAGATTCTATCCTCGAATTTCTGCTTATAATTTTTCACCATTTGAATTAAAAGGTATTTGGCATTTATGATATAATTTTCATTGTAGAGGAATCTACAAAAATGAAGTGTTAGTGTCATTACTCCATAATACATAATTCTGAATAATTTAATCAATTTCTAAATGAACTGTTTTTTGTTAATGTTCTTTCAATATTTTTTTATAAACTTTGTTGCAATTTGAATAGAGGAGTAAGAAAAAAACATCTAATTCTCAACTCAACAAAGCAGACACTCATATAGTGGCGAGGGGAGATAACTCAAAATCTCAATAAAATAGCTTTACAATATCTTGGATCAATTTTTGGATACGTAAATTGTATTCTCTCAATCAATTTTATGGACATTTTTTTTTTTTTTTCTTGTGCAGAGTAATGACAGTATGGAAATGATGACCAAATTGCAAACGGAAGAACACAGGTCACATGAATTGGCCTTGCGTTTGGCGCAGCAAGAAGATGAACTAAAGGATATGCGAGATGCAGTAAGTTACTTTCTTACTTACTTTCCAATAAAATATATTTTTAGTGGAAAATGCTGAGATTTGCCGTATGTACCATTTTTTTTTCCTCCCTAGAATGAAACGGAAAAACGTTGGCATGAAATTTGACCCCTAAATTGAAGTGGATTCTAAAACAGTTCCTGGTTTTGGTCTACTTAATATCTTTTTCTTTTTTTTTCAGTTGATGTCCCGTGACTCTCAATTGACAGAGATCCAGAGAAATGCAGATTCAGTGCAGAAAGAAAATTATCAGCAGGAGCAAATTCAAGATCGACTTCGGCATTATGAAGCTCAAGCTCAGTTAGTCGAGACTTTACAGCGGGAACTCTCAGCTTCTCAGGTAACATGTTAGCCTTTTACTCAAGACGATGATCTCTTTTCTCTAAACTAGGGCTTCTCAAACTTTTTTTTATTTGTGACTCCTTTGGATGAGGCAAATTTTTTCACTCATAATCATGAAAATAATGGATGCTTAGACTATATATGTTTTTAGTCGTTATCTAACAATAACTAAACAAGGTTACAACTAAAGACAAAAAATTGCATTCTGCTTATAATCTTTAATAAGTTTTATGATGTTTCTTATGAAAAAAATATTTACTTTTTCAAGATAAATTAATAAAACGTAACAGAGACAAAATTCATATTAACAAATATGAAGGAATAGCATCAAGCCATTTTACAATATTTTTTTTTTTTTTTTTTGATCCGTGTACCAAAATGTACAGTAAGAGTACATTTTGGTATACAGATGGAAAAAAAAAAACTTCAGTCACATAATTATTTAAAAATTGAGATCTCCCAATATTTCCACAACCTCCGAGTAATCCTGAAAGTTCCCAACACCTTGAGAAGCCGTGCTCTAAACAAATATCAAAGAGTAGATGCTGATCATTTGTATTTGGGGGCCAAAAATCTTTGGCAAACAGTACTCCTTAATTGATTCACATATTCTTCACTGACAGAAAGTTGTGATTTTTGCTTTAGTCTGATACTATTTTTCCATGGAATTTGCAGAAATAACAAGCCTGGCTGCTGCAGGGTCAAATTCTACTCCTTATTCTATATTGACTGAAGATGATTACTGCAGCTTTTGCATTGTTTATATAAATAATGACAAACTATGAAAATGTATATCTAGGAGCCTTTGCATGTTTGTGAAATAATTTTTCATAGATCTGTAAAACTTGTTAGTTCAGAGCTGCCTGTTGGTCATTTGATCATGATTTCAAATCACTATAGGGAATTGTTTTTATACATCTGTTTGGTTAACACGATGGGGCAGACGAACAATGGGGAGTTTACTCCCCTAAATTAGGTTAGGATTGTTGTTCTTGTTGGGGCACTAAATCAACTTTAGCAACTGACTTGGACTGTAATTTGACGAAAACAATTTTTATCTGCTTTCTAAAAATATGTTTGACAAAACTTTGAAACCAGTTTAATCCTAACACGATTTTGTTTTTGATGCTGTTGCCTTTAGAAAGCAGTCACTGTTAGTTTCTATTGCATTTTAACCTATGAAATCTTTAATTTATTCAGGATATGATGGATGCGCTCACCGCCCAAAATTCTGAGCTCCGGAATATGTTGGTAAAATCTAAAGAGAATAAAGACGTCTATGATAACTCTGCCAGTGATGAGAGGGACCATATTGTAAGTATTATTCTCTTTCATTTATCCTCGTTTCCTTTGATGCAATTTGTTTTCCTCTTTTGGGCTTACATTTTGTCCTTGATCTTCCAGATGGACTCCCTTCAAGCAACGATTCGTCAGTTAGAGGCTGAACGAAACCAGATGATGGATAACCTCAAAGATCAACGGAATCTGTCTGATGACCTCAGTGTCAAAGTAGCAGACTTGCAGGAACAACTAAGCATGTCTAGTGAGTATTTCATGACATTTGATCTTGACAATTAAAAAAATTGAAATAAAAATACAGCTGGTTATGCCACCACTATCAGCTTATTCATCAATTCATATTTCTTCTTTCTTCACTCTCTTCTCTTCTGCTACCTCCTGCGAGGCTTTTTACTTGCTTTTGGCCTTGCTGTCTTATTTATAAAAACCCAACAGGTACAATGACTGGACTCTGATGTAGGAGACAAGTTGAGATGAAGTACAATGGTATTTTGAAGTGTCAGTTTAGCCCTTGGAGAAACGTCACATTTCGCTTTCTCTGTGCTGTGGTTTTTGGATTGACCTGAAAGCAATCTGACAAACTAGTCTTTTTTTTTTTTCTTTCTAAAAAGTCAGCTTTTTATTCGCTTTCCCCTCAAAAACATTTCTCTTTTCCTATCTTCTGATTATGTGGGATAGAAATGACTTTGCTGAAATGACATTTTGGATTTCTTCATGGCCCTAACTATGGTTTTTTGTTGATGGCTTTCCCCAAACTTGAGCAGTTTGATATTGATGGCTGGAGCATGTCATCAGTACTGACACATTTGTGAACTCAGCTGAACCCTGGAGGAATGGGGGAAATAATTTTCATCTCTAAAGCTGCAGTTTTCATTATTCCTTATTGTTTCACAAGGCCTCTTGTGCTACTGGTCATAAGACTGTATGTAACTTTCTTTTTCCTTTCTCTCTCCTCCCCATCCTCCAAGTGATGCGTCTGTGGCACTGTTCATTCAACTTGAATGAAGAATTTCATCTTGTTGAGAATTTGAGTCAGTAACAAAAATATTCGTGGCTGCTCAGTGGTCAAAATAGTTGCATATTTCACATTGGTTATCAGTGTTCGAGCCTAGGTAAAAAATATTTTTTTAAAAGCCGTAATTTCAAGTATTGATTTTTCAAGGTTATCAAATCTGGTGCACCACAATCTTCCTACCCAAATTCCTCGCTTGCACCCATACTATTACCAATAACCAAAATACTTGATCTCTTGTCATCAGAATCCCATTTTTGTAGTTTTGAAATAAGCGCTGAGTTCTTTTCTTTTATGATTTTTGCAAGTTTGCTCTGACATTTTCGATTGCAGTAAAGAATTTAAAATCTTCTCTGTCAATAAGGATTTTTTCTGTTTGTTCACAGCCAACCCCGGTGAAAATATTGTGAGTCGTGTAGAATTTGAAAAACTGAAGAATACTATGGACATGATTCAGGTAATATTTGAGTATCTTTCATTTCTGTCAGACACAAATTAAATATTAGTCAAATACAATTTATAATGTCCAACTACGATTGAAGAAGCTAGTCTTTTTTTTTTTTTTCTTTTTTTCTAAAAAGTCGGTTTCTTATTTGCTTTCACCTCAAAAACATTCCTCTTATTGTATCTTCTGGTTATGTGGGATAGAGACAACTTTACCGAAATGACGTTTTGGATTTGCTCATTGCCCTAACAGTATTTTTGACAATTATTAGATATATTAGTCAGCTACAAAGGCAATGCAGTGACAAGTTTGAAGTTTTGGGGATCAGCAATTCAATAAGAATGAATTAAAAATTCCAGATTATAGATCTTTTATCTAAAATTATAGATCCAAATTTAGATAGAAAGTTTGCTGCATTAAAGAGAAGTAATTGGAATACCTTGAAATCGTTGTTTCATACGTCTGACGGAAAATTATTTTACAAGACTATTATGACTGGTTGCTCTACAGACTTTAAAGCCTAGTTATTACTAAATGAATGTGTCGATTAATATTTGGGCCATGATTGATTGTGTTTGTTTATTGATGATCACTTTTAGGAGAAATACACCCGAGCGATGAGAGACAAGGCTGACTTGTCTGATAAGGCTGACCAACTTGAACATTTGGTGCTGCAACTCCAGGGAGAAACAGATACGATAGGTCAGTATCACTTTGCCGCATTTTCACTTAGTTCATTCAGAAATACAAATTTGAAACAATGATTCAGTCATTGTTTGTTTTTCTTTCTAAACTTATTTGAATTTCCTTCTATTTTCAAAAAATAACTGTTCAAAAATCACATTTAGTATGGTAGAGTGAATGGATGGATATGATCAGAGTTGATCTCATTTCTTCTTCAAGATACTTTATATGTCAGCGTATTAGTCGACCCCAAATCTAAAGTTTTATTTCAAGTTTAGTCCAATATTTGCTGGATGTTGACCCTCCAACATGAGACAGCATTGTGTCCATCAGAGTGTCAAGTTCATAACATGTAAACAGACCATGATCAATTAATGAAAATGCTTAATGCTTGAAAAAACAACTTACATGCTAGCATATACATTAATATTTATCCTTGGCCTGAAACATGATTCATATGGTTTATCTCTCTAACTGACCATTTCCATTTGAATTAGTTCTGAAAGCCTTTGTTTATTTTTAATGTTTGTGGCCTTAAAAGGATTTCTCATGAAGGACTTCATCTTGAATTTCTTTGCCAAATTAAATCTGACCAAAAGGACTTTGGTAATTGGCACTTGATTAAAGCTAGTGTTAACTCTTGAATTTATGAACTGCTTGAAACCACTCCTAAACACAGTGGAACTCTTCAATGAATAGAATTTTAAAAATTGAACTCTTTTGTGAATTGAACAAAAAGATGTCTTCTAATCATGTAAAGGTACAACTTGAAATAATTCTGATCAGAAGTTATCCACCCCTTTTTAAGATTCGAATTTGTTTTTATGAATTTAAATGTTAATAACAAAGAGAAAGTCTTCTTACCTGGCTATAATGAGTAATGGAAAAAGCAAATGCAATAATCGCAAAACCTCTTTTTTTCACAACTCTTTCTTCTAATCCAATTCAGAATTATTCTTTTAAAAATGAAAACAAAGTTTACACTTTTTGAGGATAAACGTCTGAAAAAACAGATGCAAAATCGGGCATTTTCGGACAAAGTTGCAGCAATACTCAATCATCGAAATGTTTATCAAATTGGCGGCCACAATCATTCAATTCTCTGCTGAGAACCAACAACCTTTCCCTTCTAATGGTCTGAGAGTGATTGAAGGGAACATGGTTTGCTTTTCTATACTTTGAAGTGAAGTATTTCTTATTTGGTTGTTAGCAAAATAGACACTTATGAATCTGAGTTTAAAAGTGTATTCAAGGCTTTTAATGAAGATGGAGGCCTTTTAAAATGTTCAGTAGGCACTGTGTATATATATATATATGTGTGTGTGTATGTGTAAAACTTTAATGTCAGTTGAGAAAGAAGGTGCAAAAGATGACTTGCTAATCATTTTGTAAGTAAATTGATATCATGTAACTCGATTGATATGTTTTTATTTTCTTTGTAGGAGAATACATTTCTCTGTATCATCACCAAAGAGCCTTATTACAGCAACGAGAGCTTCAAAAGAATGATTATATTTCAAGACTTGCTAAAGACAGAGAAGAATTACAGGTTTGCTCATTTATTTGCCTTGATTCCCTGAAAGTCCCTCATCTTTTGATATACTAATTGTGAAATCTTTCCCTTTATATAAAGCAAAAAAAATAAACAGGCTCTATTCAAAAACATACAACATTGTTTATACAATTTTTGACAGCATTTGTCAACATTTATTTCTGTAGTAAAATTGTTTCCAATTATTTTTTCGAATTAATCCCTGTTAAACTTTCCAGGACTAAAATAAATAATCATTACATCAAAAATAACAAAAAATATTGTCCAAAATGCCGTATGATTATATAGGAAATTAAATAGTTATTATAAATATACATATGAAGTCTATAAATTAGTTATAAACAATGTATAGTCTGCTTTCTTTCCTTCTT
The DNA here is from genome assembly GCA_963457665.1 of Thysanoteuthis rhombus. NCBI lineage: Eukaryota > Metazoa > Mollusca > Cephalopoda > Oegopsida > Thysanoteuthidae > Thysanoteuthis > Thysanoteuthis major. The sequence continues at coordinate 34,025,764 of OY735220.1, read as the reverse complement.
TTTTTGTACTTTCAATTTTTTCATCTCTAGCATTGATTTAAAGAAAGGGATAAATGATAGAAAAAAAGATAATCCAGTTTCATCGCCCACTCTCTCTATCCACCCTTTCATATGAGGGCTTTAAACTAATTCAAATTTGGTTTGAACAAAAAACTTTTTGACATTCAGATAACTGTTGACTTTTGATGCAGTTTAAAAAAAAAAAAGGGTATAAAAGAAGTTGAGCCAAAAAAACTTTAGCAAATTTGTGGACATTATCGAAAATATTTCCATGAGGGTGGTTTGTGATGGTGGACAGTGTTCCCTCTAAGCTGCACCTCCATACACAAGAAAAAATTATGCCCCATGCAAATTATGAAAGCATAAGAAAAGAGGGGCTCAATAATAAAATGAAGATGTGACAGAAGAAGCAATTGCTCTTGCACTAAGTAGTATCATTCAATTGCTGGCCTTGAAAATATTACAATGTATATAAGTTGGTGTGTAAGTAAAGGAAAAAAACATAGGATTAAATAATAATGAAGAAAAATCAATACACCAAATAAAACATTTCTTTTAAGGAACTTGTTTCATAAACTTTGGCCTAAAAAATCAATGATTGTTTTGAGAATAAAGATATTTTCTGCACACTCCAATTCTTCAGTTGCTAACAGGCTGACCGTGAAAAAATTAGATCATTGATAATAGGTAAATAATACAAGAAAGAAGGAAATCTTATCTTTGTTTTTAATGAAGAAATGCTGTATGGTTAATTATTTGGCAATTGTTTCATTGGATACAAGAATTATGAACCCTAGATTTACAACATTTGAGTTTCAAAAAATCTTAATTGTGCATTCTTAGTCTGTATCAAGTTTTGAACTAGGATCAATGATTTGGCTGAGCGCTATTACAGTTTGGGGAAAAAACGAAAGAATGATGACCACCCAGGATTTTGTGAGGACCGTTCAGGTCGAGTTGATAAAGCTGAAAAAAGAAAACCTTACAGAGTTGCTTCCCTTGCATTAAAGTTGAAGCGGTAGATAAGAGTAGTGCTTGTAGACCAGAGTTCCTGAAACTTTTTCGATTACGAACCAGTTACGATTTTTATGCAGTGACATCTGAGTGATATTAATGTTATGAGTAGATAATCTAACAAATGAATTATTGATGAAAAAGATTATTAGATATATTCATATTTCAAATCCTAATTATTTTATTGTCATCAATATTTTCTCACTTTTTATTCATTCATTTATTTATTATGAACTTTTGATACAGTAATGGGTAAGGACCCATACTTTGAAGAACCCTGCATTAGACAATACATCAACAACTTTTTGACAAGCCAATCTACTTATGCACACCTTTTGTTGATAACATTAAGCTAATTGGTTGCTGGGAGAATCAATTGCAAAAACTGCATCATTTTGCTACCCCCTCCCCTGCCAATTGGTGAAGTTGTTTTCAGTCTTGTTTTCAATATGAATTAATTTGATTTTTTCTTTGTCTTGTAATGATGTGATTTTGTTTGCTGTGTTTCAGGGCAAGCTGTCGAAATTGCAGGGTCTTGTGGTGCAAATGTTTGGTGAACGAGGGGTTGATGCTAAGAGAGTGATTGGACAGAGTGAAATGCTTCACATGTACCACAATTGCAGTGAGAAGGGAGAGAATGAAAATGAAGCAGAGGATGTACAGCCTCATCTTCACTCTCCAATGGTGAATGGGGAAGGAAAATACCCAGAAGGTGAGTTGAACCTTTTAGGAAATATTTTGCTCTGTGTCCCTTCCTGTCCACGTACACAATTTTTACTTTTAGTGGGAAATGGATTAGCACTTTTATTTAATTGAATTGCACATGGCCTTTGAATGCATAGATCCCTTGGCCAAATCTGGAATGTCAGCTCTTAAAAGAGAGAACTTCAATACAGGTTGAACCTTTTTAATCTAGTATTCTGTAGTCGGGCAGCTCCCAAGGTCTGGCACACTTTAAATTTGCCACAATTATTTTGTTGATCTGTCACTAGGATGGCACTGTTTGCAGTGCTGAGGTGCCAAACTTTATTTACACTTCAGCTGAGTGTTTTGATGATTCAGTCCCGTTAATTTCATCTATTCAGCTGTATTTTAGCCCTACAGAATGTTGTCCAAGCAACCAAGAGATACAGAAGATGGTGCTAGTGCTAAAAAGCCTAAACATATTAAATGAAACAATAAAAACCTTGTTTGCAAGCATTGATGGTTGTATTATTTCCTGTTCTAAGATAGCTAAGATAACACTACACTATGTAAGTAGAATTAGCATTTGCTTACATAGGAGGTCCCCTTCTAGGTCTTACGGGTCACTTCCTGTCAATGATCAAGTCCCATGCTTGCCTGTTAAGAGGTTCGACTGGTATTAACCTGATATTGTCAACCTCGAAAAATGAATTTCATAGTTGATTTCATTTGGAGTTCATTTATTACTGTTAATTTCATTTCGATTGATTCAGATCTCATCTTATCTCCCTTGCATCAGCTCCTTACCTCTGTGATTTTTAAAAATTATATTACCATTTGGCCTTGTGATGGATTAGCTACCATTTGTGCCTCTAGACTGAGGTTGCCCTCTCCCTCACCTTTTGTTGAGTATAATAAAGTGATGTTAAGTCACATTATATATATAATCCTAGTGTTATGTATGATTTCCTACTTGTAAAATATCAAAGTTATATTGATCAATTTTAGAATCCAAAACACTCACATGTATGTTCACTCAAGCCATTTTTTTGTGCTCTCCGTTAAATCATTCTTTTACTTCCAAGCCTCCCCTTCCCTCCTTCCTTCTTACAAAACAGAATAATTAAATTACATGTTCATCAGAAATTAACACAATAATGAAATTAAAAACCTTTCTTTTGTTCTTTTTAAAATCTCAGCTTGGCATGTCGAATACATCATCTCTGTCATACCTGTCTGTGCACAATCTGATTGAGAACAAAGAATATGCATTTAATTCCATTAATTTCTGATTAATATGTTATTTAACTGAACTTCTTATAAGAAAAAATAAATATACTTTTTTGAGCCTCTGTATGACTTTCAGAGACGTTTGGTTAATTGTTGCCATATATTTATGTACATCAAACCGAAGACCATTTTTCCATCTTCACTCGCAATCATCAAAATTTGCTGATTCATAAATTTTGCGTAAAAATCTGATTCCTTAACCGATCTCTCTTTTCAGACTGGCCTGATTACAGCAGCGACAACTCATCTGAAAGTGTCGTGGAAACTATTGTTGGAGGAGAGCCATTAGGAGAGGATCAAGTGCCACCTCCGTCCTCTGCTCAACAACAGTCAGCCACCTCTGTGCCTCCAACCAGCTATCATGAAAGTGAAACGCCTGCCCCATTGGAAAACAATCAAACAGCTAAAAGGATCATGGACTTGTTTTCTGAAATCGACAGCAACTTGTGCGATGCTGTTCCGTTTAACCGTAGGTTCCTGCCCTGCAAATATTGTACAGGAAACGTGCAGGAAGTGTAGGGGGGAAAGGGAAAAAGGGAGGGGGGTTCCTATTTATAGATGTATATTATATATACACATATCTCATAAACACCAGCCATTATCAAAAGAAAGAAAAAGTCTATTCAGAAACTCTAATCATTTCATATGCAAACTTTTATGGCAACTTTTATGGCAATTTGTTGGCAATAAAATGTTAATGAAGTTTTATCTTTTTTAGTGTTGAACTTGACCACAAGATTTGGCTGACTGCCGGAATATATCCTATTCAATTTTAGCCCCCCCCCCCTCACCACCTTTTTTTCCCCCCCTGCCTGTGTAACTGTTGATTCGGATGAAATGAGAAAAGCCCTGATTGTGTTCATCAAAAGCAGATTCAAAAAGTTAGGCAGTCCTACCCTATGTTTTGCGTGAAAAAACGGAGATTAACCTGTTCATGCCGGATGACAGATACACGTCATTGCAGTTTGATGGCGAACTCAATAAGATTTCCGTTTCATTGTGAGTGATTGTCCGCTCGGATAGCCTAATGTTTAGCCCATCTGCTTCACACACAGAAGGTCCCGGGTTGATTCTTGGTATGAGTTGAGTGGTGCAGAAAAATCTACATTAAGACAAATATCCTTGTAACTCAGCAGCTAATTGAGTACATTCTTAGCTATGTGATTACGGTGGAGGTATCCCTTTTGGTGAACTTGCATCCTACCAAGGGGATGATTATGAAAATTTGAAAAAAAACTGATCGTTATAAAGTCCTGGTCTTGACCAAACTTGAGACTTGCAAGGATCACTAAGCTGATGCTTACAACTGAAACTGGGACTTCATCACCGAATATCGTATTCGATTGGGTGTTGTCTCTTAAAGGATTGATGCTTTACCTTGTGATTGATGGTTACTCAATTCCTATCTATGAGTCAGGGTAGATATCTTGCAATGGATTACTTGACTAGATAACTTGCACAGGATCTTTTATCTTGCAATGGATATCTATCGCCATCTTCTGCAGTAAATGGGTTAATGCATGTAACCACGTCTCGCATGTTGGTGCAAAGTCAAGTAACTTATGAAACCTGCTGCAGATTTAGTTATCAAGAAGAATTAACATTACTGTGATACAAAATCTCATTTCTCTTCCTTTCATTTCTCCCTAATGTGTTTAAAAATAACTGATGGTTTTGAAATTGATATTAACTCACTTTGTCTACGATAGCCATTGTGTTTGCTGCGTTGTATATAAATACAATAAGTGCATTTCTATGTTATGAATGTTCGTGATTGGAAGACAAAAAACTCCTTTCAACCTCATTGAAGAGCAGAAATTGAAAGATTCAGTGCCTTGAAAGCTTTGACCATTTCTTCGAGTGAAAAATGGCTAGGAAAAAATCTTTAAACTCTTGTATAAGTGACCTCTTTAAAATTGCATCAAGTAGCATCATTATAAATGATTTTCTACTTGATTCTAACGGATTGTTGAAAGGACATAATTTGAATGGATTCTGTGTTGATATTCTTTGGGGCCAACTCATTGATCTTTAGTAATCATTTTTTTGTTGTTCATGTTGATTATTTGCTAACAAGATTCTGCCAACTGAAAAGAGAAATAATAATTAAGGTAATCCTTGCTTACGCAGTCCTAAAATACGGTTGCATATCACAGGCTTTAAGATGGCTAAATTTAGCTAGATATCTCATTTCCAGCTAACTTTTTAGCTGAAAATATTACACTCAAAATTCTTTTTGTATTTCAATGACTTGGTTTAAAGTGTTGTTTTCTTTGATTTTTCACCGTGAATAGGTAGGTGTGTGGCAGAAAAATTTCACACTGGCACCTACTGGATGTAAAAAAAAATGGTGAAAAAAAAAGAATTCATTGAGGAAAAAAAAAAGAAGTAAAATGAAAGGTTATACTGGCTACGTATGACTTGGTGTGCATATCTGAGTGATATTAGCCATTTTTATGAGACTGTACTCAAGGGCTGTGTAAGCGAGGATTACCAGAATTAGATTAGAATTGTTACTAAGAAAGCAAAAAAACTCATTTCTAATCTTATTAATTAACATATCATCTTCCTTTGATTGACATCTGTGTATTGAATAAAAAAAAATTGATATTGATTGAAATACAAAAATTGGTTAACTGTAAACACTCTGCATTCTTTTTCAAGGGCGCCAAGATGTTGTGCACTTCATAACTTTGAAAGCCTTTAACTTGTGTGTTTGGTCATTTGTTACTGAAATTGACATGACAACACAACTGCTAAATTCAAATACTCTATCATTTGGTGATCAGAGATGCCCTGCAGCGATAGGACAAACTTATTGCTCTGCAAATGAGTTCACCCACAGAGTGCTAAAGTTGAAAAAAAAAAAATGAGAAGTATACGTTGTAGGTTGGGTTAGTTTACTCTCTTGGCTTGACTATTCATAAAGGTGGAAGGGATGTATGTATACATGTGTGTGTGTGTACTGCTATTGTTTCTTGAGTTGTTGTCTACAAGTATTGAAAGACTTGCCTAAGGTCTACATTCCTGTTTTTCTACTGAAATTCAAACAAGCTATGGCATGTTACAAAGCCAAAGTCTTTCATCAAATTAAAGAAAATTATAATTACAGGTCTCCCCTGTTATAAGGCGGTTCGTTGAAGTGCAGGTGGATGGTAGATCCCCGAAAATTAATCTAGCTCCGAAATAGCTAGATTTAGCCACAAAATAGCTAAATTGATCGCAGTTCTCTTAAAACGTGTTTTTATCTTTCTTAAGCCCCAACACCTGCGTTATAAAGGGGCACTCCTGTGTTTATTTCTGAATAAAATGCAAGTTGTTGATGAAGTAGAGAAAAGGCCTTTAACTTATGAGTCATGATGAAAAGTATTCTTTATCAAAAATGGATTTCTAATGAACTTGAGAAAAATAAAATAACTTTATATTAGAAATTGACTTTTCACTACTTTTTAGTTGGCAAAAGATTTCTCTGCTGTTTGGTGAATTTGGTTTCAGTTTGTAATTCTGGTTTTATGCCTGTTTTAATATGTTGCTTCTTTGAGGGAAAAAGAAAAAAGACCAGGACAAAAAAGGCACAATCAGAAAAAGAGGATTTTCCATTGTACTCATTACATTCCTTATATATATATATATATATATATATAAATAACATCTCTACCAGAGTAGCAATAGGTAAGCCATTGCATGTAAGTGTGCTCCACAAATTGCGAACTTGTGTTAGACTAAGCAAGAAATAAGTAATTACATACTAGAATTTATGGGAAATTCAGTTCATGAACCCAAGTTGTGGAGTGGGGAAATTTTTCTATGAATTTTTGAAATCTAAAAAGAACAAATTACATGATTTTTTTTTTTTTTTGAAACCCCAAATTCTCTATGGTACTTAGTCTTTAAAAGATAAAAAATGGTTTATAGTCGAATGACCATCATCACTAGCTTAATAGCCAATCCTGAGCTGAGGGGGTCTGTAAAGAAATTGGCAATTGTTTGGTAGGGATTGTTTTTCTTCTTTCTCTTTCTCTTTCTCTCCAGTCTCTGACATAAGAAATGCAGAATGTTGAATCGGGTATCCAGTACCAATTAAGGGTGGTTTTAAATTAGCCTCAGTGCGTATTCTGCACATTATAAGCTTCATTTTGGTGCTCACTCCATCTTGATAGCTTATGTGGTTGCTAAGATATGGAACATTTAGTTTCGGTACTCGGGGAAATGTTCTAACCAAAGTTGAAAGTATACTATTATAGTAATGCGGCCTCATAAAAACTAATTAAAATGTGTTTTGGATTATTAAACATCTATATTTTCAACGGGAATCTTTAGATAAGGTATTTATTAAGTTATTTTTGATAAAACCTGATAATCATCAAAAATTACCTGCTCTAGCTATTTTCAGCTCTAGCCCAATACTAACCCGACGTGCGGGGTCACATACATTGAAAGTAGAAAAAGGAATATTTCCATCATCTTTAAGAATTCAAAGACTGCTGTTGCCTTCTGCACATTCTACCAGAAAACGATGGATTGATAGTTTGTAAATTCCATATTCAAGTACAGAGGAATAAAAACCTGACCATTTGTGTTCAAATCCTGAAGTAAGCAGTGGATCATAGTGTTTTTTTTTCTTCACAGTATATATTACTCTTAATATTCTGTTTCTTATTAGGATTGTTAAAACATTCATAATGCCTTTTTTGATAATTTTCATAACGCACACGTGTGGTATGTTCAATATTCTTGTAAAAGACCTGAATAAGTATAAATATAAGTATATATTTGAGTTTTAATCAGTATTTTTGTTGCTGTATATATGTACATCATTGTTTTTATGAATTGAAATAAATTCATTTCTTCAGAATTTTCATTAAAAAGAAAAAGGAAGTTCATCTTTCTTCCATGATTAATTTACCGTGCTGTCAAAAATGACAGCATATATGAAATATATAGATACACACGGCACTTTATATACACTGTCAAAAACTGATGGTGTATATGAAATATATGGATTTACATGGTATTTTTTATACATGGATAATAGATTTGCATTGCAGTGAGATTGGAGAGCAGCGTTCTGTTTTATTTGTTTTTATTGCATTTTATATAATTATTGAAATTCAGCTTTTTTATTGCCTCATCAGAACATAAAATTTTATTTTACTACATCAGTTGCACCCTTAGCATGACAAACATGTGTTGATTAACAAAAATCCCTTGTACACAGCTCCAATTCTGTGACTTTTCTCACCACAGTTACAAGTCCATGATTCATCACAGAGTTATTATAAGTGTACAATAACAAGCTCTGCTGATGATTGCTACTTACACTAAGTACTATAGACACGGTAGGAAGTGAGACGGAAAAAAATTAGAATTGGGTAGTCTAATAAGAGGGTACAAAGGGAGAGGGAAGAAAATAAAGTTGGATATTTCAAAAGGAGTAGGAAGGGAGGCGGTTTGATGGCTGCTACTGCTACTATGTGTGACACGTGACTCCTGAAGACCAGCAAGTTACTCAACTCTCTGCGTTCATCTTTATTTAACAAAGAGTGCTCGCTGTAGAAGTAAAATTTGCTGTTTAGCCTCGCAAGACATCTTAAAGGAATTTGTATGTGTCTCAGTGTGTATATGTACCGCGATCATTCAACAACTGGCCATTTTACGAAGTTGATATTAGAACACAAGGCAGTGCTGTGTCAAGTTTGGAATTGTTTGAGTCAGCGGTTCTCAAGAAATCTACGAAAATTCAAGTTCCAATTGACTTCCGCTCTTTGAAATTATTTAAATTAGGATACAGAATATCTAAATTTCCAACACTGAGAAGTATTTCCATACAAGCGGACGGAAATTTATTTCACATGATAATTATGGTTGGCTTCTCCACACACCATAATTTCCAGCCCCTTCCAAACAATCACCTTTCGAACAGACAGTGTCCTTGTACCTTCGGAGATTTCAACTAATTTGTCCAGTTCTAGGGACCCTCGTTCCCTACGTAGCACCTAGGGTCATGTTCATTACCTGATGCCTGAGGCGTCCCCAAAAAAGGAAGTGCGGATAGAACTGGACTATTTTTGGAATCACTCATAAATATACACGTGAGGAACTCCTAACTAAACCTGATCTTGTGCCATATTTCACCTTCGTTGCGAAGAGGATAAATATCGTCTCGCAAAATATTGCTGAAGAGTTCGATTCTCTCTGGATTGTCGAAAAATCTGGCTTAGTGCCCGAGTCTACAGAGACTGCCTTGATATCTCATTCTCATGTCGAATGCCTTGTATGATTTTCTTCCTCTATTTTATTGTTAAAAAAAATAAATCATTTAGTTTGTATCGAAAACTACCGCATTTAAAGTTTCTACCTCTTTTTTTTTTTTTTTTTTTCAAGTGTCAAAATCTTAATGTTTGAACGAATGAGATCCGAAGTGACCATATTTGGCCTCCGAGGCGCCTTCTCACTTGTCCAGTTTACACCAGCCAAGGCCACATATTCCTCGTAACCTCTACACCTAGACGATTAAATCGTTTCTCTTTTATCGCTGGTCTCACATTCCATGGCTCTCACACCAATAGAAAACAAAACAAAACAAAACAAAACACAATGGTCTTAAAATCGTGCAACGCAATTTTTTGTTCCGGGATATTGGGTATTATTTTTTTAATTCCATTTGTGTAAAAAAAAAAAGAAGAAAGTATAGAAAATGCCGATTATTTCCTTCAAACTTAGCTCCAGTGACAAGGGCAGAGATATTCAAATGTAGTTGTTTTTCTTTGTGTTATTGAAAGAAAAAATGTGCGAATTCACCCATTGTCAAATTGGAAATAAGTAGATTTCAAATTTTCACTGTTCTGGTTGCAAAAACGAAGTCTGAAGAGAACAATTGACATTTTCTGTACTTTTTAGACATAATTAATTAGAAAATAACACTAATTACCCAGGAACAAAGATAAAAATAAGTTGCACAGTGTAATAGAACCAGGTATTAGTGTAACTTTATCAACGGCAAATGTCGGTGTACGGTTACCACGAGGGGTTGGCATATCTGCTACTCGGGGAATAGAAACCGGTTTGGGTTACACTGCACCATTAAATATAGACGTGCAATCATATTTTGCTGGTAGCTAATTTTGCCCACCAATCAGGTCCTGTGCACTGATGTCGATATCAAAGCTTTCTCTTAAACAAACAAATAATAATTTCGCTTACCATATTGCCATGCGATCGATTGGAATTGTTATACAAACATGATATTCAGAAGTAAGAAGATATTTTTGTAGAAGTCCTCATTGTATTTTCCCAAGGACACTATCTTTGTAAGCTAAGTCTTTTTTGGTCTTTTTTTTTTTTTAATCTGATACTCCCAAAACTTCGTCGTTATACTTACGTCATACCATTGGCTGCCCCTGTCGACAAGGTTATGCAGCAGGGTAAGGCCCTTCGTCTCCCATGTCTCACTCTTACAACGCCTGACCTTGGGAAACGCCTATCTCCAGTAACAGACTTAAAAAGGCTGATTAGAGCAGATTGTGATATGATGATATTTGGCTGAAATAAATGACTTGTTTAGTTTTACTTTCACGTGGCAAAATGGAGGTGAATGGTAACTATTGGTCTTGTGGGTGTGAAATATATATAGTTAACGCATCATACAAAAGGTATAACTATACAAGGTATCGATTAAATATTAACACAATAATGAAGCTAAAAGCCGTTAATTTGCTCTTTATTAAACAACCAGAATATTGGAAGTTTCTGAATGCACCTCAGACAGAAATCATAATGAACTCTTTCGTAATGGTGTGCAATATTCTGATCGATTTGTATGCTGAGTTTTATTACCATATTTAACATCCGTAAGACCAAGGATTTACATTACCTCCACTTTACTACGTGAAAGTAAAAGTCAACCCAGAGACTTGATCAACTGCTGGCCACGACTGGGCGAGTTTTTGTCGGGGTCGACGATCGTTATTGGCGTTCGTCAATGTCAATAGCCTCTGTCTGTTCCATCGTGACCTTGTGTTTCACTGAACCCAAGATTAGTGACCTTCCCTTGAGACATTCCAGTGGAGTCGTTACCCGATTAGACTATTAACCTCGAGGACATAATACATAGCTAGGTTAAGGATTATGGATATATCAACGAAGAAAGCGAGAAATGTTTTATCGCATGTCTTACAGAAGATCAAGTTTCTCTACTTTTATCAAGTTAGGTCTTCGCGTGAATCTTAATCCTTTCAATGTTACGCAAAGCTTTGAGCCATACATGGTTTGATTAGCAGGTAATTTTTTGCTGCTAAAAATATCAAACAAATACTTTAATTTTTCATTAGATGAAGTATTGTAAATGCTGCTGCTGCTGCTGATTATTATTATTATTATTATTATTATTATCATCATCATCATTATTATTATTATTATTATTATAATAATAATAATAATTTTAATTTTAATTTTAGTTTTTTTTGCAACTATTCAACTATATTTCAATTTTTATTACTTATTATCGCAATTAAACACGTGTAAGTTTCCCTAGACTCTGGCTAAGAGGGGCATGAGTTCGATTCTCCCTGAGAACTTATCCTTTATTCTGATCAGCGCTGTTAATTCATTTACTCACTGCCGCAAAAAATGAACAAATACTTCATTCTTCTAGACACACCACCCAAAACAAAGTAATGAAGGTGACTCACTTAAACACACAATTATCAGGCGTTTTGGGAGGGCAGGGGTGAAATCTACTATAATGATACGCTACGTGTATTTTTAAAAATTTATTTCTTTTCTTTAACACTCTAAAGAACATGAAAAAGGAGTGATGAATAGATGTATAAAAAAGCAGAAATTAAAGTTTCGTTCATTGACTAATGAAGTCATAATGTATGAAATAGTTGGACTATTTTCCCCGTCTATCTGTTATTGGTTTTAATCACCTCTCAGAGTACTTGCTCAATTGGAGTAGACACATCATATCCGTTTTTGTATAGCCGGGCTATGGTTTAGGTGTCAACTTCCGAGTTACTTCCCTTACAGTAGATTATTATTTTTTTTTCAAGAGTTTCCTCATGAAGAGAGGTTCTCAGATGCTATTGATATCGATTTTCGGTTGGCTTATTAGCTGACTATATCATACATAATGATCAACACACTCCATCTTTTCAGATATGAACGACTGAAATGTTCTTGTCTAATTCATTTCATTTTTACAGTTAGTGCAGTAAAGACTTGACAAAACATCAATTGCATATATGCTGTCATTGCTCAAGACAGAGGTACGTTAATTCCTAAATAAAACCGATGGTCAGATTTAAACTAATATTCTCATTGATTGGTTATTGATTTTGTCGGGGACACTCGTGATTTTAAGGATGTAGAAAAGAAAAGTTAACTTCTATCAATATGACACAAAAGGAAACAAAGAGGCCTTTGACATTTAACCTCTCTTCTCCTATGAACAGCTCCCCTCAGTAATTGATTCACTCGACCAGGGACACAGTTGAGTATTTGGGGACCCAGGGGGGCTTGGCTTCTTGAGGGGCCCCTAAAAGATTAAGTGAGATAACTGTATAATGTTAGAAGAAATGCAGCCGGTGAAGTACTATCCATAAAGCTTTGGGTGCCCCTTCCATTTTGGGGCTCGGTGAAGGGGGTGCTACACCCCAGAATTCAGCATTTCTCTCGTATGAAATCCCCTCAGAAATTATTTCGCATTACATGACTGAATAGAGAAGACATTTAGATGAATTTGCCTGCTTATTCAGAATTTATCATACGTCACGGGAAAATGCCTAGTGGGACATATATATCCCACCTTGATTTTAGTTCTTCAAAATATGGACATTTTTTTCAATTCAAAAGGGTTTTTAAAAAATGAACCTAAAACATGTTAATTTCCATTTCTTCCGGCATTATATAAAAATTAGCGCGTTTTGGCTCTAAAAAATACCTTTTTAAAAATTGAGGCTTCAAGTACCTTGATAGGTTAGTCTTCAAAGAGTTAATAAATAGCATAGTGTCCACGAGTTAAAGATGTGTTCTTAGATGTGCCCCATAAGATGCTTTCCGGTCGGTCTGTCAGTCGGTCCAAATTAAGTTAAACAACGGAAAGAGGAAGGAAAAAAGAGGTATGATTTCATTAAAAGACGTGACGACATGGAAAATGTATCATCTACTCCGATCTTTTTTTACCAGCTGCCAATGATGTCATTATAGAATATCCAAGGTCTGCATAAAAGCCAAAATGACTAAAAATAGCCATTTACGATTGCAGAATATTTATATACCTCAATATTTTACAAGTATGAGAATCAATCGACTCCAAGAAAGATTACTTGCTCTTCTTCCTACTGCTGCTAGTACCACAGATGGTGTACACATCGTTGAACTTATGGTGCTTATTTAATAAAATCGCTATTTGACTGAATTGTATGTTTATTGCCTACGTTCAGTTTTAATTGAAATTTCCATTAGTAACACTCTGTAAATTGTAGCTTCTTGTAGCACCAGCAGCATAAGTGGGGATTCGGGGGCTCTTCTCTCCGAGGGAACCCAACCTCCAACATTTAGTGCAATGTTTCCCAACACGGGGACTACAGACCTCTGCGGATCTAAAAAAAAAGTAAAACTGAGGGTCCATGGGTAGACCTTTCAAAATTTGGGGTCCGTGATTTTGTTGAGTAGGCAGGTCAATCAAAAACAATAATATAGCTAAAGATTTGGGGGCCCTGGTGGCGGGGATGGGGCTTTGGTTCCTTGTGGACCCTCTCCAACTTTTAGTGAGATTTGTTATTGTATACTGTGAGTAGCAAAGCTGTAGGTGAAATATTCATGACACTTTCCAGTCCCACTCCATTTGGGGCCTAGCGGACGATTTAAAATCGCCCCCTCCCTCTGATGTAGCATGAATTTTTTTTCAGTTCAAAACTATTGGAATAGAATTAACTGATTGTCGCTTATGCAAATGTTTACTGAGATAAGTCTGGCACAGAGTCAAAGTAATGTTGAACGAAGAGTTGTGGTCATTCAGTGCAAGATAAAAGCCCATTTACATTGCAGGATAAAAGCCCTGACACATAGGGCTCATTACACTAACGTATGGTCTGCGAGACAAGTTTTCTAACCGAAATTCTGTGGCAAGCGCCCTATAGTATGAAACCCCAAACCTGATTAGACAACCAAAAACCTACACAAATTGTGCAATGCACAAATAAATCCTTCAACAACGGCAGATGGCAAAAAGTCATAGATATCCATTACAAGATAAAAAGCCTTTTTCCATTGCAAGTAACCATTGCAAGATGAAAGCCCTGACTCAAAGATAAAAACAACATTGCTCTCGATCACAAGAACTCGGACATTTTCTTGAGTTATTCATAGAACGGCAATGGATGAAAAATTCCGTCATTCGCAGTTAATGGGGTAAGGATACTTGACGGCGAAAACGATCGGTAAGAATCAAGAGGCAGTTGCGATGTCTGCATCAAACAGATCTTTTTATTAAATTTTTACCTCCATCCGAGGAGATTCATATTTCCCCGCTGCCAGGGCCGGCTCAAGACTATGTTTGGCTGAATTTGGATGCCCATCCACGCCGCCTTTGCGGACCCCACATTCTTGTGAGCCATCTGGTGGCCACGGGGGCCTTAAGCGGGCGCTTAGTTTGCTTGGTTCGCTTACGCCTCGGGTCGATTCTGCCCACTGCCAACCGTGAATCATTTCTCAGCTGTGTGCACTTACGTTGGCAGACAGACAGGCGCCGTGAGCAACCAACGCATTAAGGAAAATTCAACTGTGCACAAAAATCAGATGAAAACAAAAGCAAAAAACAAAAAACAACCTGTCACATCAATGAAAAGGCTTGTCTTGTTCATCATGCCAAAGGAAGCCTTGAATCTTTGAGAATATATAGCGATCACAGCCATGGGCATCCGTTGGAGCGGACGCAAACTCGGCATTTACATACCCTCTAGATCAGGCCCTCTCGTCGAGGGTGAGGGGCTTCAAAGTTGGGACCTTATAGTCAACAAACGATAATAGTGCAGTACACTTATTTTATGTAACCCCAACGACGTTCTGATGTAAAAAAAAAAAAAAAAAAAAAAACTATAATTATTATTTGCTGGTACTCACTCCATCGTGTCACACCGGGGTCAGGTTATGCTTCTCCGTCAACGGTCGAATGCATTAACTGACATCTGGAACCATACAGTGGGTCGTACTCGCTTACACTACAAATGCCGGTTGGAACGCCCATCGCGTAACTGGGTTGCCTCAAAGATGTATTCCGAATACACCGTTTTTAACCCACTATGGAAATAAATTCCTTTGCCCACCATCCATATATCGTTAATATTCCGTCGCTAATACAAATCATTCTCAGAACGCTGTAAATGAAAATCAAAACATGGAAGAAATAAACTTCAGGTATGTTTTTCGGAGTTATTTTCATCCTTTATTTACAAACAGATTTTCACGATTTTCGAAAACTGTACGTTTCTATGAACACTTTCCGAAGGCCAAAAAGGCGTGAAGCAAAGTAACAATTGCCATTAATTCATTCAGAAAATTGGGGGGGGGGTCCCAAGCTCCAAAATATGGTGGCGGTGGTGGTGGTATATTAAGACGTGTCTTCGGGGGTGCTTGCGGATACTGGAGACTGGAGGGCAAGAGAGTTCGCTCTGCTTCTATGACGGTTCCCTGCAAAAGAAACACTGAACGCTATTTTCGCTTTTCGACTTTTCTTTCGAAAAGGCGGGAAAGTGGTGTAAAGCGAGCATTCGAAAAGTATGTTATACCTTTACGTAAAAGGAGAGAGAAAATATTGATAAAAATATTGCTTGAATGTTTTGCTGTCGTCATGGCATAGTTTAATCGTGATTTTGACAGAGGCGTAGCTGGAGGTGCTATTTGGAAACGCAACTGGGCACTTAATGATGGGGACTCAAAAAGCTTTATGAATACTAATTCACTTACTGCATTTGGTAAAGACAAATCTCACTAAATGTTAGAGGGACCCTAAAGGAGCAAAGCCCCCCCCCCCCCCAGGCCCCCAAATCTCTAGCTACGCCTTTGTAGTTCGATCGAGCCGGAACGGAACGAGTATCGAAACCAAGAGGCGTAAATAAAGTCAGAAACGAAGGGCAAAAGTGAAAAGAAAAATAATTCTGACCAAAATCGATGTATCGTAATCGTTATTGCCTATCAGAGAAGAAATAGAAATAGAAACGACTGACGTGTGAAAGATAACTTGAGGCTGAAGAGGTTTAGAGAAGAATTTCCTTTTTTATTATTACTTGATTTTTGACGATGTCTGTAACATTTTGGAATTTAAAAAGATTCAAGATCGACCAGAAGTCCAGGAAAAATCAAGAAAAAGAACAGACTGTTCAAAACCTGCAACGTCGTTTACAAAGTTTTTGACTTTTGGTTATATTTGTCAACATTTTTTTTTCGTAATAAAACTATCAGTTTCCAATTGATTTTAAAAAAAAGGAGAAGAATAACTTATCATTGCAGTCAATAATTGAACCACCGTAGCGTCAAAATTTGAAGTCATGTTACAAAATTCCATCGAATAATAGCTAGATAAAGTTCTATTCAAGACATCACTGGCGTTTTCCACTGGAAATGTCTGAAATAGAGTAAAATCATCTAGAAACATTCAGGTTCTGAAGATTATGGTCATTGGTATTAAACTTGTAAAAAATAAGCCCCCTGTAAAAAAAAAAAAAAAAAGATAAAATGGCTTAAAAAAATTAGAATGGGTCTAGTGGAGTACTGATGGCAATTTTCAAGTCTGTAGCCAAAACGGTATGGTCGGGAGCGCTGGATCACAAACACATGCACATATAAAAATAGATAGAGCTCGTCACCACCTTTGGTGGCTGTGGTTGTTCAATATAATGCCGTTAAGATATGTAAAAAATGTCTCAGCTTCTTGAATTACAAACACATTTTGTTTCAGATTCTTTCATTTTCAATTAATTAAAAAAAAAGAATGATATGACGTAGTGTGACGTAAAGAGAAAAAAAAAATATTCTTTTTTTTTCGCCCATTCTGTCTTTCCTTCCTGCCCTATGAACACTTTCAACATTTTCCAATTTGGTCAGAAAGAAAGTGATTATGGCATTCATAATGCACGTCGACGCTTGTCGCAGGTAAAAAAAAAAAAGATTTATTTGTCACGAAGAATTTAATTGAAAACTCTCCTTCCTTGTACAAAAGGAGAGGGAGTCTTTCAGTCACTATTTTTGTGTTTTCTTACTTGGAGGCCGAGAAATGGAAACAGAATCAGACAATTCCAATTAATTGAAAGGTTGATGTTCTTATTATATCAAAGACGTCCTCATTTTCTTGTATGATTGTTTTTATATTTAAAAAGGCGCTGAATTAGAATCCTCGAAAAGAATTGTCGACCAATCATGATTATCTCCCTTTAACTGATTCATCGCACAAACCCGACCAATGTAAGTTCGGATAAGATTTCATACACAACAAAATTGCTCATGTAGGCGCAGATCCAGGAAGTGTGTGTGTGCGGTGGTGTGTGTGTGTGTGGGGGGGGGGTATGCCCCCTCCTCCTCCCAGAACTAAACACAACTGAATTTTTTTTATTATCCGGATAGAGAAATATAATGAATAATAATAACTTGAATAATTCCGGGTAATGATAAACAAACCTTGAAAACAAAAATATATTACACCCATTGTCTAATTAAACAGATGAAGTGAAAACAGAATAGACCTCCTCTCAAAATCCTGAATCTGCCTCTGTTGTGGATAAATAAATCTTCTTTAAAAATCGCTGTCTGTAAAATGTGTGATTTTTGCCATCCTTTGTAAACTTCTCTCTGAGTAATTTAATCATTTTACTAGAATATTAAAAAAAAAAGGTAATGAAATGGTTAACATACAAATGAAATCATCTCTCGTTTATTAAAAAACCGAAGAGACAAAGTATAGATCGAATATCGTATCTTTCTTCCCAGTTTTTAACATATTTTGATTAATTACTTCACTCTCTTTGAAGTATCAATTCAATTCAAGACAGTTTCAAATGATTTTGGCCACTTAAAAAGTTTTGACATAGGAAAAGGCCTGTTCCAGGTGAGACAAAAATTCTCATGAAATGCAACCAAAATCATTTCCACTGAAATAGTTGAGGGCATAAATTTGAAAAATTATTCAAAAAAGATGCTAGATTGTCTAATTATGAACAATTTCAAAGTCTTATTTACTTTATCAGGTGAAACTTTCATTTATACTGAGAGGATTTATGCAAGACCTTTGATTCTCGAACTTTCAGTTTTCTGAATTACGCAGGAACTCAATTCTAAAAATCCACACGTATAATAGTTAGTAACGAATTTTTTAATCCTGTCACGGTAAGGGACGTAACTGTCATGGTAAAAAAGAATTACATGTTCTGAAGATAGAAAAAAAGTTCAATTTAGAGAATAATAATAAGTGATGAAAACAAAAACAAGAAAATAAAATATTAACAGAACACCATTTCCCAACCTCACTACAATGCAAGTCTCTATAATCAACGTATAAGAAATGACTTGTGTATCCATATATATATATATATATATATATATATATATATATATATATATATATATATATATATATATATATATATATATATATTATAATAATATATTAATAATATAAAGCAACTTCTGATATGTAATGGATTCATTTCATAGAGTGCTCGATACATATAACTTTCTACTATTGAAGTTAAGTTGTTTTAGAGTAGAGCTGGGAACAAATAGTAGAATTTGGATTCGCCACACAAACTAGCTCATGTTTCTGCTCTCTCCAGGCCTCATCAGCTCATATATATATATATATATATATATATATATATATATATATATATATATATATATATATACGCCGTATTTCCAACTGAACGGGTAAACTAGTAAGTAGTTATGAAACGCAACGAAAAGTTATCTATTTCGGTTGAATAACGATTTTCTTGGATTCTTCAAGACAGCATTTTTATTCTGTTAACAAAAATAATAAACAGACATCTATGACGCAGATAGTCAAGATTTTTAAGACGGTAAATAAACGGCGTAATTATTTGTTTTGCTCGTGTATTTGCGGCATTCAGATGACACTCCTCCTCCTCTCTTTCTCTTCAGCCCCAATTATACAAAAGTAACAGAAATAGTAGTTTTAAGAATGTTGCTCTGGATCGCATTTACTTGTAAGTGTAACTTTCTCCGCGGAAAAAATTATATCAGACTCGCTGGTCGGAAATAGGGAAAAATGAGCAGTATTCTTGCAAAAAAACAAACAAAAAATATAAAAAAATAAGAGTTCAATTTCCTTTCTTGAAAGGTTGCAAAATTTCCTTTTTCTTTTATAATATTTTGTTTTTTAAAGGCACAATTAAATTTCTATGAGAAACGGCGAATTCAATAAACAGACGATTGATTAAATATTCAAACATTTTTATTGTTATTACAAAATATCTATTTTTCAACAAATTAGAATGCGTTCAGATCATTGAAACGTGAGGTGTGAAACAACAAAGATAAAGATACTAGTCAGAATTTTGCCATAAACGCTTATCAATTTTAATGATTATTTATTATGATACCCGGCCGAAATGTCGAAAAAACTACCCCGATTTTTTTTTTTTTTCGTAAAACAAATATGTGCCGCTCTCGGCTGGAGATGAGTTATGTATCAAAGTGTGTCGTTTGCACCATAATTTTGTCCAATAAATTAGGGAAGGTCACTAAAATAGAGACAAGATAGAACGTGCGGAGGGAGCTGCAAAAAAGCTTTATAAATAGTTGTTCACCTACTGCATTTTTACTGACAAATCTCACTAAATGTTGGATGGGGGCCCTCAATGAGCCAAGCCTCCCGGGCCCTAAATCTCAAGCCACGCCTCTGGTAGAAGGCACATTAATTCCACTTTTATGCGAAAGAAATTAACATCAGAGTAATTGGCAACTGCGAAAACAAACAAACACACACACACACCTACGATATCATATAAACTCACTGAGAATTCCCCCTTTCTTTCTCTCACACACACAATAGCGAGCGAGCCTGATTTGTGTACCTATTATGGTCAGCCAGGCTTACGTTCATCATATCAGCTGGTCAGTCAACTGACAGTGGCCTGTCGGTAATGATGTTATGATAAAAGTGTGGGGGCTTCGGGCGAGACACACCTCCAATTTACAGAAAAGCGTCTTGTTCTTATTAGGGGAGCGGTTATTGAATGTCTAAGTATAGTTATTTTCTTCAAACTTTGATAACTCGCGTCTAAGGCAAGGCCACGCCTATATTTACTTGGAATGATCGTACTAGTCTATTTGCTTCTCAATGGTACGGAGCAGAGTTGCCAAATTAGCCGTTTTCTGGCTTGATCTGGCTAGATTTTTTCTAAGTTAGCCGATAAAAAATTACGATAGTTAACTGAATCTGGTAAAATCAATAGAAGTCAATGTTCAGAGTTTATAATAATTAGTTCTTCAGTCTCAGTATATAGGTATATAATTGTTAACTGGATTTTAAATGAGTGTATATGTATATATATGTACATCTAAAATAAGTAAGATTCAGCCAAGTTTAGCTATTTTTGATGACACTTTTACCTATAAATAACACGCCATACTTGGCAACAGTGGATGCTCGTTCGGGTGTTGAAACAAAAGCAATAGACAAGCCGGCCGGGTAGGAGCCCCAAATTTCCTGTGTTGTGCGCGCCTTTTTTTCTAAATCTGCACTTTTGTTGATGTCAAACAAAACGTTCAAGACATCCCTTTGTTTGCAATCTTCCTTTCTTCCTTTCCTTCTTTCTTTCTTTCTTTCTTTTTCTCTTCACAACGAATATCATAAATTGTGTAATTTTCCACGTGCGTCTTCCTCGGCATTTTAGCTCGGCATTGTCAGCATCGTCTGTGTTTCCCCTCGAACCCAATATAGTTTAGTGAGTTTTAAGGAATGGGTCGTAATTATAAATTGAGTATTTAAAATACAATTTTCTTTTTTTTTTTCTCCCTTTCACCTGGCTTTTATCAAAGGAAAGAAAATCTTTTTGGCCTCGAGCCGATTTGGTCGAAGCACACAAATGATGAAATAAAATGGACCCCCTTTCTCGCCTTCCCTCTCTTTAAACCGAGATTATATCCCTTTGATCGATAGGATACACCTTGATAATCTAATCTCCTCGTTTGTATTTTTGACATAGGGAGAAATCCCCTAAAATTTCCGTTTGAAAAATGGAGATCTTATTTACATCTTTTATCAAAGACAGTAGCACTCCCCCCCAGCCCCAAATAAACGGACCCCGAATTTCACAGTAGTAGCTCAAACCATTATTTAAATGCAATTTTTTGGTCGGCCCTGAACTAGCATGAGGGAAGGAAAAGGCAGATTTATCCGACCGAGCTCCTAAATAATTTCCACTCTCTCTCTCTCTCTCTCTCTTCGAACAATACTATTTACTGTTCTTTTTACTTCAATTGCTGTTCGTAACTAACACTGACTATCATTCGTTCGCCCCATATAGTGCCTTTCTACACGAGGGGGGTAGAAAAGCCCTTCAGAAAATGAGATATGTTGGAAAGTTAGGAACCGAGGAGAAGAAGAGCCGTCGTTGTCAGTCGATTCGCTTGGCTGACTCAGCTTCAGCAAGCCAACCCGAATATGGACTTCGTTTTTATCAATCTTATCACGTGATAACACAAGGCAATGTTTTTATCTTCTTTTTTTTTTCTTCTCTTGACTTGAGTCAAATATACAAGTTCGTATGTTATAAATAGTCATACATAGGGTTTAATTTAAAACGATTTGTACAACATTCGAATTAAGCGTTGACATTCCGCCCCGAAATATATTTGTGCGAAAATTTCGATCATTTTTTTTGCCTCTAAAAAGTTACTTGAAAATTAGCAAGAATCTCCAACTTTTCAATTAAATAAAAATAAACATTACCTCTAAATAAAAAACAACAATTTACTTTCGAAATGACGTTATCATAAATTACGAATTCAATTTCTTTTATCAATGTTTTATTCAACTTTCTGATGGCAATAAAACTTTTTTTAAAAATAAGGTGAAAAATTTCCATTATAATGTCATTTGGCGATTGACGTGATTTAAAAAAATAATAGGCAAGAGAAAGACGTATTTCTCAGAGTAAAATATTTACTATGATTATACACCATGAGTATTTCCATATTCGTTTTTTTTGTCTGTAACACCCTGAATCAATTAAATAATCATCTGTGAAATGTTCAGTAGAAATTAAATGAATTCGACGAAAACATTCATTCAAAGACTCGCATGTTAGAACCTTCTGATAGTAGTAAGGACTAAACAAAATATCATTTCAATACATGCCATTATTTTTGATGGTACGGATAGACTCATCTGCAACTAAAAACGTATCCCCCCGGGGGGGGGGGGTCATGGAGTTTGACCAAGGCGAGGGGTCTAATTGGGAAAACCTCTTGAGCAGCGGGATATACCCAAATGGAAGATAAGTTTTCACAAATAAATACGTGAAAAACAAAACAAAACAAAATGAATTTTAAACAGCAATGTATTTAAGGTGAATAATTGATTTTCGTTAGATTATTTGGGATTTTTATCTCTGAATTTTCTAGATATCTACAGTATTTTTCTAATTGTATTTCGCCCCAAGTGGGGGTTGGTCCAGACCACTGGACCTCCTTCCTCGGATCTGCACCTGTTTCCTCTAGACTAAAAAATCTCCCCAATTCTTTGTTTTTATCTGATTCGTTCTGATAGAAATCATTTTGGGGTTTGACAATGATTCGATCTTATTTGGGCCGATTTGTAAAAGCCGAATAACTAGAATCAATCATTTTTATTAAGAGATAAATTTGTGCCTAGAAGATAGAAACAAGTACCAGGGCCATCTTCAGAATATTTGTGCCCCCTCCCCCCGGCAAAACAGTGTACTGGGGCGCCTAACTCGCCTCGCCCTAACGAATTAAACTTGAGCTTTTTATTTTTCTATTTGAATTTCGGCACCCCTTGAATCGGGGGACCCCAGGGCATCTTCTAATTGTAACCATGCCATAATACGGGATTTCTATCAACAAGTCTGTTTACACCAACTTTCCAACTGGTAATGTTTCAACATCGGAAGTTGATAGGAAGGAAAGACTGACGGGTCATAAAGAGTTAAGGTCACGAATGCTTAGGGGTGGGGCTCGACGTATTTTTAAAAAATCTCTCTACAAGGCAAGCACGGGAAAGCCTGGACGCGTACACTCTAACACACGCGTGAGCGAGCGCGCTATATGTTCGGTTTTACGAGGGGTAGATTCAAGGTTTTGAGCAGGATGGGCTCCGAACAGAAAAATATTTTTACACAAATATACTTAAAAAAAGGAAGAGAAATTAAACATTGTGATGGTAGTATGTGAGCTGTCATTTTTTTACATGCATTTGAGTCGTAGTACTTTATAATTGACAAAAAGAAAACAAAACAAAACAAAAAAAACACGAAAGGAATTTGCCAAAAAACTAAACACAAAAAATTATAAAGAATAAAACAAGAGAAAAAAATGAAAGAACAAAATAATATTTTTTGCCCTTTAGCTTAAATTCATGAAAGCTTGAAATTATCAGCGTTTTTAAAACTTCAATGGCAATGGGCAGGCCATGTTCTGAGAATGAAAGACAACCGATGGACATCATGGCTAACAACATCGATCCCCATCCCCAGAGATCACATGCGAAACCGAGGCCGACAGAATACAAGATAGAGAGATGAACTAGACAAATTTAGAAAATACTGGCTCCGTGATGCCCATGATAAAGAAGTGTGGCGAATCCTGGGTAAGGTCTATGTCCAACGACGGACGTAGAAATGATGATGATGATGATGATGATGATGATGATGATGATGATGATGATGATGATGATGATGATGATGATGATAATGATGATGATGATGATGATGTTTTGCTCGAACCGACGGTGGGGTTCGGGAGTATTGGACCTCTTCTAGTTCTTTATACAATTTTTTCCCTTTTTACTTCAAAGTTTATTTAGTCAAACACTGAAAGGAGATATTGAGTGCTTTGAGAAGTTTTTTTTTTTTCATGATTAAAACAACCAAAATGAGATATCTGTAAATTTGATCACAAGGAAAGGGTTGGTGTTGTGACGATCTTGACCGACATTCACCAGAATAAATATGTACGATATTCCAGAGTGTCTATTTAACCGATAATTTTTATGAAGCAACTCTTTGAATCTAAATCTTGCCACAAACAAGGTTGCTGACCAAGATCACTCTTAGGATTCTAAACAAATTCACTCAGCGTCTACACGAACCCCCACTTACAATGAGACACAAAGAAGTATATCCTAAATATTTACCATGATTAGCTGAGTATAGAATTTCAGGGCCCCTAAACTCGTGGGATCCCCGGGCAATTGCTCAACGTGCTTTCCTGCTTTGGCCATTATCATTGAAATTTCTTCCCTCTGGACACGAACACGGACTCTAAGGGGGCACCCAACCAAGAACTAAACTATTTCAGCTACCAGGCAAGTTGAGATAGCAAAGAATGAATGACGCCAGTCATCGGTGATTGCATCCAGGTAAAAACAAGGATTTCGAATGAAGACTTTCAAGGTAGGCAGGCACCTTTCTCTTGGAAGATAGGATAACCCAAGCTTTGTAAACATCTGCAACCTACATTATTCTTGACTTCAATGATAAAGGGTGAACCTGGTTCCTAGTGATCCGTCTCTCAGGCAGCACCTCCCTATTACACTGAAAGAGATGGGGCCAGCGGGTATGGCCTCGCGCTTCTAGCCAAATAGACTGGACAGAATCTCTCCTTACCCACACATAGTCCCAACATTAAAACCATCCTTGGGTCTTATTAGTGCCCCTATATACGTTAGACATATGCATGAAATATCAGACTGTTCACATCTATCTATCTATCTATCTATCCAGAGCATGGGTATAAAGCATTTGTGTGCGCGCGCGCGCGCGCGCGTGTGTGTGTGTGTGTGTGTACGTGCATGTGTGCGTCCGTGCACTCAGTCTGTTTACTTTTATCTATCTCTCTCTCTTTATATAAATGTGCATGCGTGTGTGTCTGTGTGTATATATATATATATATACATATATATATATATATATATATATATATATATATATATATATACATATATATATATATATATATATATATATATATATATATCGGTCTGTCCCTATCTATCAATCTCAGTCTTTTCATTTATATCTGTTTATATATCTGTTCATATCTATCTACCTATCTATCTATCGCAGGCTGTTCATATCTATCTATCTATCGATCTATCTCAGTCTGTTCATATCTATCTTTTAACTATCCAGTCTATGCACGAAGCATCTGTGTGTGTGTGTGTGTAAGTGTAAGAGTGTTTGCGCTCGCGCGTGATTACTTGCTGAACTCTACAGGAATAAAAAAAAAAAAAAGAAAAAGAAAGAAAACCGCACTATCTCTCCAAAAATTCCTGATGAAGTTGATATATATATATCTTTCTCTCCTTCGATGGCATAGATTTCGGCCACACCATTCTCCTCACCACCACCGCTACCACCACCGCTAAGAACAACAACACCAACAAAAATGAACAAGAAAAATGTAGCGACTATAAGAATTCGATTCAATGCCAACTTCCTCAGCCTAAATTCCCCTGATGACCCCTGCTGTCAGGTGGCCATATTCCGCACACCTGCCTCTATAAAGAGGGGGTTGGAGGAAGAAGCCGAGGCGGAGGAGGACAAGAGAGGCTTGTAGTAAGAGGGACTTATATGGTTTGGTTGCCGTTCAGCGTGTGGCATCTCAACGCTAAAAAAAAAGATCTGTTGCCATGAGATATTAAGGCGCTTACCATTTGATTTTTATTTACTCACAAGAAAAATAATATTTTTCCTTGTAAGCATCAATAAAAAATGTCCCTCTTTCAATTTTTTTTAAATTTGAATAGATACGAAATATTTTGAATATGAATTCTGAAAGAAAATCATCAAACTTACTTCTTTTCATAATTATTATTATTTCTTGTTGCTACTAGTTTACCCTCATTTTTAGTTGCTTTTCATCGCAACTAAACTCTGTGGAGGTAAATAGTACAAAAAATTAATCATAACGATTTACAATTCTTCAACTAATAAAAATAAATGAATAGATAAATTGGATTACTTCTTTCCGATTCAAAATTTCAACTTTAATGCGATAAAAAGACTGTATAGAGGCGATGGTAAAAGTTGTTGGCGTTTGAGGGTTTGTGATGACGGGAGGAAATTTGAAAAGAAGTTGTTTTTTTTTTTGCTCTACAATAATGGAACACCCGAACGGAGATTATTCTTTCTTACCCAAACAACAAACTGGGGTCGGATGAATCTGTTATCTTTTAATATCGTTGAAGTAACTGGCCATCAGAGATTCTATAAACACGCTGTGATACGTAAGCACACATGTAAAACCAGAAGATTTTATCAGATATCGCTCCAAATTTGAAAGAGAAAAAAAAAAAAAGAAAAAAGAAATAGACCTCCAATGATAAATTTTCTGATCTGATAAATTCAATAGTCTTTGTTTGGTCCTGAAAATTGGGACTTTATTTATAGTAGTTTTTGGCACAATGTAGGGAAGATGGTCCCGATTAAAAAAATATCAAGTTTCACACCCCCGTTCATTCGATGTTTAAAACAGCGCACTAATAAAAAGAAATTAGAGGGTTGCTGAATGAAAACCGATATAGATACATTAATCATAATGTTATTGCTCAGAATAAATTAAATTGTAGAAAAGCTTTGTTGTGCTCCTTTGTTAAAAATTGACTGAACTATTATCTATCTATCTATCTATCTATCTATCTATCTATCTATCTATCTATTGGATAAGGTAATTCGGTTGAGGATCCAGTGTTGCTAAATACCACTAAGTACCACTAAGAGAAGGAAGGGATCATGTAGAGGTTGATATTCGATCATCAAAAAGATCGGCAACACGTTATTTCATGAGGTAATATTTATATATGACGTCAGCTCATCATTCATCCACTGTTGAAAGAGACGCAGACGCACGAATACGAACAAGGAATTCAAAGAACGTCAGAGTGTGAGAGGGATATCTATGATATTGTTTATATGGCTTTCAAGTGAGCAAACATTTTTTGATGTTGCATCGATAAGTAAAAATAAGAAAAGAAGTCAGGTTGAAAATTAAAAACATTATATATATATATATATATATATATATATATATATATATATATATATATATATATATATTGGACTGGTCCATATTTAAGTGAGAAAAATAAAAGTTTTGAATTTTCAACCTGACTACTTTGTTTTATTTTTACTTATTGATGCTGCATCAATATATATATATATATATATATATATATATATATATATATATATATATATATATATATATAGATAGATAGATAGATAGATAGATAGATATGTGTGCGTGTGTGTGTCTGTGCATGCGCGCACGTGTGTGTGTGTGTGTGTGTGTGCGTGTTACAGGAAGATAGTGAAACTGGTGATATCATGAAAGCTCTGGGATTTTGTGAAATCCATAAGTATTTCAGTAATTTCATCAAATCCCTGGTTTCACAGTCAGTGTAAAATGGTTAACAAGCTTATGATGCTGACTATTACGACTGGAATGTGTTCGATTCTCACTGGGTGCCCCACTACTATGGTCTCATGTTAAACTAAGTTAAACTCAGTAAATATCAAGTATATTCTGCTTCATTATTCACAGTGTATATACAGATTGACTTACTGGTTATTGTTAGTTTGATATCAGATCATCAAGGTCTGTTATTCTTTCTCGTATGATTTATCAACATCATCATCATCAGTCTTTTAACGCCCGTCGTTGGACATCGACCTTCCTCAGGATTCGCCACAATTCTCCATCATGGACGTTGCAGGGCTAGTATTTCCTGAATCTGTCTAGTTCATCTCTCCATCTTGTGTTCTGTTGGCCTCGGTTTCTCAATGTATCTCTGGGGATCCATGTTGTGAGTTGTGATGTCCATCGGTTGTCTTTCATTCTCGCAACATGGCCTGTCCATTGCCATTTGAGTTTTTTTAATAGTTTCTATGATGTCACAGACTCCCATTCTCTTCCTTATATACTGTGCTGTCTTGTGATTTCTCCATGCAAAGTTGAGCATGATTCTCTTATGTGCACGTTACATACTCCCCAGTTTGTAGATCTGTCTCTTGGTTAAGTTCCATGTTTCTGCTCCATAAGTGACTATCGGAAGAATGCATTGGTTGTGTACTCTTCTTTTTAGGATTATTAGGATCATCTGGTTCATACCATCAATTAAAGAAAATGGGACTGCTGCAGAAATCGAACCTGCAACCAATAAGGTAGCTGCTACAACGTACGCATTGCTCTTACCATTGAGCTAGTCGGTCGTCGGTAATGCAAAGACCCAATTAACTGTTTCAACTCCAAATTCTCATTTTGTCGATCATTGTCCATATCTGCTCTATTTGTTTCCCAACGGCAGCTGTTCAGCTCAATGATAAGAGCAACGCTACGTTGAAGCTGCTACCTTATCAATCGCAAGTTCGATTCCTGCTGCAGTCCCATTTTCTCTAATTGTTTATTCAATTCCTGCTGACTTGGCCTAATGAAACATGCTCCGTGTAATAACGGGAGATGATTTCAAATAGAATTTCAAAGTAATATAACGCATTTATAATTATTTCTTTCGGATTATAAATCCATTTCTTTATATATATATATATATATATATATATATATATATATATATATATATATATACTCATTCCGTTCTTGGATCGCTGTCCAGTTTTGTTTATATGTTCTTATAGTCTCAAAACTGCTGATATTTACGTATTTCTACGTATATAATAGTGTTCCTATGTCGATAGTATGATAAGCAACGAATATTAGCATCCGACAATATGAACAAGAAAAGGGTGGTTGAGGAACTAAATGATTTACGGTAGTGAGCGAAATAACGGAAAATCACTCGTAGGTAAAGAGAAGATATACCACACCCTATTAATAACACATTGCACATCCCGAACAATACTAAAATTCTTTAAGAGAGACACATGCATCCTTTGGCCCAGTCTGTTCCGGACGCTCATATAACCATTAAAAGTCCACAAAGAACGGGAACCAACCCTAACAGCTGTTCGGGATATTCATAAAGATTCCCACCCACTTGTATACTAGCTTATTTCTGAAGAAGTTGGCTCGTGCGAACAAAACATGTCAATTGAATAAAAAAAGAAATCCATTTATAACACCATTTTCGGCTTTCTGAAATGTTTTTAATGCAATAATGTCCGGCGAATTTTGGTCTAATGTCCATAAACAGATCATATATATATATATATATATATATATATATATACATATATATATATATATATATATATATATATATATATATATATATATATACCAGATTTGGTGGAGAGATAGATCGATAGAGAGAAAAAAAACGTGAAAGTTGACACAAAGACCCTAAATGGTGACGTCATTCCCAATCTTTCTGCCTGTTCCATTACTCCCTCCCTCCCTTGTTTCTTCATTCCCTTCACTTAAATCTTTGATCATCCCCCCCCTGCAATATATTTCTTTTGAATTTCTCTTACAAATCATTAAATTTCCCCTATCAGCCTTGACAACGGGAGGCTCAGAATTTCAGAATTTTCAGAAAAATTTCAAAATTTTGTCTGTTAGGAAGAGAAACGGCAGTTCTGCTTAGTCACTCAATAGAAACCGTCGCTTGACTAATATCTTTTGCCAGTGTGTCGTGTTAGGGATGATCAATGAACAAATTACTTCTATCGGTATTAGTTGGGCGATGGTCCTTGAAAAGTTTGATTAAAAAAAACAAAAAAAAAACAAAAAAGAAAGCAAAAACAAGCGTGAACGCTATCGAACACTAAGGGGCCAATTTAGCATAAACTTATATTGCAAATTCACCGCCATTGAACATTTCAAAGTTTTGAATTTTCCGCTCTCTATCTCCATCGATGCAGCCAAACCACAATTATAACTGAAACACTTGCTTCAGTATTCCTAGCTAGCGCCCCCTATTCTTTCAGCAAGGAGTAATGGCGCTAATGAGCGTTGGACCACGTGCGTCCTTGGGTTTTGTAGGGGTCGTCGTCGGAAGTGATGTTTTCGATATCTTGCTGAAAGAATAGGGGGCGCTACACATTAGATAAATTTCTGACGTGAGAATACGGAATATTATCCCACTTACGGAGCAGTTAGTATAAATGAACTAACTCAGTGCGCTTGAAAAAGATAAACTGAATAAAATCCAGTTCAAATTATTTGCTCACCAATAATTTCTTTCAATCAATACAAAAAAACAAACAAACCCCAAAATGAACAGACCCTAATCAAAAGCTGCGACGTAGTTAGAACAAATTTTGAAGGCATTTAGCAACATTTGTTTTCTGCTGATTCAAAAATGAATAAGAAAGCTGTTAGGACACAGAAAAAAGACTTCCCGAAAATGGACACTGACTTTCTATGGTTTTCTCGAGGCCTGCTACATTTTCTTTTGTATATAAGGGTGTGTCCAGTTGTGTTCTATGTTTACAATATGTGGAATGTTAAAAATGTCTGAGCTTCTCAAATAACGAACGCATCTCACATCACATTTTTTCAAATTTCGACAATTGATTTTAAAGAAGAATATGACGTGGTGTGGCGTAAGAAAGGAAAGAATATTCCCCTTTCTTTACCCACACACTTCCATTTTTATGACCATTTTCAAACTATTCGAATTTGGTCTGAATGAAAAAAGTTTTTGGCATTCTTGGACCTATCGATGTTCATCACGGGTAAAAATCGTAACATTTGCAAATATCGCACCGTGGTCAGTGTTTAAGCTTCCAACATAACAAGTTTGTCTTGAATCGGCTTGCAATATTTGATATAGATCAAGGAGTGACAAGCATCCAGAGTGGCGTCACACGTTTCAACATTATTACTTCCGGTACCTGATATTCCCAACCGGTCACCTATCCAAATCCCTCTCCATTCGAGGCCTGGAGACGGATATAAATCGCCCCTTAATACCCTCCCTCGGCTACGCCCTTAGTCTCGACAAATAACTTGAGAAAATGTTGGAGTTGTGTTCGGGAGAAATAGTTTATTTGATCGCTCTTTACAACAAACACAGACATGGCTTTAGGATTTTGTTTAAATCATTCCTGAAATTGATACTATATTTAGCCGTGGACCCACACTCTGTGTATGTGTGTGAGTGTGTGTGAGTGAGTATGTGCGAGTGTGTGTAAGTGTGTGTGTGTGTGTGTGTGTGTTAGTGTGTGTGTGTGTGTGTGTGTGGATTTGAATGTTTATGTAAATGCTATATTTATACTTGTTGACTGCACTAACCAGAAATAGCAGATGGTGTATTAATAGCAAGACTACTACAAATAGTAGTAGTAGTAGTAGTAGTAATAGCTGCAGTGGTAGTAGTATTCGTCGAAGTAACATTCGTAATGGCAGTTGTAATGTAAGCCAGCACTTATTTTGTTCGTGTTTTGGGTGTGAGAAACGATGCTTCGGTGATTGTAGGAGGCAAAGGTAACAAAATCTGCAGATGAAAAGACCGAAAAGATAGAGAGAAAGATCGCACGACGAAAGACCGAATAGAAAGGAAGAGAGAAAGAAAGAAAAATGGAGGAAAGATCAAATGGGCCGAATTGAAGAAAGAAAGAACAAAGGGAAAACCGAATAAGAAGAAAGAAAGAAAGAAAGGAATAAATAAAGAAAGAAAGGTAGAAAGAAAGAAAAAATAGAGCAAAGACCAAATTTGAAAAAAAGGAAGAACGAAGGGAAGTCCAGATATATAGAAAGAAAGGAAGAAAGAAAGAAAGGAAGGAAGGAAGGAAGGAAGGAAGGAAGAAAGAAAGGAAGAAAGAAAGGAAGAAAGGAAGGAAGAAAGAGAGAGAGAGAGAGAGAGAGAGAGAGTGAACGAAAGAATAGAAGAGATGCTGAATAGAAAGAAAGAAAGAAAGACAGAAAGGAAGAAACAAAGAAAGAAGGATAGAAAGACCCAAAAGAAAGACGGAAAGAACGAAAGAACAAAAGAAAGAACGAAAAAGAGGATGAAAAAAAAAAAAAATAGACCGAAAGAAAGAATCTTCTATAACTGAATACTTTCAGGGCCAACGAGAATTTGATGTGTTTTTTTTTTCGGTAAACGAAAAATCTGAAGTTTCATTTGTCAATAATTTATAACGATCTATCCAGTTTTAATGCAAAGAAACAACTTGTAAACACTCAGAGGGTGCATGCCACTACCAATACCGTACATCAAATCAATCGAAAGAATACCTGGAACCGCCCCTGAATTCGTTCCTTAGCCTATGGCCAAATTTTCAACAAGATGTCATTGAAATTCATTGAGAACTTCTGGAGATATCCTTTGGCAAGCCCCAGCGCACAGAGGGTGTGTAGCCTTTTTTTTTTTTTTTTTTTTTTACTCCTACTTGAATGAAAGTGCAAACACGACACCCTGGAAAATGTCATAACTCATTTTTATTTTCTATGTCAACCGGGGATCTCTCATTTCAAAACGTGAACACGCTCTCGGGTGAAAACACTGTAAGTGGGGAGAGGAAAAGTTGGCCAGTCTTTTTGTATGTGTGTGTGTGTGTGCCAGAGAAGTAGAGAGAAAGAGAGAAAGATATACACAGAGTGAGACAAAAACAACGTCACTTTCCAGTTGAATGGATTTCAAGCTCATTCCAGGACTTTGTCTCTTCAATAATTTCGATAATGCTCAAATATTATTGGTCCCTTTATCTGTTTTCCGTCACTGTTAATTCGCCATGCTAGATACTATAATTGCCACACAACTAAAAAAACAGCCCCAGCGTTGTCTTGTAACATTGCAAATGCCTTACCGAGAAACCCTTGCAAGATAAGAGGGAAATCTACTTTTGACATAGATCCTAAAGAGTTATTCAACACATAGATATGCCGGCTGTAATTTTGAGAAGGGTCATTAACATTCAAAGCGTTTTTCGGACGATTGAATTCCTTCTTGTTGTTTATGCTTTTCATACAAGGTTTCGGCCGATTCGGATATAATATATATTACCTGAAGAAGGCCGAAGAATGAATCGACCGAAATGTCGTGTGAACAACATTAACTGCAAGAAGGAATTCAATCGTCCGAAAAACCATTGCTTGTGAGTTCGAGTATTACTGGGTGTCGTATTTTTTTAGACCTGTGGTAGATCAGTCTAACCTCAAATATTTATTATTATTGGTCATCACTCTTTTACAGCCTTTCTGGTTTGTAGTTAGATTTTGCTGCAATTTGCAACACACCTAATATTTTTCTACAACATTCGATTTAGTGTAAGATATATTTCCCATGGGTGCTGGGTCAGTTTTACACTGAATATTGTGTTAATAAGTGAAATTATTTGACCTTGTAGTGTCGTGTATATTTTCTTACAATGGAGTCAATGTTGCCCTCTTTTATTTCTTTTAGTATAAGCCAGACTACATGCAAAACTGTCAATCGAGAATGATATGTGAATGTGTCTCCCTGAAATTGTGCCTAGAATTGAGTAATCTACACGAAAGAGCCAAGTTCATCCATCACATTAAATTAAATCAAATTACCAACAAATACTGAACGTCTATCGTCTGTTCCTATCAAATAGAACCACCATTGCCAACTTGTTTTAATTTTGAACCAAAATTGAGGCAAATAAAATCTGAATACTCCAAAAAATAATCTGAGATATAATCTAAAAATATACTACGTATAAATAAAAATCAAATTACACGATTTCTTGAACTGCAGAAAAATCATACATGAATCTTGCACTCATAAAGCCTATTCGGGGTCTACTAGAACCGGTTTACGCATTGGGTGAAGTCAAAAGTTTAAAAAAGAGGAATGGTTCAACTGAAAATCTACCATTGTAAAAAAAAAAAAATATGATAGATGAATCACTGTTAATTCCTCTAACCACAACAGTCGGGGTTTTTGTATTTCACGAGGGAAATATTTGTAAGAGGATTTCAGTCTGAAGTGGAAAAGGCCGTCAATAAACGTTTTTCGTTTCCTGAGGAATTTCCACAAAGCAGACGATCAGTTGAGAACACGGATAGAGAAGCACCTTTCTTAATATCAATTAGAATTCGCCATTCAAAGGAACGGCTAAGACTAAGTCACTTAGATCTAAGACTGACATAAGAGTGGATTTCCTTTCAAGACATTCTTTTCACTCCTGCTTACAATGTATCAGCAAGGGAGCAAATCGTATAGCGATGGTTAACAAGCTTGTTTCGCAGATTACATCGTGTAACGCGATTTTTATTCCTGCAAGTTAATGCTATTTATCTATTTTTTTATTTTTTCTTAATTTGCCAGTGAGTGTTATTTTCTGATAGCTTATGTGTAAAAAGTATGGGAAATGGCTATTATTCCCTTCAAGTTATGCTTTTGTGATCGGGACAGTGATACTCATATCCCTGTAGTTGTTTCTCTTACTTTCTGTAATTGAAAAAGTGCAAATTCTTCCGTTGCCCTACCAGAATTTCAAACTATCACTGTCCTGGTATCAAAAGCAAAGTTTGAAGGGATTAATAGCTATTTTCTATACTTTTTACAATATCAATTACAGGATAACACATATTACCCAGGAACAAAGAGTAGGTAAAAATAAGTTGCACAGTGTTATCGTACTAAAGAGCATACTTTCAATATATAGATGTCTGACCATAATATCTACTAGATAAGGCATTGTCAACCATTATATATGTTTCATTTAAAAGAAATAGATAAAAATAATATCGCTGCGATTAATACAACTAGTGTAAGAACAACAACAAATATGGCGCCGAGAAACACTGGGGAAGAATGAAGGGTGAGATTTAAATTTTCTGACAAATAGGTTCTCAAAGCTCAGTTGGTAAGAGCAGATGGTATGGTTAACCATCCCTGGCTTCCCCAGGGTAAAAGAGGAGTGGGTTCATTCCACCTAAGAGCTTATCCTTTATTTCTAATCAAGGTTGTTTACTCTCGGTCATAAATTGATCACCTCAGTAAATTGTGATGAAAAATCAAATTAAAAAATGAAAGAAAATAGAAGTCAAAATGAAACATACTCTTAGGAAAGTAGCCAACTGGAAAGCACCGGGTCCCGACGGGATCCATGGGTATTGGTTCAAAAAGTTCACCACGTTACACGGCAGACTCACCCACCTACTCCAAAATTGTCTAAATGAAGGCAAAGCACCAGAATGGATGACTAAAGGCAGAACCACCCTCATCCAAAAAGACCTGGGGAAGGGGAACATAGCAAGCAACTATAGACCAATCACTTGCCTACCACTTATGTGGAAAATCCTGACCGGGCAAATAGCAGAGAGAATATACATGTCAATGGATAGAAGGGGGCTACTACCAGAAGAACAGAAAGGGTGTAGGATAGGAACCAAAGGGGCAAACGATTTACTCTACATAGACCAGATGATCTTAAAAGAAGTAAGGAAAAGGAGAAAGAATATCGCAATGGGATGGATAGATTACAAAAAGGCATACGATATGATTCCACATAGCTGGATACTCGAATGCCTTAGAATGTTCAAAATTAGCAAACCGGTGGTTAAATTTATTGGTAATTCAATGAAAGACTGGAAAGTAGATTTGACAGCCGCAGGGGACAAACTAGCCGAGGTAGGGATAAAAAGGGGAATCTTCCAAGGAGACTCGTTGTCCCCACTATTATTTGTTCTAACAATGATACCGCTTAACAGAATCCTGAGAAACAGCAAAGGATACCACTTCTCTAAAACAAAAGGAAAGGTCAACCACTTAATGTACATGGACGATATTAAATTGTTTGCAAAAAACAGGGGAGAGCTTGAGACTCTGTTCAACGAAGTAAGGGAATATAGTGAGGACATAGGAATGGAGTTTGGGATAGAAAAATGCGCAATCATGGTGATGCATAAAGGAAGGCTTTCAATGACTGAGGGAATTGAACTTCCGGACAACAACAAGATTAGGGCATTGACTGCACAAGACCGATACAAGTACCTAGGTGTCCTTGAATGTGACACGATAAAACGGGAAGAGATGAAGGAGAAAATTAAGAGAGAATACCTCAGAAGGATAAGGAAAATATTAGAAACCAAATTAAATAGCAGAAATCTAATAAAAGGAATGAACACCTGGGCTGTGTCAGTAGTTAGGTATACAGGACCATTCCTAGGATGGACAAAGGAAGAGCTCCAATCAATGGATAGGCGAACAAGGAAACTTATGACGATGCATAAAGCATTACATCCTAGGGATGATACAGATAGGCTATACGTTAAGAGAAAAGAAGGTGGTAGGG
This sequence comes from Thysanoteuthis rhombus, assembly GCA_963457665.1. Lineage (NCBI taxonomy): Eukaryota > Metazoa > Mollusca > Cephalopoda > Oegopsida > Thysanoteuthidae > Thysanoteuthis > Thysanoteuthis major. Next base: position 33,989,345 of record OY735220.1, on the reverse strand, counting down.
GGCTCATCAGCATAGAAGATTGTGTCCAGAGAGCTAAAGTAGTCCTAGATAGATATGTGCAAACAAATAGTGAAGAAATCATAAAGAGCGCGAGGGATAGTGCGACAAACAATAAAGTAGAAAACAATGGAACAGTACAGCAAACTAGAAAAGAAAAGTGGGAAGGGAAAAAATTGTACGGCGAGTTTAAAAGACAGATAAAAGATATAGCAGACGAGAAATCATGGACGTGGTTACGAAAGGGAAACCTTAAGAGAGAAACAGAATCGCTCATCATGGCAGCCCAAAACAAAAGCATAAGGACAAACTACATAAAAGCAAAAATCGACAGAACACAGACAAACAGCAAATGCCGCATGTGCGGTGAAAGAGATGAGACAGTAAACCACATAACTAGTGAATGTAGCCAACTCGCCCAGAAGGAGTATAAGCATAGACACGATAGAGTAGCAACGATGATACACTGGGAACTAAGTAAACAAATGGGATTCAACCATGGGGAAAAGTGGTATCAGCACAAGCCAGAGGCAGTTTTGGAGAATGACAACCACAAACTACTGTGGGACTTCGACATCCAAACTGACCACCTCATCCAGGCAAGAAGGCCGGACTTAGTAATAGTAGACAAAAAAAGGAGGGCCTGCCAAATAGTAGACGTTGCTGTACCTGCAGACCATAGAGTAAAAAAGAAGGAGGGTGAGAAAAGGGAAAAATACCAGGACCTAGCAAGGGAGTTAAAGAAAATGTGGAACATGAAAACCAGGGTAGTACCGGTCATAGTGGGAGCACTAGGAACTGTCCCCAAAACGCTGAGGGAGAGACTGGAGGAGATCGGGATTAGGGGGAGGATAGAGACCGTACAGACCACAGCACTGCTGGGCACTGGACGGATACTGAGGAAGGTGCTAGAGATATAAGGACTGCAACGAATCGTAGCTCTGTCATGATATGCGAAAGAGAGAGGAGACGTTAGCTGAAGACCTGGGGAGACTTATTGTCACTCAGCCTTCAGCGATAACCACTGGGCAACCGGTGTGAAACTGTAAATCGCAAAATTACTGCGATCTATGAGTACGAGGAGAGGAGGGCTGGAGACTTGAGGAGACTTGCTGTCACTCAAACTCCAGCGGTTACCACCAGGCAACTGGTGTGAGATTCCTAATAATGATAATAATAATAATAATGATGATAATAATAATAATCAACAATTCTAAGGACGATTTTTTTATTTGCAGTGTTTAAAGAAACACTGCAATATAAAATAAATCAGCCCTCTTTGATGATCAAATATTGATCACCTAGAAATATATCATTTGGAGTTGCTTTTATTCGTTTATACATATATATATAACATTAAAAATTACTTGCACATATACCCGGTGAATGTTAACATTTCAGGCCTATCACACCCATCAGTAACTGACAATATGTTGCTTCCTGTGAATTATATATATATATACATGATTTAGTTCCAATGGTTTGTGCTCTCGTAGTTGTGTGGCTTGGTAGCCAGATATACATGATCCCTTAATCTGTTTACCGTCAGTTTTAATTAGCTTAACACTGGCCAAATACCATAGCGCCCATACAGCACGAAGAGATAGAACTAGCTGAGAAAACAATTATCCGTCCTCGTGGCGTGTTTACTCTTCGTGAGCAACAAATACGCAAGAGATGCGTCATTAAATTGTCATGACGAATTTCACAACATGGTTTTTGTTTTTTTATAACTAGCAGGTGATAAAACATAGCTCTACCTCGTGACTGAAGGAATTATGGTAATGATGGTACGTTAGGCCGAGTCGTCGGAGGTTGGGTTGGTGGGAAATACAAAAGACTGGAGTTCAGGAGAGAGAGAGAGAGAGAGAGAGAGAGAGAGAGAGAGAGAGAGAGAGAGAGAGAGAGAGAGAGGGGGGGGTACACTGCCTCGAGGACTAACGATGAATGCAGTAATCACTTTTCGCATTTCTTTGTATAAGAGAATGAAATTCCCACTGGTGCTAGAGGTCGTTGTCCGAATCAAAGCAAAAGTTGAAATTTTGTTGATTGATTTGATTTTCAAAGATATTTCGAAAAACGATAAAATGGCGTGAAACGAGGGAATACCGCTATATCAACAACTCATTAATTGAATTCAAAAAAATAAATGTCTGCGGATCCCAGAAAAAAGTATAGAAATACCTTGAATAGTTTCTTTTTGTTTAGTACATGTTTTGATGTAATACTGTTAAGGTATTGCTGTGCAAACAAATGTAATTAAGTATGACCACATTAGATTGTATCAAGACCTTGAACAGTACAATTTTGAACAGTGTAGAAGCGAATTGGAACGAATTCACCGCACTAATCAAGGTATATCTGCACTTTTGTTTGTCCTTCTGATCTGAATTAAGATTCCAGTGCATGAGTCCTTTTGATTGATTAAAAAACCATAAACTTATTCGGTAAATCGCTTCAATTTGAAAAGGTGAAGAATTGAGATTCGGTTGAAGCAGAGAGAAAACAGTTGAATTTAAAGAAAAGAAGAAGAAAAATGAAAATTGAAATTTAAAAAAAAAAAGAAGAGGAAGAAGAAGAAGAAGAAAAAAGAAAGAAAATTGAAATTGAAGGAAAGAGGAAGAGGAAGACTTTGGCAAAGATTTTGATTTTCAAAGGTTTTTTTTTTCTGGGACACCTGGAGTGCAATACTCTCATCAGACGGACACCCACACAAACAAGCAAAGGAGGAAGCTGTAGAGAAACTATAGTTTAGCGTTGGATCTACCCTCTCATACGTTTTACCGCGTAATGTTAATACCTGGTGGCGGTGTGTGGGGGTATCGGCGGCGACGTCATGCACCTGGAAGTAGAAGTCTAATGACTCACAGCAGCCTTTCTCTCTCTCAGCGCATTCCGTCGACGAACCTCCATTCCTCAGTCGCCTTTCTTTCGCTCTTGCACGCGCCAAATACAGATAAGCGTTCTTTCTTCTTTTGTCATGGAGAAAGAAAAAAAATAAAGATTGGATCCATTTTCAGTCGAACGAAGGCAAGACGTGTTAAAAATACTTTGCAGACTTCTCAACAAATACGTTACGCAATCGAAAATACCGATCATATGACCCACCCCCGCCAAATTATAAGACTATTTCCGTGTGTCTGTCCTGAATGAATAAGGACGGGAAGAGAGAGAAATAAAAAGAAGAGTTTTTCAATTCTAAAACCATGATTTTTTTTCTTTTTGATACTTTATATTTGTCGACAACGATACATGAAGTTTGAATTTTAAGAGATAGAAAACGTGGCACTTGGAATCTGGACGAATAAAAATACAGCTATACCTTGAATAGTACGGTTAATTCATACCAAACTTTTCCGTACTCTTCAAGATAGCATGGTTCAAGGTCTTATTATGATTCAATGTTTCTTTTAGTTCATATATAGTTAATTTGTATTGCATTACATACCGTACTACATCAAAACCACCACTAATCAAAACCGTACTCTTCAAGGTAGTGCTGTGTGTTCTTCGTTATGGGAGGAGAATGCTAAAGGAGTAGGGTAAACACTTTTTTGTTTCATTACTGTCCAAGTTAGAGTTGACTTCGTTTCCCTCCGTATCAAGAACAAGCCTAACTGCTTCAGGGTCAAATTCCACTCTTAACGCAACTATTCCTGCCACTAAGCTGGATTTAAAAAAAAAAAAAGAAAAAAAGTTCCCTATTTATTGAGGGAATGTGTGTGTGTGTGCTAAGTTTCAAGTTTCTTCTATGGACGGTTCGGACTGAGAAGAATAAAGAAGAAAGAAAAAAAAGTAAAGATAAAAAAAAGAAAAAGTCAAACGTGTGTTGACATGATATGACGTCACAGAATCATTCTTTCTTTTTTTCCCTCACTCTCTCTTCCATTTCTAACAAACTGCGATAATAGAGTCAACTTTCTAGGAGTTTGACAACAATCGTCACCAAATTTAGTGGAGTAAAATTTTCATTGTTTGTCAATACCACCACATTAAACCAAACCAATATATAAAATTAACATTTCCCTACCACTATTTGAAATAAAGACCTAGTGATTGCTAGGCAGCTCTCTTGCCAACAGAGACGAACTGACAAATCTTATACGAATGAATACGAAGTTATTTATCATATATACAATACAAAAGTTGTAATAGTCATTTTGAGTCGGAATAGAAATAGGAGTTTGATCTTGTAGCAGTCAGGTTTTCAAGTATATAATTCTCCATCCTCGTTTTGTTTGTTGACTGAGATGGTTGTGTATTTCATAGAGGTCGGTGTTCGAGCCCAAGTCAAAAATATCGAATCCTCTTCACTTGGAGGGCAAATGCAGTACATTATTTCCCCTTCATTATGGTGGCTTTGTGCCTGAATAAGCCGAAAAGAATACACAACTACTTCAGCCTCAAAACAAAACTAGAATAGAGAATTATATACTGAAAGGGTCCTAAAACATCTCCTTTGACAAGAATAGAACAATTTTTAATGGCTTTTGAGATCAAGACGTTATTCAGTGATGCTGGCGATAATAAGTCTTCAAAGAAAAATATGTGAGATTCAAATCCTCCCAAAAGGAAAATCGTTGGAATCGAAGTCATCCAAAAACAAAAATTATATCGATTTAAGTCTCCTAAAAACGAAAGTTATAGAGAGTTATGTCTTCCAAAAATAATAAGTATAGGAATTTGTGTCCTTCAAAAACAAAAAGGATGTAAGTCCCCCAGGGAAAAGTTATAGGGATTTGAATCCTCAAAAAACAGAAATTTTATGATTGAACAACGGTAGCTTCAACATTCAAAGTCATGTGAAAAAAAATTCCACCAAAGAAGGAACGCAGCCAGAATAAGTTCTATTTATGGCATCACTGGCTTCTAAAACATCTAAAATAGAGCGAAAAAAAACTCATTTAGAAACATCATTTTAGAAGGGGTTTAGTAGAGTACTGATGCCAAATCTGTAGAAAAAAAAATTGTATTGCCTGGAACGCTCGAGCACACGTAAACAAACACACAAACACACGTACGAATAGTAAAGGGATAGGACTCTTCGTCACCTTTGATGGCTACGGTTGTTCAATTTATGCTCTTCAAAAACGAAAAAGCTTACAGGTATAAGCATCCTACAAAATCAAAAATTATACAGATTTGTGTCGTCCGAAAACGTGTGATATATAAATAAGTTCAATCAAATTCGACTAATATCTGTAATTGTAGGTTCATGGCCAGATTTGATCTTCTGTCCAGCCATCGAATTCTCGTGGCTCATATTGTCGAGCAGCTAGTACGTTTAACCAGGATTCCCTGTAGCCGGAAGGACGTAAGTTCGAGTCTCGCTGAAAGATTATTCTTTAATTTCGATCCGCGCTGTTTACTCACTGTCGTAGACCGACGGCCTGAGTTAAGTTGTGATAAAAATAAAAAAAAAAACGAACTAAATGAAGGAAAATAGCACGTCTCACAACATGGATCCCCCGAGATCACATGAGAAATCGAGGCCGATAGAACACAAGATGAAGAGATGAACTAGACAGATTCAGGAAATACTGGCTCCGCGACGCCCATGATAGAGAATTGTGGCGAATCCTGGGGAAGGTCTATGTCCAACGACGGGCGTTAAAAGACTGATGATGATGATGATGAATTGTGATTTACAATACTCCATCCTATGAAGAGATAACACAGTTTAATTTAAGAAGGTCCTGAAATAAAATCTGCAAGAAGGCATTTGATGTCTCAAGAGCAGAGATGGAAATGAATTTTGAGAAGTATACGATAAGGCTGGGTTCGGGGAACTAGGTATACGATAATGCATTCGTATACTTTGAACATACAAAACTCCTGGAAATTGCGTAGTAGGTACACGCTGTACCCCCCTATCTCCATCCCTGCTTGAAGGTCTAGAGAAAAATATTTCCCGTTTCGATAGAGCAGCACTAAACCAGGAAATGATTTGGCCGTTTTCTTCTCTATTTAATGCTGTATGTGGCTAAAAAAAAAAGGCTCATCTCCGTCGTCCGAATGGCGATTTATAGATATCGTATTTGATGGCATATGACATCCCTACCCCTCACAAAAATACGTCCCCCAAAATAGGCTGATGTTTACCCAGACGTCATGGACTATCAGTACTTGTACTTCATAACACTGTTATCTTATTTAGAAAAATATCACTACTTCTGAAACCACCCACTACCGACTTCTATACGACTACTACTACTACTGGTAGTTTAATCAAAAAAAGGGATTATCGGGGAAAAAGTAAAGCTGGCTGTTCTGATATGAATCAAAACCAAACTCAAGATAACTACCAGAGGAAAACGCTCAATCTTTACTATTGGATTCAAACTAAAAATGATAAACTACGCTGACCTAATTGCAAGTTCTGTTTTTTTTTTCCTGCTATGCAGTGGCTATATATTTCAATAACATTAAATGCTTACCCGTTAACACACTAAAATAGTGTTCTCAATATTCCTTGTTGGAATAGGAGGGTCTTATATGTCCATGGGTCTTATATCCCATCAAATACTGTAATGATTCCTCATCTATTCTACAATCATTTGTTGTTAGGAGCTATCAATCCAAACTGTCAGTATAGATAATCATAAGTTTCTTGAATTTTTAAGTGATTCTGGTTGGTTGGCTATGTATATATGTATATATGTATGTATGTGTCATGCGTACAGGCTGCACCAATCGAGCCAGGGGATAAAAAATCAAACATTTAATCCTTATTATATCTAGAATATAGGGTGTCGTTCAGTTTACAATGTAAGTGTATACTAAATTGGTTCCGTACTCAGTGTCCAGCAGCATTCACACTTCTTTTTTGAAAAATTCGGACTCTTTAGAGATCCAACAAAGGGCAGGAGATAACGTATTCATTGATCACCCCTTTTCTGATTGCTTTATCACCACCGACACATTATGCAGCCAAAAGACATTCGTACCGTGGCGGTTTCTATTGAGTGACTAACCAGACCTGTCTTTCAATAACGTTCTACTTAGCAGAAGCAACCAATTAACAATAATCCCATTCAGAAATTCAGAGTTTATGTGGAAAGATAGTGAAATATATTTTTATCTGAAGATTGAACTTGAAACCATTTCAACCCAACCCAAAAGATTTCATAATTCGGAATGATTCTACGCAAAGCCAAATGCGTGGAAATGGAGGGTACGAAGATTGAATAGCGCCAATATTCCAAATGAAGGGACTTTCATGCTTCGAAAATGAGCGTTCGAAATCTCGCGCCGGTGGGATATTCACAATTTGGTCAGTTACCTGAGTCTCATGGAAAAGGAGAAGATTCTTGTGAACGGCAGTAAGACTATTTTCTTGCTTGCTTCTTAATGTTGGCAAAGATTTGGTCAAAATATTTACGGAAATAACGACCATTGTGAACATTCTAAATAAGTCGGTTCCGCTTCTACTTCTTTTCCAACTAAAGATGATAATGTCAACTTTTGTATTGTATGTATGATAAATGAAAAAATTATAAAAACATGTACACATTTTTTTAATGTAAATGTATTTATTCGTTATAATAAAATAAGCACTTGCATATTTGTAATATCAAATGGCAATGGGCCGGCCATGTTGCAAGAATGAGAGACAACCAATGGACTCACAGCATGGATCCCCATGAGAAACCGAGGCCGACAGAATACAAGATGGAGAAATGAACTAGACAAATTCAGGAAATACTGGCTCCGTGACGCCCATGATATAGAATTGTGGCGAATCCTGGGGAAGGTCTATGTCCGACGACGGGCGTTAAAAGACTGATGATGATGAAGACTGGTTAGTTTAACTTAGTTGGTAAGAAAACCGCCTACCGACCACTTGGTTGAGATTTCAAATCATGGTAGGGAAATGTTGATTTTATGCATCGATTTGGTTTAACCTGACGGTACATGAAAACATTGAAGTTTACGCCCGTAAATAAGTTGAGGATTGTTGTTGTTATGGGGGTGGGGAGAACAAAGTCAACTCCAGTGTCCCATTATGACTGGAATTGATAAATTTTGGTGTTCCAGTTTCCTCATTGTATATTCTGGCCATGAGATCCCATTGTGTTTTCATCGTTTTTCTAACGAACTAACAATTACACCCGGGTAAAATCATTTCTCGGCTAAAATGATCCATACTTCTATTGGAGTTTTTTTAACGCACTGACGAGTACGCCGGGGAAAAAGTCATTTCTATTGGATTCAAGACCCCAGAGGCAGACAATCATCGTTTCTACTTCCGTCTGAAATGGTTTCTTTTTGAATAAACTGACAGTTAAACTTCGTGGCCAACAGGGAGTTGCTATGTAAAAGAGATGATGTGTAAAAGTCAGGGCCAGATTCAGCTAGTTTGGGGCCAGTAACATATACGACAAAGGGACCCTCAACATAAAATATACCCATAAGTATTTGAAAAAAATTTCTCTTGAATAGTCAAGTAATTGACTTTTTCCATTTGCTATACAGCTAAATACTACGACAAATATGTCTGACATTTCAGTAATAGAATTGAGTTTTTATTTTGATATTTGTGCAATGGCTATGAAGTCAGTTTCAAATACCTTCATATTTATGAGTCGTGAATGTATCACATGGATACTCTCATTATTAATGTGTTAAAATGATAACTCCAATTAAAGGTGATAATTGATTAAAACGGCTAATTTTGAACACCTGGTTGCCCATATAATAGTTTCAGAGTTAGTTTCATTGTTTCATTGAATTGGAATTGATAACATGTAAGCATAGAATCGCAGGGTTAGTAGCACATGTTATATATGCTACATCGTTAATCCGAACTCACTCGATTTACAAATTCGATCTTATTCTAATGCCTGCGTTGGGTAAGTTTCCGAGATAAAGCTCGGATAATCTCCCTTTATAGCCCAATCTGGCAGCCCTGGAGGTAACAATCGGACTTTATATCCAAGGATTTCGAAAGGAGTAGTGATGTGGGAGATATTTCTAATCAGGTGTTCATGATTTATCAAACTTCGGAATACTGAAGAAAAATATGTCTTCGTTGATGCAATCAAGTCCAACTTCCAGAATTAGCAACCTGCTCACTTTCCGGGTGGCTCGCATTGGAGCCTTATTATCTTTCAAATGTAAACTGGACATAAAAGGCTGACTATGAATACACCAGTAAATTCAATATTTCATAATGGAGTAGCTGTTTTTTGTAATCTGTGATATCATTGTTACGATTTATCAAACAAATATTAGTTTGTAAGTCATGGAAGGTTTTTTAAATAGTAAGATGGATGGTGATTTAAACAAGAAAAGTAATTGTTAAATTGAAAATATGACCCATTTGAAGCAATAATCTTTTGTGCTAAGATCCTCTCATCATTATACATAATCTCTGTAAATGTCTTTGGGTCCAAGGTCACAATTTCAGTAAAAGTACATATTATAGCTTTCGTATTATTGAACCGTTTATTACAGATATGAATTTCCAAAAGCTTGAAAAGATGATAATCTATAAGGGGATTGTCAGGTAAAGAATTGAAGATGCTGCAAGACTTTATGTCCCAGCTAAGCTTAAACACAATCAGTCGAGAAGTGTGTGGTTGGACACTGTCAGGGGGCATTTCATTCAGTTTGTGTGGAACTTATACTTCGAAGCATTTGTTCGAGCATTTGCGCCGATGCTATGGCGTGGCCGATGATGGTTTACTGAGGCTCGGTATTGCTAAGTGTAAGAGGCCTAGGATTCGTCCTGTGGCCTCAAAAAATAACTCGACCAAGCCTCGGTGGAGCAGTACCGTCCCATCGCACTAAAAGGGATGGGACCCCACATTAAGAACAACCATGTGTCATATCTTGCTATACCGAGGAAGCTAATAAATACGGTTAAATCTGTTATGTATAAAATTTGGTTTTCATTGAAGTTTATTGCTATATTTGCTACATCGTTATTCTGAACTCACTCGATTTACAAATTCGATCCTATTCTAATGCCTGCGTTGGGTAAGTTTCTGAGATAAAGCTCAGATAATCTCTATTTGTAGCCCAATCTGGTAGCCCTGAAGGTAACAATCGGAGTTTATATCCAAGGATTTCAGAAGTAGTGTTTGATGTGAGTGATATTTCTAACAAGGTGTACATGATTTATCAAACTTCTGAAGACTGAGGAAAAAGACATCTTCGTTGATCCAATCAACTTCCGGAATTATCAACCTACTCACTTTCCTGGTGGCTGGCATTGACCGAGGAGCAATTAAGCTGACGATTGATCTTTAGACAGACATAATATGCAAGTGATTTCGTTTAGAAAAAAAACTGAATAAACTGGATAGAACTTGGAGAGCAAATACCTTTGCCAACGCCATTGGCAGGGGAAGTAATTGAGGATGGATCCACCCTCAAATCACTTACTCCGTTGCCTATTGCCAACCATTCCACAGAGTATCATTGAAATTCATTGGATACTTTTTAGGGTATTCTGTAGACAGAGAGACAGACGGAAAGACGAACGGAAGAACGATGCAGAGACCTACCCAACACAGGCATTGGAATAAGATCGAATTCGAAAATCAAGCTAGTCTGGAGGCAGAGGTTCAATACCTCAAGAGTCTTGTACTGAAAGTCTGCCTCAAAACTCACTTGATTTACAAATTCGATCCTATTCTAATGCACGTGTTGGGTAAGTCTCAGAGATAAAGCTCGGATAATCTCCCTTTGTAGCCCAATCTGGCAGCACTGGAGGTAACACTCAGGCTTTATATTCAAAGGTTTCAAAAAGAGAAGAGTTTGATGTGGATGATATTTCTAATCGGGTGTACGTGCTTAATCAAAGATGGAAGTAGAAGGATTGTCAGGTACGAAAATAGACTCGGCCAAGTACCTCGAATTGAGGCCAATTTTGTGGTTTTAGCATTTATCTCCCAACTCTCTCTTTCCAAGCCTATCACCCTCTTCTCTCTCGCCCTCTTCTCTTTCGCCCTCTCACTTCCTTTCTCTTTACCCCTCCCCTACACTCTTTCTTTTTCTTTTCCTTTCTCACCTTCTGTTCTTTTCTTTCTGCCTCTCTTTTCCTCTTGCTCTCTCTCTCTTTCGCTCTCCCTTTTTATATCTTCTCCTCATTCTTCCTCCCCTTCTCTCTTTTCTATCTGTCTATCTATCTATCTATCTATCTATCTATCTATCTGTCTATCTATCTCAGTTTATTCATATATGTGTTTATATTTATCTATTTATCTATCTGTTCATATCTATCTATCTACCTATCTATCTCAGTCTGTTTATATCTATCTATCTATCTATCTATCTATCTATCTATCTCAATCTGTTCGTACCTATAATAGGTTTATTCCATAAAGCACTCAATATATTCACCATTAAATATTATAGTTTGAGTAGAGCTTAAAATGTGAAGAAGTAAGGAATCGCTATACAAACACGTTTATGTTTCTGCTCTATTTGGGCCTTTTCAGGCATGGAGAAGCCCAAACAGGGCAGAAATATAAACGTGTTTGTGTAGTGAATCCTTACTTCATAATATACATATATTAGTGTGTGTGTGTGTGTGTGTGTGTGTCTCAGTCTGTCCATATCTATATATCTACCTCATTCTTTACCCTATCTATCAATCAGTCAGTTAGTAAATTAATGACGCAATCTACCTATATTCTTTTCTCTTCCTACCTACCAATTCTGAACTATGACCTTTTCATACTTTGCCTGTTCTTCCTGTCAGCAGTTTTCTATCAGCCAACCCGTGTCGGCCAAACGGGTAATTTCGGGTATTTGTTCGGCCCACGAGGATTCAGATTTCCACTTTAGATACCCGACACCCGATGCAGCATTCGATACCCTGTTCAGTAATTTTCCATCCAACACTCTGTTCTGGATATTGAAGGTTTCATTTTTCAACTAGAAGACACACCTAGAAAGGGTTTCTCGAAATTTGGAGATTTAGTATTAGGACGGAGAAGTAGCTCATGGGGGAGAGGTATTTGAAACCGCCCAAGCCCCCCTAAATGAAGGGGCCCAAAATACATTCGAAATGGTAGTTCACCTCCAGCATTTTTACATATTATATAATAACAAGGATACAAATTATAATTCAGCTTTAGTGATAGTGCACATCCATTTATGATATTTTTCTTCATCAAATCTCACGAAAAGGTTTGATAGGTCCCTCAAGGAGCCAAGCTCCCTGGACTCCCAAATCTCTAGTTACACATCTGTATCAGAAAACGTTTGGTTAACATAAACGTGTGTGTTTATGCGTGTGTCTATGCGTGCACACACACATGTATATATACATATATGTATGTAGAAACATAATATATCTACCTATCGATCTATCTATCTATTTATCCATCCATCTATCTATCTATCTATCTATCTATCTATTGGCGTGTGGTAATAGGATCGTGTATTTATGTACAAGTATATAATGACTCACCTATATATGGGGAGGCATAACGCACACAAACACACCCACACGCACGTGCGCACACACACATCATCAAAAGGTAAGTTCTTGCATACGGGCGAATATAATTCCCTTTAACACACACGTTTATTTTAAAGGTCTTTGTGTCAAAGATCCGGTTGTGGAGGTATAAATATCCAGATATCACGTTCATACACGCACACACACAGACAGACAGACAGACAGACAGACAGACATATATATATATATATATATATATATATATATATATATATATATATATATATATATATCCGTTATAGTACCTACTTCACACGATAGATGTATCATTTCGACTAGACAGTATTAATAGAATGACAATTACAAAAAATATTCGGCAGCAGGAATCGAACCTGCGATTGATAAGTAGCCACTTTAGTGTAGCATTGCTCTTGGTAATTAATAACGTTTCCAATGTTGCCAATTTTGATGTGATATTTTGTATCAAAATTTAGGTAATCCCGAAGAGCAGAAGTCAAGAGAGATAATCAATAGATCTATAATCTGTTAAAAAAACAAAAAAAAGCAAACAAAAAACGAACATTCTTGTGATTTCTCTTGAACCGATGACAGAAAAACTTCAAACTTAACACTGCAATACCTTGGTTCTGAAAATGTATCCGGCGAATGTCAGCTTTGTACAATGGTCAGTCGTTGGGTAATCACGGTGCACACACACACGCACGCATGCGCTCACTCACTCACGGGAAATGATAATCAAACCCACTTTTCTCTGAAAATTCATCTTTTTAAATCAGCCTTTCAAGGTTCGTTAAGCCTTCTCCATGTAAGATGTGCAGTGGAGGTGGTGGGCCTTGCCCTGCAACGCTAGTCCATGATGTGTTGATAGGAAGATGGATACATACATTACATGCATTAGTGTCCACTGGACGCTAAATATCCCAGTCGGAATTCGAACTCCTAATCTTCACCATGCACACCTTCCTACACCAACCTGAAAAAGTGTCAATAATAATGAAAACTCTCCATCACAGTCAATAATTGAACAATCAAACAACGTGAAATTTGAAGTTATGTAAAAAAAAAATCCATCAAAAATAAATATGGTCACAATTAATTCTGTTCATGACATCACTGGCGTTTTCCAGTGGAAAAAGGGTAATACAGAGTTTTAAAAAAAATCTAAAAACTTGTAGATTCTGGAGAATCTAGATGTTAGCAATGAATCCGTCAAAGTAAGCCTCCAGCCCCTAAAAAGGTAAAAAAAAAGGCTTTTAAAAAATCTTAAGAAACATTCTAGTGGAGTACTGATGCCTATTTTCAAATCTGTAATAAAAACGGTATAGTCAAGGGAGTTGGAATACACAAATACACACACATGTAGAAAGGGATAGAACCCTTTGCCACCTTTGGTGGCCACGGAAGTTTATAATTGTCTGAACTTTCGCAGCAATCTTCTCTGGTTGATCTCAAAGGAGATCAATTGACACAGCAAGTCTCCCCAAAACTCAAACATTCTCCACAGTATTCTCGTTGATTTCAGTAATGCGGTCGTCTAGATAGTTTTAATTCTTTGAATCTTAATTTTTAAAAATCTTTTTGAAAGGGTCTTCAGGTCTGTACCAAGTGCGTCGATTACAGTTGTTATTATCGTTGTCAAACTCATACTCTTGAGTTGACTTTATTCTCCCCTGGTAACTACAATGACAATGACAACAACAATGACCCTCATCAAAATTAGAATCCTTCAAGCCTGCCGAGGAGACAGGAATTTTGCATGCAATCTTATTTCAAACCTACTACAAGATTTATAAAGAAGAATTGGTGTCATCCAATTCCCTATTACCCTCAGGCTACTTTATTTATTCTTTAGTTAATATCTTGAATTGTCTCGAGTCATATCTATTAATAATTATTAAAGTGTCGTCACAGGTATGTCCCGTATGGCCCACGGAGAAGAGGACAGACAGGTCAAGTATTCATCCCTGCTTATTCTTCTTATTTTCTTATTAACAAAACTCATGAAACGACTCTGTAATTAATAGTTAATAGAATTGGAGTTAGCTTAATGAGAAACTACTTCTGGTTGCTCGATATAACTATATATAGCTTTATTCTTCAAGTTGGATCATTTTAAAAGTGTTGAGCCAATAGGATGTGCCGTTTTTGACTGTGTTCCAGTAATGCCCACATAAACAAACACGGGTCTGGCTAATCACCCAATAGAAACCGTCACGCGACCAACATATTTTTTGGCAGTATGCTGTTTTGTGGGTGGTCAAGCAAAAATTTGGGAAAGGGGTCTTCGGTGTATAAATTACTTATCTTGACTTTTGTTGGGTGGTGATCACGTATGAAGTCAAAATCCCCCCCCCCCAAAAGATGTGAACACTACCGGACACAAGATGAGAGGCCAATTTAGCATACACTTACATTGTAAATTGACCCCCCCCCCCCACTAATAAAAACTTTTAAAACAGACAGACCCACTTAAAAACTGGAAAAAAACCTACGTTGGTGAAAAGTTTTAGTTGACGGTTTCTAGAATATATTATAATATAATCAGAGTCACGAGTAAGAAGAAGACTCGTCATTATTAAAGGCTACGTCAACTTGGTTAGCGAACGGCTAACGGACTACACACGACTGGTTTAAAGGAGAATAATCAAGGCGGGCAGAAAAGGATATGGAGCTGACAAAAGGACAACTAATGTTGAGCCAGAAGCGCTCCGAATCTTGAAGCCAAAAATAGGAGAAAACAACTTCAAAGGGGATTCAAGAGTCAAACAAAAGAAACAACTGAAGAAATGGCATGAGCACGGATGCGGAAAGGATACTTATAAATGGCAATCTAGAACAAATGTATCAAACTTAAGTTCTTAAAGCTAAAATAGAATAGATGAGACGCAGCAATCGAAAACGTTACCGGAAACTCTAAATCATATAACAAACGAACGTAGCAAATTAGCTGAGAATGAATGCAAAAGTAGATATGATTGGGAAGGAACGTTGATCTACCAAGAACTGTACAAATAATTCGGATCCGAACATGCCAACGAATGGTAAAAGCACAAACTAAAAGTTGCCTGAGAGAACAGAAAACTGTTATTATTATTATCATTATCATAATTATTATCATTATTATTATTATTATTATTATTATTATTATTATTATTATTATTATTATTATTATTATTATTATTATTATGGACTTCAAGATCCAAAAGGATCACCCTATCTACGAAACAGGATAGGATCTTGTCAACACAGGAAAGAATCTTCCAAGCAATGGATTTCAACGTTCAAATTTCCACAGTGAAACCGGAGATGTAGCAAGAGGGGGCCTGTGGGATTGTCAGGAGTAGAAGAGCAAAACAATCCCACTGACTTACGATGCCTGTAAATTGACACTTCTACCCCCATTGAGATATCGCATTACTGCCCCCGTTGCCATCTTCGCCCCCAAGAGCTGTCTTTGCTCTTCGACGCTGCCTTTGCACCCCCTCCCGGTACTGAGAACCCTACGTACACCGCCGAGGGAAACTAAGAGAAGTGAAAAGCTGGATTATTATCTGGACGTTAGCAGGTTACAAAAAGTGGAATATGAAAATCACGATCGTGACCATCATTATTGGAAAGCTTGGAACAACCCCAAAGAGGATGGCAAGAAGGGAATAGAGAAATTGGAAATACGACGAAATACTGATATTCTTCAGACGGCCTTATTGAAAATGGCGACAAAAAAATGATTATCATTCTTTATTAACATGGTTGGCAGTTTCCACTTCCGCTTTCTCTCTTTATTTTAAGGAGATAAACACAAAGTTGAAACTTATTCCTAAAAATATCAAATACCATAAAATTATTTCCAGGTTCATTTTTCACGTGATATGACCACAACATTTCGTTTCCTTCCCGTCTCCCCCTCTTCCCCCTCTTCTGCTGCTGATAAATCTGTCAATGACTTCGTAGAATTAACTGACGACGATATCTATACGTATGAAACAACTGAAGCTCGACCAAATGTATGTATATTTAGAGGACCATGGGGAAGAACTAGGGCTTAAGGGGGTTTTATCCTAAAAAACTTTAAAGGGTCTTAAAGGTAGGGTTCTTTTTTCAATGTAACAATAAAGTTGAACAGAACCCTTATTTTCTGATCAATATACATATATATGTGTGTGTGTGTTTGTGTGAGTGTGTGTGTGTGAGTGCGTTCGCTAGTAAGCGCCTGATAAGGCAGGTTTTCAGCTACACCCAGGGGACCTTTCGCAAGAACTAGCTGAAAACCTCACATTTTTCTCGAATAACCTCCACATTTCTTCAGATATTGTCATTTCACTCATTCATATATATATATATATATATATATATATATATATATACTCTTATGTACTGTGTCAAACATGCATACACACACACACACACACGCACACACACACACACACACACACACGCACACACACACATATATATATATATATATATATATATAATTCTCTTTTCATTTTTTTTAATTTCAAGGGGTTGATTACGGAGATAAATATCTCGATCTTACTTTCAAAAATATCTTTTTTTTTCTTTTTTGGAAAGAGGGAAGAAATCCATACATGATAATGTAAGATATATGCTGGTGCACATACATACATACATACATACATACATACATACATACATCTGAGAACCCCTTTGGTTATGGTGGACCATGGGTGAACAGCTCTTAGCTGCTATGCCTGGGCGCTTATTAAGAAGGAAGTATAGTGCCCAAGTTCCACTTCTCCGCCTCTCAGCCACGCTGAAGGCTTCCAAAGATAAGAAGAAATCAGTTTGACTGCAAGGAATGACACTACATACATACATACATACATACATACATACGGGCAAATCGATGATTCATTTCCCATAAAAAAGATTGTACAGAGAAAAGGAAATACCTTCATAATCATGTGTGTATTGTACGCACGTGTGAATATATTTAGCATGAAACATTTTCCATAAAACGAGGTCGCCATTTTTAGAAACTCCTGGTTTGTCACATTAAGTGGAACATACATTTCTAAACACATGCATTCACACACACTTATAGAGTCTGAAAGGGTACAGACTTTTATATATATATATATATATATATATATATATATATATATATATATATATATATATATATATATATATATATATATATATATATATATATATATATATATTTTATATATATATACGACGTTTGTGTGTGTGTGCATATATATATATATATTTTACATATAAAATGAGATACGAAAAAACGATATGAACTTTGTTTCTATAAAGGCGCCTTTTTTGTTGTTGTTTTTTTTTTTAAGATATCGTTCCATAACCCCTAACCCCAATAAAAATTGAGATTGACATCTATGAAAACTAGACGATGGATTGTCGATTCTGAGCTCGAATTCAATAAATTGATTTCCCATCTCGCTTCAAAATGTGACGATATGAAGCTGAGGGTGTTGGGGGCGTTTTTTGAAACCTCGGGGAGGTCTCAAATATTAATTCACCTATTGCATTTCTACTGACAAATCAAGGAGCCAAGCACTCCCGGCTGCTCAAATCCCCAGTCACGCTTCTTGAAGTTGCCTTCGTCAGACATGGTTCAGTGTACGTGTCTCAAAATTCACCAAATACTTATCATCATATGTTTGTCATTTTATGTGTGTTTGTACGTGCATGCACGTATATGTGTGTCTTTGATGTGTGCGAGTGCCTTTGTATGTCTTTATTGTTTTTAATGTGTGCGCAGGGACGTAGTTAAGGGAGAGTTGAGTCGATTCTGAATCCCCCCCGGTCCCCTAATCGAGGTGGGCACCTAAAAGCTTTACGAATAGTAGTCCATCTACTGCATTTCTACTAACATTATACAATAACAAATCTCACTAGATGTTGCAGGGGCCCCTCAAGGGCCCAAGTCCCCGCTGAGCAGCTCCCGAATCTCTAGCTACGCCCCATTCTGCGAATATGTATGTTTGTGAGTGTTCATATTTGATGCGTGTGTGTGTGTCTGTGTATTTAATATGTGATGTGGATGTATGCATTTGTGTGTGTTTGTGTGTCTGTGTGTTTACATTTGATATGTGATATTCGTACGTGTGTGTATGTGTGTGTGTATGTATTTGATATGTGATGTTTGTGTGTGTATGTGTGTGCGTATATCTGATGTGTGATGTTTGTGTGTGTGCGGATATCTGATATGTGATGTTTGTGCGTGTATGTGTGTGCGTATATTTGATGTGTGATATTCGCGTGTGTGTGTGTATTTGATGAGATTTGTGTGTGTGCGCGTGTGTATGCGTGTGTGTGTGTATGTGTGTTTACATTTGATATGTGATGTTCGTTTGTGTGTGTGTGCATTTGATATGTGATGTTTGTGTGTGTATGTGTGTGCGTATATTTGATGTGTAATATTCGCGTGTGTGTGTATTTGATGAGATTTGTGTGTGTGCGCATGTGTGTGCGTGTGTGTGTGTATGTGTGTTTACATTTGATATGTGATGTTCGTTTGTGTGTGTGTGCATTTGATATGTGATGTTTGTGTGTGTATGTGTGTGCGTATATTTGATGTGTGATGTTTGTGTGTGTGTATTTGATATGTGATGTTTGTGTGTGTATGTGTGTGTATGTATGTGCGTATATTTGATGTGTGATATTCGTGCGTGTGTGTGTATTTGATGAGATTTGTGTGTGTGTGTGTGCGTGCGTGTGTGTGTTTACATTTGATATGTGATGTTCGTATGTGTGTGTGCGTGTGTTTTTCATATGTGATGTTTGTGTATGTGTGTGTATGTGTGTGCGTATATTTGATGTGTGGTGTTTGCGTGTGTGTCTGTATTTGATGAAATTTTTCTGTTTGCGCGCGCGCGTGTGTGTGTGTGTGTGTGTGTTTACATTTGATATGTGATGTTTGTATGTGTGTATGTGTGTGTGTGTGTGTTCGTTCTTCTTTCTACAGCCATCATGATGTTCCTCTCCCCAAATTTGCAGCGGATTTCGCGGGCCTCTGGTAGTCATGGCAACATTCGAGAGACGCTTTTCCAAGAAAACATTCCCCCATGTCTGACACGCCTTTACCATAAATGTTAGGAGGCAGCCGATCGAAATTAGAGGAGCCGCTGCCGATGCTGAGGAGGCACAACAAGAGACAGAAAAATTCGCAAAAACTTACGCTTATCGTTACTTTCTGCTCAGGGTTGCCGTTTTGGCCATAAGATGGCCAAATCTGACAAATCTGGCCTTTTTAAAAAGCATATTTAATTTTTTTGGTAATTTTAACTTAATTGCAGTAGTATTTATTTTTACTGAATTTTTTTTTGTTGCGAACTTCAGCGTCACAGTGTTGTATAAACAATTATTATTACTGTTTGTTTTTTTCAATAAAACTTATCAACCTTCATCGTAATTTTCAGTTTCATTTTTATAATTCAATACTCAGGCCGTCACCATTGGAAAAGCAATAGAAAAATTAAGATAGAGGTAAATAGTAATGATTAAATAAACAGTAAAATTCTAATTAAATTTATGATAATAATTCATAAAATTTCATTTAATAAAAAAAAAGTGAATTATAAAATATTAGTTTTCATAAACAATTTTGACCAGTTTTTGGCCATTTTCACGAGTTTGGGGGCCAGAAACGTCTCCAGTTATCTAGCAATCCTGTTTCTGCTAGAGTTTTATGGTGAATGAGTTGGCGCACGCGCACAAGAGGCAGCGACTAGTTTTATTTCTGGGTGCGAGTAGCGCAAAGGCAAAGCGAAGAAGAATGTTTCCTCTTCTTGGCCTTCTTGTTGCTTATTTTGTCTCTTTAGCGAAATTGCCAAGGAACGGCAAACATTTCTTTCGGCCTTTTTGGCACTGTTTCAATAGTTAGCTTGTTAATTATCCACGTACACACAAACATCAAAAACAACATACATCCTCACAGACACATAGACACACATAGACACACCCACACACACACATTCATACAATGGCATGAAGTGTTCATAGACGCATATTGTAAACTTTTACTGTAAAGGTATACGTACAGATAAACACGTACACAAATAGAGAGATTTTCCACGTGTCCCCCGCGAATGGCAAGAGAGAGAGAGAGAGAGAGAGAGAGAGAGAGAGAGAGAGAGAGAAACAAAGAGAATTAGAAATTGAAGAAGACCAGAAAAAAAGAAAGAAAGAAAGGGAGAATGAAAGAAGGAAGGAGAGAAAAAAGTCAGTAAACAACAGAGAAAGACTACAAAGAGAGAAAGAAAGAAAGAAAGAAAGAAAGAAAGAAAAAAAGAACACATTTTCTGAAAATATCCTAAAAGTTCTTATAGAATTGGAATCACCAACAGATGACGTGTAGGTTTCGAATATGTCGAATTATTCCACCCCATATTGAAGAAAAAGAAAGCTTTTTCTCGGAATTATCTTAGATGAGTTCTTTCTTGGCCGTTTCTTGCTGCCAATCATTTCCGATTTTCGTCTTGCGCCCAGCCGTGACTCTAATTTCTTTCTTCTTTATGGATTGAAGTGAGGAGCGAGCGAACAGTGCCAGATTGAACATGTAACAAAATTAGCATTAGCGATGGGGGACCCGCCTTTTCAAGGACCCCGCACTAAATGCTTGCATGCTATCAACTCCGAATCGGTGATTCTACATTTGGTGTATTAATATAGTGCTATTACTTCCTGCAGCCTTCAAGAACAACTTGGCGTGTAAGCTTAACGGTCTTGGCCAATTATCATCTTTAATTATGGTTAGTATTTTTACTCAGTGATTAATGGGAATATGGTATCTAAATGATTCATATCCCATACGTAAGTACGTAGGTATTAGCCACTGCACGAAGATCAAAAAGAAAACGAAATATTACTATTACTAAAATGTCAGAAATATTTGACATTGTTAATGAACAAAATTAATTACATTACAATGCAAGGGGAAAAATGTTCTGACATCATGTGCATTTAGAAAAAAAAAATCATCATCATCATCATTATCATCATCATCAGTCTTTTAACGTCCGTCGTTGGACATAGACCTTTCCCCAGGATTCGCCACGATTCTATATCATGGGCGTTGAGGAGCCAGTATTTCCTGAATCTGTCTAGTTCATCTCCCCATCTTGTGTTCTGTCGGCTTCAAAGGTTCCCTTTAATAACTTATGCTCTTCGATCGGATAGCACGTCTGTTTCATAAGCAGAGGGGCCTGGGTTCGATTCCCGGTATGGGCGAAGAGAGTAGAACACCCTTTCATTCGGGCAAATTTCTCTGTGCATTTAGCAGCTAATTGAGTACACCTTTAGCTGTGTGATTAGGATGGAAGTATCTTTCGGTGGACTCGTAGCCTGTTCATGGAAATGGTTATGGAAAACTTGTAGGTATAAAGTCCTGGTCTCGACCAGACTTGAAACTTGCAAGGATCACTAAGCTGATGCATGCAACAGAAAATGGGTCTTCGTCCCCGGTCGTCGCGCTCTATTACGTGTTGTCGCTTTACCTTCACCTCATAACATACGCTGCAGGCCTCGTAGTAGCTTGAAATAGCCATGGGGGCAGAAGGGTAAATACTGGGTGTCGGTTGAGGCAAAAAAATATATCCGGATATCGGTTGTCCGGTGAGGGACTGGGTTGCGTCTGAGAAACTGTGACTCATTCTAAACTATCACTGCTCGCAACGACCCCATGGTCCCTGGTCTCTGCAAGGCTCCACTTTTTTAACCCTCTCGCCCTCGATGAGAAGGCCTGCCCTGTTTGTACCCCAACCCTCTCAGCAGACGCTCATATGAATAAGAATTTATGTACTCATTACCTCAAAGATTCGAACTGATCAAGGTCATTCTTGATTTTTCTCACCTGTCAACGCTATTTGCAATGCGTTGTGATGGAATTTTGAAATTCACTGAGAATATCAGACTTGTTTCAGTCAGTATATTTTATTTAAACCAAGGAGATAGGTATAAATTACAATTTTCATTTAATGAATATACTTATATAATAAACCACATGTATATCTATATTTTTGTTTGTGACATTTTCAAGTGAGATAATTATTAACTGCACACTATGAAATAGTCTCTCTGGTATATATTTATTCTTTTTTTTTTGTAGCGGCGTGAAAATTCCTTGTTCTTTCAGGCTGAACATTAACAAGAGAATGCAGAGTGCCATAATGTTTTCAACATTTTCAAGTAAAATGCTATTGCAAAATTATTTGGATACTTCGAACACTTTCTGATGGTGTGGGTAAAATAATGTAGTCAATGTAACAAGTGATACTGTTTTTTCTGTTCTAATATTACCCGATGTTTCATGTAATTGGTTGTTCACGTAAATTGGATTCGTGAGTTCGAAACAATTTTGTTTCGTGTAAATGTTTGCTTGTCGTACAAAAAAAGAGTTACCACTGAAAAAAAAGTTCTAAAATAAGAAAGGTTATACATTTTTTCCTTCGATTGTCTTTTGGATATATTTTCTCTTGAGGTATTCACGAGGAGAAAAACGGACCGGGAGGAAAACAGGAAAGAATGCACAAGTGACAATATTCATATATTCAACAACGAAAGAATTTGATAACGACAGTTTGGTTCGTGGAAATTAATTTAAGCAAGCTTGAGAAACATTCAAGGGTATAGGAATGAAAGCATGTACCAATAAATGTATTGTTAGAAATCATTAATCCATGACAATACTAATATTACTAGGCTGAAACAGAATTATTGCTGGGAATGTCTAAATAACCGTTTCTTTAGGATTGATACAAAGTGCATCAAACTATCATTCTATGGTTGTTGTTAGATTAAGTATTGTAACACATTATTTTTTTATTAAATTTGACTAATCCTAGCTGAACCGGAACCATAAAAAATGGCGATGGGTTCTATCTTTTTTTCTATATGTACATGTGATTTTGTGCTTGTTCATGTGTTTGCATAAGTACTCCACTAGACCCCCTTAACAATTTTTTTTTCGGAAAATTCTCTTTGACTTTTTGTAATCTCATTTTGACGGGTTTATTAAACACATTCTCCAGGTTCTAGATATGTCTCGGTGTTTTCCCAGATGTTTTCCAGTGGGAAACGCCAGTCCTTCGATGTTTTTTTCAATATGACTTCAAATTTTGACGCTACAGTTGTTCAATTATTGACTGTGATGACGAGTTTTAGTTTTTTCTATACTGCTCTCAACTATGGCAACGAATAAGAGCACGATCGGAAATAAAGAGTAAAGGCGTCAACTGGACTCCCTCTGGTAATGAGGGTATTAAGTTCGATTCCCACTGAAGGCTTACTCTCTATAAAACTAATACACTAAACCATATTGTGGGGTTTACCAAACAGCTAGCAGACAAAAAAGTGAATAAGTTCTGAGAAATGTAAGAATGAACGTTCTAGAAAGAAACGTAATCTCAAAATAAGTCATTCATTTAAGATACGAGAGTTTTGTTGTCCCAATGGAAATGCTCAAAGAACAAATGTCCTAAAACACATAGTTAATACGCAGATGATAAATAAAGATGAATGTCGTAAGACGTAGTTTTCCATATACACCAAGACGGTTTTTAACTGCAAAAACTTAGGGGCCTTAATACGTGACTCAACGACAGTCGAAGTGAAAATTTCAGCGTTCATTATAAGCAAAGAAGTTGTAAGCAAACCCAGATTTAAATCTTTTGGCAATGGCGGTAAAATTTTTGTGTTTCTGAAACCAATTTATACATTGTACCATAATAACAAAGTGAAGGGAGAACAGGGAAAAAACACTGAAGAAAATTACATAAATTGAATTGACAGATACTGGGAAATAGGTGACTGAAGTGACAAAAACAATCTATCAAAAAAGTTTTTTTAATGTTTAGTGTTTAAAGTTGTAAAGCTTTCTAACCTATATATATATTAGGCTTTTAGTGGGGTTCAATTTACTAGATTGGTCTCTTCGTGTCCGACAGGGTTTATGCTTGTTTTTTGAAAATTCGGACTTTTTGTTTTAGTGACCATTAACGAACAAAAGGTGAGAAAAGTGATTAATTCATCCCTTTTTCCAACTTCGGTAAATGATCACCTCCAACAAAGGATGCAGCCAAAAGTAGGGTTGCCAATTAAGATGTGATTTTTCAATTTTTTTTCAATTCTGGTAATCATTCTCAAATTCGGAAAAAAATTTAAAAAATCCCAATTAGCAGTACTGGACCTTAAAACACGACAAAGAATTTTCTGAAAATCTAAATATCATCAACATCATCAGATTAAAAAACAAAACAAAACAAAACAAAAAAAAAACAACCAAAAAAAAAAAAACGTTTAAACTGGCAACCCTTGCCGAAAGACGTTGGTCACGTGACGGATTCTATTAAGTGACGAACCAGATCTATAATTTCAATTCAATCCGTGTAAACTTCTCACGCGGCCTAATTGTATGTAACTTTGTAGAATAAGGTCTCAACATTTAGTTTATAATTCGTATAAGTTTCATTGTCCACTATGTATTAGCATTTGTACAAGAGTTTTCTTCCCTTACATCTTTCCTTTTCCTCTCTGACCTTAAACTATGCTGCACTGACAACGATCTTTTTTTCAAAATGAAAATCTGAACGGGCGATGGAAACAAAAAAAAATCGCTGGTTGTAGAAATATAATCCGTGCAAGCTGAAGATGGCGGTGACGCTAGAAGTGACACGATATTCTGGATAAATCAATATCAAATAAAATTCGTCATTCGTATTTCACGTACACGCTGAACATTTGAGGATAATTCCTACCTCTCTCAATCTTCAGTGATGATCACCAGATGGCTCTGACGCGAAGATGCAAACAACCATAATGCCGTAATTGGTGCAACTGCTCCGGTGGCATATCACAGAATGAAGAAATGTTAAAAAGGAAAAGAACAAAATATGATATTGCCCAAGAGCTGAACAAGCTGTAATAACTATCAAAAAGGCTCTTACAAAGGAATAGGAAAAATTGGGATCCAACTGCTCCCGGCAGTGTTGGAGTCAACGGAAATATTGAGAATGGTGTTTGAGATTTGAGGACAAATTAAAGTCACTCGATCCCAGACATGACAACCTAATAACCTTCGTTTAAGGATGCAATTAATCAATATATATCAAACAACGCAATGTATACTTGTACACCTCCATGCATATATATACATATACATATGGTACAGATTAGGTTAGCAATGTATCATACTATAAAGCAACGTCTGATATATGATGGATTTATTTCATAGAGTGCTCGATACATTCAACTTTATACTTCGAAAGTCAAGTTGTTTTAGAGTAGAACTGGAAATGGCAAAAGCATGAACTAGTTTGTGTAGCGAATCCTCATCTTTTATATATATATATATATATATATATATATATATATATATATATATATATATATATATATATATATATATATATATATATATATATTAATGAAGGCACGTATACTACTACTCTCTGATCCTTGGCAGGAAGAACGGTATTTTGATTCTTAAGAGAGCACACAGATACTCTGATCCGAGACAGAAGTTTCGATCCATATGTAAATAATTCCGTCATTTTTTAACGGGTACGGCTACTATTACTATTATTATTTTTGAAGCAACTTGAATCCTTACCAATTATTTTTCTACTCTTATCTCCCAGCTCTATCTCTGTCTCTACCATCCATCCATCTCACCATACGACGCCCTCTATCTCTCTCGTCATATGACCCTCCGGATTTTCTTTTTTTTTCAATTTGCTCTGTTCCAAGAAAGTCAACATCTCGCATTTCTTTTATGTTATACTTAGCTTTTGCCGAACCTTCTCGTTTACAAATTCGCTTATTCGTTCTTACCCACGTACTTATTGTGTGCGTAAATTTTCAGTTTTCCTACACTTCTCAAAAACACATTGACATTATCGTCAGAAGTTACCTCACTACCAACGACCCCACAAATGTTTCTCCTACAAAAAGAATGCACAATGCAGGTGTACTATCGGCATCGATTTCTTTACAATAGAAATCTATTTTAGATTACAGCTTAATTGCCTCTTTTATTCGGACCCCCTACACTGAACTGCTTCCTGCATTTTTGATGACACCTTGTAGACAACCAAAATAATTTTTACTATTTTTCTGACAAATGTGTTCACGTGAAATGACATCATCCCTGGTCGGTTATCAGCAACTGAAGCAAATCTTTCCGTTCTATTTCTAATTTCTTGCTGTTTAGAAAGAAAGACACTGTACGTTATTTTTATTACGGAAGTCATCTTGAATTTCTTGTGTCTGAGAATTCGTGTTTAAGATAAATAAAGGAAAACGTTTTATTCAGATTTACAAAAATAGTCTTTTTTTTTTTAATTCACGGTTTATTTAAAAATAAAAGCTTTGATTCAGTTCGTCAGAAGTAAAAGTGAAAAAAAACATAAATAAAAATTTAAAAAAAACAAAACAGCAATCAACCCAAAACAAATAATTGCAAATGCTGACCACAATTTATTTATAAACTATCCCTCTCGCCTCTTCTCACTACGTCTCTGCTTATGCCCCGGCTTTGAGGGAAGATTTTCAGAAAATAGATCTTTGACGAATGGAATCAGAAGAGACAAGCAACAAATCGTTGATCTAAGCTCGGCTTGTATTTCATCCAGACCCTGGCGCCTGATTTTTTTTTCTTGAACAGAACTTCGTTTAGATAAGCAGCGGGTCAAAGTTCGAACAAGATGCAAGGCACATTATCATGTCTGCTCACATAGTAGCACTGTTAGCCCAAGAAGTACAAGAGTCGAGTTGCAAAATAGGTTTGTTATGTAGTAAAGAAATGTTGTCTTGCCGAAGGGTGTGGTAGGGAGGTAAGTCCGCGCGAGCGCCTACTGTGGGTGTAAAGCCGAGAAAGGTAAGTAAAAAAAAGCTGCTTGCGACGAACGAGATGCGAATGTAGACATTAACCTTGATATAAACATCGATAGTTGTTTAACTACCCCACCACGAGGGCTGAATGTGATACAAGGTCGTTTTGAATGTGGGGACGCACATGTGGTGGCCCAAAATTATGGGCTAGAAGAAGAGAAGAAGAGCAGAGGCATAGCGAGAGAGAGGGCAGTCTCTCACGGGGCACAGGTGTGAAGGGGCGAAAACATTTTTTCTTTGGCCTATGAATATGCCCTTCTCTAGGGAGATACCACATCTGCCACGAGCGCTGTCTGTTTCTCCAGATGATGTCTCTGCCACGGGGCACTATCTTTGCTCCCGGGCACTGACAACCCTTGCTACGCCACTAAAAAAAAAAGAAAAAGGAGATCTTATATCAAGTCTTTGCTTTTTTCAACATTAGCTATAAACTGTTTCTATTTCTCTGAGTATATTTGCTTTGAGCGTGTCACTGGCTTATCTGTTGCTTTACCCCACAGAAATTCATTCAGCATCAAGTGTGGTCGACAATTGAAAAAACATATTCACTCGGGTACAATGCAATCTCAAATAATAAGTACTGATTTGTTGTTAAAAATCACTTATACCATTATATCTTATCATTTTTTCTGCACTCGACTGTAATGCTATCCCCAATTTCGACTCTTATTTCTTATATTAAATTTATCGCATTATACAAGAATAAATACAGTTCCGTCCTGCGAGCTAAATCCAGCCTACTCCAGACACCGCCCCCTATTGATTTAGGAGTTTGATTACTTGAAATATCTAAATAAGATTAACTTATCCAAGATGCTAATCGATCGGGTGTTATTTGACGGGATTATTGTGAAATATGTTAGCAACGTTTTATAGTGATCGCTTATTTAGTATCATTTCTTATCACCACCTAGTAACATTTCTCCTCTTTGAAGCTAAGTGTTGCAGCAGTACAAAGTGTAATCAGAAAACATTGAATTTATTGGCTCAAACTAGTAACCATGTACTATAGTTATGTTGAATTATTTCTTGAGAGATAAGCAAAGTTTTTCAGCTATTTCTCACATTTAAGGGTCAATAAAAACTGGTTATTTGATAAAAAGGTTATTTATGCCACAAAGTTAAGACCAGTAAAACATGTTGAAATAGCTTATTGATGAAGAAATTGTAAAAGTTAGAAACACTTGAACATGGTATGTGTAAAATGAAAACTAAAAAATCAATGTGTTATAATGACTTACAAGCGATAAAAAGCTGTGAAAATGATGAAACAGCTTATTGGAGTTAAAATCATGAAAGTTAGGAACTCTCAAGCAAGACATGTTTAAAATACAGGAGTTACTAAAATAACAATAAGAGAATTAAAATGATTAACATTAGGTGAGGCTCTTGTTCACCCTGTATTCAAAAAGATCGAGATTGTATTCATCAGGAAAATTTTGAGAATGGACATTATTCCAGATAACATCTATTCATGGGAAGAACTTGTGGCGAGTCCTTGAAATATCTAAAAAGTATGGATGTGCTTTGCTAACAGTCCGAGCTTTGATTGAAAATTCCCGAACAGGAGGGACCAGGTAATGTAGCTCACCTGAACGCTTTCCCTGTAAGTGGCGGTAGAAAACTGCCTACCTTGCATTACGACAATGAGACAGTGGTTCGGGGTGTGGAAAAGAGCTCACCACCCACTAATCATTTGAATGTGTGACACTGCAACTCATCAAAGAACGCTGTTTCCATCTTGCGAATTTGATCTCTGACTACTTCCTGCTCAGTGCTACCCACACGCGTACGTGTGTGTAGGGGGGGGGGTCCACACCCTTAAACCGATCTTGTGTCGCATTCTGCCATCGTGCAGAGGTAATTAAATAATTACTTCTTGGTCTCTGGTTGCAGGGAAGCAATCAGGTCCTCGCACCAAATCTGTCTTCGCAATTAAACGGTTGCGATTCAATTCAGTCAACTCAGCAGTTTAGAAGCTGAAAGGAGAAAGCAGCAATAGAAACGGAAAGAATAACGAGTGTGGTTGATCACTCAATAGAAACTGTCACGTGACCAACGTCTTTTGGCAGCATACCGTGTTGGTGGTGATCAATTGAAAAAGCTTGGAAAACTAATAAATTATTTCTTTTGCTTTTTGCTGGTCCGTGATCACTAAAACGTCTGAATTTTCAAACGACCAGCGTGAATGCTAAGGGACTAATTTAGCATAAGATTACATCGCAAATTGACCCCCCTCCATTAAAAACCTCTTTGAAAATGAATTTTGAAAAAAAAAAAGGTTTTTTGTAGACATAATAAGGAGTGAAGGTCTCTACGTGTGATACATACGTACGTACATAGCCATCTGGACCAACTTAAAAACTGAAGAAACCTATGTTGACACTTTTGATTGACAATTTTCAATGAAACTATGATTTGCCACTTGTATGTGGGTGGCGTAACGGTTAACAGCATGACAAATGGAATCGGCGAACCACATTCAAACTGCAATCGCGACAATTTCCGTTCACTTTACACTGATGCCCTTGGGAAATACACGGATCCATCTGTTATCAATCATCTACGGATAAATATCGGGACATACTGGGATCTCTAGCCTATGCTGGTAATTAGTCTAGGAGACAGACAACTCTGATTACAAACCAGGAAGAAGAACCCCTTTGAGGTGGCTAGAAGCTATTTTGGGCTTCCTCCCGACAGCTCCTGCAGCCACATTGACACCCAGCATTTTGTGCTCAGTGAGGCTGAGAGGAGAATTCTGTCGACTGGTTATTCCCTGATCTCCATATGCTTCGCCCAGGTCTACGCCCAAAAGAGATCACCTCAGTCTCGTCCTATTGTCTTCCGAGGCAGTGCCAATCTTTAATCAGACCAAAAAGGTTTTCATTTTCAGACAAAGCACACACACACACACACACACACACACACACACACACACACACACACACACACACACACACTTCTGCATCGCATATCTCCAACTATATATGACAATTAGATCTATTTATTACTGTCCCCGCCCCTCCATAAGCCTTGGCTTAGCTCGAACAAATTAGGCACATATTTGGCATGCATACTCAATGAATCTTGGGGGATATTTTTCAAGTAAAATGTTTTGAGAAAATGATCTTCATGAGTTTCAGAGGGGATATTTACGATGTAACTGTAATGCAAAAATCAACTTTCACTTTCCGTTCAATTTGCATATATTTATATACATATCAGCAGGAAACCGCCAAATTTGGTGAGTGGATTAGAATTCCATATCAAGAAACAATATTTGAATACGGAATGTTTGATATCAGACGCAAGAATCAGTGTCAGATTAGGATTTTGTTGGATCCTGGGCTACAGGTACCGTGAGGCCCCCAGTAATAGTTTCAAGAGAAAAAGATGAAGTTGAAAAAAATTAACATTATTTGGTCAATGTCTAGAACAATCAAAATTCAAGAATTTGCTTTGCATCATTTCTTAGAAACAAATTTATCCAAAAATCGAAAACTCTTCGGAATATTGTTTTCGAGGTGCCATGAGAGCTAGTCTTTTCTAGTCGTTATTAGACGCCATAAACCATCGTGCAATACGTAGCTATAAACTACAGTGTTTCTCTTTGCCTATGTATGCTTACAACAAATATATATGCAATATATTAATAAAATCTTTTCTTAAATAGATAATTTAGAATACTTATACTTTGATTCGGCGTTCACAAATGAAATAACTTCTCACTTAATCTCTGGAGGTCCCCTCCAGCTAATGGAGAACTGCAGCCCCTAAAGCACATACCTTGATCCGGCACGCAAAAACCCGTCTTATTTTTCAGTCAACACAGTAGTTGTTGTAAAGTTCATAATTTCTCATTATGCTCTGCATATATTTGGATAAGCGTTCAAAATGAGGGGGTGCTTTCTTGTCTGTTGGGAAGGGGGATAGTGCCCATTGGTTCTGCTTGATAAAGCGTATTTATCTCAACTGGCAGTACCCGTGGAAATTCTGCGGTTTAAGAAAATATTCAACTCGATAAAAAACGATCTAATTATTTTACGTGTCCTGCCAGCCATACCTTTTTTTATCTACTATCATTATTTGCTACGATATGATCGCTTCTTCCTTCTTTATTCTGTTTTTCTTTCATTTTGCTTTACTACCATTCTTCCTTGGCTTTTAATTTATTCCTCTTCCGTCTTTTATTCTTTTATTCTTCGCCTACAGCGAAAATTGTTTTCTCATGTTTCCTTCCATTTCTCCATCGTTCACTTCAATTTTCACATACTTTTATATTCAGCGTTTCACTGTTTAATAAAATAATATTTTGGCGTTCTCCCCAGCCCATTTTTTTTTTTTTTTACTGTGGGTCCGGAGTTGCCATGTTGGTGGAGAGGGGTGGTATATAGCAGTGAATTTTATCATGTTTCCATCTCTCTCTTTCCATTCTCTCTTGAAGAGTGGTCTTCGGCGTGACATGATAAAAAGAGATGGTAATAGTTACGCGTAATAGATAGTTGCCGTTTGAAATACCATGCAGAAGAATTGAGGGATCTTTTTTTTTTTCAATCGACTAAATATGAATATATTTTTCGTTATCTCTTTTTTCAATCCAAGATGATCGTTTCTTGAAATCTGGTCCCTTATTTCGAAAGTCACATTAGAAAGAAAAATAACGAATTCTGAACGAGAGTTTGAAAAAAAAATGAACATCGAGAATCATCAATGAATTCTCTTGTTTATCCTTTTTCTTTTAACCTTGAAATTCAAATCTTTACAGAGATTTTAATAGCAGCTTTCAACTTCAGCTACCGTATGTAACGGTATATAAAGCTATTCTCTTTACCCTAAAAAAAACGACACAAAAGATGAGCGTAACTTCCGTTGTCCATCAGCACATAAGCTATGACTTGAGGAGTTGAAAACCCGGGCGATAAATGTGATGAATTCAAGGAGATGAGTTTTTCTTAATGTTCCTTGTTTGAATAAGGTATCTTATCTACTACTACTGTGTGTTCCGAAAAAATACGCTCAAAGAAAATTAAGAATAACCTTTGACTGAAATTTCAACGGTAGAAACTATAGATGCGCTAAAACTTTCCCACAAAATTTGAGTTCTTACTCTCCAATTTTGTGACAACACGGACGATTTGAAAAAGCCCGGTTCTACTAGAAAGTAACCAGGGCCGGTTATTGAGCAGGCACGAACCCCTGAAAGCTGATTCGACTTGTGTAGATGAGATCTAATCCCCACGTAAACAAATCAAATGGTGCATTCTCAGACCGTTTGCAATGTTGGGTCCCAAAGCAAAAGAGTTACACTCTTTCAACTGTGTTGACGAGCGAGAAGAAAGAATATTTTGACTTTCGGCAGGCACCAAGCTTTTTCAGATCGTTCGTGAGGTCAAACAACTGAAGAGCAAGAACTTAAGTTTTGTGGACTCAGTATCAAATATCATCATCATCATCATCATCATCATCAGTCTTTTAACGTCCGTCGTTGGACATAGACCTTCACCGGGATTTGCCACAATTCTCTCTCATGAGCGTCGCAGAGCCAGTATTTCCTGAATTTTGTCTAGTTCATCTCTCCATCTTGTGTTTTTCCGATCTCGGTTTCTCGTGTGATCTCTGGGGATCCATGTTGTGAGTCGTGATGTCCATCGGTTGTCTTTCATCAAATACGATACGGTTCTCCAGTGTATGGGTCTAAAGTCCTGCTGACTGGGTTGCAGATTTACAATAAATTAATGAATGAATAAACAGTGAGAAAAATATAGGCGACAATGAAATAATTGGGATTTGAAAAATGAATTTATCTAATAATCTTATCACTATTGCCGTTAATAACCATTACAGTAATGGTAGTTTTTACATTTTTGAAAAGCAACGACTGAGGTTTAGTTAGAGAGAGAGAGAGGAGGGGATATGGTAGGAAAGACGCAATACATACGCGTTCAGTACGAGTTCGTTGAACATATAGGCCTTTGAAACGGACACGAGTTTACTTGCCTTTAAACCTCGAGAATGTGAAATGGGTTTTTAGTTGTATCAAGTTTATACCGTAACCCTGAAATCAAATGGATTGTTCATTATATGTCAGTGGGTCGTGAGGTTATTGCATTGAAGTAAACTGGATCGCAATTGACCATGTTTGAAGAGCCCTGAAATATGGTACTTGTCAGCCAATTGAAATGAATCGTCTACAAACAAATTCCAACGACCGGTTTTTGTTAGATTTGAATGTTTTTCTTTCCAGTAAGAAAATATTTGTGATCCTGCAATTCATGTTTTTTGTATTTTTGCAAATAGAAAACCACGCTTTATCAAAAGCGAATTTCACAAAAAAGTCAGGCAGCTTTTCAACTCTAAAACCGGCTTTAATGCCAGATCTTATTCAGAGTCATAATTAAACTATGAATTCGTGAATTTACCTCCGACCGACTTTAGAGATTGATGCTTTTTTTGGCAAACCCTTGAGGCATATCCATTCTGCACTCACGCACGCAGGAAGACTCACAAATAGACACACATACACATAACATACACACACTCATACACAAAAATACGCATGTAACCACATAAACATACGTATACTCATGAACACAAACAAAAGACAATTTGTCATCTATTTTAGAATATATACATATATATATATATATATATATATATAGAGAGAGAGAGAGAGAGAGATAGATAGATAGATAGATTCATAGATACACACATACTTGTATCAGCACCTTCGCAACATAAGTTGCGTAGACTAGGTTTGTTTTTTCAACTACCTACACGTACGCATGTGGGCCCCCAGGTTACACTGACCTTGTGTCAAACCTCTCCTCGTGGAACAAAGGTAAATACGCAAACACACAAACAAACACACACACGCACGCACATACACACACACACTCATGCGTGCACACACAAACACATGTGTGTGTGTGAGTATGTTTTTCTTTTGTGGACGAATTTTGGGCGTCTTCCTGGCCAGATATGCCTCGCCCAAATGTTCCCAAAATTCGTATCGAAAGTGAAGCTGATTCATCGTTGAAATTCAAACCACACCTAGCTGTGCATTACGGATGCCATTGACAGGGAATTTATAGCCTCACCGTAAATCCTACCGTACCCCACTCACCGTGGGACTAGAGGGATTGAGATTTATCACTAGTCTACCCCGCTTGCGGACTGTTTCCAGTTTTTCTTCACTTGTATGCTGGGAATTCTCGTGTCCACCATCTCAGTTCCCTCCACCCCCTTTTTACTACCTGTTGAGTTTGTTTACCTTGTTAAATAGGTCCACTGACTCTGACTGATACCTATTTAAGGTCGGGAAGTTTTTGACTTACGAAACAATTTATCAAAACGTAAGAAAACTATCAGAGAATTCCTGCTTGATGTTGTATTAGAATCTTAGTAAAGAAGAAAGAAACTCTTTTCAGTATAGCAACTAATAGAATTTGAATAATAAAAATTCAGCAAACTCTCGTTCTAACGGCGTAATTTGATGATACATACACATGTTTGTTTTTATATTCTCCCAGGGCTATTGTTGGGGGTTACATTTTTCCCCAGAAAATCAATAAGTAAATAATCAGCTTTTCATATTTTTTTAATTCGTGTGCCTTTTAAAAAGAATTCATTCTTTATAACGGCTTATTACTTATAATAGCACTCTCTGAGGGCACCGAAATAACGGTACTCTACCGTATGAAGAAAGAGTGAGAAAGAGAGAAGAAGAGAGAAAGTGAGCATGAGAGAGAAAGAGAGAGAGAGAGAGAGAAAGAGAAAGACTGGGATTGAGAAAATCTTGGTTAGAGTGGCTTAAAAAGCCACAAAAACAAGCAATTTATTTCATCTGGCCTAGAATACTCAAACGTTTGAAGAAATCATATGAACAGACAGACATACTGACAGAAAGACGGATACGAATGAATACCAATACCTCTCCAACTTCGTTGGCAGTGGTAAAAATGTGATTGAGGATTACGTATGATATGATACCATTGTTCTTTTCGTCTATATGTTCATTTATACACAACGTTTCGATCATGTACCCTCCGGTCTTCGTCAGGTGTTCTTAGAACATATGATCACATTGAACTACACACGTCACATCCGTTTTTATATATACTTCAACTAAATGTTTGATGTATAGAGCACTTTATGAAATAAACCCATCACACATCGGATATTGAATTACTGACCTGTTCTTTGGTATATATATATATGTGTGTGTGTGTGTGTGTGTGTGTGGTATTGTATCATCCACAGACAGCTGTTTCGTTGCATTACAACTCTTCAGTGTGGCTATAGACTATCCATTATCCCATCCAGTACCACGAGGTAGGATCGAAACCTTAGCTTCAGACCCGGAGGTTGGTATCCCCTAGTCAGTAAGGTTGAATTTAGGGGATATATTTATTCATGCATATATTCCCCGCCTACCAGAGTGCCCCATTCCATGCTGGAAGAGCATTGCATATATATATATATATACATATATATATATATATATATATATATATATATTTGGGGTTGCTTCCCCTTGATTAGGTGACGTATTTACAGGTCTTTTTGATGAGTGCTTCCCAGATGCTACTTAAATCGATGCTCGATCGGCTCCGACGAAGGCCAGAGGGCACCCGGTCGAAACATTGCGAACTGAGGAATATATAGACAAGAAAAATAATCCGATCATATCATACTCAATGATTAATACATCCTGTCCCAACAAAATTCAGACAAGAAGCGACATTTAAGAGTATTGAATTTTGGAAGGAAATCAAAAGACCTCTGAACAGAATTGGAAAACTTTGTTTCATCCTGTTTAAACCATTAAATATCCAGTAACTATTTTCCAAGTTTTGCTTAGTCTGGCACGGGGCCAAGAGTAGTGGTAGGTAAGTCGTGATCGAACACACTAGCAATTGTTACACAGCAGGTGCCATAACACAGAGGAAGCCCCTTCTTGTAATAACTCTCAGACAGAATCTTTTAGATAACATTAACTCGCTGTTGGTATCAAGCGAACGATATGAATATTTGAACAAATAACATTCATTGTTATGATTTTATCTTCATTGTTATGAATAACTTTACGCAATGATAATGAAAAAAATTGATAGAAATTTTTTGGTTACTTTTTAAATAAAGTCTGACTGATATCGTTAACAATAACCATTTGATAACTTTATCCGTGATTATGATAAATGACTTCCTCTGTATTAGTGATTTATAAGGCAGAACCCTTTACGACCCAAAAAATGGTATAGTGCCCTGGGAACGCGTACCCTTACTTTTGGGGGAAAGGGAACGGCGTTCCCTCACTATCTATGAGCTACTAAAATTCTGAATTCACAGATAAGAAACATTAGCCAGTATACGTCCAAATACTTATCCTATAATGGCCTCGAAATGTTTCTGAAATAAGTTAAATTCCATTTTTTTCTTCATTTCAGAATGGAAAAACAATTTATCCTTTGATAGAACACATTGAAGCAGGAAAGACTTGACATATTTTGGTGGCCTTTGTGACTCCATTAGTCCCGAACAAATAACGAAAAGACGATGTGAATACCTTAAATGGTGATCGAGATATTTGTGGAATGCTATTGATTTCCTATAAGATAGTTCATATTAAAGATAACAAATGAATAAAGATCTATAAACTTTTAGAAGTGTTTTGTAAATAATGATAACTAGGAGGGAAAATGTAAACAGCAATTACCGTATTTACTCGTGTGTAATGCGATAAATTTAGTACGAGAAATCAAGAGTCAAAATTGTTTTGGTTGCATCATATTCAGTGTACAAAGATGTTGACAAAGACAGATACATTATTATTTTTTAGCCACGAAAGTGGAGGTCGCATTATATTCGAGATCGCATTGTACTTGAGTGAAAAAGGTATTCTCGAAGCCGGATCTGGCTTAATAGGGGCCCAGGGCACAAAGTAAGTCCCCTCTCAACGATCCTTGTTCACAGGGCCCAGCCACACACACACACACACACACACTCACACACATATGTACATATATATATATATAAAGAACTTAATTGATTTATACTATTTACCGTGCAACTCGGTGTAAGAGCCGAAAATTTATTTTTAGGTCATAGCCTACTTGGACCCCTTGAATCTACCCTGGGGCTCGTTAGAGTCTGGGAGCCTGAGGCAAGTGCCTCATGGTTGATATAGCACAGGGTAGTCACAGGAAACATTCTCTATCATTTCCGAAACAACTCATTTTTAAAAGGTGAGTAAAAAGTACGTTTTAGAAAGAATGTATTGTCGATTTCACGCGAGGTGAAATTCCGATTATTTTCATGTTTTTCCTTCGTATATCTGCAAACTTTGAGAGGTTCAGAGTTGAAAGAAATAAAGAAATAAAAAAAAAACAACAAAGACGTAAGTGTGTAAATATTTCAATCAAGAGTTCAGAAAAAAAAAAAGAAAAAAAGAAAACATTTTTTTTAACGCTCCTTCCTGACTACGCTTCGTACTTTTGTGCGAAAGAGCAAATGGTGGGTTGGTTGGCCAAATTTGGAGCGTTCGTTGGTGTTTCTAGTATAAGTCTACTGACTGACACTTTCGGCTGGCTGGGAACAGCGAAAGAACTCTGATATGGGCCGTGTGCAAATACATGAGCACACGCACACACACACACACACACACACACACACACGCACACGTACGTGGATATAGGTTCTCGTAAGAAAAACTTGATAACTAGAGGTGGGCGAATATCAGTCTTCATCTTACACCTCTTCTCTTACAAGAACTATTAATACTACCGCTACTGGAGCAGAAGCAGTAGTACTAATATGCATGCCTTAACACAAGAAGACGAAACATTACCACTGCGTAATGTAGTCAAAGATAAAAAAAACAACAAATAAACAAAAAACACATTGATGATAGTCAAGATAGGAATGAGTAGGATTCTGTTCACGTATCGTTCAACTTCAAACCAAGAGAGATACAGAAAGGAAAGGATTTTGATTTGAACCATAAAAAAAGAAGAAAATAGAAAGTCTTTTTATTTAGGACAGTAATGGAAATGGTTATGGGGAACTAGGTAAACGGTGGGGTGCGGTTCTGGGAACAAGGTGTACAGTGAGGCTCGATTTGGGGGAACTAGGTATACGGTAATATCACAATTAGTGAAAAAACAAAACTTTGAGAATGTGAATTTTGTACACGGTTTTAGGTACTACGTATACGATAAGGCTAGATTTTGGGAACTAGGTATACGGTAAGGCTCGGTATGGGGAAACTAAGTATTCAATAATGTTACCATTCGTAGACAAAAAACCTGGAAATTATGAATTAGGTAAACGACGTGCCCCACTTTTTACGAACTAGGTAAATGGTTAAGACTCGATTCAGGGAACTGAGTATATAGTAACCTCACAATTAGTTGTAAAAAAAAGAAAAAGAAAATTGAGAAATATCTATACACCGTACCCCTGCATACCCAAGCTCCCCCCAAATCCCATCCCTGATTGGGGGTGGGTAGCTAAGGAGGAGATCAATAAATCGGGCTTAATATAAAAACATCAAGTTCCAGAGCTGAGGCATAGCTTTGGAGGTACTATCTGAAAACACCCTCTGCCTCCTCTAATGGAAAGGACCCAAGAGCTTTATAAGTATGCCAATTACTGCATTTCTACTGACAAATCTCAATAAATGTTTGAGTGGCCAAGTTCCCCTGGGACCCCCATTCTCTAGCTACGCCTCTGATTTTATCGTAAGTTGGATGTGATCGCGTGTATGTTGATACAAGTGAAACCTGGGTAGTTCAGTGATGGAAAGCCGAGTGGATAATAACTGGGTGAAGCCCCTGTCGTTGGAAATACAGAATTAGGGACTCTCTCTTCCGAACTGGCAAGTGGTATCAAATAGACCGTACACTTTACTGTTGGGCCGTGTGGTGCAACTTCATGCAAATAGTACCACTCAAACGAAAACAATAAGATATGTTCAGTCATGAATTATGCTATAATTATAACCAACAACGTGTAAGCGAAACGGCGATCACCTTCAATATATGGGCAGAGAACATTATCAGTGATCGGAAAGTAAGTGGCTCACCCATGATATCGTAGGGTGGTTTGGAGGACTATATATAAATATATATATATGTATATAAAATGCATATACTCTCTCAGTTTGTAACAGAGTGCAAATGAAAACAGATTTTATCTGTTGTAGATGTTTAATCACAATACTCAATGTTTAACACTGTAGATAAAGTTATTAATGTATAAAAATGATATTCACAAGATGCACCCGGTGAATATAAACATCCAAAGGAAACTACAGAGGGCTGATTGCTGAAGAGTGCAAGAGTTATGAAATGTTTACATTCACCGGGTGCATGTCTTTGTGAACATTTTACACACACACACACACACACATACATACATACACACACACACACACACACACACATATATATATATATATATATATATATATATATAATTATAAATTGCGTTATTTCATATTGGAACTCTGTTATTATTATGTTGAAATGATCTCCCGTTATCACATGGTGAATGTATCATTTGACGTACACAACTTAAATAGAATGAACAAATTAAAGAAAATTGGGCTGCTGCAAGAATCTCAGCCTTTGCATTACTGGTGTCTATTTAGCCCAATGGTAAGAGCAACGCTACGTTGAAGCGGCTACCCTATTGGTCGCAGGTTCGAATGTTGCAGCAGCTCCATTTTCTTTAATATGTTTATTCTTTTCACGTTGTCAAAAGCCGAATGATACAATCACCGTGTAATAACAGTATATCATTTCAAATAGAGTTTCAATATAATACAACGCAATTTATAATCATTCTTCCTGATTACATATCTATTTATTATATATATATATATATATATATATATATATATATATATATATATATATATATATATATGTACGCATATAAGATTATCAAATCTGTAAACTTAAGTTCTTTTTCAGCTGAAGAGCAAAGTTAATGATTGTATACATTGAAAAATATCAATTTGATCGTCTCAATATCTACTAAGTTCATCTTACAACGACACGAATCGAAACCAGAAGATTATGTAGCACTAATTTACCAAGTTGGAGAGTCCTTTATTTTGGGTCAAAGGCTGATCAATGACCACTGGCATCGATGGATAATAAACAACTCCCTCAGCCATTGGGTAGGGCACTTTGATCACTTGTTGAGAGCAACAATCACCATTCTTTCTTTTTGCAGTTGCCTTTATTTAAATAATTGAACTTCTCCCCACCCCAACCAGCCTATGGGCTGGGACCAGTTGAGTTTTCGTCTTCGACCGGGGTGGGACATCAATGAAGCAAACCTGGCCCTGTGAATTCCAACCCTGCGACAGTGCCTTCCAATTGCATCAGAAGGTGTGGACCGGGAGGTATACTGACGCCTACGTAACACTGGTCATGGGGACGGGAAATTTCTGATCTTGTCCACACGTATTCACGTGGGGCCCCACATTAAACCTGACCCTCGTGAAGGGCAGATGTCATTAATTAAATCATATAATAAATTATTGTACGACCATTGGGCTTAATTTGGCAACCATCTTCAAACGTCCAATTTCCAGCATTTTTTATAAAATATCTACACAATAATATATTTAAAGGACCTGCATGGTGGGAGAGATTGTTACGTATTTCTCACCAGCGGTACTGTTCGAGCCTAGGTAAAAGTTGATTCTTTTCTTTGAAATGCTGGAATAACACCATCTTCTTACTCTCGTTTCTCCCATTTTATTCAATATAATGATATACATATTTATTAATTCAAATCATTTTTTTTTCGATTTCTATTCATAAAATGGACTTTGAACATTGAAATTAATGCAGTTTTTGACCTGAAATATCACAATATATTTCGTCAATATTTCACAAAACTCGATTTTCTGTCAGCCAATCGTGATATTTCCTGATGTGAACGTGACAGACATTTTAGGAAAATAGGAATCACATATTAAGTTGAACAACCGTAGCCATTTAAGACGTCGAAAGGTTCCAGCCTTTATAATATGTACGTGTGTTCGTGTTTTTTCTGTTTATGAATGTTCCAGCGCTCATGGCCATACCGTTTTATCTACAGACGTGAAAATTGGCACCAGTTCTCCACTGAACCCTTTCTAAAAATGTT
This sequence comes from Thysanoteuthis rhombus, assembly GCA_963457665.1. Lineage (NCBI taxonomy): Eukaryota > Metazoa > Mollusca > Cephalopoda > Oegopsida > Thysanoteuthidae > Thysanoteuthis > Thysanoteuthis major. The sequence continues at coordinate 33,947,863 of OY735220.1, read as the reverse complement.
ATCTTTGATTTTTTTGAGGAAAAAGTTTGTTTTTTCCCCTTATTTTGACGGCATTCTCTCTCTCTCTCTCCTCTATCTATCTATCTCTCTCTCTCTCTCTCTCTCTCTATATATATATATATATATATATATATATATTTATATATATATATATATAAATATATATATATATATATATATATATATATATATATATATATATATATATATAAATATATATATACACATATATTATAGTATTTTAGATGTTTTCCTGCCACTGATGTTGTAAATAGAATTTATTCTGGCCATATTCATTTTTCGAATGAATTATTTTGTTCAACAATTGACTGTGATGGTGAGTCTTGTTTATATTTCATCAATAAGATTCTAATTCTCAAAGGATCGGTAGAGATCTGAGATACAGAACGAGTGCCCCCCACCTAAAATGAAAATAAAACTAAACTGGGGTTCTTATCAAGAAGTGGGTGTACTTGTCATGGTCAGCTGGAAAGCGAATTGGTTCCTCAAGCATTCAATCGATACTGGATGACCTTTTGTTAGACAATGCTAAGCTTTGTGAATACAAACGAAAAAGCAACTGAATCTTGTCCAATGATTTACTCTTCTGAAAGTGCCTATCATAAAATGATCCCTTACGGCCATCAAATGTCCAAGTTCTAATTCCATCTGGCATATCAAAAAGTGAATCCCCTTTTGTTTAAGAACGGGCTTGGTACGGAAGGCCAGTAAAGGTCTCGTATGTTTTTTTTTTCTCACTGGAAGAGAGCACAAAGGACTGAGAGGTCAAACACAGTACAAATTAATCACCGTAGATTGAATATCAGAACTTAATTTTTTGAGTTGTGGGACTATAGAAGATATCACTAGAACATTTAGTGCTATTAACAGATGTAAATGATTTTGAGACGAACTATGATGTTTATTTAACCATTGCAAATGTTTAAGCCCAAGATATTGTATAAATATGATTGTTGCGTTATATGTGCTTGTATGTACAATAATCTGTACACTTTTTTCACACTTGAATAGATAATTAATGAAATGATGATAAATGTATTTCATACAAATTTGCCTTTTGCCATTCCATGAGATATGACAGAAATCCACATCAATAGGATTATCTCTTTGCTATCCTTACTTACATAGTAGATATGCCTCACGGGCCTCCATCTACGTACAGACATCGGTTTCTTTCAGACTAGAAACGATGCCCTAAGTCTGCTTTTCCCTAGCTCGGTTTCAACATTGATCGTTGCAGGGCCTTTCTGTCCTATTTTCTTTATCTTTATTTTTATTTTCATATTTTTTTTACCTAAACCAAATTTGTTACACGCAGGATCTGACATACCAAGTCCCCGGAAGTGAACGAATATCTTCTGTCAACCGGACCCGTTCGCTAATTAATAACACCCGATAGTCTAACCAGAAAGAGACCTAGGCATTTTTTTTTTTTTCGCACCCGTCTTTCAATAGAGTTAACAGGAAAGTCAGCAAATTGGATTCAGGTGAGAGACGAAATAGAAGATAGGAGTCGAACACTCAGAGAATTTAAAAAAAAAAATGGAGGTTAAGGAGGAAAAGGCAGTTGAAATGAGCAGCGATATCATCCTGTTCAAGGCAACCTTCGCAGTGGTAGCGATGGTTCAAGAGACATTGTTGTTGTTATTATTATTATTATTATTATTATTATTATTATTATTATTATTATTATTGATGCGTCTGCATACTCACACCAGATGTCTGGTTGTTATCGCTGAAAGATGAGTGACAGTGCGTCTTTTAAGCTCTCCAGCCCTCTACCCAGCGTCCTCGTAGATCACAAACAGCGTTGTAATTAGTACTGTTCCAACCTTCCCCGGCTTTTCTGACATTTATGCCGCGTTCCATTCCCGCTGTTAGGCCCTTGCTTAATATATATGGGGGTCGATAGTCTCTGATTGCCAGTACTCTCCTAAATATTCCCGCAGACCCAAGCAGCACTGTGGTTTGCGTAGCCTCGATTCTTTATCATATCTCCAACTCCTCCTGTCCAGTACTGAATTTGCAAAAGGAAATTGAAAACAACCGATCCAGTGTCAGCAGATACACAGAGCTGCTATATAATCCTGTTTGAATTTTTATCTAATCCGTATGTTTTTGCAACAAGTGTTTATAGTTGAATGCTTGTTGATGGTAAGGTCTTTATCAAGATATTATCTTCCCTGATTCTGGAATTATACAGCCTTATCAAGAATTCAAGCTTTTTGCATCTTGTTAGTGTCAAAATCCATTGAATATGTGAAAGTGAATTGGAAATACTTCCTTAAAGTCTTCCCTATGTGTCTACACTATTGTAAACCAGGCATACCATAGATAACTGTTCGATGGTCTTCGAGGGTTAAGTCTCACTGAACAAGTCACTTAGGTCAAATTAGATAACTAACACCCTAAAGAATTTAGTTCAAGATTTTGAGAATCAGGAAGAAGAAAAAAATGGTAAAAAATTGATAATCCTGAACATGTCTTGAAAGAAAATTATCTGCTCTACGAATTTCAAGTTTTGATTTAACTAATGGTCTCTAACGTTCGTTAGTCACACAATATCATCCAACAAATAGACCAAATCAACGACAAAGTAAGTCTTAGTACAAATGAGTAAATTTTAAAATGCCAGTGTTGCGTTGATTTCGTAATAGATTAAAAAATAAACTAAAATTCAAGCCGGCAACTTATATTATAAAGTTATCAAATGAAAGGTCGTTTTGGAAGTGAAGAAAAAAACTAATGTAATTACATTTCTGTAGATTCAAAGTAAGCAGAGATATTTGTTATTATTGGAGGTTTTTGAGCTCCTAGCGAGCAATAGTGTCAACGCGTAAAGATAGACTAATTATCAGCTACGATTTCAATTAGGACACGATGCTGCTCAGACCGCTTATAACGCCAACAAAGCATTTTGAGGGAACCGTACTTGGGCGCTGCGAACTGTTCAGCATTGGTACAATAAGTTCAGGCCTGGAAATATGCATGCTTTTGATAAATCTCGAGGGAAGCCTAACCCTGTTCTTAACTGACAGTGAATTATCGACATTAGGGGCCAACGACCCACGAACAATGTTTCGGGCATTTTAAGGATTATAACTTCGACTATATCACGTCATCTCAAGGCAGTAGAAAAGGTTCAGAAGTTGTAAAGGTTGGTCCCACAACTGATTGAAATGCTCAGTTCCACACCCCAAATCGCCTGGCTGACTGTCTAGACTAAGGGGTTTGGGATGTGAAGTCTTGTGGCATCCTCCATGTTCACCGAACGTTTCTGAAAAATCATAATCTTTACGAGCATTTTGAACTTCACTTACTTATCAAACATAGGAAACATCGACATGAGTTTCTTCAGTTTTCAAGTGGGTCTGTCTAGTTGGTTGTTATTTATACGCCAGGTCGCCCCAATTTGAACATTTACTCTTCATTAGGATTAGAAAATAAATATTCCAAATGGGTTTTTAGTGAAGGGTTCAGTTTACAATGTAAGCAGAGAGAGAGAGAGAGAGAGAGAGAGAGAGAGAGAGAGAGAGAGAGAGAGAGAGAGAGAGAGAGAGATGGTCTGTCTGGGAAGTATCCAGGGATATAACAAAGAAATAGCCTTCCTAGAGCAGTGGCACTTTAGTCCTCATCTGAGTGCCCCATCTTTGGACCCACATACTTATCCTATCCTAATTCGGGATAACAACCAGCCGCTCAGTTGCGTTCTCCTTAATTACTTCCATGGTCTGAAATCTCGTCTCTTTTAACGGAGAAAAGTCGTGAGGCACAGGGCGCCAAATATGAACAGTAAGGGGTGATGACGATGATGGGTAATGCAAGGTTTTATAGAAAAAAAAAACTGTACGAGACGTTAAGAATGCACAGTCAAGGTCATAGTGAATATATCGGTCACATAGTACACATTTCATATATATATATATATATATATATATATATATATATATATATATATATATATATATATATATATATATATATATATATACACATATATATATATATGGGGAGAGAGAGAGAGAGAGAGACGGGGTAGGAGAGGGAAACAGAATTATTTATTTACATATATTTATAAAAATAATTCTGTTTCTCTCTCTCTCTCGCTATATATATATATATATATATATATATGTGTGTGTTTGTGTGTTTGTGTTTGTGTGTGAAGAAAAATTGACTTATGTGGTCCGACAGAATGATTATAGATTAAGTCGTATTATATAACGCAATTCATTATCATCTCTCTCTCTCTCTCTCTCTCTATATATATATATATATATATATATATACGTTTGTATGTATAAAGCTGAAGATATGTAACATTAATTCTCTCTCTTTCTCTCTCTCTCTAACATTAATCCTGTTTATCTCTCTCATAAATCCCCTTTTCTCACTTTCTCTCTCTCGCTCTTTCTCTTTCTCCCTCTCTTCCTTTCTCTCTCTTTATATGCATATATATATATATATATATATATATATATATATATATATATATATATATATATATATATATTTATATATATAGATAGATAGATAGAGAGAGAGAGAGAGAAAGAGAAAGAGCGAAAGAAAGTGAAAGAGAGATGTATATGGAGAGAGAAAAGAAGATTTATACATTTTGGAAGAAGTGCTGTCTGCTGCAGAATCAAAATTTAATTTTTGAATTTCCTCTTCGTCCTGAATATGAATTAAAAAACACACAAGAATTCCGGCTTATTTATACATTACGTTTGGTTTTCAGAAATTCTGTCATCGCAATTTATCTAATAGAATTAAGAAATCGCTTCTTGACAAATCAACTTCAACCCAAAATATGTCTGCTCGTTGCGTAGGAAAATTGAAGAAGAAACGTTCCAATTAAATGGTTCACCATTTCCACAGAAGCTGCATTTTAGTTGCGAGCTCCTGTTAAACTCTACTACAGTCCAAGCCCAAACCAACCCAGCTAGATTTTGCTGGCTTATCTCGTATCGGATGGCGACAAGTTGAAGAAACCTAGTCTCACCTTCCCGCTCAGAGAGGCTTTCTGAACATAAAAGCCTCTTACTTCTTACTTCTTCCTTCTTCTGACCTGAAACGTTTGGTGAACTTATAGAAAAAAAAAGAAGAAAAAAAAGAGAAGTTCTATAAACAAGAGTAGTGAATATTTCTTTTTTAGTTTTGATGATAAGTTATCGAAATTGGCAACCTTGACATTTCTGCCACGAGTTGAACTTTCTGCTCCAAGAACGAGGACCCCCCCCCCTCTGCAATCTGACAGCGGATTCGTCCACTCCTTTCCTATTCACAAATCTGATAGCAGATTCTTCACCTCCTTTTCCTATCTACCCTTTGAAGCCGAAAACGGATAGATGATGATGAAAAATTTTCAAGTCACGCTAACGGTGTTTATTACCAAATATGGAGTCCCTCTCCGTCCAACTTGTTCAGCTCGAAGCTACGAACAATACTGAGTAAACGATTTTTCACTTTCTATCCTTGATAATTATGGTTTTGTTCAATGAAATATCTCGTTCACTGCTTCTGGTTGAGTGTGAAATTCTCGAACGTTTCTGCAACAGACGTTTTGGCCACAAATATTTCTACCGCAGACTTTTCATTCTTGTTTTATTTCTGAAAGCCGAAAATGACAATGTGTATAATATACGTATTTACTTTTGCTTTTTCTTATATTTTTCCTTATGTAAGTGCCATTTAACATCTAGTGCGAACTGGCATGAAATTTTCTCACTCAGATAAAATAACTTTAGAAAAACTAAATCAATTTTCGAGCCATTTGGTAAAAAACAAATCTTAACCCATTTTACTGGCCTTTTATAAATGATAGAAGAAAATGCCTGTGCAGAATCGAAAAAAAAAAAGATTTATAAAACACTAAAAAACAATTATTGAACATTGATTTCATGATTCAAAATATCTTCAGCCGGAACGTTCGAGCTGGAACATGTGCACCGAAACGTCAGTTGCCAAAATGTCCGCGGTCGAAACGCCTGTCTAACAAAATCCTAGGGTCAATTTAGGTGGAACAGATACATGTTGAACCTTTTAAGTTTGTGTATATGGCTGCACAAGTATCTCTGTGGTCATTTACCGAACTTATCTTAGTCTGGCAAAAGGTTCAATTAGTGTTGCATGCATATAGACACACATTGTGGTTATTTATTAAGCTTTGCTTAGTTTGAAACATGGCTATGAAGTGGTTGGTAAGAAGATTGTGTCTTGTCAATCTTTCAGTTACAGAGGGCCTACTTGCCTTGAAATTCAGCATTTCTAAATGTATTCGAACACCAACCACTGGTGCCATTGCAGAATATTCTATTATCTCAGTCACTCAGAGGACCTTACGCGTACTTATATTTATGAGTATTCTGTTGCCCGTCGCTCAAAACTTCTTGAAATCTTCATTTAAAAACATGCATCTATGTATTTGTTGGAAAGTTTTGCACATTTTTCTCGACTTAGACGCCACAAAGTCGAAGAAATAAACGAAAATGGCGTCGAATTAAAGATTCCCGGGGAAAACGAATTAATTCATGTTGATAATATCAACTTGAATTTTATTAGTTAACCCTTGCTATATTTTATACTAATATATATATATATATATATATATATATATATATATATATATATATATATATATATATATATATATATATATATATATAATACTAATAGTCTGATTCCGTTTAACTGTATGGGATTTCTACGTAGTTGAAATAGTGCATTGTAGCCAGAGATATTGAATTAAGATACCCCTAAAAACAATGTCGATCTCTTATTGGAACAAAAGTCTCATTTACACCTTCTGCAGGAACTACCCGAAAATCCCAACCGTAAGACATTTTTTTTTAACTTGTCTACATTGATTCGTAATTCTTTCTGAAAGTGTATGCGAGTCCATCTCTCTGTCTTATGTCCCTGTTAAAAGAAAGAAACAAAAGAGCTGTTGGGTTTATGAATGTTTGAAATACTTTAAAGAGATGTACTGCTTAGATCTACGCGAATCTGGTTCACTATTTGTTAAAGTGCATCACCGACCAATCTACTTGACACGACGGAAAGTTACAATCATTTAAGATTTAGACCATTATACGTGAATGTAAGGAAGATTATGGAGATTTACAATAGACGCTTTATGACCACTATATAGCTGCCGTCGTTCCATGAAGCTATACTTCGAATTCATTACACTTCAATTAAGTTTCCACTAAGAATGAGTGTGCAGTGGGAAAATCCTCTCGAAGTTATTTTCGCATAATCCCTGAAGATCTTGTTTCGGTTATCTGTATCGGTAACAAGATACTAAGAACGATCCCTTTTCTTGAGAAAAAAAAAGAAAAAGAAAAAAAGAACAGCACAGCCCCATATCATTATCCAGCTGTCACCCACTTCTGAATATGATCTTATTACTCTTTGGGGATTGATACATACTTCAGGAATCCGATTAAAGTAATGAAGACTTGATCAAACAAAGCATAATGGCAAAATGGTTGTGGACAGAGTATCTGAGGTGGGGGTGCAACCAGGATCGGGGGCTGAAGCGGGGCCCAGACGGCCTGGGAGGGGGGGGGTACTCGAGAATTTCTTGAGTAGAGCTGTGTATCGAAACCTCTAAGCCAATACGATATATCCATAAATAAAGTAGGTTGACTCTATCGTTTAATGATAGCTTAATATAGTACGGCGTACTAAAAGGGTTATAGCAAATGAAAACAGGATGAATGAAAGACGAGGGTGTTAGCTTTACACTGCCTAATAAGATTCTACTCGGGAGCCCCGGTTGTAGGTTAGAGATAAGAAACAAACACCCTCTGACACCCTCTGACCTCACCTTTCACAGACCCATTTCATTTCAAACCAAATGTTACTCTCATCTACACAGATTCCAGCCCAATTTCTTGATTGTTAACTCTATTTATGTTGTCTAGGTCAAATGATATATTAACTGTGTAATAACGGTAGATCATTTCAAATAAAGTTTTGATATGATATAACGTGATGTATCATCATTAGGTCGGGTCATATATCCATTTCTTAATATATATATATATATATATATATATATATATATGTGTGTGTGTGTGTGTGTGTGTGTGTGTGTGTACGTGATGAAAAGTGATATCCAGCCTTGAGTAATCAACGCTTCAGCCCTTTATTCGCACCTGTAATTAAAGATTTTATGAGTGTGTTGTGTATTGGGCTAAATGATTTCCATGTAACTGTTTCATCGCGTTACATAGCCTCACAGCAATTAAAAATATGATGTCTTACGTTAGTTTGACACCCTCAGTACAATTACACAGCATTCTCACAAAATATTTGATTACATGTTCGTATAAAGGACTAAAACACCAATTTCCCAAACTGGACATCACTGATTATCGCTGTACACACACACACACACACACACACACACACACACAAACACACACACACATATATATATATATATATATATCAGGTTCTAACGGAAGTTCTATGCGATACTTAAATTTACTATGAAACGCAAACACTGGAACACCATAAATAGTGCAGTCTTTATTAGTGTAGGTTCAAATATTGTTGCACGAAATGATGTAACTAAATATAGATTAAAGACGCATTAAATTATAAAAAGACCTTGATTTGTGTGGTCTTAAACAGTATAGAAAATTTCGAATCGAATTAACCGCACTAATCAAGGTATACCTTTATAGTGGTGGATAACACATTTCATTGACGTCAGTGTGGAGAGCTATCGAGCAAGGAATTGGACATTAATTAAAAATAACTTCACAGACTTACTGTTCACATTCCACCAAAGTGAATCGCCTTATTTTGAGAAGTATTCGCTCGCTGCATTTCATTTTTGCTTTTCGCTGTGATTTATTCAATAAACAAAGCGAAATGAAACGGTTTCCCGCTGAGAAGGAATTGCCAAAGAATGTTATCCAAAATCTCCAAGAACAGCCAAAATTTCTTCAAATTACAAGGGAAAATTTTTTGAGGCATTTTGAAACTCGTGAGCCGATTAATCAACCAGATTCACAACGTCAAATTTGCACAAAAAAGAATAAACAAAAATATTAATAAAGCAAAAAAAAAGGTAATCCCCACTTAAAATTGACCACATTTCGATTGGCTGCAAAATGGCTACCCCGACTGTAAATAGCTATAAAATGGCTGTAAAATGGCTATTCCGATTGTAAATTGTAAAGTTCAACACACTCGATGTTAAAAAGGCACATAAAAGTTGTGTATCGTGTCTAACTTGTGTGAGGGGTACCAAATATAATAAATGTATAAACTTCTGTTTTTCTTTCATGAATTTCAATTTACAGTGAAAAATTTTTGAGCACCGTTTTTAACATCGAGTGAGCGAGTGTGTGGGACCTTACAATTTGCAATCCAGACAGCCATTTAATAACCGGTTACATCTAGGGGAGCCATTTTGTAGCTAACCGAAATTTGGTCACGAATAAGTAGGGATTATTTTTAAAAATTGAACAAAAAACCCCAACATTTTCCCCCTTTTCTTTTCCTCTCGACTTATCTCTTTTCGAGGTCAGAATTTAAATACCAACTAATCAAAAGAATCTGTTGAAGAAACTGGCATGTGCCATTCTGAAGTTTGGCGCATAATTCAGAAAGACGAATGTTGAACTTCCGAAGGGTTTGAATCCCAGAAAGTTGAAATCCAGAGAACCTCAATTCCGAAAGGTTGAAACCCTGAAAATAGAAAACTATGCTATCACATACTACGATGGTTTCATCAATTTCCGTAAAATTTATTTCATTAAGAAGAAGAATTAGAGAAAAATCCAATGTGGGAATTATTTTCTTTCATCATATGGGGAAGACGTTAATTTGTTTTTAGATGCATGTTTAGTATTTTTTAAAAACACCCATATATTTCAACTATGAAAAAACGTTTACCCGTTCGATGGTATGGACGACCAGAAACTGCGAAAAAAAAAAAGGACAAAAACGGAAGTGATATGTTTTCATTGGCTGTATGAGCTGTCACCACCGGATAATTAACAAGTTCGTATGCTTAAAAAGACCATATTGCTCGAGACAATAAAAAGTTTTATGAACCTTTTCATCTGCTTATACTAACCATGAAGCGGGAAAACTACCAATCGACCTATTTTCGACAATGGGCGATGATAAAGGTGCTTCCATATATGCTAATTCCATAATATATATAATCAAAATTAAAATAAAAATAATTTTAAAAAATACATCAGGCCAATATTTCTAGTCAAGTCATATATTTGTAGATCACCGTTCATCAATAATATAGAATGGAATATATTCGAAGTCTGAAAAGCGAAGAAAACTTACCATAGGTAGAGAGAGACAAGAATGGAATTCTAATGATATATCCTGCTGAAAGGAAAACCGTGGAATAGTGTGAGTGCTCTGAAAGGGAAACCACTGGTTTTTGACGGGCTTCTTTTCATTCATTTATTATTTATTCGGACAATTATTACTTACGTATATATTACATTTATATGGTATTATACGTTGTACGGGATGTTCCAAAGGTCTGTATCCTTGTGCATTTTTTCTTATATGAAAATCTGACTTTTTCCCTCACATCAAAAATGTTCAACGCTCTTGTTTACAGCATTTATACAAATGTCACAAAGTCCAATAGCCATCTATTAGAGAATCTTTTTTACAGTGCCAGATTAAAAAAGGTGTAGGGTGGACTGACAAAAAAACTACAATACAATTGTAAGTGAGTGGATAAAATTCAGTACAATTACAATTCAATAGCATTTCTTTTGATGGGTGAGCCACTATATGAATTAAAGTCAGGGGCTCAATTCAAATAGGGACCCTCCGATCAAAAGAATGTAACCTTGTATAACACGCACTCCTAATTATTGGCTATGGAATGCTGGAAGAAAACGTCTCTCTTGTATGTATTAAATGCACTTTTCGGTCATTTATAGCAGCTAAATTTGACCTTTTTTCAACTTTCAGGTAGTAAAAAAGGGGTAGCATTCTGTCCTCTTGTATGATACGCACCGTTACGTTTTAGGTTTAAAAATCTAGAAAAATATAGGTATTATACACGAGTAATCACGGTGTACAATAAAGATCTTCCCCTGAAGACAGCAAATGTACGAAGAGAAACCTGTGCGACTATTTCCTCAGAACTCTTTGAAATAAAAAGCTGGATGGTCAAGCAGGAAGATGACTGTCACAAAAGCATCAACTTCTTTAATTCCAATTTATCTTTAGGAGAGCAGGGTTGCATGAGAATTTGTATTTATTTGGGAGAGAATCCCAAGTGTTTCTTAAACTGATGAATAATTCACCTAAGGATGAATGAAAATGTTCGGTGGATGAATGAAATATAAAGGACGAATAACTTGATTTATTATGATTTTCCTTTATCAGAAAAATGACACTGTCCTTAATGCTGTGAGTAAACTATAATTGCTTTTTAATGGCAATAGCTCTGGAAATTTGATACGTTTTTTTCTAGGTGTGTTCACGCACGTCTCTACAAGAAGATTTGTCGCTCCCCAGTTAACTGACGTCATCAATAATTTATTCTTTTTTTTTAATCAATTCTCGTGACGGATAGATAAAAAATTATGCCATCAGCGTTCACAAGCATGGGTGTATAGATTAAAATTGTGTTTTTTAAATATGATTTATAGTTTCATTTCTTGCAGTCATTCTTATCCGCGGTTTTCTCTTTCACTGGTCCCCCTCTTCCGCTGTATCCATCCCAGTGATTCTTCTTTTTCTGCGGTTTCCCTTTCAGAGCACTCCCACTATTCCGCTGTTTTCCTCTTAGTAGTATATTGACGCATCATTAGAATTGCTTTCTTGTCTCTCTCTACCTATGATTTTCTGGTTTCAGAGGTAGGATATTTTTCAAATTCATTGTAATGCAACCTTTTAGGAAAAGACAGACGAACCCACGGTACTAAATGAACTACAAATTACTCAGAGAGCTCGTATCTTTGCCAACGCCATCGTCAGGGGAATCGTGCATGGATCTGCCTCAAGATTCTCTAGTAGCTTATTGCACGAACTGTCATTAGCGTATACGTAAATGTAGGAAAAAAGTTGGAAAAATCTCTCAATCAAAAAAACGTTCATGGATCCGCCCCTGAATTTGACCAGTTCTTTTGTGGACTATTGCCAACCCTTTGACAAATCTCATTGACATCCATTGAGAACTTGGACGTACATACATACAGACAGACAGACGTGAATGAATATATATACCTATCTGACTTCATTGGTAGAGGTAAATTATGCATATAAATTATACGCGAAAGAGAACGAGACACAAAATGATGAAAAATATTAGGATATGTAGTTGTCGATGAATGAAATTTTTTGGTAAAGAGTGAGGGGTGAATGACATTGGAAAAGTTTAAGAGGCCCCGTTTCAAGGTGTGTGTTAGTCTGGAAGAAGAAAGACCGGATGATGTGGGATCGGCAATCATTAGGACCATGACGAAATAAGGAGGGGGGGGTGACGGGAAAAATAGAGGGGGACGATAGGATGATTTTTAAAAAAGGCAAAAAATAATAATAGAAGGCAAAAAAGAAAAAAAAGACGTTGGGATGTGGAGAGATGAGAGGTAAAAGCGAAATAAGAGAGAGGGAGAGAGACAGAATTTGAAAGCGTGACGAAAGGAAAAAGTATAGACACATTTGGAGAGTGAGAGAGAGAGAAAGACGATAAAGAAGAAAAGAGAGAGGAGGGAGAAGGAGAAAGAGAAGGAGAAAGAGAGAGATAATAAAGAAGAAAGGAGAGAAGGAATGTGATAGAAAAATGATAGTGAAAAATTGTTGAGAAAGAATGTCAATGGGTTAAAAGAACGGAATGAAAGAGAAAAAGAAGAAGAAGAAGAAGAAGAAGAAGAAGGAGCTGTTATGAAGAGAAGGAGGCTTACCGTAGCTCAATGGTTAGTTAACTTGTCTCATGGACTAATAAGTTCGTACAGTGCCTACGATTCTTACGAGGTGCCCACTTCTGCGGCTTTGTACCAGACTTAGCTAAGTTTAGTAAATATCTTTGTGCAAGCCTCGTGGCTGAGATAGTTGAGTATTTCCCACCGGTGCCATATTTGGTTGATTGCAGCAACACAATCTTTCTATCCACCTCCACTTGACTATGCTAAGTTTAGAAAATATATTAAATTTACTTCAATCTGGAACAGAGCCACAGTTACAGCGTACTCTGTGGGGATTGAATTCTCTATACATGATCTACCGAGACTAAAAACACTCTTAGGCTGATGTTCAAATAAAGGTAATCCTCATAGATATATACTAAACTTAGCTTTGTCCGGCACAATGTAACAATAATAGTAACCTAGTAAGGATCGAACTCACACTCACTGGCAAATTGCTTTTCGAGACAAACCTGGTCTCTCGCGAAATGTTAGGTGCCTCTAAGCTAGGCTGAATAGTTATTTACTGAGCGTGGCTTAGATTTGGCACAAGGCCACGATTATGTGAAGTCTAGAGAGGATCGAATGCACTATACAGCAGTAATTCATCTGATGAGACCAACTTGTTTACCATCATAAGCGTACGGACCAGGTAACAGAGGGGTCACATACACCCTAATTCGGAGGAAATAGAGTAAATTTTCGGGCATATCATAGTAATTCAGGCAAATCCCAGTAAATTTTGCGATCCAGCGAGTTATTTGCGAATTCATGGACAAATCGAGCCTTTTGCCTATCCCCTTAACCAAAGAGTTCCCATGTGCTGATGCTTAACATCACACCACGGCGAGGAGCCCCATAAGCTAAGTCTAATATCTAGAGATAAGAGGGTAAATGAGAATGATTAGAAAGAATAAGAGAGAGAGAGAGAGAGAGAGAGAGAGAGATGAAAGAGGGTAGATTTTGAGAAGATATAGACAGAAACAGAGAGGGTGAAATACAAACGACTGAACGAAGAAAGAGTGAGCCGAAAACAGAGAGACGGCGTCGTATTTTGCCTCAGCGTCGTGACGTCACGAAACGTTGTAGACGCCGATCATGAAACCAAAGGTGGTGCTGGCGGCGTGAGGAGTTCTAAGTTATTTCTAGTGAAATGAAGATGAAGCCTGCTTCTCTGCTTACCACAAATCCCTAATTCTATCTGCCTTCTGAGAGAGGAGCAAGTAGGTCGTGATTGAGATAGCTAAGTGGGAGGGCAAGCAGGTAGACAGGCGAGGCACTCATGACTGGAACTGTGCAGGGGTGCCGCTTGGTTTTTAGTAAATGTACCAACAGTTTATACCGAAGCGTACCACATCTTACATAAAAGTACCAAATAAAGACATAACATCTTCAAAACAAATAAACCCAGGAAATTAACCAAACTATATTCAAATATTAAAAAAAACTGCTTTATTTTCAACAGCATTTTCACTTAATTGATATGTTTCTTTCACCATCTTCAACAGTTTTAGTTCTGTCAACTGAATATAAGTGCTTGGTAGAAAATGATACGAAATATTTTCTGGTATCTCGCTCGACTATCATACAAGATATTGATCTGAAAAAGGATTGCCAAACGTGCCAAATCTTCTGAGTGTTGTATCAAACGTACCCAAAAGACTAAAGGGTACCCCGTTTGGTACTAATGTACCAAAAGTTGCAGCTTTGGAGCTGTGGGTGGAGAGAACCCAATCTCCCTCCCTCTCCCTATCATATCCAATGGCCAAAGCAAGGTAACGCCTTATTTTGCTTTCAACGTTGCTCTCTGCTTCTAGTATTGACTGCAGAGAAATTCTTATGTATGAAACTCGAGTCTTTTATTCGTGTGCGAGAGAGCGTGTGTTTGTGTGTGAGTGAGTGAGTGAGTGAGTGAGAGAGGTGGTAAGTGAGTGAGTGGAAGAAAAAAAAGGAGAGGTAGACGTTGAGACAAGGAGGATGGGAGAGAAAGATAGAATGAGATTGTGCGCGAGAGAGAAAGGGATCATATGTGTGTGCTTAGAAACGGTATTTCAGGAGAATCAGAAGTCAGAAAAAGGGATGGAAAAAAAAAGAAAGACTGAGAGAACCCAGACGAATGCGAGCTGACTGCCTTTCCTCTTTTCTATGAAAACTGGGGGTTACCAATCCTAAATATAGACATCCTCTCTATGCGTGGGTGACAGTGAGTGAGTAGGTGGGTAGCTTAAGGAGCAATGAATTGAGAATATCAACAAAACATTTTGCAAGAGAAAGAGCAGCTAATACCTGAGAACAATACAAGTTGATTAAAGTACATTCAATGTTCAAAGCAACAAGCTTTGCAGGTGCGGATATAGGAGATGAGTCCAGGGGGTCCGCACCCCCACCTCTAATATACGAGCAAAGCACAAGGAAAGTTGTTGTTTTTTTATATTTAGATAAGAAATTTTATAAGTAAAAGAATTAAAACAATCTCTGAAGATTCTTCCATATCGTTTATATTTTCATTTGTTGGTTTTGTGGCAAATTTCTTCGTTTTTCTCGCTCTACTCGTGTCAATTTCAGTGCTAAAAACCATATATCCTCGTAAGTGGTGTTCATTCTGAAATTGGGTCGACCTATACATGGGTAATGTTCTCGTATTTATTTGGAAAAGTATTTTTATCTTCATTTGGACCTCAGATAAAAATCCTGGGTCCGCCCTTGGTTCGAGTAGCCAGAAATTCGTAATTTCATATTTAAAATCCTAGACGGGTTTAAGTGAAAGATAAGTTTGCATGCCAAATTTCAGCCTATCCAGTAGCCTTGAAAGATTCTTATTTTGGTGAGGGTTACTGTTGTCGTCATTGTCGTTGTAGTTGTCATTGTCATTGTTGTTATCAGGGGAAAATAAAGTAAACTCTAGAGAAAGAGTTTGACAAAAACTTATCCGACCAAGAATCTGTATCTTTGTTGCTCTGCTCTCTACATTCAGCTGATGCGTTCTCCGTCCTTCCTCAGCATTGACTGTAATTTTGAGATAAAACATAGCCATTATTCCGTGAGTGATTCGAACGAGTATCCCTAATTGTATTGCTTCTAACAGCATAATGTTTCGACCTAGGAAGAGCGGAGAGTGCAACGACGAAAACATAGTTCTCAGAAGATAACAGTCTAAAGGCGAAAGATGAGGCAACGAGATAATGAAATGGAGATTTGAGGGGGGACATGCTGTCATTTATTCGCAAAAGCTGTTTGATACAATTGGTATGGGGATACAAATAATAATGAATCGCAGTCTTGAAAAAGATCACCATGCAGTGGTTCTCAACCTTTTTTTTTTTTGCTCACGACTCCTTTTCACTTGTAATTTACCTCAGAGGCTCCATCTTAGAAGTTATTAGGAAAGATATATGTATTTTATTCAATTTATTCATGTGATATGACCCGGCTGGGGGGAGCTGGCCGACTTAGACAACCATTGAGAATGGAAGAAACTATACTGATTTTCATTGAATGGCATATATTAAGTTTTCCCTTTCGAAAAAAATCATTGACAGATCGATGGTTAGAAAGGTTATTGTGGTAATTTAGTCAAAATCTTAGATTTGATGAAAGCTTAACGCACACCGTCGGTACATAGGTAGAATCTGTGGTTTTGATAATTGGATAGTCTTTGAAAATTTTGTAGCAGCAGCAGCAGCAGCAGCAGCAGCAGTAGTAGTAGTAGTAGTAGTAGTAGTAGTTGTTGTTGTTGTTATTATTGTTATTATTATCATTATTATTATTATTATTATTATTATTGAACTTGAAATAAGAAATTTTGACTGCATGCTGTGTTGAGGGTGATCATTAAAAATTGGAGAAAGAGGTGATCAATGGATCAATTCCTTCTGTCACTTTTTGTTGGGCAGTGATCACTAAAAAACCAACGTGAATGTTACTAGACACAAACTAAAGGACAAATTTGGCAAAATTTTCATTGCAAATCAACCCCCCCCCCCATACACACACGCGCTAAAAACTATTTTAAGGTACTAAAAAAGAAAGTTTTTTCAAGACATAATAATGAGTAAATGTGGAACATTTCAGCCCTCTAGGACCATTGGTGCGACCTGTATGTGTGATAATACTTACATAGCCAGCCAGCTAGCCAAACCAACCTGAAAACTAAAGACATACATTGACAGATTTAGTGACAGTTTTGATTGACGGATTTTAAAACTTGGCAATTCCAAACGCCGAACCCTTTTCCGAATTCGCCGAGCAAATAAAGCGACACAGACAATGGCTTATTTACAGCGACCAGACTAAAGCACAATCCCAAACTGAGGAAAGTTTTGATGAGTGTTTGGTGGGATTGCGTTGGTGTGGTCCACTTTGAGTTATACCAGTCAATGTTAAGATAACGGTAGGTATCTATTGTCAGCAGTTGGTTTGCTGAAATGCTGCTTTGAAGGAAATGAGCCCGGGTTTGATCAATAACAGAGGTGTGATGTTTAGTCCGCATTCCAATACAGTAAAGATCACATCGAGCGAGAGTATAATAACTGATCTTAGACGCCCACAGGCTGTGAAGTTGATCATTGTCCGGTATTGTCGCCCATCCCGGAATCACTGACCGGCATGCTTAGGCTCCTCTTGAGAGCATCAACAGGATCCGTCCTGTGAACCAAGTCAAGCCTGCCCTAATTACTCAGTGAAATCACGCGTCGAGACTTAACAGGATCCGTCCTCTATAAAAAATCAAGCCTGCCTTAATGACTTCGTGAAATCATGCCCGAAGATTTGGGGACTCTTGCTCTACAGGATTCGTCCTTTGAACAAAGTCAAGCATGTCCCGACGTCCTCATGAAATCATGTGCAAGGAATTGGATTCTCTTACAGCTTGTGCCCGCACTTTTTCGGACGTGCAGGACCCCACCTTAATCCGACCTCATGTCATATTTGTAGACGTGGGGATGCAGATAAATTAACTCGACTGGGAAAAATCACTTTCTCATTATTCTCCAGACCTTGTTTCATCTGATTACCACCTATTCTGAAATTTACAAAAGATATCTTGGTTTACTTCACAAAACACGAACTAGTGGAAAATATCCCCTTCACATTCTTTTCCTCAAAACCTAAAAACTGCTAGAAAAACGATATGAAGCTAGTAAATAGTTTGAAGGAGGTTATTGATAAGGATGGAACCTGTGTTCTGTTTGGGTAATAACTTCTAAATTGTTTGAGTGGGACCTTTTTTTAAGAATCACTTTTTTAAAAATCTATAACAAGTAATTCACAAAAAGTAAGATTAATGAAGAAATAATGATAATGAATCTATTTCGGGAAAAGAGGGGTAATCTTGATCCGTATTTGTGTTTTTATTGTTTAACTATTAACAAAAATAAAACAGAAAAATTCAAATAGACGAAACCATTTTAGGAGGTATGTTTAGGCAACTGATGTCAATATTTTTGAAAAGAGAATTAAGAAAATAACAATTTATGAATAGTATTGTACTTCAAAAGGAACATAAAAATAATTGGTACCAATTTTTTTGAACAATACAATAGAATCGTGAAGGAAAGAAAAAACTAATATTTCACTCTCTGTGAGACTATTGCTGCAGCACTACCGATGACAGATATTTAATATCTGGAATGCATTTGGTTGTTTTGAGAGCTGTGATATGGTTTCATCAGTAAAGCTATACACCTATAATTAGACTTGACTGAGTCCATCTCTGAAAACATTGACTCACGTGAGTACGTTGATGAAAATACTGTTAATATTTCCGCTATGAGATTTTTCAGGCAAGAAAAAAGTTTCACGAAGGGAATTTCAGAGTTTCAGAAGCTTGTTTCCGCGCTATTTCTATTACAAAACGAACTCTTTCAATATTTTTCTAATTCTACTTTAATGTCTATAAATTTTTGCCTCCAACTTGTGAATCGACCAGTTTCACTTCAAAGTCATTTGAATCAATCCACTGCGACCTTTCCAAATTCAGGTTGTCTTAAGTTATACGTCGAGATGTTCGATGAATTCAGCGGTCTCTTCAAATGACCAGAACTAATAAAATCTTAGAGAAAGTTGTCCCATAGTTGACTCAATGATGTCCGATAACTGAATGGATTGAATGTCAGTTTTTTCACAAATCTGAAGATCAGCCAACTGTTCTTCGGGATTCAGGAAATATCTAAAAATGCTGGTTGAGCTGACGTTCCGAGGTAGCTGAAAGGGTTAATACAATAAAAAAATATCTTACCGATAAACACTTTATCTTGTACAAAATTCATGGATTGTAGTCCACCTTAACATAATATCCCAAATTCACGTTAGTGAGCTAATTCATTATAATTACAAATGTTCATTAAATTTCAAGGCGACAATTTTCAACTAATTAACGAGTGACTCAAGCAGAGTTGTCTTGGGTCATCAAAAGTTCACAAGTTTATGGTGTCGTACACTTTAGTAAATAGCCGGTACAGGATATGTCCAGATATTATAACAAAACAGAAAAGTACGTTCTAGTATTTTAGCTGATTATCCTCTACAAGACTCCATATTCACACAGAAAAGCCTATTGATACTTTGTATTACCATTTTACATCAACCAGGTTTCTAAGCAGTGGAAGTTATTTAAAGAGACAGATCTGCATATTGAGAACCATGCAACGTGCACATGAAAAAATTATGCTGGGCCTCAAATGGAGAGACCACAAGATAGCACAGTACATCCGGGAAAAGACAAGAGTCAGGGACATCATATCTGATATTGCGTATCTTGTGGTAGAGAAATGAACTTAGCCATCGCACAGCTATCAAAAACATATTTATTCTACACACATCGGTACTGCATATTAGAATTCGAATTTATGTAATCGATTTAAAAAAAATATATTTTTCAAAGATTAAAACTTGCTTTTTATCGTGGTTCATTAATTGATCTAAAAATTAAATGCTGAGAATAGGAGTCTGCCACAACATTTCCTTAATAGAAGGGGTCCTTGAGTTTTCAAAGTTTCGAAATCATTGGACTACGGTGTTGAGCTGAACTCTTATTCACCCAGTAATCAGAGGCTGACTCACTCACTGACCAATCGTAGAACTTTGTCACTCGGCCACTCATGGACATTTGTAAGTGTCTAGCTGTTGATTGCAGATAAAAATGAAAACACATTAACATACTTGTAATCTCTTGTGAACACGAGGTAGTGCCCACAAGTACTCTCCTCTAGTGAAAACTGATGATGGAATTAATATCAAATGAACTCTTCCGGTATTCGTAAGTGTCCTGATCCAAATGAATGTGACCTCTCTGCTGACCGGATGATTTGAGGCGACAAGATCAACTATTTCGATAACTCAATAAAATGACCAAATTAGAAAACATTTAATGAGAGTGACCTCCTAGCATCGCCCTCAAAATCCGTAGGGGTGAATAAAAGAGTAGATTAATTAGAGGGTCACCTCGCGGTGGTTTCTTTGATGTCATTGTGTTAATCACAGGTGATATCATTAAACTCAGAGATCAAATTAGTACACATATTGCTGCAATAACCAGTTGGTCATTTGTTAGTGTTGAACATTTTTGTTTCCCCTTTTCCTTATGAAGCAGAGTATCACTGAGCCAATATGTCTACTTCTGAGGTGACAGTTGATAAATTAAAGATCACTGTCTTTATTTTGAGAAGAGTCATTAACATTTCAAGAGTTTTTCGAACGATTGAACTCTTTTTCGTTGTCTGCGTTGTCCACACGACGTTTCGGTCGGTCCATTCTACGGTCTTCTTAAGAACTCTTCCCCTCCCTGGGAGGATGTTCGTATCATGGACACGCTGTTGGAGGATTTGGAAAGTCAAGGAGGCGGCTCATATCAACATGTCAACTGAGTCTACAAGTGCAGATTTCAACCCGATGTGACTTCAAATACTGAACAGAGGCGAGGTATGAGAATTCAGGCCTAACAGGGAAAGAAAAGAAATCGATATCACCATTGGAATATTCTGTTCAACACCATCACATTCAGATGGTACACCCGAAGCAGACCATAGAAACAACACAAACAACTAGAAGGAATTCAGTCGTCCGAAAAAAACTCTTTCAAATTAAAGGTTTGCCGTTTGTTTTTTTTTAAATAAAATTACCAATAAAAAAAATCTATATCTCTTGTATGCCAATAAAATGTTTTCGCCCGACACTTCTGGTACGTGAGCAATAGGTTTACCAACCCAGTTCTAGAATTATCAATACGACTGAAAAAAAGGGGCCGTGGGGCGAAATACCTTGTGGACTGTTGATGCAACTCCTACTGGGATGACAATGCAAGCAAGGCATATTTCTCATCTTTTATTCAATCAACCGTTGAAGACAATAATTCAAAAACACGATTCAGATGTGAGGGAAAGAGCTTCGACGAAGAGAAAGGAAAGTTTGGTCAATCTTTTCTTTCTCGTGCGTGTGTATGAGTGTTAGTGTAACCACCAAGACCTTGTTTTCCAGATACGTTGGTTCATGGTTATTTCCGAGTCGATTTATCTTTTCCTGTCAGTAACAGGAACATTTCGTTCCCTACTTCTTTCTCTCTATCCAGAACGATTCCTATATACATAGGATAATCACAGATCAGATGCCATAACTACCACACACGACGAAAGACAGTCTACAGTTTTACTCGAAACATCCCAGACACATGCAAAAAGACACTTTCAACACTTTATCTTGTACAAAATTCATGGATTGTAGTCTAAAGATTCCAAATAAAGATACTGCCGATATTTTTTTAAGGGTCATTTAATGAGTTTTTCGACCAATCGAACTCCAAGTTGTTTATGGCGTTAAATTTCGGCCGATCTATTCTACAACCTTCTTTAGGCGTACTAACCGAAACGTAATGTTGGTTATTAGATTTTTTTTCTTTCAAATGGCAGCTACAGTTATAACGTATGATACGGGTGTTTTCCTTTAATTTCCCTTTTAGGCCTGGATTTCCGAACCGTATCTCTGTTGTAAAGTTGCAGATGCTACATTAAGTTGAATTCTGCGCTTGTCTAACTTATATGTAAGAATGGATTGACCAAAATGACGTCTTGATAATGTGAACAACAACGTTAAGGCGTTCAGTCGCCCTCCAAAAAACTCTTTGAATGTCAGATAAAGTTCTGGATGTGAGAATCGGATAATTATGTTCACGTTGAGAAGGTGAAAAGTTGTGGACAACCACTAAAAACCAGCGGATATGACATATCTCTGTGGAAAGCTGCAACAGAAACGTGATAATGAAAATGACGAAGACGAAGGTCGTTTTCCGAATAATGTGTAGAAAATTTTCTAGGACCTTTTTCCTTAGCCCCATGCCAATCACTAACGTCTATTATCTTAAAGTACGGAGGCCTGAAGAGAACAATAAATATTAAGCTGCATTTTTTTTCTTGCCGATAGCCCCCACCACGACAACGAAAACCTTAAGTCCAACCCAAACCACAAGTCCTAAACCAGTGGTTCTTGATCTTTTCACCACTGCACTCCTTTTTATTATGGGTCCTTGTCCTCAGCGCCCCCACAATTTCACCGGAATGATTAATTCGAAATGAGTGCTGCATGTCTCTGAAATTTTTTTTTATATATATAATACGTCCATCACAGTATCATACAAATACATCTTAAGAGAATGCCTCAAATAGCTAGAGAATACTTTTTCCAGTGAACTCGTGCCCCCTTTAGAAATTACCCATGCATCCCTGGTTAAGAACCATTACCCTAAACTTAGGGGAGATTAACGAAATAAACCAACAAAAGTTAACAACCAACGAATAGGCCTCAAAATGCCACACCCTGTATGGATAATTTTTCTCATTTCAAGCTTCTGACAGCATTAGTCTCTTCTTTGGGTAAACTGCAAAAATCTTGTAACATGAGCGATCTGGAACCAAACTAAAAAGATATCCAAGATTGAGCGTTCGGGAGAAGAGTTGAAACTTTTTAATTATACGGTATCAAATTGTGCCCTAAACCGACAATGAATTGAGTTTCTAGTTGGCGATAAAAAGAAAAGGCATCTTCATCTTTTTTTCCTTATCAGGCTTCCGTACTTGGGAAAAAAAACAAACGTTAACGTTTGGTGGTGGACTTACGAAAAAAAAACTATTTTTCATTTGTTTATTTCGGTTTAAAGATGGCACATCCTTTTACGGGATAAAGGAGAGAGAGGGGGGATATTTTTATCATAGTATAAGTTACATAGAAACGTTTGAGTCGAGAAAGAGTTGTATTGTTCCTGGTCATAACCTCTCGGGTTTCAAGAGACTGACACCGACCAATATCCGTATTCTTCGTGTCAGGCTCTGTGTTGATATTAAAGTAATAAACAAAGAAAGCTCTTCTAGCTCTACCAACGAATGTATTCGGGTACATCTTTCCGTCTGTCTGTCTATCAACACAATATCTCCAGAAGTTCTCAATTCCTTTCTATGTATTTTCGTGGAAGGAAGGGCGATAGGATATAGAAGAAGTGATTGAAATTTGGGGCGGATCCATTTACAATCACTTCCCCTAACGATGGCGTTGGTAGAGGTATGTGCTTTCGTCAAACTCCCACTATTGAGTTTTGGCTTTTTGCATGTAACGATAATGGCAATGACCAGAATAAAACCAGTGACGTCATGCGCGAATAACAGTTGCGTACTCAAAAACTGATGACAAATTCATTCTTTCTACTAGAAGAGTTGAAATGGGACAAGTACTTTTGGAATAATATTGTATGAAGAAATGAATTCTGTTTTGAAACCTTTCAGATCTTAATAAGTGAGTTTGACCTCAGCGCACCTAGGCTTGTCTAGTTTATTATTAATTTTGATTGGTTTTTATCGTCATCCTAATTCTTGGTTGTTTTTATCGCAACTTTGATTCAGACCGTCATTCTACGGTAACAAGTAAAAAGGACGATCGGAAATGAAGAGTAAGCCCATGGTGAATATAAATTTAAAAAAGGAAAAAAAAAAAAAACACCAAGGAGTAACACTGTGCAACTTTAAAAAAAAAAACAACTTTTTTTTGTTCCTGGGTAATGGGTGTTATTTTGGGGTTGATTATGTCTCAAATCTATAGAGAATGTCGATTATCCCCCTAAATATTGCTTTTGCAACCAGGACAGTGATAATTTGAATCCTACTTATTTTCGATTGGATAACGGGTGAAATTGTACATTTTTTATCACGTGAAATCAGAAAAAACATTGACATATGAATACTACTTTACTGACTATAGAAGCAATGTTTAAATGAAATAACAACCGTTCTTTATATTTTTTACTCATAAGCAGTTAGAAAATAGCACTCACTATCCAGGAAGAAAAATCGCGTTGCCCGGTGTAATCAGACTGGAATGAGCATAGACATTGGACCATGTCTATCTTTTAAAATGCTCTGAACTAGATTGACTATTTTCGAGTTTCCTCTTAAAATTACATTATCTGAAAGTGTATATATTATGGAATATCCAACAGTCATCTTGTTACATCAGTCACAACCACGAACTAGAGTACCTTTAACTTAGATAAAAAAAAAACAACCTTTGCTGCTGCAGGGTTAAACTCAACCTCATTTCTATTCCAACTGAAGATGATTACTTTCATGTATATTATAATGAAATAAGCCCTTGCGTATTAGTAACGTAATTTTTTTGTAGATATGTAAGGCATGTCAGTCCGGCTCAGTCGGTAAGAGAGTTGCCTACCGATCACTTGGCTGTGATTTCCAATCAAGGTAGGGGAATGTTATTTTTATACATCGGTTTGATTAAACGCAATGGGGCAGACGAACAGCGGAGAGTTTACTCCTTTAGATTAGATGAGGATTGTTCTTGTTCTCACGGTGGGAAAAACAGAGCCAATCCCAATTTTCGGCTTGGACTGGAGTTTGACAAAAAAACTAGATGATATTCAACATCATTATCATAATAATGATGATGATGATGATGATGATGATAATGTGGGGTCTGCGGTTCCATTTTGTTCTATTAACTGCTTGGCCAAGTCTCTAACTCTGGAGAGAAATTATTCTGACGCTTATTTTACTAATGTGATGAGGAAGATGTGAAGAACTCGAATTATTCGCAGCAATAAATCCGGCAATGTTTCCTCTCGTCTCAGTTGTGCAACGCCAACCCTCAACGGAGAAGTCAAGGCTGCACGGAGAATGTCTTGCATTCTTTGGGTTGCCAATCACTCTTTATAAATACTGGAAACAATGACGTTGTCGTTTGCAATGAGAGACATTCCGCATCCCCCACCCCACTCTTTGCCACGCCCAGGCGCTGACGAAATCACTGCCTTCCGCTTTTATTAATCAACATGTCTCCGATTTGTACACAGAACAATTATTCTTTTAATAGGTTGTTTCATACAAAATGTCGTTTTTTTTTTTTTGTTTTTTTTTTTACACCATAAAGAATAATAATGAACAGTGTGATATTCCTGGTTCACTGTCCGTAACACCTGACTCTTTCTCTCAGAGGTGAAAGTTCCGCTGATAAAAATTTCCTCCCACCCACCATTTGTGACTTTGGACTCTTCAACAAAAAATTCACTATTCTTTTTCTGTTGATTATATCGTTTCGTAGAAATTCAATTTTTTTATGGGTATTGACTGGTACAGAATAATGCTAAAAGTAAAAGATTTTCTAATGTAATTGAATTTTCTTTTCAAATTCAAGGTAAATACAAAAATAATTTGTTATTATTCGAGGTTTTTGAGTTCTCAACAGCGATGTTGTCTATCTAAAGAGTTGAACTAATTCTAAAAATAAGATTTCAAATTTGGACATAATGCTGCTCAAGCTGTTGATAACGTCAATAAAGCATTTTAAATGAAGACTGTGTCGCGAACTGTGCAGTGTTGGTTCAATAAGCTTCGGGTTGGAAATACAAATTCCAATGATAAATCTCTAATGAGGCCCAAAACCTGGCCCCAAAATGAATAATTATCGAGAGCTTTGACCAACAACTCACAACGACAGCACTTTCTATAAACCTGAGGACATCTCAAGGCAATAAGAAAGGTTAAAAAGTTGGAAAATGGGTCCGATGTGAACTGAATGAATTATTCCATAACATCTCACCTTGACGCCTTTGTAACATCATTTGCGTGGACAGGAGCAATTTTTGAAGCTTTTCGTACGGAATCCCCACATTTAACCGACCTTGTGTCACATCTTGCTCTTGTAGGGATGCAAATAAATACGGATCAAAGTGTCGCACCTGGTCCTCTGTCTTGGATCAAAGTGTAGTATCGGTGTGGTCTTGCATACGTTACGGACAGAGAAAAAAAAAAGAAACCAACGGAAAAAGTTCATTATGTCCAAAGATTTCGGATATTTGCCCGAATCTGCATAATAATGTTCTTGCTCAGGGTAATTTACTCTCAAGTCTCTATTACAAAATTTCATTTACCTGCTGAGGCGTAGCCGTCTGGTTGAAAACGCCCCTTATCCCCCACAAAAAGCTTTAGAAATCATCTACTGTATTTCTACAGACTAATTCAATTAAATGACTCAACCCCCACACCCTGAAATCTCTTATGTTTTCGATCATCTTCATCTAATTCTCCCTTGTGCATCATTTTATAAATAACTACTTGAGAAAGGAGTTAATTTGTGCTTTTTGCTTGACGTGCATTTATCTCAAGCGAATAAGCATAAATTAACTGATTTCTTTATCTATTCATGTTTTTTGAACATCCTAAAAATACACGAAGAAAACTACGTGTTGAAAAGGTTAACTGAGAAGAATCACTATCTAAATGCTATATAAACGTGGATTAGTTTCATTTGCAAAAATCCTCACCGTCAATAAATTATCTTTCTTTACTCACCCTTCCTCACCCTCTTATTAAACTACCAAACTTTCTTTTCTGTCATCTCTTTTCTTGAGCTCTCATTAAACTACGCAACTTTCTTCTCCGCCATCACTCTCCTTACCTTATTAACCCTTTCCTTATATCATTACTGAAGGCATAACCTTTAAACGCAGGTAGGAACAAACGTAACGTAATAGATGTTTCTTTTTACTGTTAGTACAGTTGTAAGTTAGATTCTCTCCGGGTGCTCCACAATAATATCCTTTTGTCATACAGAGCTAACCTAGATATCCAAGAGGCAAGTGTGTATTTCGGTTAAAACCTCCCTCTTAGCTGTTATAGTTGCACACTTTTCGCTGGCAGCATTGTTCGAGCCAAGGTATCTCGAATGCTGAATTTTAAGGTAAGGCAAACCATCATCACTTGAAAGATTGATGCAAAATTTTCCTATTATCCCTCGCATGGGATTGTGCCAGACTAGCTGAGTTGAGTAAATACCAATAAGTCGATTATCAGACGGAGCCTGCAAATTAATTGATCACCTGTTGAGGACCGAACTCACTGAAAATGGATTGCTGGATCAGCACAGTAAACAGTACTCTACAACAGACAAGTTCTGTTATAGGTAGACATTTACTTTAGTTTAATTTTTATTTAGTTATTTAGTAATTTTAATTTAGTTAGCTATGTATGATACAAGGCTAAAATGTAGCCCGAGTGGAACGAATTCACTTTATTAGCTAATGGTTTCCTAGTGACGGAAATGGGTTTCGGGAAACTAGGTATACGGAAAGCGTTGGTTTGGGGAACTAGGTATATGGTAATGTGTCCATTTGGTGACACTGATTAAACAAAATACCTGGAAATTAAGAAGTAGGTATACGCCGTTCTCCTGCTTACCCCCCCCCCCATTTCTGTCCCTGGGTTTTTGTACATATTGCTCTGCGCCAGCTGCCCATATCTTGAGATGAGCGAATAGAGATGCTTCGTCTTTAAGTCCCTCCCTACGGGAGGCAAATACGATGTGAGCTCGGTTTAATGAGGAATCCCACGCGCAGACGTGTGAGCAAGGGGTAAAAAAATGCTTCTTGTTTTTGGCAAAATATCGCATCACCCACGTTTTGCAACCCCCAACCCTTATAATCCAGATCGTCTCATTACGACTGGATTTTCCGGAAGAGATTTCAGACCGTGGACGTGATTAGAGAGAGAGCATGACGAGGCAGCTGACGGCGATCCGGAAGTGAACTTGTTTTGAGGAGAAGACAAAAAAATACATATCTTTCTTTGAAACCTCCCTATAGGTCCATTGAGTATGCATACCAGATTTGGTTGGGCGAATCAGGATTAGAATTATATAGAAATAGATAGAAATCCCATCATTATTATCGGATGAGAGTGAACGCAGACCCTAAGTTTTCCAGAAAGGGGAAACCATGTGTGAATGTTGCTCATATTCATAGCCTATTTGGGGCCTACTGGAATTGTTTTATTGGTTAAAGTGAAAAGTTCAAAGAAAAGTGGTCCCAACGAACATCGACCATTGTAAAATAATATAATAGGTTAGTCAAGACGTAACTAACTCTTATTTTTATCAAGTTAAGAAAGATCCCTCTACTTGGAAGATTGGTGCAACACAATCTTCATCACTCCAATTAGCAGTACGCTAGACAATGAAGATCGTCCGCTGTGGAACAAACATCTTCGATTTTACGAGGGTAAAGAGATCGAGCCTTACTGGGTGCTTTACTTTGGAGGTCCTGAGCCAGACTAATAATTTATTAGACACGCCATCATAGTCAATAATTGAACAACCGTAGCGTAAGAATTTTAAGTCATGTAAAAAAAATTCCATCGGAGGATAGATTTTATTCATGACATCACTGTCGCTTTTCACTGGAAAGTATCTAAAAGGAAAACATATCTAGATGTTAGCAATAAACCCATCAAAATAAGGTTCCAAAGGCTCTTTTTTCAAAAAATTAAAAAAATTTTTTTTTTTTAAATCTCCGTACTGATGCCAATTTTCAAATATGTAGACAAAACAGCATGGCCAGGAGTGCAAGAACACACCAACAAACATATGCACGTGTAAAAAAGGGTACA
Source organism: Thysanoteuthis rhombus (assembly GCA_963457665.1). Taxonomy (NCBI): domain Eukaryota; kingdom Metazoa; phylum Mollusca; class Cephalopoda; order Oegopsida; family Thysanoteuthidae; genus Thysanoteuthis; species Thysanoteuthis major. The sequence continues at coordinate 33,918,996 of OY735220.1, read as the reverse complement.
ATGCCTCGCCAACTTTGGTGCTGGTAGTTGTTTCATATATACTTGTCGAAGCGCGTCTCTGTTGACTCTTTCCCACTGTTTTGGGTGAACAGGCATAGCGTATCCTTTACAGTCATTTAACATCGAAACTAAATATAAAGAAAGCTTTCAGCTGAAGTGCTACTTTCACAGTAAAAGACTAATGATGCTGTTGAACAGTGGTTCAAGATCTTCTTTTTTGCTCATGCACCCTTTACATCATATTTCAGGTCGTTCCCCCTCTTTTTTTTTTAGATTGACTGACTCAAAAAGCACATTCCAGAATTGCAGTTGGTAAAAAGATCAATGTTTCAACAGTTTGACTGCCAATTGGTACCTCCCGCCTTAAAACATCTTAAAATATCTTAACGAGTGTAATAATCAGCTTCACTAAACCACTATCTTAAATGGAAGCTAAGCGGTCCTCTGCTGAAGAAGTTATGATCCAGTTTTGAGAGAATTTCCGTGTTAGTTTCTCATGGATTCCATTTTACCGAAATTGATACCGTTGCATTTTATCACCTCTGGGGTCAACGGATAGGTAGAAGAATGGCTCAATTGTTAATTGTTTTATAGTTTTAAAAGCAATACCATAGCACAAATGTTGCATCTTTTCCTTCAAGCAGGCGATCTTTTCTGATAGAAATAGAATAGACAGATGGAAATGCAGATTGTAAGACAGAAAAAGATAGATTAAGATGCAGATAGAGAATAAATTAAGATATATAGAGATTGATAGAGAATAGAGAAATAGACAAAGATATGCAAAGATAGAAATAGATAGAAAATAGAGAAATAGATGAAGATATTTAAAGATAGAAATAGATAAAGATATACAAAGATATATAAAGATAGGAATAGAAAACAGAGAAATAGATGAAAATATATAAGGATAGAAATACAGATAAAAATCCAGATGAAGATGTAGGTAGGTGTAGAAATAGATAGGAAATAGATGAAGATATAGATATATAAGGAGAGAAATACAGATAAAGTCCAGATAGTAAGAGAGAAAAAGATAGATAAAAAAATACAGGTAGAGATAGAAATATAGATAGATAGAAAGAGATAAAGAGACAAAAATAGAAACAGATAGAGGCACAGATGGAAATAGATAAAAAATGAAAATAGATTGACAAAGATAGATAGAGATATAAATAAAGATAAAATTGAGGGGTGGAAATACCTGTTTCGAAAAGAGATAGAGTTTTTAGAGAAAACTAGTGATATGTGAAGCCCAGGAAGGGACAGCAGATGCCGTAGTCAGTGAAAGGGCACTAAAATAAATTTTTAAAAAATTCATCTGATATGAAAATAACTGATATGAAATTAAAATTTTATATCAATTTTTTGAATCAAATTCAAATGAAATTTGGATCCAACTGATTCTGATAACAATGACCATTTGATCACACTATCTGCGATTATGATGAACAGCTTCCTCTTTAGCATAGCCAAGGGGTAGCAGTTTAGATTCTCATTGAGAGCTCTCAACTGATGTACTATGCCAGACTTGAATAAATACCGCTAATGTCTATGTTTCATAGTGAAGAGTCAAGTCAGGACAACTTAGTTTCTGTTCAAGATGATGAGTTAGTGAGGTTTATTATTAAACTCATTAATGTTAAGAGTATAATAAGACTGAGCTCCTGATTTCTAGAATTTGTGATGTTGAACCTCACCTAACTGGCACTGGTTACATACTCTTTTACATTTGGAGAGTTTCAGTTAACTTTCTAAGGCGAGGAGTTGATATTTCTACGGACTCCGTTGCACAGCAGTCGACAGTATGAAAATTCGTCATAGCAGCTGAGCGTAGACTAAGCTTCCCTCCGAAAAGAAGGAAGTGAAGTCGAATCTCACCGACAGCTTACTCTTCATTTCCTGCACTGTTAGCTCACTGACGTAGAGTAAGTGATCGAGTTAAAGTTGAGATAGAAACAACTTAAAAATAAAGATTAAGGTAAGTAGTAGTCAAAATTCAATAGAAAACCAATGCCTATTAGATTTAATGTTTTACTTTTTCCTGCGAAACAAGTATCATTTTCTGATTGATTTCATCACAAAAGTAAAGAAAATTTTTGATTGAACCCTGCACAAATTTTGCTCACTAAGAAAATCAATTACATATAAATATCACGTCCACAAATGATAACCTTTTCCAACACTTTTTAGATAAAAGCAATCAGAAAATGAAGCTCACTACTGTTGCTTATTTGGTGTGACCACAAAACAGCACAGTACACCCGAGAAAAGACAAGAGTTAGCGACATCATAGAATCCATAGAAAATCTCAAATGGTGGTGGGCTGGCCATGTTGCAAGAATGGCAGACAATCGATGGACATCACGACTCACAACATGGATTCCCCGAGACCACATGCGCAACCGAGGCCGGCAAAATGTTAGGTGGAGAGACGAGCTAGACAAGTTCAGGAAGTACTGGCTCCGTGACGCCCATGATAGAGAAGTGTGGCAAATCCTGCGGAAGGTGTATGTCCAACGACGGACGCTAAAAGACTAATGATGACTGTTGCTTATTAGTTGCACTTGTTTTGTCTTGTACCAGACTTTAAACGAAGTCTGATGATCGAATGAAATGAATTGACTGGTTTAAAAGAAAAGATCAAAATCTATTGAGATTTTCGTATCTCAATGCTTGGGATTGAACCCGTTTTCTCTGCAGTTGTTAACTTGGCCCTCTACCGAGGTCAAGATTGTTAGAATCTGCGACCAAAACTGTCAGCATCAACATAGTCAGACCAGCTTGAAAACTGAAAAAAACTGAGTGTAAGACTTGTAAAGGCTATACCAATAGAGCTAGAGATCTGAAAATTTAAACACTCCTCTTGTCTAGAAAAAAGTTTTTTTTTGGGGGGGGGGGTTCTAGTGGGACTCGATTTACAATGTATATTTTTTGAAAATTCGAACTTCAGTTATTACTGCCCAGCAAAAATTGAGAGAAGTAACTTATTCATTGATCATCCCTTTGTCCAATTTGTTAATTGATCACCCTCAGTACGGGATGCCGTCAAAAGACGTTGGTCACAAGACGGTTTCTGTTGAGTGACTAGTCTCACCCGTTTCCACGTTGCTTACAAATATCCATGCCATTCATAGTCAGACTTTATTTGATAACATTTGCGAAACAATTACCTTCAAGGAAACATTCCTTGTAAGGCTGCGTAAGGTCAAAAGTAGTAGAGCTCCTTGCGAGGATTTTTCTCAGAATCATTAGACTGCGAGATGAGCCATTGCTCTGACAGTTCAACATAAGATAAGAGAGAGCCTAAGGAAATTACTGCAGTCAGAAATCGATAATCCCCCTCTCCCCCCAAAAAGGTAACTTCCAGGGGACGTTCTACCTTTGGAACCATATCCTCACCTAGTGAATTTTCTCATGGCACATCGACTCCAACATGGTGGCCATGCATTGCAAACACTAACTTTTTTTAAAATAATGTACAAGATAATTAAAAGATTTCAAATTTTGAGGTTCATGACTTCTCCGAGGCAAAAAAGAACACTCTTCCGTGATCTAAGCGTCATACACTTGTCACGAGTTCAATCCTCACAGAGAGGCTTATACTTGTAGCTTTAAGCTAGACTAATGCATACCTAGAGAGTAGGTAAAGCTTCCCATCTCCGACATCAACAATTTTGCCAGTGTTATTAAAGAAAGTTTTGCAATGAATAATATGGATTTGTAAACAGCATGGAAACGGGTGTGGTTAGTCGCTCAGTAGAATGCAGTGTTGGAGGTGATCAATTAAATAATCGGAGAAAGGGGTGATAAATGAGGTACTTCCCTCACCTTTCGTTGGTGGCAACTCCCAATGGACTATGGACCCTAGTTACATGTGCCAGTTTAGTGATCTTTTCAGGTCCTCAAAAAGTAGGACAGTTTTTGGGACCGTCCGGATGTAGGTGATGCAAGCTTTGACCCTATCATACAGTTTAGCGTGCTCAATTACTGAGTGCAGCGTTGTCCCTCCCCCTTACTCCTCGATCGTACCAGGAATCGAACCCGGGGCTTTCTGTGTGTGAGGCAGACGTGCTAACCATTACACTATCTAGTTATACTAGAATTAGTCTCGCTGGAAACTACGCTTGAAGACCTGTTGGTCCGAAGCCTATTTCATTCCATAAAATCACATGAAATAGATTAAAAAATAATGAGAGACTAAGATGTTGATCCTTCAACACCAAGTCAATGCTATGATTGACAACTGAGAAACAATCAATACTCCTAACAGTTTTCTTATGAACCACTATGTTTAATTGTATAGCACAATTCGTCACGTTGGGAGCGGTGATACTTCAGAAATCTTCGCCAGTACAGTACTGTATTTGTTTAATATACTTGAACTGTATCATCAATTATTGCATTTAACCATTTAATTCATATCTAATGTTTAATTCAAGTTTTTGATAGTCCAAATAAAAGGTAGGAGATTGATCAGAGGTGTGTTATTGAATTATTATCACACTACCTCTGTTGCTCCTGAACATGGATTATCTGGTACAGTTCCGGAACCAAAGGTGGCGGGAAAATCGGTGGTGTATGTATATGAAGGGGGCCAAAAGTGAGGCAGGTTATTAAAATTGGTCGGCACTTCACTAAAAGTTCTTACCCTAAAAATATAAATGGGTGATTTTAATTGTGCAGGGTTGAGATATGATTAATTGATTTTTGCAACAAAATCAATCATGGTAACCAGTTTACATTACGGAATCGATACACATGTGAACTGGCTCTCTTTGTAAAGAAGTGAATCGTTAAGAAAAATTAGTTGATGTACAGATTGAACAATCAATATCCGAAATGCATTGGATCAGAAGTGTTTCAGATTTTAGAATATTTGCGTAAACATTAGATGATAAACATTTTTCTCCTTTTAACACTGAATCATAGGGTGTATCTCCAGCAAGAGAAAAAAAAAACAGTGATTGTTGCATGTAGGACAGGAAACGATAGTTTGTTCTGATTGTGATTTTACGTCCCTAGAGAGTAACAGATCATAAAGCCTCTACTGTAGCAAGAATGAGTTGAATCCCTGGGATATTAGTTGTGTCTCATCAAATCATACTACAGCGAGGTCAGACGTGAAATTTTTCTGGTTATGACGTGATGTTGGTTTTTTTTAAAGTTTTAGAATTTAAAACATTTCGGATAAGGGACACTTGACCCGTGTTCAAGGTAGGTCAGAAGTGATAGGGTCTTCAAGAAGTGTCTCAGCAATAAATAAAAGCAATTTTTTAAAAAATCGACCATGATCAACGTTTTCCTAGTATTTCTTTCGTCTTCAATTTTAGCTGTTTTTAATTGCAACAATCCTGACAGTCTACGACCCTCAGTAAACAGCGCGAATTGGAAATAAGAAATGAGCTCCGGAGGACTCTTGGCTTTCTATCGTTTTTGCCTTGTGAATCCTGCCAATGTACAAAGCAAAAACGGTGCAAGATACAGTTTCAACTTGAGTTCATTCATCATGTCCAATCCGTGCCGTTAACTGTTGGCCATAGGCTGACAGTGTCAGTTGCGATGAAAACAACTAAAAATGAAAGTGCTAGATGAAAAATAATGAATGGTTGATTTTTATGAAGTTTGTCAATGAATAGTTTTGTTTTTTTGTTTTCAAGTTTTGAAAGTAAATCATTTGTAGAAAAAACTCAAGATAGCAAGAATTTGAATAACAAACCCTGAAAAGAAAACATTTTGATTTCCATCAACAGAGCCAGATTTGTGCAGTGTCTGTAGCAAATGTTATAGAGGGGCCCCAAATTCAATATAATAAACATTAAAATACATTTTTTCAACAGCCAGATAATACAAGAAATATGTCTGACATATCACTTCATTTTCGAGCAGTGGCTGTAACTTCAGTTTCATATAACATGTGTCGTATATGAATCTCGTAGAAACCACTCCATTAATTACTGTATTAAGATAACAACCCGAAAATAAAAATGTGATAATTGGCTTATCTCAAGTTATTCATGAGGACTGTATGGGATTATAGAAATCACTGAATTTTAATTACGGGGCCCGTAGCATGTGCTAAAGAGCTGATCCGGCGCTGTTAATTGGTTTTAAAATCTGCAGTTAAGATTTGGAGGTATTCAAAACAATTAAAAAAAGAAAAAGAAAAAAAAGAAAAGGGTACAATGTAAATAATATATACAAAACTTTATTTAAAGCCAAAGGGTTAATACATATGAATTTTAAAAGACTGGTGTCTGAGGAGACTTACTCAAAAAAGGGAGCATTTTTGCTCGCATCCGCCCTTTTATTCAAACAATCGATGATGCAGTAAACATGTCCCCCTCCAGCAGGGGTAAAATATTTGTCAGGTTGCAGAATGCATTAGAAGTATAATCCGATCAAAATTTATAGAATTCTGCACGAGAACGCATAGAAATCCTTTCTCCAGACGATGTAGAACACTATCTTAACTTTCATGAACAGTCCATTTTTATCAAGAGAAAAAAAAAGATAACCTGTTTTAGTGTGTATGTGTGTAAACGAGAGTGAGGCATAAACTTTATGTTGTAACTGTTTTCTGAGTGTGTAATTGCAGAGATTAAAGAATGAACGTAATGTTTTAACAGTCTTCTGTGTGCGGGGGTGCGTGTACACTGGCCTGGAAAACTACTGACCAAATTAGGCTTTCCATCTTCAGCCAGTGTTCGTCCGTGTGACCCAGGTTATCTTTGATGAGATAACAGACAGCTAGAAATTTCTTTTTTCAAACTGCAATGGCTTCCTGGTTTGATTTAGCTTTCAATGTAGTCCCAGGTTTTGGAATGTAAGCGATTTCACAAGCGATACCGGTTGGACTCAGTAGTTGAAAGATGACTCTGAGGTTAGCCGGCTATTCATTACTTGTTCATAGAAGACTGGAAACTAATTTCAAACCAAAGCAACAACCCTGTACTTAGTCTTGTAAAATCCACACTACCCAAAAATAGTTTCAGAGGCCAAAATACGTTCCATTTGGATAAAGTTCCTTTGCTTTAAGTTATTCTGCTTGTGAATTCGGAGTCTGGGATTCCGTTGAGCCAATTGAAATCTGTATTTCCTGTTTCAAGACAGAACTTCCGGTACGAATCTGTCTATTCCAAGTGTACATGAAACCAGGAAGACTAGAGTCTTGGTATTGAACAATTAGAAACTCAAATCAAGATATCAGATTTTTAATAGTAAGTAAATTTAATCATAAAACAATTACATCTGAATACATAAGGGACCAGATATTCCTTTCTAAGTTTTTACTAATGTTAATTTTTCTCACCGAAAAAGACAGAAAATGATGGGTAGTTTTTGTTAGTCCCCTGCTATGAAAACCCTAACCCTTCGGACTAACGAAATAGAATTAACTTAATAATTCCCACTAGTTATGAAAATGTTGGTCAAGAGGGGACCAATATAAAACTCCAAAAGTCACTGCCCAATTTTCTTTCTGATATCAAAATTTATAGTATTAGCCTCTCCCTCAAACCAAATTGCAAGAATCTGACAACTTGACTGATCTGGAACCCGATTAAAACGTATTACAAGGTTCAGAAGAAGGAGAATCAAAACATTTCAACCTAAGATCAAATTACTGATAATTTGACCTCTAACTAAAGCCATGAATTGAGTTTCTAGTCGACGAGAAGAAGAAAAGGCAACTTCATCTCAATAAGTCAATTTAGGTAAAGAAAGCAAGCAATAAGGATTCAATCCATTACGTAGACTTCAATTGTCATCTGCAATTGTTGTGGTCAATATAGTGCTTGATCATTAACTCAGCCTTCATTTCACCCACGAGAAATACGGCTCCAGTGACTGGAATTTGAGGATTGTTAATAACCAAGACTTTGAATGCTGATTTTAAAGGCCTGATTTCTTGAGAGTCTAACGCAAAACAATCTCTGTACCATCGTCTTTGACTATTCTACCTGACTAAGCTAAACTTGATAAATACGAACAGGTTTCTTTCGAGGCTTATTCTAAAATCTTAATCCGATTTGGAAAAAAAAACATTTATTCTGATAGACAAATTCAATCCTAATATAAGCGATCTGATGACTTCTAGACCTGGTGTTATTTACGGGGGCTATAAGACTCCATTGAGGTCCTGGGCCCTTTCGAAGGGTGGCATAAGACTGAAATGATAAATGAATTTCAGTCTCTCAGTGCACAGTAAGTCCTGAATCATGACAAGTGCTCTTCAAGGGGCCGTGATAAAAAAATTAAAAAAAAAAAAAAAGGTTGAGAATGGCTATTCTGAACTACTCGTTGCGTGTGAAGAAGTTTACTTATTTCAACTTAGTCTGGCATAAAGTGAGAGTACAAAAGTTTTCAGAGAGGATCGAATCAAGGACCATATCTTAATTATTCTAAATCAGTAAAGAACAGATGAACGCGTGAAAATTACAGACTTTCTGACATCATCTGATCTTAAAACGAACAAAAGGCGTGATAGGCTTGTACCTTTGAGTAGTAATAGCTTTGGTTATGCATTTGTATATTCTTTGATTTATGAAAAGTCAACGAAACCTTATTCTCTAAGCATTTCGAGACACTAGTGAAAGTTTCCCTGTGTCGCTAATAAAGTGAGTAGTGAAACTAAATATCTGTGTGTATTTCAAAAGATACCCCTGTGTCAATTGAACTTCTAATATGACATTTGGATTGGCTAACGAAACTCAAGTAATGTGCAGCAAGAAATATCATCTTAGAAAGCGTGTCGTCAATGCAAAAAAGGTTTCGAAAACTAAGCATTAGACAGAGTAGGCAAACATCTTCAGCTTTCACCCAAATTGAAAACATCAAAATCGGGCCATGTGAACTGATATGGGAAGAATCCTTTGAAGTAATTATCTTCTGTCATTTGACGATAGAATTTTTTTTTGTTCAAAATAACCAATTCAGAATTGACTATTTGATCCAACGTCTTCATTTGCTGGCATCCTCGAAGAGAAATTGTTTTGGTTTGTCAGATCCCATGGAAAGTAGAAGCGATCACTTGCTGTTATACTTACCACTCGCTAGTGGTATGTGGATGGAGGGTAAACATCAGGGGTAGAGGAATTGTAGAGGTGGTGGTGGGGAGGAAAGAGTATCAACATGGGTGAGAGGGGGGGGTTGAAGAAAGTCTACAGGAGGGGGATGATGAGAGAGATCGGGTGTGGAAATGGCTCGATATGGTTGTTGACTAATTTTGAAACAACCCCCCTTCCCTACCTTCGCTTCGTGAATAGAGGGATATGAATTTTTATGGGTTTTTTCAAGACTAGCTATTCTTTACGGGGCCCCTATAGCTCCCTTGGGGTCCCTGGCACATTTGCGTAGCAAATCATCTATTATTTCAGTCTATCTGTTTGTGTAGCATCCTCGCTTGGCAGGGGGTCCCTAGAACACGAGAAGAGCTCTTTAGGGGGCTGTGGCAAAAAAGGTTGAGAAAAATTGGTCTGAATTATTCGGTATGTGTGTAAATATTTACTAATTATAGCTTAGTCAGGCACAAGGTTACAATTGTTGAGTATTCGTTGAGGATCGAACTTCAATACACTATAAATGGAGTGTTAGACTGGCTTGCTGTCCTCTCATTACGTGTAGGTGTTATAAGAAATTTACTAAGCTTAATATGGCACAAGGTCAAGAGTGTGGAGCACCCACTGAGGAGAGAACTCACTATGGTTGTATCGGTATTTACTTGTCTGGCACAAAGTCACAATAATAGAATTGCATATACTTAACTATCAGGCACAAATGTGGTGTTCCCAAATAGGGTACGAATTCACTACTCAGAACTAATTTTCTACTAGCTCATTGACCATAACCCGATCGCGAGGTAAAGGTATTCTATGTCGAATTTAAATCGTTTCTATTTTCGTCGTGAGCTAATCTAAGCGAGTTCGAATCCAGTTCAGAACGAGAGGTCAAGTTTTTGTATTCAATTTTTACCGTTATCAAAAAGGAAAATCTATAAAATAATTACTTACTGAAAGATCATCATTCAGGTTTTACTAAAAATAAAAACCAACCTTATCAAATGAACGATAAATATTTTTTCCTAATAATAATCGTAGTGTCCATTTCGGGATCTTGAAATGATACATCGTTTTCGTCTATATTTGGTCATTTGGAACGAAAAATCTTCATGTTTAGCTTCTTGAGGAAACAGTATGGTCGTTCCTCTTCATGAGAGTCCCACATTACATTCGAGAAATTAATTTTGGGCTTGCACGATTAGTAGTCGGTCATAGGTAAATTTCACAAATACATGACAGATAATAGAGGGCATAGGGTATGAAAGCCTATCCGAAATTTCGAACCAGTGGTCCTCCGAGTCTAATATCTCATTCTACCCCCAAGTTACTTCAATTTCTCCCATGTTTCAAACTGTCATTTAGTGATATTTTCCACTATTATAATTTCTATTAAACGCACCCCTCCTGGTAGAAATCCCTTCAGGTGACAACCAAGTGGCTCCCATTCGAAAATCAAAGATGTCAAAGCTCGCACTAGAAAAATATCAAGTTAAATAATTTATATAGTCTGTCTCGTAGCCGAGAGAGTTCGTTTCCTACCGGTATGCAAGCCAAGAAAGAAAAAAAAAGGCAACCATCTCGAATGATAATTTCAAAGCATCTAAAACACTCCTTACTTGGACAATAGTTGTAACACAACATTCAGAGCCAAATTCTCACTTGAACTTGTGCCATACCACGTTCAATAAATAGTATGTTTATTATTTGTACTGCTACACCACCCTTTTTCAAGACGACAGCTACGTGAAAATGAAAGTATAAGACTTGTTTTCAATACGAAATAGAGCAATAAATGACTTCTAAATAGTCAGCTATGAATAACTAATTCTCTGGTTAGCTTTTCGTTCTCATCGAATAGGAAATCAAAACAATTACCAGTAGAAGAAATGTATAAAAGCAGAAAGGAGAAAATGAAGTTTGAATTATTTGAAATGTTTCTGTCAAATGATTTTTCGATTTTACTGCTTTTACATGGGTTGGGATGAAAATGTGAATTTTTGAAAAGTAAACAAGGCAAATAAGATTGTAAAGTTGAAAATATACTTCAAAAACTTTACGAATTGAACACTCGCAGTAAAGCGATGATTTTAAATATATTTGTAAACTACCAGGTCGAGCTGAATATGTTTTTGGTAGTAAGTAAACTTCAACGGACGGAGTTGCTAGCCCCACGCCCAAAATTAACAGCATTGCAGGACTTGAGAGCTGTAATTTCCCAGCTATTTACCTATAGAGGGGAGAAAAATAGATTCTTGCTTTTCCCCAAGGGCATTAGTGCGAAGTGAAAATAAACAGCCTCGGCTGAATTTCGATCTGTTTGCCAATGACGTCTCCCGTGTCAGTAACCGCTACATCATCACTACTAGAGCGATTACCAACAAGCTAAATTGGCAAGCCATTCCCTGTAAGTTCGATCTTAGCTGAGAAAATATCTAAACTTTTCAATCCTGGAAAAAGTTGTACTAGAGTTGAAAATAACTTATGAATTTCTCCAGTTTTGCAATTTTCATTTGTTCTAAAAAAAACTTATCAATTCACTTTGATGGCTTAGGAGTACGAGTATTTACAGAAAAATGTTTACCCTTGAATAGAAATAGATTGATAAGAGATGCACAGCTGGTGCCAAATCGATGAAGATCGTTAACACAGTCATATCTTATTAGAAACTTCAAAACTCAATCCCCAGCACTTTTCCTAAAATACCTGAATTGCCTCCCTTGTTTCTAACCCTAGCTATCGTAAACGAGGCCGAGGGTAGTTCTAGAGGGGAAAGAGCTTTCACTATGTTTAGAACGCTTCTCTCATAAAATCTTGGACTGTATCATTTCTCCTTTTTAGGCTTCCGTACTTTGAAATTATAGACGTTATTGGTGGGGCCTAACGAGAAAAACAAATATTTTTCATCACGAAAATAGAAAAACGAAAGTGCTGAATTAAGAAGATGAACATTAAAACAACTGTTAGACAAAATCTGCTTCTTGAATAGTAAAAGTTCGGAAAATTTATAAATCCTACCCTAAATCAGTCATTCTCAACCTTTTTTGGTACACAGTCCCCTTCAGATCACCTAGTTTCCCAAGACCCCAGTCAGAGAGGGATTACCACACGAGCAGAGCTAGAAATTCTTTATCATTTCAGTCTATACGGTCCCCATCAAATATGCCACTCCCAACGGAGCCATATAGATTCTGTTGAGAATGGCCAACTTGAGTTGATTGAAAATGTCAGAAAAAAGGAATTTTAATGAACTTAGGAAGCCTGTGAGAATAAACATTGATAAGATAGCGAAGACACGTAGGATTTAGATCCTAGAAAATAGTGTTAGCTTCATTTCCTTATTTGAAGGATATACTGTAAGAAATAATAGGCATTCCATGTGTCTTCTTTATAGGATAAATACATTACGATCTTAGGCGAAGGATAGTTAATAATTTCATTGCTTTTTCTTTGTTATTTTTTGCCTTCATTTCAAACAAGTCATGTTCTGGCGTTTCCACCTTTACAATTATAACATCATAGAGCTATTTTAACGTTATTTTTCTTTTAATTCTGTGGCATAAATAACCCTTCTATGAGAAAAAAGTGATAGAGAGGCCTTCCTTAGGGTGACTAAAAATAAACAAAATAATTAGAATATCAAGAGGGTTTTTTTTCTACAAACCAGATGAGTTTACAAATGAAACAGCATTGGTTGTAATATCGAAAAAAATTAAACCTCAAGAACAAGATGTAAGGGAAATAATTCACTCTCTTGAAAGTACTTATATTTACTTTCCATTTGTCAGCAGAAACTGAAAGTAAGAGAGAAAGGAGGAATTCCCCGTCGATTGGGGAAAGAATAGAAAAGTTACAAACGTTCAGTTTCGTTTGAGAAATGTGGAGAATGAGAAGAGGAAACGATTTGAAAACGGGTTTAACGTAGATAGAGAAAAACAATACTACCTCTGTCCCATAATAGTTGTTACATTTAACCTATGATATACATGTGCTAATGTAACATGTGGGACCAAGGTGGTATTTTTTAATAATTCTAATTCCTGACTAACACTTAGATTTTAGGCTACAGATAAAACTGATTATAACGAGAAAACAAGCAGAAGTTCTATTCTACGTTTGAAAAGCAGAAACCCTAGTTTTTAAGAAAGATGCATATTTGCAAAAAATAGATGGGAGAATTTGACTCAAGTTGAATATTCAAATTTAATTCTTTCAGGGTGGCCCTACCATTAGTCGAACTAGGCAGCTACCTCGGGCGCAGGCCACTGAGGGATGCATTATTGTCCTTTCAGGTGGAAAATTCAAAAGAAAACCACCGGGTGTGCAATTTTCAAGTTTTGCCTGGGGTGCATAAAACCATTACAGACTTCAGGTCACGCTTAGGACGCATGAAATCCTTACGCTGGGCCTGAATTATTGGAACTGTGTAATATTCAACCAGTGTTTGAATATCTAAAAGATGGATTAAAATATAAGAGGAGGGTAGACTGAAAAAGAAATAAACTTTCAGAGAAATTAATAAATCGATTGAAAAAATAAGAAAGAATCGGGACGTCTTAGATGTTTAGGATAACGCGTGGTTTAGGAGTAGTCGGCCGTAATGTATTTTTCACTAGAAGAAGGTACACAAGACTGAGGGGCCATAAACATAATGTTGAAGTAAATAAACGATTAAACATTGGAAAATTTTTGCAATAGTAGTAGGTATATGGAATAGTTTACCAAAACATGGTGCTCTCATTCACCTGATATATATACATTCAAGGTGGACTACAATTATTGTATCATTAATGTATTAAGTTTTTAAAATTGTGTAAACTAAATTCGTTATGATGTAAACTTGTATCTACAACTCAGACTTTTTATGTACTACATAAATATATTGTATATGATGTATTAATGTGCGAACTTATTGGTGTTGTTTTTGGTGAAAACAGAGATTGTATAGCGAAAAAGAAACTTTGTCTAAGTAAAATGAATCAAGTCAAATGTGTGAAAGGTAAGTAAATGAAGATATACCTGTAGAAATGGTGATTTAAAAAATGCTGAAAACACAAAGAGTGGGGAACACACGAGGTGAAATGGGTTGATTTTCAAAGATTCGAAATCTCTCGTTTTCTCTGTCTGGAAATCATGATTCGTAGTCTGGCTTTTCTTTGTCAACTTATTAGTTTCCTCAGAGTTTTCTTTCTCGAAAAGAAAAACTGTTTCGAAATTCATGTCGCTGGCAATCAGGAGCAAAAGAATAGAGTTGCCCTTTCTGTGGAAGCTGACGACTGACAAAATGGCTTACTGTAAACGCCATAATCCTAGTCCACTGCTGTTACTCTGCTAAAAGAATCGACGCTCCATAAGTGGCTATGAAATGTGTTTGTTTCGCTCGTAAGCGATCGTAGCGAACGGATTTAGCCGGAACTTGCTTCTGGGACCCCCATGCCCATATTTGTCGGCGGCCGTGACCATATTTGGCGATGCTTTGTGCTAACTGCTTAGTTTTCTGGGAAAGCCTGGCGGAGTTGAATAAAAGAGGCGCGTGCCTCTGTTCGTTCGCCAGTTGCTCGTTACAGCTCAGTGTTAAAGGAAGGCAGCAGCCGATACCAGTAGAACTTATTTCTTTCGTTTAGACTCTCAAGTCAAACTTAATCCATCAACATGTGTGACGACGATGTTGCCGCTTTGGTTGTTGACAATGGCTCCGGTATGTGCAAAGCCGGATTCGCCGGAGATGATGCTCCACGTGCAGTCTTCCCATCTATCGTAGGCAGACCTAGGCATCAGGTGAGCAAAAAAAACAACTTTACTTTTTTTTCTCTTACTACCTTCTCAACTTAGCCAAAAAGACTATGTCTTTACGACTTTACTTCGTTTCTACTCGAATATCTACTTCAACTGAACAGCTCGTGTTCTACAAGTATTTACTTGTTTCTGAATGAGAAACAATCGAGATATCAAACGACAGTACAGTTTTGCCTTACTACTCAAGTCTTGACTTGAGTAGAAGATGTATGATTTGTTCGGAAAGTTCTCTAGCCTCTGTTTGTTAGTTCCGAACAAATTACTACTTACAATGATAGAAACATCCTAACAAGATTTAGACAATGGAAAACTTTAATTGAATACCAGTAATAGAACTTCTAAAACTTCGGATCTTCTTGAGTTTGAATAGTCAAATCAAGAATGAATTCTCAATCTTGGAATTCTAGTAACTTGAAACTTCGTCTTTGTTAACGAATTTACTAAAACATTCGTCAGTGACATGGGTGTGGGGGATCCGTTTCTAGAAAGGCACTGTGCTGCCATGCCCCTTTTCAAAGGAGCAGCCAAGAATAACTCCCAACCATACATGGTAGTGGGGTTTGCGATCCCACCCCCTCCGACAACAGGATGAGGGTTCCAGTCGCTTTGCCTATGAAGACTTTGACTACCACATTCCGTTCTTAGGTTGGTCATATAAGGGCATAACTCTTTCCTTCAAATCACCTCCCCACCCAACCCTAATCTCTTCACTTCCTTACAATCTTTTAACTTCAGTTATTGGCGCAAGATATTTTCACTCAGTTTTACTTCATAATTCTTTTATTTTTTTACTTTGATTTCTATAAAATCAAAAGCTGATTTTAAACGAATCGCCACGATATCTTAATTCAGTATCCCAAATTATCACTAGTTTTGAGTAAAGTTTAGAGTACTAAGCCGATATGAAACTTGACAGTATCAATATTTACTATTTATATTATTTATCAGTTTTCGAAACTACCAAGTAAAAAAATCGATCCTCCCGGCTCTACGGTGAAATGAATACACCTGTAGTTGGAATAGCTGGGGTGGTTTTATTTTTCCAAACCCTTTAATTTCATTAGATATCTGCTTGGTTAGTGCTTTGTATCCGGCTGAAGTGTCCTCGAAACAACTGATAATTTGAGACGTTCTGCTACGAGATGGCCGTAATGCTCTGCCGAACTCCGTCCTGTATTAACCTACACCAATATTGCTTGATAGATTTACGTTGCTTAGACGTATGAACTCCAGGTTAATCCTTGAATCTCGTTAGCGGTAGAATCGAGGATTTTTTTCCTCCCCGTACCGTCTTCCTACAACCGCGTACCTATCGAAACCTTTCCCATTCGAAGATAATCTATCGCTAACCCCTGAATGTAATAGGGGTAGGATTGAAGTACCGTCTCTCCATGATGGCGTGCTGATCGAGATATTTCTAATTCGAAGATGAGTTCTCTCCGTCAGATCCCTAATGCATCAGACAATTCTTTTCTTGTCCAACTCCCTAGACTTCTGTTACCCTGACCACTTACGTTATTTCTTCCCTGTCCATTTGATTCTTGTATCTTGCTAATCTCTCCTTTCTCTCTCTTCCAGGGTGTCATGGTCGGTATGGGTCAGAAGGACTCCTACGTAGGAGACGAGGCCCAGAGCAAGAGAGGTATTCTTACCTTGAAATACCCCATTGAGCACGGTATTGTCACCAACTGGGATGACATGGAGAAAATCTGGCATCACACCTTCTACAACGAGCTCCGTGTTGCCCCTGAAGAGCACCCCGTCCTTCTCACAGAGGCTCCCTTGAACCCCAAGGCTAACAGGGAAAAGATGACTCAAATCATGTTTGAGACCTTCAACGCTCCCGCCATGTATGTTGCCATCCAGGCTGTCCTCTCCCTCTACGCTTCTGGTCGTACCACCGGTATTGTTCTTGACTCCGGTGATGGTGTCACCCACACCGTACCAATCTATGAAGGTTACGCCCTTCCCCACGCCATCCTCCGTCTTGACTTGGCCGGACGTGATCTTACTGACTACCTCATGAAGATCCTTACCGAACGTGGTTATTCATTCACAACCACCGCCGAGAGAGAAATTGTTCGTGACATCAAGGAGAAATTGTGCTATGTTGCTCTTGACTTCGAACAGGAGATGGCCACCGCTGCTTCATCTTCCTCCCTTGAGAAGAGCTACGAGTTGCCCGATGGTCAAGTTATCACCATTGGTAATGAGAGGTTCAGGTGCCCAGAATCATTGTTCCAGCCTTCCTTCTTGGGTATGGAATCTGCTGGTATCCATGAAACCACCTACAACTCCATCATGAAATGCGATGTCGACATCAGGAAAGATCTGTACGCCAACACTGTGCTGTCCGGAGGTACCACCATGTTCCCCGGTATTGCTGACAGGATGCAAAAGGAAATCACATCTCTGGCCCCCAGCACCATGAAGATCAAGATCATTGCTCCCCCCGAGCGTAAATACTCCGTCTGGATTGGTGGCTCCATCTTGGCTTCCCTCTCCACCTTCCAACAGATGTGGATCAGCAAGCAGGAATACGATGAGTCCGGTCCATCCATTGTTCACCGCAAATGCTTCTAAAAAGTTGCTCTTCTCTTTAGCCCTTAACTTAAAGAAATCCCGGATTAACGATAAATACGCTGGACGAAGAAAGTTCTTGTAAGAAAAAAATTAAGTTTCACTAGCGTGCTTTGGTTACCATAGAGAAACGAATACCAAACCCTCTCTCTCACTTTCTCTCTCTCTCACAGCGAGGCCGGTTCTTTTAAGGGGATAATAACAATGCCATCAACTTTTTGACTTAAGTCTGAAAGACTATCAAAAAAAAAAAAAAAATTTAAACAACTTGGGTTACAACTTGCAGGAAACATATCTGGTATGAAGGCTGTCTGTATAAGGAAAAAAA
This sequence comes from Thysanoteuthis rhombus, assembly GCA_963457665.1. Classification (NCBI taxonomy): domain Eukaryota; kingdom Metazoa; phylum Mollusca; class Cephalopoda; order Oegopsida; family Thysanoteuthidae; genus Thysanoteuthis; species Thysanoteuthis major. The sequence goes on along the minus strand of OY735220.1, from coordinate 33,901,236 downwards.
CTGACTCTATTGCTAAAAAAAAATTCCCGTTTAAATACGGGGGGAATTACCAACGTAAGAGCATCAACAATCAAAATCCAAGCCTCTCCAGCTCACTTGGAAATAGTCTCGCCTAACTTTAACTGGCAATTTGATTTCTTTTTAAAATTATTGTTCAACATTAATTAAAACTTAATTTTACTTCAAAGCTATTCGGGCAACAAAGCTGTAAGACTTGATGCTTAATTAAGTCATCGCACTCTGTACAGAACGGACAATCTCCGTGTTGGACAGTTGTTGTTTTCAACGTGTTAAAACGTTGTTCTTTAAAACTTCTGAAATAAACGTTGGAATTCCTAATTACTGTCTTTCTTCTTCTCTTGCGATTTTTGTGTGATGTAAACTGCATGTAATATACTAAACACTTTGTTTTTGTTTTTAATTTTTTTTTAATTAACTGCATGCCTTTTGTAAAACGTTGATAGCTTTTCTCCTCCGCTCTTCACCTGAATCAGTCAATACTTATTAGATGAATTTTTTGATCAATGCCAATTAACTCGTACCTTTCATGAAAGATGAGTATGGAGGAGAAAAGATGTGAACGCTTTACGTTTTCAAAAAAGATGATCTTTCATCGATCTGGCTGCGGCACTCCGAAATGTTATTCGGTCTTCTCAACACGGACACTCTCATCAAATACTTGCTGATAGATTGGGGATACAGCTCAACGATGTCAACCAGGATAATTTACCAAATCTGACTCTTCAGGTAACTTTTCTCTTGTGTGACATTTTTACTTGAAGAAAAAAAAATGACGACACCACTTGAATACAACAGAGGGCGCTTTCATTTTGATAGGACTCTCCACTTGACCCATTCTCAACTTTTTTTTTTTTTTCTTTCTCTCTCTTGTCTATAGCTTTAATTTTATTCTCTCTCGTCTATAGTGGCCTTTCATCACATTTACTTATGATCTGATCTCTTTACTTTTTCCTGACTTCCTTATGTCTTCGAGACATCTCAATTCGAACTCTGAATCAAAGATCTATCCACTTAGCTCGTCTTCTTCTCTTGCTTGCTCTCTTTCTATTCCTTTCTCTTGCTCTCACACATGGTCTCTCTCGCATTCGGTTTCATACATACACACACACACACACACTGAACATTGCCATGCTTAGTCTCTCTCTTGCTCTCACATGTTTTCTCTTGCATTCGATCTCTTATGCACACATACAGAACATTGTCTCGCTTTCACTATCAGTCTCTTGCTCACACACGGAACATTGTCTCGCTTTCAGTATCACTCTCTCTCTCTCTCTCTCTCTTGCTCTCACACACATGGTCTCTCTCACATTTGGTCTCGTGTGCACACACACACAGAACATTGTCTCGCTTTCACTCTCAGTCTCTCTCGCATTTGGTCTTGTACACACACACACACACAGAACATTGTCTCGCTTTCAGTATCATAGTCGCTCTCTCGCTCTCACACACATGGTCTCGTACACACACACACACACACACACACACACAGAACATTGTCTCGCTTTCACTCTCACAGTCTCTCTCGCATTTGGTCTCTTACACACACACACACACACACACACAGAACATTGTCTCGCTTTCACTCTCACACAGTCTCTCTCTTTCTGTCATGCATATACTAGTATACGTATTATTTCATAAGTCTTCATGATAATGTATGCACTGAATTACATCTCACTCCCGATAACTTGTCTCATTAGACGCTTTCATGCCTCCTCGATATCTTGGGCAGATTGTGGAGGTCGTATGCAGTACTTATTTGTTAGCAGCAAAACAATCAATACAAATTGAACACTTGTTGAAACTTCTTGGCACAAGCTCCGCCTACTTCTTACGCTGAGCGTACCAACTTTCATTCATAAAAGCTGTGGCTGCTGCTAACGTCGTCAATGAGAACATAGGGGTAGGTTCAAGGTTATCGTCTACCGCACTACAAGGATTACTACTCCGAAGAATCACCACGTTAGAACGGCGAACAACATTCATTCAGATTTGTCCAGCAACTGACACTGACAGACGATTTACTCGGTTTGATCACTCTTTGAACTGGAACTTTTTGAGTAATTGGTCGAAAATATCATTGAAGGGGTCAAGATTTTGGGCCCCAGCCACCTTGTCCTCTGAGTGCAGAAATAATCGGATGTGTAACCACTCGCCTTGTCGCGATTTGAACCTTCTTCATAACGGAACGTATGATTCGTACTTGAACAACCAAGCACTTCTGAAACCTTGGGATACACCACTGAGAGCATGGACGAAAGGGATGATTGTCAGTTGCAAAGATTCGCTTACATGCTCGCACGTGTCACCAAAGATACATTCTCTCTCTCTCTCTCTCATTAACACTTGGACTCATGATATACACTGACTCTTGGACACATTCTCACTTCCTGACTCTTATACATGTACTCCCTCTCAATCATACATACACACACACTCTCTCTCTCTCACTCACGCACATACGTGTCATCAAAGATTCTCTCTATCTCTCCATCAACACTTGCATTCATGACATATTCTGTCTCTTGGACACATTCTCACTTCCTGACTCTTATACATAGATACACACCACTCTCTCTTACTCACTGTTACATTATTTTCCTTTTACTCTCTGGTATACATACATACCCTCTCTCCTCATGCATACACACTGATAGGTACTTACTCTCCCACATATCTATATTGTCACTCATATAGATTCTCTCTCACATACACACATGCATTCATATTCTCACACATGCATCCACTCATCCGTACATTCTTTCACATACATACATTTTCTCTCTCTCACTCTAGCAAACTTTCACATATACATTTTTATCTCTCTCAAACATTCACTCACACATAGTCTCATACGTACATACATTGTCCCTTTCTCTCACATGCATTCTCTCTCTCGTACATGCATTCGCTCACACATACTCATATTGTCTCTCTTACATACATGCATTCTCTCTCTCATACATTTACCCACACATACATCTCTCTCTCCCTCTCTCATACATACATTCTCTCTCACATACATTCCTTTTTCCTCTCATTCATACAATCTTTTACACACATACATAATCTTTCCCTCTCACATACTTGTACATTAACACATTCACCCACACATGCATTCTCTTTCATACATCCACTCACACATTCATGCATTCTCTCTCACATACATACATTTTCTGTCATGCATTCTCTCATATACATGCTCTCTCTCATTCACTCTCACATACATGCATTCTGTCTCTCTCTCTCTCTCATTCACTCACTCTTACATTCACTCTCTCACATGCATGCATTCTCTCTCATATTCACTCATACATACATTCACTCTCTCACATACATGCATTTTGTCTGTCATTCACTCACTCTTACATTCACTCTCTCACATACATGCATTCTCTCTCATCCACTCACTCTCACATACATGGGTTCTCTCTCATACATTCACTCATGCTTTCTCTCTCTCTCACACATACATGCATTCTTTTTTTCATTCACTCTCACATACGTGTGCTCTCTCTCTCATACATACATTCGCTCTCGCATCCATACATTCTCTCTCTCTCACTCATACATTCACTCTCACCTACATGCATTCTCTCTCTTTCTCACTCATACATGCTTTATCTCCCCCATGTTCATACATTCTCTCTCTCTCTCTCTCTCACATACATGCATTCTCTCTCAAACATATTTTCTCTCTTTCACATCATCCATACATTTACTCTCACTTACATACATTCTTTCACTCATACATGCAATAACTCACCCATATTCATACCTTCTCTCTCCCTCCCACATACACGTATTCTCTCTTTCTTTCACACATGCATAGATTCTCTCTCGAACATTTTTCTCTCTCTCACACTCATTCAAACACTCTTTCCTTCTCACATACATTCATGCACCCCCTTCTCTCTCTCTCTCTCTCTCTCTCTCTTTCACTAACTAATAAACTCATTCTTTCTTCCACTCACCTGGCATTACTATGTGCATGTGTGAATTTAGATTTCCTCTTCAGCTACTGTATTGATGTTTACTTACATTCGCAACGTTGAGGGGAAATCCATCGAGGTCAAAGTGCATTTAAACTTGCAGACCAATGATAAACAATGCCCCCTTTTGGTGCAATTTATGCCATTGTCTTATTCCAGGAATCATTTTCAAATCAATTTTTTTAAGACCCATTGTTGAACACAGGCCCTCCCCACCCGAAGTCAGTCATGACCAAGGGGCGATAGGCCTTAGCCTGCCATGCTCACCCAAGATGCCTTGGGTGAGGGAAGAGATGGATACCTGCTTTTCGCAAGAGCATTTCAGTGTGGTGTCACCTGGTCAGACTGTAAAACTGTTTTAGATTTTTGAGGATTCCTCAGGTGTATTGCCCCTAAACCTTACCTCGCCATAGTTGCTGACGTCTGCAGGTCTCACGCAACACCTCTGCATTAGTGGGAACGGGACATGAACTGTCTCCGTCGGGGTTTGAAAGCTCCCCAACACTAACCATGATCCGTCTCTGTCTTCCTTTCATTCACTGCAATTTTCCATCAACGTTCCAAGCTCCACTTGTAAAATGTTCCACTGTGGAAAAACTGTTTGCAAGTGAATCTTGCAGATCATAACTAACACAGTAAATCCAATCGTCACTGGATGCCACACGCTAGTGATTTTGTATTAGCTCAGAATACATCTACTACAAATTATAAAAGCAATATCAGACCCTAACAACGCAAAAAGAAGTCTACTTTAAACTTGTAAATTTCTGTCTGAAAAAAAAAACTATACATGATTTCAATTTCTGAAATCTATTTGATTTTGAAATTAAATGGGCGGGGAACCCATATATTCCATGTTTGCCACCACAACCGTATAGAGGTTACTTTGGATAACACCAGATCTAAAACGAGTCTAAATGAAATTGTGACAGTCAAGTCTTTGCTCTTCATAATCTCTTTCGATTTAAAGAATTTGCTTTGTGGGGCAATGTCTTTTACAGTGATCACTATTTATCTATCTTTATTTTAAATCTTCATGTATTTATCAATTCGAATCTTTGCTTGTGTTCCTGGAAGACACCAAAGTTGTTTGTCTCTGACGACAACTTCAAACTTGCTTTAAATGTTTCGCTTTTGATTCTTTAATTATAGTCTTTGAAAGAATTTCGTGTGCGTGTCTTCTGTGATTGCCTCCGTCAGCCTAAATCAAATATCGATTATGGTTACGAAGGGTTTTTTTCAAACGATGGAAAACTTCGTGTAAACAGCACAAACAACAGAAGTTCAATCGTTCGAATAACTCTGGATATTAATGACCCTTCTCAAAACTATGAACTGTATCGAACAATTTTGTTGGTTACCTATTGCCTGACCCCACCCTTTCTCTTCTCCACTTTCACGTGACGAGTAGGAACTTTCCCTGTTTTTTTCTTTTTTTCGAACCCCATATTAACTATTGCTCTCACTTAGCTCTTTGTCTACTTGTGGCATAGGTGAAAAAAAACCGGGAGTCGAGGGCAAGTGTTTCGCCCCTCACCCAAATTCGTGCAAATCGTCTCACATTAAGGGCAAAACCGTGTAAAATTTTGGATAAATCGAGCCTCTTGCCTTCCGTAATGAAAGTGTTTCTAAACACTTATGACTTATCGGGATTTGAAATTGTCCCAGTCCTTAAATTCTTATCAATTTCATGCATATGGATATTTTCTTTCAAGTGTGGTTTCCAGTTCTTTCGTCTCCGCCCCAGTCAGACCGGAGTGGTATAAAAATAATGTCTAGTCTAGGGCAGGGTCGAGCAATAAGTAACTAACAAAATTATCCGATACTGTCTGTAGTTTTGAGAAGGAGCATTAACCACAAAAGTTTTTTTTCAGGCGATTGAACTCTCTAGTTTGTATTATTAACACGATGTTCCGGCCGATCCGTTCCTCAGCCTACTCTAGGTGTACTATTCGAATATGATGATGGTAAACAGAATTTTTTCTCTCCAGTGGTAGCAGCGGTTATAACATAGGATTCGGATGTTTTCCTTCCCTTTTAAAGCTTGGAATGCCATACCTTATCCCCGATGAGTAGCGAGTTGAACCCCACACTCAGTCGACACGCTGCTTCTCAATGTCAGACTCGAGGAACATGGGAAAAAAAATCAAAGGCGAGATAAAAGAGAAAAAAATTGAGATTGCCGAGCACATCTGGAGCGAGCACTATGCTCTCAGTGAAGAAATCCGAATTATAGACAGAGGACGTCGTTGGAAACCGAAGAAAATCAAAGAAGCAGCGTACGTCAATGTGGTGGCTGAATTTTCATCGAACAAGCGTAGAGTTGCGGCTTCGGTACTCAACGAGGAAAGGAAAGGAAGATACCCGAATCCTACGGTATAAGCGTTGTTACCATTGGAGAGGAAAAACATTGTTTTCCATCATCACACTCGGATAGTACACCTGAAGAAGGCCGTAGAATGGCTCGGCCGAAACGCCATGCTGACAACACAAGCAAGGAGTTCAATCGCCGCCCGAAAAACTCTTTGAATCATGTCTAGTTTTACGGAACCGTTTTCCTAGACTGCACCCCTCCATTGCTTTAAAAGGGGGATGGGGTCTGGTTCATTGTCTGATGCATGGGGTTTCCTAGGGGGAAGGGCAGAGGGAACAAGACAATTTTGTCACTACCAACATGTATGGGGATGGAGGCCCGCACCTAAACTCGATCTTGTATCACATCCTGTCCTTGTGGTGATAAAGAGAAATATCTACCATTCTCATGGGAGAGATATATTTTCATTCTCTCTTTTGTAGAAAGAGCAAAGGAAATCCTTTGGTAAGTGGGTGAAAGTGATGGATTAATTTTCATGGCGCCAGGGTCATTGCAAGCCGATGAGTCACGTGAAAGGAAAGCAATGGACAATGTATGACTTATCTATATCCCACTCGGGTCTTGAGTCAGAATGTATGAACAAATTTATAGAATATCAATAATTTTGACTAGCTTCGTAGATTCATCCTAACTTTCAGTTGCTTTTTATCACAACTATTATTAAACAGCACAATTGGAAAATAAAGAGCAAGCTCGCGATATGAATCGAACTCCCACCCTCAAGCGAAACGGGGTCCATTGTACGCCAGGACCAGGCCGCTTTTAACTATTCAGTCACGGGGACTGTATAGTTGAACAGAAGCTGATTTTACACTTCAAACCTAACTTCATTTTATTATCCTGTGATGCCATAACTGTAAAACGTTCATACAACAAAATATAGGTATTCCCGTTATAATGTGGGCGTTGAGGTCCAAGAAATACAACTGCGTTACAAACGAGCAGCGATAAAAACAAATTTAACCATTTTGGACTAGATTTAGCTATTTTAGGGGTCAAAATCTACCTGCATTATAACGCAAAGCGCGTTATAATGAATCGCAATATAACGAGGAGGGCTGTACTTTTGTTTTCTAAACATTTTTTATGGTTCGGAAGTTTGGGTTCAAACTTCATTCTCCCCTTTTCAGCCGAGAGGAAGAGAGAGTGAGGTTGTTTATTTGATTCACCACGACTACAAATGTGACATGAAGTCGGATCAAGGTAGGGTCCCACATGTTCGAAAACGTGCAGCCACAAGGGTGCAATGAACCCGATTCCTTACGCATGATTTCGCAAGGACGTTGGGACAAGCTGGACTATGTCCACAGGACGAATCCTGTTGTGCAAGAGTCCCTAACTCTTGTCGTGTGATTTCGCGGAGTCATTAGAGCAGGCTTGACTTAGTTCACAAGACGGATCTTGTTGATGCTCTCAGGACGAGCCTGAGCATGCTTGTCAGTGGGTCCGGGTTGGGGGACAATCCCAGACAATGACCAACTTCTCAGCGCGTGGGTGTCAAAGAATAGATACTACACTGGTCTTAGCCAAGAGACCGATTTGTTTATTTGCATCCCCACGACAGCAAATTTGACAGAAGGTTTTTTTTAAATGGGGGTCCCATACTGGAAAATAGCATCAGTCACTGCCGCGTGAGTCGCAAGGGCGTTGGGGGGTTCCTGACACATTCCTTTTGTGACGGTGCTGCCGTGGGGTGGATTGCTTCCCCCAGACTGGGCCAGGTAAGTTTGTGAGGCCCTGAACGAATCCCAGGCCCCATATGCTTAGCAAAGCCAAGCCTCCGTGACCCTTCATCGGCAACATTGCACCAGCACCTAGGCTGATCAACTTCTCAGCCTAAAGGCCGAAACAGATCGACTTTTCCGAATAGAAGCTTCAAAGAACAGATACTACACTTTGATCTTAGCCATGAGGCTGAGTTTATTTATCCAAGTCTTACATTTTTATCGTACAAATTTACAGAATGTTTTATAGTGAAATTGAAAAAATACATCGTTCCAGAGAAAATATGCAAAATGCAAGACAAATGCACAATCTAGATGAGACATGAAGTCAAGGTGGGTGGGGAGGTTCTGGTCCTTGCTAGTTCTAATCGTTAACCATTCGCTCGACAATTTCATTCCCTGCTAGTCTATTCATCCATCAACTTCCATGCTTCTCTCATTCTGGGGGGGGGGGGGCTCCGTTTTCTCCACCCAATAAATAACTGTGAAATATCTACAGGTGCGAATGATGAAAGTGATGATGAAGGATAGAGTTGGGAGAAAATCAGAGGGGGGGCATTGATTTCTGGGGAGCCAAGGGGCCGAGAAGGAAGAGAGAGCGAGAACGGACGAACACACGCTAGAATTGTTGACCCCGTACCTAGATTCTAAGTGATGGGGTTTTATAGGGGGTGAGGGAAGATCAATCCAGTCAGACTATCAGTACCAACACAAAGAAATTGTTTCGGATAAAAATGAAGAAAAAACCGAATCCTTTATTTAGCCGACGGGGGTGTATTGACAGCATTCCCCTCTTAACATTAGTAGTATTATTATTGTCTCACACTGGGATTGAACCTAGAACCATTAGATTTCTAGCAGTAATTTTGTCTGATTCTGTAACCACTACGCTATGTTTCTATGATAATAATACTACTAATGCTAAGAGCGAGTGCAGTCAATATACCCCCGTCGGTTAGATAAAGGGTTCGGTTCGTTACTTCCCCACACCTACCAGATGATACCTGATGAAGGTCGTATAGTACAACGGCCGAAACGTTGTATGAAAAACAACCTAGGTGAGGATAGTCTGAATAATAATAGAAATAATAATAATACCTCATCTCAAAAATTCAGGGAAAAAATGAAAAAGTTCGTAGATACTAAATCCCCTCGTCGCTAAAACTATTCCTGTCACATGTCAATGAAATATTTCGATGGAAATACTATCCCTGCCATATCTTAATATTACTAGTTCTCAAACATTAATGAAAAGTGTGACAGGGAATGTCAAGAAGATCGTTTATGTTTGAGAACTAGTAGTATCAAGAATCAACTACGAACTGCAGGGAGTTTGTTTGTGTTTGAGAACTAGTAGTAATAGTATAAGGAGTGACAGTGATAAAGAGTACTACCCATAACCTTCAATGTAATTCTTGTATTTAAAGAATTATAAAGAACCAGCTGCAACTTTTATTTTTCTTGGCAAAAATATTTTTTGCTACAATAACAAGATCGCGTATGTAAGCTTGGAGGTCTTGATCACTTTTCCCATGTACTCATTTTATAATAAAATTGGTCTAAATTAATTTCTCTGAATCAATTGAAAAAATCTCTTTGAGCAGAAACTTTATTAATTCTATAATTGACGCTTAACCTAGTCACGGATAATCTACCACCCAAGGGTGAGGGGCTCGGCTGAGCTCCCATTGACCTTTATATGTTTGGAACCTAATTTAAGAAACAAAATTGTATTTGTATGATATTAGAGATATGAAAAAAAAATATTAGCAAAAGTATCGAAATATCACCCAAAATAGTCACGTGTACCTTCATATCATTTTTTCTCTCAGGCTCCTCCCTTCCGGACCCATGGGCGTAAGCCTACTCAGCTCAATTGACGATCTGAAGGACACTGGGATTTAACTTAGCTCAAATTACAGACTCACAAAATATATACTTTTGAGAACCTTTCTCTCGAATCGGACAATTGAATACTTTTACTGCTATTTCTACTACAAATTAATCACCGTGAAAATTTCACTGATATAGAGGTTTCCTCACTATCCGAATGGAGAACGTTCCTATAAAAGCCATTCGTAAGCCAAAATAGCCTGAAGCGAAAAAGCTATAACCGTTACCATATGTTGGAAAACAAACATTTTGAGCGTTCCCTGACTCCCTAAATTGTGAAGATTGAATGTGAAAATTGCAATTCATCGGAGGTTGTGGTGGTGGAAGGTAAAGGAGACTGGGGTGCAATAGAGAGAGAGGAAGAGAGGGTGCGCTGTCCTTATAACGGCTTGCTGAAAAGCAAAGGCTGAAAACTACTTCTGTTTTGTTTTTATTTCCAAATAGAAAATACCGCGAAACGAACTTTTAAAAAGTAGGGACCGTCTTTATTTGAATTTTATCAGATTATTTTTTTTAAACTAAAAAATCTCGTTACAATGGAAGAATCTATTGTTTACTACGGTGGGTGTGAGATATTTTCAACCTTGCTATCACTAAGTGGAAGAGTCCAGGTTTACGGACTGAGAACCAAGAAAACCGCTGTTCATTATGTAAGTAAATTCATTCAAGTCATGGTGCCCTGCAATAGAACGATGGGTAACAAGCTTGTCTTGTATGAAGTTTGTTGTTTATTCTTGTAGACTCCTTGTGGGGTATAGGGCTGCAACCACAGTTCCAATAGCAAGTATGTTTTTAAAAAGTGGAGTTGCTAGCTACACAGCCAGCACTCCTCCCCTACTCGAGCTTGGGACCAGCAATGGCGATTGCCAAGATGTACGTTTTCTTTCGCCATAGTAGCCTTCTCATATGCTATTTTTCAAGGAGGTGGAAGTGTGGTTTCATGTCTTTCCCATGGGCATTAGTGTTAAGTGCCCTTGTGGTGGTAAACTTTACGCCACTCCACATCTTCCCATACAGGCAGTTTTAAGTATCCCACCATCATGACTTAGAACTAGATTAGGTTGAACGTTGTCAATATCACAAACAATGAATATCTCGATTCAACTTCGACACAAAGAAGTAGTGTTTCTTTTCCATACAACACAGGATTTTTTCTGTCAGAAACCAAACCTATTTGCCTATGAATTGGGCCGAATGTTTTATGATATTCATTAAGCTTAGCTTAGTCTGGCAAAAGGCCACAAACGTGGGGCACCCAGTGAGAAACATGCTTGCTCGTATTAGATAAGGCAGATAAATAACGATATTTGCTTCTGGGTAGTGAGAATTATTTCCTGATTGTTTATGTCTTAAAAGTCTAGGAAATTGCTACCATTCTCTTAAAACTCTGCTTTTGTAGGATAGTAATGTTCACATGCAATTGTTTTTCGTACTTAATGAGATCAAAATATGCAAATTTGCCCGTTGTCCAATCGAAAAGAAATAGATTTCAATTTTGTACTGTCTTGGTCGCCATAGCAAAGTTTGGATGGAATAATTGACATTCTTGAATACTTTGTTGAGTTATTAAATTAGAAAATAACACTTATTACGCATGAGCAAAAATGCAATTTAAAAAAGATACTCAGTGAAATGATTAGGTTATATCTCTAGTGGTGTCTCTAGGCTTGGTGTCACTCCGTCCTGTAACCTATGGTGTCTCTATCCGCCCGAACTATATAAAATCCTTAGTGGTATTTTTTTATATACTAATGTTACTCGTAAATGACAATGCTAATATATTAATGAACGTAATAGCATTTCGACGATGTACCTTAATGCGTGTTATCGCATGTATGTGCACCTCAGCTGCAGCAAAGAAAGGAACGAAAGACCCAAGACTCATTTCCGGATTCAAAATCGAACCATTATATTTCTTTCACTTCGGCCTACCGAAAATATATCGATAGTCTTCGCTTGAAGACGAAAAAAAATCCTCACCCACAGAGACAGGAGGTAATCAGTCCTTTGGTCGCTACTCTACTACTCTCCCTTCTTCTATTCTGGTGACCAACCTTTGGTCCCCTAACTCACAGACAAGGGTCCTTTTTCCACCGCTATATCTTGTACTAAATTAACTTACCCTTTTCTTTTACCTGATACCGGAACTAAATGATCTTCTACCCTTTTCCCTTCTATTTTCCTCCAGCTTTCTTTCGTTTCTCACGCCTCTAAAATTACTATCTTTCTTATTTCCACCGTTCGAATCCTTCTGCAGCGTTCCTTTTTTATCAACCCCTTTTCACTTTTTTCTTCTAATGTCTTTTTAATTAAGTGGCTGTGACTGGCTATCTATCTGCAGGGGTTCCAAGCGTCCACGTTTTATCTTTTCATAATAAATCTACTTGAGATGTTACTATCACCCTTTTAGCGTCTGAAAAGGGTTAGTCTGTAACATATCTTATCTTTGACCAATTATGTAAGTGTTATTCACATATAATCACGTAGAAAGTATCTGTAACAGAGGTGTTATTTAAAAAAGAATAAAAATGAAATATTCAATTAAACAGTCTCCAACAGCCTCCATATTGTAACAAATAATAGTGACATAAACAATTAGAAAAACTAAAATTGCTCTTTATAATTACAATATCATACTTAAAGCCTAAATGGATTTACATTTACATAGTTGATTATTCTTGAAATGGAAATTCCGTAACAAAACAATTTTATCCCTACCATTCCAACATTCCCTGCCACACGTTAATGAAATATCTTAAGACAAAAAACTTTCCTGTCACACATTAATGAAATATTTCGATGCAAAACCTATTCCTGCCACTTCTAAATATACTCCTAGTTCTCAAACGTTAATGGAACGTGTGGCTAGAAATCAGATGCGTAGCATGGATTCTCAGCGCCTGGGGGTGGGTACTTGCACACCATCGGGAGGGGGCATAATTATCAATCAACAAACATTACAGGACAGAGGAAATTTTGTGCCCTACCACTCTTGCTACGCCTCTGCTGGGAATGGTAGGTAGTTTGACTATCTTTAAGAACTAGTAGTATTAAGAAGTTACAGTGAGCGATTGAAATTTGAAAAAAAGTTATTCATCAATTTCATCACGGAGTAGATATAATTGATGAAGTTTTTGTTTGTTTTAATGTAATAATTCTTTGATTATACGAATACTAGTAATAAAGTAGTTTTGTAAAAACTTTCTCTCTACGTTGAATGACAACATAATTAGTTACTGAGCGGAAACCTTAATTATGTTGGTCTTTGTTTTCTTTTAATTATAACTTCTTTCCCTGAATACACGTATAAGTTCACAAGCATAGATCCCTCTAAGCTGTGCATGCACCTTTTGCAATCAGCGCACAAAGGAAAATAATGTGTGTACAAAAGGTTATCTAATTCAATGTAGCAATGTATGAGTTGAATGAGTTTTGATTTAATCATTTCTAGCAACCTTGATAATAACATTCTGTTAATTGATGGCTGTTATTAGTCCTAAAAAGAAGGGTCTACAACCAATGCATCCTTCCGATAGTCACCCACGGAGCTGAAACATAGAACCTAACCAAAGTACTGACTTTAGACTCAAAACCATACGACGTACACAGGAGAGAATAGCGCTCAACATCACATGGACAGATTAGAAGACAGCACAGAAAACAGGGGTCAGAGATATCATAGAATCCATTGGGAAACTCAAATGGCAATGGCCTAGTCATGATGCAGGAATGTCAGACAACTGATGGACATCATAGCTCACAACATGGATCCCTAGAGATCATTCTGTGGCCGGCAGAAAATAGGTAGACGTGGCGAACTGGACAATTTCAGAAAGTCCCAGCTACGTGACGCCCATGATAGAGAGGTCTGGTGAATCTTGGAAAACGTCTATGTCCGACGACGGACGATAAAAGGCTGCTGCTGATGATGATTATTGTTATTAATCTATTTCAAAATTGCATCACGTAAAATAAGAAATACCCATTATTATCTATTACGCGGTTACCTTTCCAGAACCTCAACGCCAGCCCTATTATAATACTGTATTCTGTTGTCTGAGTGCGTTACGGTTATAGCATAACAGGATAAATCAAATGAAATAAAACAGGTGAATATCTATGATCCATTCATACATTTTGGCCCAAGACCCATATACTTTAAAAATGATTATCTGTGAATTGATTGGTGTATAATTTATTTGGAAATTGCATCAAATAATTATAAGAAATACTCATCAATGTTTTATTCGACGAAACTTCAATATGGACAAAGTAGTCTAAAGTATAGGATAGGATACTTACTTATGTAATCATAATTGTACTAAATTGAAACGTACCAATAAAGTTTCGTTTACCACGAGGCTGAGCCAAAATTATCTTGAAACGATATCAGGTTCATATTTGCACAAGCATTCAGCGCGCGCATACTTCTGTCACAGAAAAAATGTTACACAACGTGAGATTCTGCGCACACTGACAAGTAAAAATTAGCAGGAACATTGTTCACGTATACGAATTAACATAATGCTGTAGCTAAGACACCAGAAAAAGTGACAAAATCAGAGACTATTAAAACGCCAAGCGCAACGAAAACAACGGTGGCGCGCGCTGTTGAAACACAGTTTAAAAATGTTTCGTACGTTCATTTTGGTGTCAACCTTTGTGATGGTGTCACCCGGTGCCATCCACGTCCCGTAGTGACGCCGCTGTATGTCTCCACTTACAAAGAATTCCGAAAAAACTCAGAGAGATTTTGAACCTTTTGTCTTATTTATTGATATAATTTGAACTGTACTCTTTTATTGAAATGACCAACGCGTACTCTAAAACATTGCCAGCCAAATTGTACACTAATTTTCGAGTACACAGGTATTGAATTTCCCGCGCAAAATGAAAATTGGAATCGGACAATATGATTAAAATCAAGGGCAAAAACGAGTCTTTCTTAAAGCTAACGTCCATACTTTTGAAGAGAAAGGAAGCCTAAAAAGATTTAAAAAGAAAAAAAAAAAGATGAAACTGCATTTTTTTTTCTTTGACTAGAAACTCAATTCTTGGCGTTAGTTTGGGATCACATTTTAACAGCAATTTGATCTTAGAGAATCAAAACATTTCAAACTTTCTCCTGGGTGGTCCGTCTTGTTTATCCTCTTAGTTGAGTTCTAGATTGTTCAAGCTGTCAGATTTGTGCAGCTTTGTTCGAAGAAGACGCTAATGTTGTCGAAAGTTTGAAATAAGAAAAAAAAAAGCAATACAGGGCACAACATTTGGGGGCTTTTCATTAGTCCCAACCGGATCAAATTTTTCATAACTAGTGGGGACGGATCAGTTTATTTCTTAAGCCCCCATCAGGGTTAATGGTTAAGATTAGGACCTTCGTTTTCGTGGCGTGGACCAACGCAAAACACCCAGTACTTGGCGAAAAAAAAATGAAACTTAATCTTTATTTTTCCCTTTTAAGGCTTCCGTATTTTGATGCTAAGGACGTAGACTTATAGTGGAGATTAATGGAAAAAAAAGAACTTTTTTTTTATTGCTTTTGTTTTTTGAAGTACGTCAATTTACTTGAGATACTGTCATTTCACTTTACCAACCATTGGTTCTGTTTATTAGCTGAGATACCATTTGTTGGTTGATCATTTCACCGAATAGGTTATCTTGTGATTTTTTTTTTTGAAAATACGATGAAAGAATATAAAAAGTTCTTGGAAAGGGTAAAATTATTGTTAAGACCAATTTTCAAATCGGTTAACAGCATTTGTAAGGAATTAAAGTGACCCGAAGAGAGAATGGTTAAAGAGAGATAGACAGTGTTCTGTTCTTATTGATCTGTACTTGGCGTTGATGAAAATAGAAATGCACAATATAGTTAGTGGGCAAAGAGAAAGGAATTTTTATTTCCATTTTTTACGTCACTCTATGATGTGATTCTTTTTTTAGATCAATTCTCGAGGTGAAAAAATAGACTGTACATGAAAGAAAGAGTAGGTAAAGCGAGAATGAATGAAAGGAAGCAGACTATACAGTGTTTATAACTAATGTATACATTTTATACATATATATATATATATATATATATATATATATATATATATATATATATATATATATATTTCCAACTGTATATATATTATATTGCATTTTGGACGATATTTTTCGTTTTATTTTGGATGCAATCATTATTTTTGTTTCCGACGTTTTAATATGGATTAGCTTGAAAACTCAATTGGAAATAAATGGTTTTATTACAGGAAGAAATGAATGCAAATGCTGTCGATTATTGTATATACAGTGTCGCTGGTTTTGAACAGAATCTGCTCCGTTTCTTATTTTACTGAAGAGAAATTCTCCAGGAAACAGGCAAACTGCGAAAGTAAAGAGATATCATCGACCGGGGTCGCGATCAGGGTGGGGTTCTCAGCGGCTTGAGAACGGAGTATGCGAATGATAGAAGTGCTCGACGAGATTTGAAACCTGATCTCTGTCTGGAAAGTCTATGGTACATACAATTACACCATTAAGTCTATCGTTTTAACGATTCATTTCATTGCCTATTTTTGTAACCTAAACCATCTTAATCTGACCTTGCTTGGTATAAATTTGGGCGATCGAATTCTAAGCCTTCATCAAATGCGACTATGACGTGCAAAAAAACAAACAAAAAAAACAATGATGAAAGATATTGATTCACCAACCCCTTCCCTTGTTTGTTCATTCATATTTTGATTAAAAAGTAAAATATTCCTACTTCCTCCTTTTTGATATAC
Organism: Thysanoteuthis rhombus; assembly: GCA_963457665.1. Classification (NCBI taxonomy): domain Eukaryota; kingdom Metazoa; phylum Mollusca; class Cephalopoda; order Oegopsida; family Thysanoteuthidae; genus Thysanoteuthis; species Thysanoteuthis major. The sequence goes on along the minus strand of OY735220.1, from coordinate 33,884,462 downwards.
GTTGTACATACGTAATTAAGTCAGTCGGTTTCTTATTCAAATAGGTGTGGCCCAGCAACATAGCAGGAGTCTGAAGGCCTGAGATTTGGGCTTTCGTCATTTCTTCTATAATTACTTGTTGTTAGACTCGACTCCGAAATTATGGTCAAAATTTAAGTCCAACACTGTTTCAAAAAGTCGGTAAGTCTTCTTTCAAATTCAGGTCGGGTCAGTTGATAAAGCTGGTTTATCGGATCAAATCTCTACATCTCTCTCTCTCTCTCTCTCTCTCTCTCTCTCTCTCTCTCTCTCCACACACACACACACATGTGAACACAAAAGTGATTAAATATCTATATATTTACGCTTGAACCACTCTCAGTCGAGCAGTGAAATGCTTGCTGATTGAATGCCTTTCCCCCTTCGTGTGTATATATATATATATATATATATATATATATATATATATATATATATATATATATATATATATATATATATATATATATATATATATATATATATATATATATATATATATATATATATACAAAAGAGGTGCATGAGTTTGTTTTTGTCACGCTATGAAAAGTGCCTAAACAAGCGTGCAGCCCAACCAAATTTTGAGTGCCTACTCAATGAACCTGGTGTGGAGGTTTCAAAACAAACAAACAAGCAAACAATCAAACAAAACAAAACAAATCAGTGTTGTGGGGGGGTCTATTTACATTGTAACTATAATGCCGAAGTGGAACTTACATTCCACCCCAAATATATCATCTTATTTATGAATATATATAATGAAGGGTGTAAAGTGAAGGGGAACCTACCCTCTAGGTAGTCAGAAGAGACGTATTCAGATATATTTTTATATTAAGAGAGGGGTGCGTAGTAGGTAATGGCTCGGACAACTGTAGTCAGCGACCTGAGTTCACATTCCCCTCGGCGATGTTCATGTTTACTTCACATTAATACCCTAGGGAAAGGCATGCATCTATCTCCCCTCCCCCAGGCTGCAGGTAAAATAGTAGGAGAAGGACAACTCTGAATCCAAACCAGGAAATGGTCAAGGCAGTTTGACGCCCACTTCTACGACCTTCTCCTCCAGCCAGATGTATCACCCTCTGCTTTCCTCTGGACCGTATAAGCAAGGCCGTGAGAGGTGATTCTGGTGACTAGGCCTTCTCCTTAGGGAGATTTTAAGGGTTTTTTTGGGGGGTGGGGGGAGATAATGGGACCACAGATTGGCAGAGTCGAACTGTTGGAAAATAGATCTTTCACCAAAGTACAATTCTGGAATGAACCTTTTGAATCTGTCAATCTTGGGAAAGGGGGATGACTTTCTGGAATAGGGTGAAAATGGTGCATGGACAAAAAAGATAGAGAAACACCGATTGAGGCCTTATCTTCTGAAATGATCCAAAACATTTGTTGTTGTCAAACTGACTCATTAACATGTCCCTGGCTATGCGTCCAAATTTTAAGAGATAAGAGGAGATCAAATGGAAATGAAAGATTTAATTAGTCTCTTGGGAGACTTAAAAAAAATATCTGATGATTCATCGTACAGAAGGATAAGGGAACAAGGCTGGCCGTGGCAGGGTCAAACTCAACAGCTACTTTTGTAATAATCCAAGGACAGTGCGTTCATAAAATAAAAAGGAACTTCGTTTGTTTGATACCAGATATTAAAAATCACAAAATTCAGTTGAGGATGATCGGTAGAAGCAGAAATGTGACATTATTAGACGGGGAGTGGGTGATATGACACAATTATTCAATTTCTAATATATATATATATGTATATATATATATATATATATATATATGCAATGCTCTTCCAACTTAAGAATAAAGCATTCTGGTGGATGGGGAATTGTGCGCGAGTAAATATATCGTTTAAATTCAACCTTACTGACCGTTCCGTTCTGCGTAGGGCAAAGGTAAAATGCCATCCTCTGGGTCTAAAGTGAAAGTTTCGATCCTACCTACTGGATGGTATGTTTATTCGCTGTCCTACCACAGCAAAATGTGATACATCCATCCAGAATAGGATCCATCCATCCAAAAATGGCTCCAGCCGACGCGACTTCGATTGCCAAGCTAAAACAACCTCCGTCACGAAATCGTCAGGACAATCCTGACCTTTGAGTGCAGTGGAGCTTTGCTGCCCTGGGGCAATGGATCCCCTGCAGCTGGGCTGAGTAATAATTGGAGAGCCCAAGGACGAGTCCAAAGGCCACCAATGCGCGTAGAAACCTCATCGGCTGACGCATTGCACCGGTGCACACGGGATGGGGTAATGGATAGTCTATAGCCACGCTTAAGAGTTGTAATACAACTTAACAGCTGTCCGTGGATGACACAATTTTTTGATTATCATATATATATATACATGTATACAAAATCAAACTAAATGGTGTATTTTGTAATTATTCCATAAATAATTCACTTTCAAGTTTAAAACAAAGTTGAGAAAGCATTATACACATTACAGTTTTAATTAATCATCTTTTTCTTGGATCTATCAATTTTCTCACCCACGTATACGTGAAAGCATAGTATCGAAGAAATCTGATATAGCCATTTTTTCGCTCTTTGACATCGAGTCCTAAAAATCTAACCAGAGAGAATTCCCAATCGGAATGCCCAATCGTCAGGATCCCTTCTCGGCCTTGTCGGTATTGTCCGAAGGAGAGCAGAAAGCGATACGTCTAGCATCAGCTAGGCTGCAGGAGCTGCCGGGAGGTCGTCAAATCCATTCCCTGGTTTCCCTTGTTGTCTTTCTCCTAGACTGTTTGCTCAATCAGCCATACTTTTTTTTTACCCACAGCTGAGGCAAATTCGTCATAATCTGTTGTGTATATTTCGTTTTAGGTATAAGTATAAAGAAATTCTATATACTGTGCCTCATTAATGATATATTCGACCTTGTACTAATAGAAAATGCTCACCAAAACACTAATTAGTTTGTTTCCTCTATAACCAACTTTTTTTTGGAGCGAAATGGCTTGATATATTCTTTAACATCTCCTACAGGTGTAAATTGGCTATTCAATAACTACTGTTGATTATTGTATGGATTTCCTAAAAAGAAACAACATTTCTGTGCTATATCTGTAACCAGTTCTTTTTAAGCTCAGTAGATTCCAAAGGTTCTTAAATGATACTAATAATACTATCGAGCAACCCCGTTCCAACAACTTGGCATCCATAGATCATTCAGATAATATAATGACCAGTCCATTCGACCAGTCCATATAACGACAAGTCCACTTGACATAGTATTACCCACTTTCAGAACCGGTTGCATCCATTACCCCGGATCTGTTAAGACCGGCGCCGATTTTGCCGCAATCCTATTGGCAGTAATCGCACTAATTATAGAAAATAAAAAAGTCAACTGATGTTTTCAGAAATGCAATGGAAAAATAAAGAATGTCCTCGAATTCACTCCCTTTCTACGTAATTTGCAAACTGGTAACATGATGAGTACACAAAGTGATTCGACAGCCAATAGAATTGTGTCAAAATTGGCGTTGGCCTAAATAGTTCAGGGATAATGATATGGACGCTTTGGGAACCACTTAGCTGAAGAATCCCCAACACCCATGGATTTACCTTGAAAGAACTTGTGATTTCTGGATCAGTTTCACAAGAGATGGTAATATTATGTTGTGACGGACAACATGATAAGCCAAAGCTTAGATTATCCATGAGGATATATCTGCATTGTAAAATGTTTCCAGAGATGAAATATCACCCAAATCAAGTTGTTTGGTTGGCACAATTTTAAGGGTTTTCTTTAACCCGAGCTTGAAATTCAGGCATAGTCAAGAGATTTTCGGTAAAAGGCTTTTTGCTGACGAACTCCAGTCCAAGTTGTTTTCTATAACAACCACAACAATCCTCTTCACAGTTTTTTGTTTTGTTTTTCCCGTCACATAAACCAAATCTATATATAAAACAGGTATGCTTAGTCACCCAACAGAATAAGTCTTGTAACCTAAGTCTTTTGGAGGCATACTATGTTGTATTGATCAATTAAAAGATTAGAAAAGGGGAGGGCCAATGAATAAGTAATTTCTCACATTTTTTTTTTCTAAAAAGTCTGAATTTTCAAATTTAACTACCCTGAATGACACAAACTGAAGGGACAATCTAGCATGAACATACATTGTGAACTGAATCAGCCTCTAAAAACTTATTCAAGGGAGAATTTTCAAAAATTCATTTTTATTGATGCTAAATCTATAGAAATATATATTTATAATTCATTCATTTATTGCACATACAATATAAAAGTTGCAGTAACCATCTTCAGTCGGAATAGGAGTAGGATTGAATTTTAACCCTGCAGCATCTAGGCTTGTTTTTTATATATATATAGTAGAATGTGGATTCGCTACACAAAATAGCTCATGTTTCTGGCCTCTTCGGGCCTCATCAGGCGAATTGTGATGAGGCCCGAAGAGGCTAGAAACATGAGCTATTTTGTGTAGCGAATCCACATTCTACTATTTATTTCCAGCTCTACTTTAGAACAACTTAACTTCATGAGTAAAATGTTGTATGTATCGAACACTCTATGAAATAAATCCATTACATTTCAGAAGTGGCTTTATATTATTGATATATTATTATATTATGTTATACTGCTATCCTGATTTGTACCACATATATATATATATATATATATATATATATATATATATATATATATATATATATATATTTATACATATATATATATATATATATATATATATATATATATATATATATATATATATAAGGATGCAAGGAATCATTCAAAGTAAACTATATAATCCTAATAAAATGCCCTTTGCTTTGTTGACGGTGTTCCTTGCAATGGCAAACAAAAGCCCCGTAGTATCCAGGATTTACCTGAAGGGACCATCCTTGGTACTTGACCGAATCTTTCGCTCACAGGGACTCGAAAGTTAATTCAGTTCCACTTCTCTTCTTTTTTCTCGACAATCAAGTCCAGTTGTTCTCCTCTAGCAAATATCTCTGTTTCAATCAACTTTTATTCTTCGTAGTCTTTGTGTCGCGAAGCGATTCTCTCTTCCGACCCCTTTCAACGTTTCAACCTTTCTTTTTTTTCTTTTTTTTTTTTTGAATATCCAAAGTGTTGCTGACAGACGGACAGACGGAGGGATATGTTTTTTTTTTTAATTATATAATGTAGATTAATAGAGTAATGTTATGTTGTTTATCTTTTTAAAAAAATGGTGGGTTACTTGTTTATCCCCCTCGTTTGACACGTGACCTGCTGAAAAGTGCACAGGGGATAGGATTAGGCTTTTGAGACTTTTTTTACGCAGACACATCACCCCCCCGTCCTCCTTCTCCCTCTCCCCCGTCCCCTCTCTGTTGGATGCTTTCATTCACTGCATTGACAAAGAGGAAACCAGACACGAATTGCAATACGTAATATGCTTCTAATGTTAAAACCATGTGCAAAGCTGATGACAGACTTTATCCTTCACTAACCTAACTTTTCTTTCACTTTCCTTCTTTACCACCCTCTCCCTCCTCGCATCTCTGTCTCTCTACTCTTTCTTTGCCACCCCATCTACCCCCCTCTCTCTCTCTCTCTCTCTCTCTCTCTCTCTCTCTCTCTCTCTCTCTCTCTCTCTCTCTTATGCAGTAATCTACTCTATGCAAATTCTATCCCACTCGATGTTCGCAATGCTTCAGTAAAATCAGAAGTGTGGCTGACGGCAGTGCCACCCGTCAGTATTCAGATTTAAGTAAGACTACACCTTCCCCCCGTTTAAAAGTAAGGCACAAAAAAAAATACGCCAAGTAGATTTTTAAAAAATACTCCAACCAAGTTAAAAAAAAAAAAAGAGAGAAAAAAAAATACGCCATGCAAATTTGAAAATACACCAACCAAATTTGAAAAAAATTATTTGCCTGGCGTATTTTTCAATTTACACAATGTATTTTTTCAATTTGCTTGAGTATCATGAAATTTGGTTGCCGACTTTCATCATTATCAATGTGTACCTTTCAACTTGGCCTATTTTCTAACTTGCTTGGTGTATATTTTTTTTAATTGCTTGCTTTGCAATTAAACTTGCTCAAGAAAATTTATAGTTTAACTGTAGCCTTCATATCATTTCACGGGTTCAAGTCTTGTTCAATATCTACATCTCATTTTTTTCGCCGTAATCATTTGATTTAATAGTTGAATTTTATTCGAGATTTTATTTAAAGATCATTTCCAAATGATTTGTTTCTTCTAGAAATAAAGAAAAATGGATTGGAACTTTTCCATGAGTTTTGCGACGTGGAAGATTATAAAAGAAGCCATAACTATACTAAGTGAATTTCTGAGAGAATGGTCACAAAATTAGATGAATTGAACAGTTATCTTTTGCTCGCCGTACATAAACCTATGGCAGTGCTTAACCAGGATACCAACACTCAAAAAGTCATCCAAAGGCTTCAGAAAGTATAATTTCTTTATTAGAAAATTCAAACAACATACATATCAGAAATTAACGCAATGATTAAATTGAAAATTTTGTTTTCAATCAAATTGCCCACTATGAATTCTTCAGGACACGACGAAACATCGTTTTCGATGTATCAAACTGACGTTTTAGTAAAGAACAAAAGACAGTCTTTTAATTTCATAATAACTTTTAATGTTGATGAATATCTTGTTGAATTATACTTTTAATAAGAAATTATACTTTTGGTATCTCGGTTAAAGACAGCCATAGGTTTATGTACGTCAAACCAAAGATTACGATTGAAATTGGTTTCTTTGCACTTGAAATTTATTTTATGAAGTATTCGAATAAAACCTCTGTTTCCTTGGGAATAGCGTTCTGGCCTATAGCCTCTCTAGAAATCACATCGACCAAAAAGGTGTAGCCAAAACAACAAAGATGTGGGTAAAGGTTCGAATAATTAATGTAGTCTTAAATGTCTGTCAATCCGTCATCGCGAAACCCAAGAACAACCAGAGCTATGGCCAACTAATTTTCTGTTGTTACAAATGGGATCCCAAGGCAGGTTTTTAGCAAGTTATTCTTTCTTATTCTCCAGCAAATATAGTGTTTTGTTGGAGTTCGATTTACAATCTAAATTTAATCTAAATTGGCCCTTTGCGTTTGATGGGTTTTCTGCTAGTAGTTAACATTTTTAATTTCTAATCTGCAGAACTGTATGCTCTTTCTTCTAAGTTTAGTTAAGATAACAAGACTAATCTATTCAACGCCAAACGCTTAACCTTTGTCCTTTGACATCCAATCTAACGCTTTGTCCACAAACAATACCCCTTTCTTCATTGTTATGACGGAAATGCAGATTTCTCTCTACTTTTGACATGAGTAAGTAATGATGATAACGATGTTCGTACAGGAATAACTTGAATAGAGTGGTTACGATTATCGAGGGTTCTGTTGTAATACGGCTGTGGTATTGCTTTACAAATTATTATAATTAAATATTAGCTAAAAAAAAAACACGTTAAATTGTAAGACATTCAACAGTGCAGCCTTGAGCAGTACAGAACATTTTGGAGCAAATTAACCACACAAATCAAGGTATATCTGTAATTTGATCTAACACTGAGTTTTTTTTTCGTAATTCTTGGAATGATTTGGTCAATACTATCAAATTTTAATCTGGAAAAAGGAAGATAACCATGACCAATTAACTGGCTAATAATTCAGTTCTTGAAAACTTCAAAGCAAAAATGTTGAGATATGTCAATTGTGTTTATATTTATTATATATCTCCCATGTGGTTTCTCGCTCGACATTAAGGCGCCATCGAGAGAGCTTTTGTACTGTGTGACCGTCACATTCACAATGACCAAGCCTTTCTTTGCAAGTTTCTTTCTTCCTTTCTTCCTGCTTTCCTGTTTATCTTCTTTCTTCCTTCTTCCTTCCCTTCTTTCTTTTACCTTCTTCCTTTCCTTCTCTCTTTATTTTTCTGGTCCTTCTTTCTCAATTTCTTTTTTTCTTCTTTTGGTCATTCATTCATTTATTTGTCCAACTCTTGTCAGAGGCTGAAGTTGACTTTGTTGTTCCACCGTTACAACAACAACAACAACAACAACAACAATTCTCACCTAATTTACGGGAGTGAACTCTTCACTGTTTGTCTGTGCCGTCGCATTAAACAAAACCGATGTGTAAAATTAGCTACTGTGATCTGAAATCACAGCTTAGTGATTGGTGGACGGTTCTTTTACCGACTGAGCCAAACTGAGAAATCTTACATACCTACGAAAATCTGCGTTGCTTACACGCAAGGAAGTAGAAATAAGAACAGGGTTTGACCCACCGGCAACTGGGCTTGTTTTTCTTACTCCTCTCAGACCGAGATCTGATGCGTGCAACATAAAACCGCCAACCAGCTTAATTATTTCTTGTGAATCGTCCTTAAAATCCGTCTCGACGTAAGGCGTCGCCTGGGTGTTCTTTAACGCATCTTTGGGGTTACAATTCTACTTCGCCGATTTTTTTTTTTTTTTGCTTGGAAAATGATTACAACAACAGCAACCACAATAGCAGCAATGAATAAAGATAAATAAATAAATAACTGAACAGACAACTCCCATTAGAGTATATACAACCAATGACGAAGTCCAAGTTTCCTTATATGCGTCAAGTTTCAAGTCAGGCCGGGACCAAGACTTACAAGGTTCACTTAATGACCACGTCTTCGGCGGGATGCAAGTCCTCCGGGGAGATCATCATCATCATCATCATCATCATCATCATCATCATCATCATCATTATTTTATCGTCCGTCGTTTGAGATAGACCTTACCAAAGATTCGCCAGACCTCTCTATCATGGGCATCTAATTCGTCTCTCCATCTTGTATTCTGCTGGCCTCGGTTATGCATGTGATCTCTGTGGATCCCTGTTGCGAGTAGTGATGACCATTGGTTGTCTGCCATTCTTGCAACATGACCAGCCAACTGCCAATTGAGTTTCCCAATGGACTCTATGGTGTCTCGGACTCCAGTCTTCTCCCAGATTCATTGTGCTGTCTTGCTATCTCTCCATGCGAGCATGATCCTTTGAGGATACACCCACTCTAAAAACACAAAGTGTTTAAAGTGGACTCAAATAGCTCTTGAGAGCACAAGGAAGTTTGTCCCAATGAAGAGTTTTCACAGTCTAACCATGATATTATCCGAGCGGACATCACGGCAACAAAAACAGATATATGAATCAGTAAGGGAAATTAAAAAGAAGTTGGTATAGCAACTATTACTTTGCAGTAGTTACCGTCCTCCGCTTGACTCAGTATAGCTACGAAGCGGTATTAAAAAAAAGAATTGACGGTTACAAAACCAGAGACAAAACCCCTGCCCCTATTAAAAGTGACCGGACGTGACAGATGAGGAAATAGAATGATATACCCGCAAGGGGAAAGCCGGAGGATGACTGGTCGAAAGGTCGTGAACAAAACTATAAAGACGAGGGAAACGGTCCGAATGATCGTTGTAAAAAAATGAAATGATGATGACGAAATGGTAACCAAAAAAACAAAAACAAAAAAACAAAACAAAAGAAAACCCAGAACATCTTGGAAGTGGAATAGCACAGATGTGACTGAATACGGACCGGAAAGTATCAGTAATCACTAATATTCCGTTCACCCCATTTTTCTCTTTTCTTTTTAGACTGTCTCACTCTCTCTCTCTCTCTCTCTCTCTCTCTCTCTCTCTCTATATATATATATATATATATATATATATATATATATATATAATCTCGTTATTTTCCTCTCTTTCTCTATTTTGGAGTCTCTCTCTCTTCAATATATATATATATATATATATATATATATATATATATATATATATAATCTCGTTATTTTCCTCTCTTTCTCTATTTTGGAGTCTCTCTCTCTTCAATATATATATATATATATATATATATATATATATCTTCCCTTGCTAATGAGGCACACAAAAAGCTTCACAGAATAGATATATCATTTTCATCCTCTTTTCCTGTATTCATGGTTGGTAGTAGAGTAGTAGTAGTAGTAGTAGTAGTAGTAGTAGTAGTAGTAGTAGTAGTTGTAGTAGATTATTATCATTAATATTATTATTATAATCATTATTATTATTATTATTATAATATTCAGATCAAGTTTATTATACTAAAATCTTTCGCATGAAACATGATTCAAATACTTTTCCTAATAATATTCCGTATTGTCCAATTAATAATATTGCTTTAAACACTAAACATTGAGAATCTTTCCCCAAAAGTTTTTGTTTCATTTCAGTCACCCATTTCCCAATATCTGTCAATGCAATTTACGTAATTTTCTTCGTTGTTTTCCCCTGTTTTACGTATACTTTGTAAACGTTTCGGGGATCTTAGAGACAAAGCAGTTATTCCAATATGGCACCCCAGCAGTGTTGATCAAACACCACCTCTCTTTTTTACTATATAGGTTATGTCATACCTGTAAATTATTATTTCATGTAGGGCATTATGTGCATTGTATATTAATATTATTTTATACAACATACTTATTTTTTGAAACAGAGCTTACTTACGTAGGTTACTCAAAAAAGGATTTTCAACGATAAGTGACCAGAATATATATATATATATATATATATATATATATATATATATATATATATATATATATATATATATATATATATATATGCTAGCAGGGCTACCTGGCGTTTTCAAAGGAAACTTCAAATATAACAACATTGGAAAGTGGATTATATTTTATGGAGATTTCATAAAATTAATCAAAGAAGTGTGCTCCCCTATTGGTCGGGTGTGCACACAAAAAATCAAATATAACTACGCAGGAAAGGAAATTATATTTTATAGACAATCCATGAAATCAAATAAGGAAGTAACACAGGTAAATTTGGTGGAAATTCTTAAAATCTAAAATTACCAAAATTAACCTGACCCTAAATAGTCCTTTATAGATCACCAAAGAACAGCTTCACCTATTCTTCGTTAATCCTTGGGTCAAGTTACCCAAATCTGCCGTCCTTAGAGTGCAGCTGTTTGAGAGTTTTTAAAACATAATGAAATAAACAAACAATCGTCTTCATAGTATTAGATTTCGCATGTGCCGTACAATGTTCGTCTTTTATGTCAAGTTTTCAAGTATTATTTTCCTCTTTTAATTGCCTGCTATTTAAGTAATGACCCAAATGTTTTTTTTTTAATGTTCAAACGAAGCGATAAAATTGAGACACTGTATCGGATTGCCAGTAAAAAGTTCTAATTCCTGTGGCTCTGAATTTCGCCCCAGGATGACAATTTTCGAAACAAAGGCGGACGGTGTTGCCAATTTAGATGTTTTTCATCTAGATCTAGATGTTTTTGGGTGCATTTAGATATCATAAATTGCTATTTAGAGGATTTTTGACAAATTAGGAAATATTTTTGATTAATCTGTAGTAATAAAACAAGTAATATTTGAAAAAAAATAAGTAAGATTTTAAATGAAATATTTCTTTTTAATCTATTGTAGTAAAATAGTAATATTTCAAGTGAAATGAGAAATATCTTAGAATAATAATGAATATTGACGAATAAATTCACATTCAATCATTAACTATAAAGTACTCAGAGAGCGCATACCTCAACCAACGCCATTGTCAGCAGGGATAATTGTGCATGGATCCACCCCATTCAAACAGTTCTTCCGTAACCTATTGCTTACTTTTTCATAAAATTCAGTTTGAATTCTTTGAGAACTCTCGGAGACATTTTGTGAACAGACATGAAATTTTGGTGATATGATCTGGTTTTGTCATATCACTACGGCGTGGGGGGAGTAATTGCGCATGGATCCGTCCTCAAATCAGTGTATCATGGAAATTCGTCAAGAACTTTCGGAGATATCGTGTGGACAGACACACGAGCAGACGGAAAGACGCGACCAAATACGGTACCTATCAGCTTATATGGCGGATCCAGATATTTTTAGATATTTCTAGATGTTTTTTAGCTCAATTTTAGATGTAAAATAGAGAGTAAATTTAGCGACACTGAAAGCATAGGCGTTGCTAACGTATCAAGTTCCTCCTCTTCCCTGAAAAGTTTTTGAGGCGGCGGGGGACACAGGGTTCAGTCGTATTCATTGCGCGCCACTTCTAAAATAAGAGTCACAATTCTTTCACGCGGTAGCATCGAAGAAAATCCTTACGAATTTACACATCTGTTGCGTGTACAGAGGCGTAGCTGGAGTTTTTGGGTCCCCTGAGGGCTTGACTTCTTGAAGGGCCGTCTCCAACGTATAATGACAGTAGAAATGCAGTTAGTTAACTTCTTCATGAAGTCTTTTCTGTGTCCCTCCTATTGGGGCCCGAGGGCGATTTTAAGTCACCCTCCCTCAGCCTCCAGCAGCTTCGCTCTCTTGCGTATAGCTGTTTTTCTGATGTGTGCACATCGTACGACAATATTCAATTTGATTGTCTGACTCTCTGTCTCTAGGCATCACATTCAACCAGTGCTGTCAACTCAAGAATAAAAATTATGCTAAATTGACCTCGGTAAAAAGAGTTAAAAAAAACAAACGCTATATCGCGCTAAAGAAACGCTGATAATCATTATATGGTCATTTTTAATTGCTAAGAATGGTAATATTTGCCTGGAATTACTAGGAAATTGCTTAAATGGGTGAGAATTGCTGGAAAATAGCACTCGAGATGGGCTAGAAACAGCGCTAAATTTTGAATTTTCGCACTGCCAAAGCAAAAAATGTGCTAGATTTAGAGCAAAAAGCACTAAATTGGCGGTACTGCATGCGACTTTCAAGGTACTCACCAGAATAAAAAATCAGTTTTAATCGGAAAATTATTCCTTTAGATGTGTTCATTAATTTGGCCCAGAGACGAACCTGAAAAAAAAAAATAATTCTTGTCAACATGAACATTAAGACTGGAAATATCCATGACTATCAACCTATCTCAGTCTGTTTATTCATCCCCCCGCTCTCGCTCTCTCACCCTCTTTCTCTCTCGCCCTCTCTCTCTCTCTCTCTCTCTCTCTCTCTCTCTCTCTCTCTCGCACCCCTGTCTCTCTCTCTCAAATGAAGAAAACTGTCCCAGAGGGAGTACAAGAATGGGCACGGCGTGGTAGCGACAGTCATACACTGGGAACTTTTCAATTGACTAAGGTTCGGCCATGGTGACAAATGTTACCAACACAAACCAGAGACTGTCCTGGAAAGCAGAAGTACTCTGAGACTTTGACATTCAAGCTGACCAACTCATCCAAGCAAGAAGAATGGATCAGGTTGTCGTGGGTAAGGAAGAGAGGACCTGCTAAACCACAGACGTGGTTATACCTGCGAACTACTGAGTCAACGCTAAAGGGAAAGCTTGAAAAGTACCAGGACTTGCCCTGAGAGCTGAGAAATATATGGAATATGAAGGTCTAAGAAGTGCTAATGACAGTAGGCACACTGGGAAGTGCATCAAAGAAGTCGAGATTAGCGGAGTTGGAGATATGAAGATGGGTTGAGATTATGCACACCATAACGCTGCTGAGGTTTGTGATAATACTGAAAGGGTTCTGAAGGTCTGAGACTAACGACCTTCTAGTCGTCAGCAATGGCCCAACTGGTAGAATTAACATAACATGTGTTAGATAATCAGAGAAGGTTTGGAAGGCACAAACCACAGCACTGCTGTGATCTGCAAGGTTGCTGAGGGGAGGGTTGGAAACCTTGGGGGTACACAGTTACTCAGAACTCAGTGATGATAGCCAGACATCTTGTGAGAAATGGCTAACCAGAGCGCAGCTGGTGACTGCGGAAACGCTGAGAAGAGGACTGGAGACTTGAGAAGACTTGCTGTCACTCAGTCGTCGGTGATGACCGCCTGACATCTGGTTTGAACATGCAAATGCCTGAATGATAACAATGATAACTTGGAATACTTGTGGAATTCAAAATATTTAACTCGATAAAAAAAAATCTATTTGTGTTATATCTCTTTATCTATATCTTCTTTTCTATTTATCATTATTTGTTACAAAATCACCATTTTCTCTTTGGTTTTTTCCATCTCCTTTCGAAATCAATTTTCGTCACATATTCCTTCATCTTATACCTTACATTTACGCATTAGTTTTTACTAATTTGTTTCTCTCTGCCGTTCTTCTTCCCTAAGTTTTTAGCTGATCCAGACCCCGGGTGTTGAACTGTGTTAATGACACAATATCTGTATGTGTGTGTGTGTGTGTGTGTGTGTGCGCGCGCGTGTGTGTGTGTGCTACTGTGTGCACGAGTGTGTGTGCGTGTGTGTGTAAGTGGGTGTATATGGGTGTTTGCGCACCAGATCAATGTCATCCATTCCCTCACATGTACGTGTGTGTGTGTGTGTGCGCGCGTGTGTGTTCGTAATCTCCGCCCATCTGACAATTTTGATAGATATAAAATGGAGATAACTTCAAAAATATCCCCGACAAATAATCAGGAATCTCAGAAGTTATTAATATTTCGGTGTTTATTCGCATCATCTTCAGATAACGTGACAGAAAAGCAAAAATTAGAAATGAATTTCCGAAAAGGCTCTCGGGAAAAACGACGAGATACGTTTCTCAATTTTAGAATTTAAACTCTTGGAGAAGTGTTTACCGAACTTTTTCGGGCTAACCCCACCCTCATTGAGAGCCTTATATTTCATCGACGCTTTTCTCCGTTAAGTAGGTCAAAAACGTTATATTGAAAATAAAATTTGCTTTCTTTGCTCCTTCCCCAACTCACAACCTCTTGTCTTCCGATGCCTCTCGCCATCCACTTGCCTTCTAAAACCATCCAACGCCCCTTGCCTTCAATATACACAATTTAGTTTTCTATCTTCAGTTCCAATTCTCGTAGCGTATCCAATTTTATTTTCAATTTCAATGTATAGTGTATCTTCAATTCCAATATATCACTACATACCTCTCATTCAAATACACACAGGGTGTAGCTCTCTTTCCTCAAGTGCAATACAAAGATTATATGGTTTTATATCTTCAATTCCAATAGGGACAAGTTGACCTCTTTATATCTCAAATGTCGGCCCACATAGAACATTTCTACCTTTGATTCTAATAAACTGTAAACTGCCCTTTTGAGTATCAAGTATTTTCCATAATGGATCTTGTCAGATTATTTAGACTCCACTTGACCCTTTGATGGACACAGTACTGCCTTATGGTGATGAATTGACTTGTCGAGCGAATATCGCACTAAACTTGAACTAACACCTTAGTTTTGGAGTTGATTTGTATGTCTACATAAACAGTACACGTTATATCGCTATATTCAATCCCAGATATATTCAGTATATTGCTCCCTCTCTTCAGTTCCAGTACACACGGTATATCGTTGCCTATCTTCAACCCCAAAACACACAATATTACTTCTTATCTTTCAATTCTTTTGCTACTATCGAACGGCAAAGATGAGATGAAAACAATACAAACTTTCGAACTTTAGATTGTGAAACAAAAAGCAAGATGCATATTGTTTTTGTTTCAACAATCATTCTAATTAAAAATTGCATAAAGAAAGCTTATTCGGAATTATGCATCAGGAACTTGTTTTTTGAGAGAGCCTATCTGATTTTGTTTGATGTTGCAAGTTAATCCTTACGGCTATTATTCACGTTTTACTCTTATAGTAGCAATACTGTGTTTACAGTGGGATAATGCCTT
Source organism: Thysanoteuthis rhombus (assembly GCA_963457665.1). Lineage (NCBI taxonomy): Eukaryota > Metazoa > Mollusca > Cephalopoda > Oegopsida > Thysanoteuthidae > Thysanoteuthis > Thysanoteuthis major. The sequence continues at coordinate 33,868,773 of OY735220.1, read as the reverse complement.
AATAAATGAAATTCTGTCCAAGAAAAGACCGTCAGAAGGTATCTTCTTATTCCATGAGATCGATACAAAAAAAATCATTTTCCGTTTGAATGACTACCGTTACTATTGACAAACAGCCATTTATTTTTTTAAATCTTCTTATATTCAGAATTGAATGGATATTTTTTCTGCTTGCAAAACATTTAAATTTAGTACCAAGAATTACTTACCATCACACCTGTTTACTATAAAAATGTTGAACGAAAGATTACACATTGAAACACCCGTTCAAGAATACTTTTCTGGGCCAGGAAACTTAATGAGACAAGCTTAACCAAATTTCCATACCACTGAGAATCTACATGGTTGAATAGCAAATAAGTGAATAAATAGTGCCCTTACTCTGGCTGCGGTTTTAGCTTAGAATCCACATATGCTTGTGCTCCACCTATCCTGTTAGGAATTACTCGGTCCGATTCCAATATGCAAATTATAGGCAACAAGCACCCGAAGTGAGGTCAGCCTGTAGTATTTTACCCATAGCTAGGGAAGATGATTCTGATAGTGTAATACTTAGCATGTCTACTTCGAAGTTCACTCGGCGCTCAGCAGCGAAGCTTTGAGATAAGGACGGAGGTATTCCTTCGGTAGACTAACATCCTGCCAAGGGAGTTGTCATAAAAACAACAAAAAAAAAAAACTTTAAAGGAATAAAGTTCTGGTCTCGACCAGACTAAAGACATGCAAGAGATCATAAGATATCACACACTTCAGAAACCTGGACTTCGTCACCGGCCTCCACGTTCTATTGGGGACTTCTTTTAAGAGACTGTACTCTTTTGGGAGGCGATGAGTGGATTGATGCCCTTCCCAAGGTCATTACTGAGAATGGAAACTGTCGGCTCGATGAGCTTATACTTCGTGCCGTTACTGGCTCGGCCAAACCACACATCCTGCAATTTAAAAAATAAAACTGTTTTTTCCAATCTAATCAAATTCTAATCTAATTGATGGATTGATTTCACGGAACAGTTGGAGCAGAATTTGTTAGTTCTACATGGATATGTGAAAAGAGTCTTATGAAACTGCACCTACGTCACACTCGCCTTCATTATAGAACCAGACGGGTTCAAAGAACCCTCGGCATGATTCGAACAGTCTTGTTAACTGGTTTGTCGTTTGCACTCGAATGCTGTAATTTTTTTGTAGGTTTTTGTTAAAACACTGTGCAACATATTTTTGTCCGGGGCGTAAAAGTGTTATTTTCTAATCAATTGTGTCTAAAAAGTATAAAATATGAGATATAAGCGTCGAGCGAGGCTTGAACCTTTGAAATTCAGTAAAATGAAAGAGGCAATAGCGCATAAAAAATCAATGCATCTTCAACTTTAAATAATAGATTTCTGAAGACTGATTTAAACCACTTTTGTTTATGAATAACGCTGTGCAAAGTTTTTAAAACTTTTGGGCCCTGGGTTATAAGTGTTATTTTCTTATTGATCAAGTCTAAAAAGTATATAAAACGCCAATTAAAACTTAACTTTCGTAATCAAGAAAATGATGATTTGAAATCAACTTATTTCCAATTGGACAGCGGTCAAACTTGCACATTTTCAATTACATAATGTAAGAAAAACAAGTATATATGGATGTCACTGTCCAAATCACAAAAGCAAAGTTCGAAGGGAAAGTTAAATTTAACGTCTTATATAGTTAATAATCCATCTTTATGTATTAATCAAACAAATTGAAACACTGAAAAACAGGGAAAATTAAAAAGACATAACTCTTATTTTGGGGCCTGTAATGAATTCCCGGTGCCTACATTGCTTCATACACGGCCTTGTGCTTAGGAAAGTGCAACTTGGGCCGTTGTCCGATTCAAAATAAGTTCATTTCAAACTATCACAATCTTGGTCGCAAAAGCAAAGTTCGAAGGGAATAATTGACATTTTCTCTACTTTTTAGAATCAGAAAATATCGCTTATTACACAGGAACAAAAAAGTTGCACCGCAGAAATGATCAAGCTCCCTTGAACATTGAGGCCCGAGTCGTATATAGTGAGTCGGAATTTTTGCCATATCACTTGACCGGTAGAGACCTTGGAGTCAAACTACTCGGTCAAAAGTACATAAATCAGGAACTTCATGTAAATCACCTTTTTTTTTATAACCTGCAACGGATTTTGACAGGTACTATGAATGCCAAAATCACTTTCTATCAGAACAAACAAAAAATGTTGAAAGTGTTCATGAGAAAGGAAAGGGAGAGGGAATGCAGGAAGATGGATAATTATATTTCGTCGTGCTATGTCGTATTCTTTTCTTTTTTTTTTCAAATCAGTTTTCACAATACAGAAAGTGTGACATAAGAATGCGTTCTTATTTTAAGAAGCTAAGAATTTTTTTTCAACATGTCTCATTCCGTAAGTATCTTAATAGCTTTGCATAATCCTTTTTTTTTTTTTTCAATAGCCTGATAACAGATTGTTTTTTTTACAAAACAAATGTTGACAAATGCTGTCAAAAATTGTGTAAACAACGTCACGGGTTTTGAGCAGATTTTGTTCTTTTTCTTGTTTTTTTCCCTCCTCGCCTCGCGCAAGACGTCTCCTTTCAACGGATGTGGTGTCAGTTTTCGAAAAAAGAAATAAAAAAAAACCCAAAACTCAGTTTATCAAAACCCGACAATTGTGCCCAATTCTACAACTGATCTTAGTCACGAAGGCGCCCAGGACCTGGATATCTGACGGATGTCCTCACCCTCAACTGTTTCCAGGAACCATAATGAGGTGCGAAAACTTAGAGAATGTCAACTGTGACATAAAAAAATGGGGATAGTATATGCCTATAATATCCAGACCTACCAAAGTCAATAAAGTGAATTGCAGAAGATTAGTGCGTTCAAAGTACATAAGTAAATCAGTCAGGAGTGGATGGAAATTAGATGCTGTGACCCACCACACCCCTTGGATGCTCCTGTTTTGACTATCAACGCCTGGAAATAGCATTTTTAGCACTACATTTTGATACTATACACACACAATCAATATATGAATCACTGCATTTTTTCTTTAAACTTGATCAAGTTTTTCTCAAACGAAAATGTGGGAGAAACAGATTTCGGTAAAAATCCCGTGAGACAAAGAAAATGGCGGAGGAACAACGTAAAATGCGGGTGGCCGGGCAGATCTGGATATTTTCAATATATTCTAAGATGATAATAAATGGTTGACCCGGAGGCTCTTCTTTTGTGTCGCTATCCTTGATTCGACAACCACTCAACCTAGATCCTAATCTTTTGCTGAAAGGCATTGATTACCATCTTTTCTACTTTCTGGCATGATTCGGCTTACGGCACGTGGTATTCCTTGATGGTTACCCATCTAGTTGATGACCAGGCTCGATGTTGCTCAACTTCGGTGATCTTACAAGGACTGATATATCTAAAGAGATTTGATCGATGAATCTTCTGAAGAAAAAAAACTTACACCACTTCAACTATCCCCCCCTCTGCTCAAACAAAGCACAATTACGAAAATATAACATTTACTTAAAGGGATTTTATAAATTAAAAAAACAAACAACAAATACACCCCCAAAGAATAATGAACTCAGCTTTAAAAGATATTTCGTTTTTCGTCTAGTACATTTAATTCTTTGGTTCTGAGGTAAATCTTTTACTTTTTTGTCAATCATGATGCTAAAAAGCTACACTTCAAATGTAGTTGAGAAATGCCGAATCACATTCTACTTTCTTGTTTTTCTTTTACACATACTTACATGTAAAAAAAATGATCCTTCGTTCTTATCCGTTGCTCGAAATCCTGGATCCGCTGGTTGCCCTATCCAGCTGAAGATGGCTGAAGAATAAGCCTTTCATACCTTTACAGGATGATGATTTTCTCTTCTCACATCACTTTTCGTACATACACCCAATCGTTGACATAAAACTTTATACTGTTTCATTTCATCAGGTGATTATGACAGGATAAGTGTCTTGTAGGCCACCACACACACACACACACACACACATACACACACACACACACACACACACACACATATATATATATATATATATATATATATATATATATATATATATATATATATATATATATATATATATATATATATATATATATATATATATATATATACTTACCCTGATCACCGGGATCTCCCTGATGGGATGAATGTGTGGATAGAAAAGGTAAGGACCACCAAATGTAAGCCTTTTGTAACAGGGGTTATGGCACTGCAAGATCATGTCGGAGTCAAAACAGAAAAATAACGATTTTCCTTACAATAAATATACCATGTAACCTAAAGTACTTCTGAGAATTGATGGAACCGTGTCCGGGCGTATTGCTGACAGACGATTTTTAAGTGAACATGCGTTTCGTTGAAAACCTTTCTGTCAATTTTTTTCATTTTTTGAAATCATTCATTAGCCGATTTATGTCGACCTGACGATTAAGTTTTACTTATGAATCTTTACATTTATTTCTTCAAATTATGTATACTTTATCTTACAGAAAAAAAACAAACTGAATCATGTCATCATTCAAAATTTTAAAAAAAATTTATCTTGAGTTTTACTTCTTTTACCTAAAAATATTCATATTCCATATTGTAAAGAAATCCAACTTAATCCATCAATTTACTAGAATTTAAAAAAAAAACAACATTTTTTAAAATTCTGTTTAAAACTTGCTGAAAATTCTGCTAAGACTAATGAATGATTTATTCCTGAAACTTTTTGTTCTCAACATTATTTGTGTACGAATGGATATTTGCAAAACGTTTATGAATGCAAAAAATATTGGTTTTAATGATGTTTCCCAGAAAACCCCACACAACGAAGTCTTATGCAAACCGTGAGGCAAACGTTCATTGAGAGTTTCATGTCATACTCCTTAGTAATTTATGGAATAGTCAGTGAGAACTTAACTCGCTAGGCCTACTTGTTAACCATCGCTCTAATACAGCAGTTGCTTGTATCCAAATTTCAATCTGCATGCTCGGAAGGGGACGGAGTTTATGGTGTGTGTGTGTAGCGGCCTGCCAAAATTATCATCTGAAATAATGTTCAATCCCATATACGAAACTATGGCTTTAGAGTATTTCGGTATTTCGCTGTATTGTACAACATCTTACTTGTTTCGATAGCAAACGAAACATCAGCATCCACCACGAGATAACATTCCATGCGATCTCTTATGTTTGTCTCTTTGGATCCCCTTGATCAAGCCTTCCACCAAAGGGCAGGGGGTGTTCCAAATGGATAATGGTACGGTACAATTATTTTATGTAACGCCAACTTGATGTCCCCGTATAAAATGGCAGATAACAGGCTTGCTACTGAGATATATTCAAATATATCCTTTTGCCCTCTTCCCCCGGGAATATATCCTTTGCCCACCCCCCGCTCCGCCTGGAAAAGTGGCAGTGGATCCTCTTTATTCACTCTCCCCCCAGAGTAAAATGCGACGCAAGGTCAGGGTTTTACGTGGGAAAAATAGGAGCAACCAATCAAAAATAGCTCTAGCCGACGCGACCTTTTCTGTCCTTTTCGGTATGTATTAAAGTGTAGTATCTGTCCCCCGACAGAGACCGAGACGCAGGTACTAACACTTGCCTGCTGCATGGGCCGAAGATTGTATTGTGATGAGTGATAAAGACCGAATGCACCGGTGCAATGCGTCAGCCAATGTGGTTACACTGAGGCTGCGCAATGCTACGTGCATTGGGAGCCTTTGTATACATTCTTGGGCTCTCCGACTATTACTCGCCCCAGCTGCAAGGGATACGGCGCCCGAGGGCAGCACTGTTCCATTGCTCTTAATGGAATAGGTCGGAAATTGTCCTGACGCTTTCGTGACGGCGGTTGCTTTGGTTCCTTAGCAACCAAAGTCGCGTCGGCTGGAGCTATTTTTGATGGGTTGCCAAGTGGTGGGAGAGTAAATAAATAGCATGCGCTGCCTCCCCTTTTTTTCTGGCCTTTCGGAATTTGAGAGTGACTTCCAGAATCGGAAAATTGAAAAATCACATCAAAATTGACAACGCTGCCCCCTAGCAAGCCCATGGCAAAATAAAGAAAGGAAAAGCGTTTCATCGATTCGAAACACGAAAATAATATGGAAATCCTAAAACTGTACATGTTACAGAGCATGACTTGCAATGGTCTCACTCAACTATAATCACAATCTTGAAGAATCGAACGAAAATTTTATAAAAAACGGTTAAAAGAACCGCATCAATGAAATCCACAATAATAGTAGATTTGGGGAAGTATGAATATTTCACTTCGCTCAGTATGTTCGACTTACGCCCATACCGAGTGAGTCCACACTTTCAGAACGTAACTCGGACGCAAGTCGACGGATGACTGTAGTCAAACTGATAACAACTGAATTGGAATATACTTCGATGATGATGAGTTAGCATCCATTTTCTTATATAATAATACTTTTGTGCATTTCCCATCATAATCTTTATCCATTGGCTTACGACTGTAGAGACTTGCTTATTTTAGTATTAATTTCAATTAGAAATAAACTGCAGTAACTCGTTTATTTTTAGCTAAAATTAAGACGAGAATTAATAAGTCACCACACGATAAATGTTTTCTCACTTGCGAGATTTTCCTTAAAATGCAATCATTTTTGTCAATCTCCGGTTCAAGCGTGAGTGTCCGTATAGGGGGTACATTTTCATCCTTCCCCGGTGAAGTATTACATATCATTTACTCTACTTATTTACAATAATAAAGTAATATAAGTGAAATAAGTTTTGACTTGGTGGTAGTGTTTGTTGACATTATAGCTTTGAGTATTGTGTGGATATGTATTGGCACATTGAGACCTACTTCTTGTACTATTTTTATACCCTTTCTCTCTATACAATGAAAATTCTAAAATTACTTCCTAGTTTCGAAACTTTGTTTCTGTATAACTTTTGATTCCTTTGGGCTATTAACAGAAAATAAAAACTTTTATGATACTCAGCCCGTGCTCGTTCAGTAAATACATTAATTAGGGTCATACAAACCATGGTAAATTTTGACCCGATACCTTAGTAATAATGTAATTGGAAATGAAGAGTAAACCTTCGCTGAATATATTCTTTCGTGCCCTCACCCGTCGGAAATGTCCTTTTGCAACCCCCTGGAAAAGTGGCATCGGGTGCCCATGGATCCAAGTTGCAGGCTGGAGTTGACTTCAGTCTGTACCTGCCCCACCACGTTATATCAAACCGTTATATGAAATTAACATTTTCCTACCGTGATTTGAAATCATGACCAAGTGATTGATAAGCGGCTCTGTAAATAGCGGAACCAAACTGAAAGACTTACATATCTATGAAAATGTATGTCACAAATAATGTGCAATGGGTTATTTCCTTTTAATAAACGCATAGTCTTGTCCACTGGGTTTTCACTGTAGACCAGCGTTTACCAAACGTTTTCGGACTGCCCCACCCCTTTAGAGGATATGTCTCAACAGCACCCCTCCCCATCAAGTCTGTCAAAAATGATGAATTGAAAATTACAAGATGGAGAGATGAACAAGACAAATTTAGAAAATACTGGCTCCACGACGCCCACGATAGAGAATCGGGTCGAATCATGTGGAGGTCTACGTCCAACGACGGACGTTAAAAGACTGACTGACTGACTGACTGACTGACTGACTGATGATGATGATGATGATGATGATGATGATGATGATGATGATGATGATGATGATGATGATGATGATGATGATGATGATGATGATGATGATGATGATGATGATGATGATATGTTTTAGTTTAACCAAAAAATAAAATTGTATCAAGAAGTTCTTGATCAATTGATATAACAATGCCCCCCCCCCCCGTTTTCCTGTATCCCCTTGAGTCCTCCTGTGCCACAAGGGAGGGGGGGTTGCGTTCACTCCAGAAATCATCGTTGTAAGGGTATTGTACATTTTATTGCACAAGACTAAAATCCAGCGATATGGGACCTGCGAAATTCTCCCTATGTGAAACTTGTAAATACCTGTGAAAAAAATTACAGTATACCATTTTCCTCGCTATCCGAAAGTAGAGCAATAATATAAAATTCTTTCGTGAGCCGAAATGGTGTAAAGCGAAGAAGCAATTGCCATTGATTTGTATAGGAAAATTTTGTGAGTTTTGCAAGACCAAAAAGAAAAATAAGAAAAGTGGGGTGTAGAAGAAAAAAAGAGAGGGTGTGGCCTGCCTCTATAATAGCTCACTCCAAAATAAAAGTTGAAAACTTAGTCCGCTTTTCACCTTTTTTCGAAAAAGCGAGAAAGTGGCGTAAAGCGAAATTTCGGAAAACGGGGATCACCTATATTTGAATTCTATCAGGATGATTTTTAAGAAACAAAACTTGAAAAAACTCGTTACGGTAGAAGATTCAACTGATTCTAATAGCAACAAGCAAAATTATTATATCCAAGTGGAATAGTTCATGGTTACCGACAGAGAACCAAAAAAACCACCCTGTTCATTAAATAGATGAATAACCTCAAGTCACCTGTTCAAATGATCAACAATATTACCATATGAGCCACGTCGCATCATAATGCCAAATGCAGACAGACTTCTTTTGGCGGGAAATTAGTTTTCCGAGCAAGAGATGGAAAAAGACAATAAAAAATAAATTGACTTTAAAAGATTTCAATGCAGAGCCCGGATCCAAAATTGATTAATGTCAAAATAGCAAATGTTCTGATTACACAGTAATCAAAATACAACTTAATTTAATCAAAACAAGGATGAAATATGATACAACTCCTTCACAATATTCTTTCATGTAGCTAAAGGGGTCTGAGTTTTACATCAAACAAAGAAAGTGAATATTGCGTTTAGAATTTGAGGAGTCCATTTTTAAAGAAATTACATTTTCCCCTTAGAATCTACAAATTTATCCAGATAATTCCATTTGAAATGTTTCATGCAATAAACGAAAAAATAGAGAAAAAAAATGTTATTTCGTATTTTATGGAAAAAAGGGTCGGTATTGTTTGCGAAAGATTTTGTATAAAATCATTTTTTTTTTCCAAATGGAGATTTTATAAATCAGAGGAAAGAAAATATGGGAAGTTGAATCTATCTCTCTATTCATATCCCCCCCTCTCTCTCTCTCTCTCTCTCTCTCTCTCTCTCTTTCTATCTATCCGTCTCCCTGTCTATCTCTATCTATCTCTGTCTCTGTGTCTGTCTGTCTGTCTCTCTCTGTCTCACTGTCTCTATCTCTGACTCTCTGTCTCTGTCTCTATGTCTTTGTCTCTGTCTGTCTGTCTGTCTGTCTGTCTGTCTCTCTCTCTCTCTCTCTCTTTGTATGCTTGTACAAATCATGAAAATCCAAAGCCCTAAAACCGAATAATACCCCCCAGGTTGTCAGAGATGGTTGACTGAACCACGCGCTACAGATGTCAGGATCGCACCAAGAAGAAAAAAAAAAAAAAAAAAAAACTCAAACCCTCTCTGAATCTTTACACACTACACTCATCCAGACAAATCTCTATGTCTCGACGGATAGGCGAAGTTCTTTGTTTACTGCTATGAAGCATAAGTGGAATGTTGAGTCAAACAGTCTCGGTGTTCTCTCCCCACAAGTGGAAGTGAGAAAGTTATTAAACGCTATATCATGTTTCCTTTCACACCGCATAATTCGATTTGTCTTAGAAAAACGACGATTTTGTTGGGTTTTTTTTAATACGCACGAGCGTTTGTTTCCCAAAAGCAGTGGTGGAATAGCGGAGGGGGGTCGAGGGGAGGGGTGGCGTATACCTACTTCTCAATTTCCAGGTTTCTTGTATGTTCTATGTCCTCTAATGGGGATATATCCCTGCCCAGAAGTTTTAGTATATTGCAAATTTTAGTATTTACGTGTTTATATATCAGTTTATTCTATTTACGTTGAATAGGGCGAGTGATGCATTAACCGCATAAAGACGGGAATTCAACTCAAATAAGTTTTTATATAATATAACGCAATTTATAATTATTCTGTCGGACTATATATATATATATATATATATATATATATATATATATATATATATATATATATATATATATATATATATATATATATATATATGAATATATATATATATATATATATATATATATATATATATATATATATATATATATATATATATATATATATATATGGTACAGATCAGGTTAGCAATATAGCATAATATAAAGCAAAGTTTGATATGTGATGGATTAATTTCATTGGGTGCTCGACACATTCAACTTTGCAATTCTAAGTCAAGTTGTTTTTGAGTAGAGCTGGAAATATATAATAGGATGTGTATTCGCTACACAAACAAGTTTATGTTTAGGAACTAAATTGCTGCTCGGTACTGAGAAAAACACCGGTGATGATAGGAAAATAAAGAAATGAGCGTAAGTGGGATTCGGACCCACATCCTTTTCATTGAGAGCGCCTACGTAACCTAGGTCTGCTCTAACAGTTTGGACCCTTGCGGTGAGCGGGGGTCTGAATAACACCCTTAACACATTCTCCGATCGCTGGCCAGTTTTGTTTTTGTATTCAGTTATTTGCAGAACTACTTGATTTTTTCACGTATGTCTACGTACATTATTGTTCCCAAATCGACAGTAATATTTGCATGTTATATTAGAAACCGTCCACGCATACTAGAAGCTTTACCTTCTTAGTATTAGTTGAATAACTCCCCTGATAAGATGAGTTTGTTATAATTTAGGATGCACTTCGAGCAGCTGACATGAACTTATTATCGAAATTCTATCCACGCCATATCTTAGTCACGTTGACCAACAGGCAGTGCCAGATTTAGTTTTGATGAGGCCATAAGCTACATAAGCGCCTGCAGACACCTTGTAAAAAGAATTACGCCAGAAGGTCTCGCAAAACTTAATAACATATGTGCCTTTTAAATTTTTTGAGGATTCTATGGATTCTGAGACCCCTCAAAGCATTTAGTGTCCTTACGCTGCCTAAGGCTTCATGCATCATATTACCACTTAATTAACCCGTTCGATAGGTTTAGAGGCGGCAAGCACCCTAAGTGGCGTCACTCAGTTCATTCTGTACTATTTTACCCATATCTGGGAAGGACGAAGAGATGGATTCATGCCTCTTTCAAGGGTCATGAACGCAGATTAGACCCAAACATCCCGAGCTTGAGATTGAACTCGGCTTTCGTCATTCTTTAAAATGTATCTCTACTAGATTTCTCGAGAACGCCTGACCCCCCAAAACTTCAAACTGGACACTGCACTGCCTTGAATGCTGACTAATACATCTGGAGGATATCAACTTGGTACAATGGCCAGTAATTGCGGTCAACGATAGAGATTTTTTTAATTGTAGTCAGATGCCTAAATATGGCGTTGCCACCGGGAATCAATTTCCATCCAAGAAGGAAATACCTTGTTGCTCAACCCAAATTAGCTTCAACTTGGAACTCACTCTCGTACAACCGAACGATCATTGGCAATATTCCAATGATAGCGTCTTTCTATTAAATCTCATTTGGCTGCGGAAAAAAATCAACATTAGTGTCTAAAACCTTCTTCTGTTTTATTCTCATTCTGCTGAGATTAAGCTCGCTCTAAAACGATGTATAACAGTAATCCACAAATTGATAATGAAAGGTTTCTGCACAAGACTAAACTGAGGGGACGAACATTATCATCCTCACGCTTTCTTATCTGTCTATCATTGTAATTGATGGTCGATCAGTAACCTGAGTCGCGAAAGGATAAACACTCATACTGTCATGAGTTTTAGAAGGGTCATTAACCTCCAGAAAAGGCATAAACTATGATGTTTGTTGAGTGTATGAGTCAGACAAGCGATAAATTCGCCTCTATGTGGCTTCCACGACTCAGCGAAGATAAGTCATCGAAATTCTGACCAAACAAGGGAAGGAAAAAAAAAAACATCTGAATCATCCAACGCTATAAGCGTTGCTGCTATCGGAAAAAAAATTATGTTTGCTGCCACTACGTTACCAACACATCAGTACATAGCACACACGAAGAAAGTCGTAGAATGGCTCGATCAAAACGTCGTGTCAACAACATCAGCAAGAAGGGATTCAATTGCCCGAACAACTCTTTGGTGGATAAACACAAGTTTATGAAGATTAGGTTTCAAATTTTCTTAGGCCATTAGCACAAGAATAAAACAATCCAACATCAGCATAATATACTTAACTCTATTAATCGCTACTAAATGCATCAATTGATCTCACTTGAATCTGATTCATGAGATATAGGCAAAGAATTAGATTCTATTCTTTTGTTCAAGAAAGATGAATCTCGGGTCAAGATTTTGAGCGCAAAAGGAAAATGAAAAGTTATTTGCTTTATCAGCTTAAAGTGAGGGAATCTCATTTTCAGTAATAAGCTCATTAAACCCGTTCCCCCCGCGCGCGCACACACACACACACACACACACACACACATATACTTAGCTCAATAGTAAGAGCATCGCTACGTTGAAGCAGATAGATTGTTTCAAATTAGTTTTTATGTAATATAACCCATATATATATATATATATATATATATATATATATATATATATATATATATATATATATATATATATATATATATATATATATATATATATAACAGGGTGGATGGAAATGAACTCCATGTTTAAATTGGTAATTACTTTATTATCCATTGGTTGATTGTAGACATACTAGCTTTACTTTGAACCATGCAATGGTAGGAGTTAGTTGCCTGAGTGTGGAAATTCAAAGTAGCCATTTATTTCTACCTATGTTTCCGAATGGCGTCGATGGACTTCTGCGAAAAAATTTTTTCAAAATATATGCATATCATTTATCAAACTTGAATAGTTTTTGAGAAAATCATAGAAGAAAAAAAACACGAAGAAAAACAAATTTGCGACTGACTTACTTTCTGAGAGCGTAGATGCGGACCCCATAAAATCGACGAACTTGTTTTTGTAAAATTCAACCTAATGATGTGTGTTATAGGTAATTTGACACCCATTGATTTCAGGCATGCTCATGTTTCTGTTCTGTGATGCGTTGTTTCCGATATCTTTCGAGTACAAGCACACACACACACACACACATACACACACACACACACACATACATATATACTAGTATTTCATGATATTGATATACATGTCTGTCAGTGTTTGTGTAGGTGTGTGTGTGTGTGTGTATGTGTGTGAGTGATTGTGTGCAGTATATATATATATATATATATATACAATATACATATATATATATACATATATATATATATATATATATATATTTGTGTATGTGTATTTATTTGTGTGTATGTCATAATGATGTAATGGTTAGCAAGCTGTTTGGTATCTTTCGAGTACAAGTACACACACACACACACACACACACATATATACTAGTATTTTATGATATTGATATACATGTGTGTCAGTGTTTGTGTAGGTATGTGTGTGTGTATGTGTGTGTGTGATTGTGTGCAGTATGTATATATATATATATATACAATATACATATATATATATACATATATATATATATATATATATATTTGTGTATGTGTATTTATTTTTGTGTGTCATAATGATGTAATGGTTAGCAAGCTGTTTGATATCTTTCGAGTACAAGCATACACACACACACACACACACACACACACACATATATATATATATTCTAGAATTTTATAGTATAGATATACATGTGTGTCAGTGTTTGTGTAGGTGTGTGTGTGTGTGATTTTGTGCAATATATAAATAAATATAGATAGATACAGGTATATGTGTGTATTTGTGTGGGTGGGTGGCTTTGTGTGTGAGAGTGTGTATGTGCGTCGTCATGATGTAATGGTTAGCAAACAGTTCGATCTTCAGTGGGTTCTATACTTGTGGACGAATGCAAAAACGAAGCTTCGTTAATACACACTTACACACACGCACATACACACTTACACACACACTTTTCTCACTTTATACATATGTGTGTGTGTGTATATATATATATATATATATATATATATATATATATGTGTGTGTGTGTGTGTGTGTGTGTGTGTGTGTGTGTGTGTATTATGGAAAAAGATTCAGTGCATCTCAAAATTTTTTATCGAAGAGTATACGACCTTCACTCTCCTACCTCTGACGGAACCTGGAGGTGGTGAATTGTACGTAAACTATTAAACTGTTTAATAAAAAAAAAAATGTACTAAGTAGCTCCAAATCTTTTTCCTTTTTACATATTGTCTACTACTTTTCCACAACATTCTGTGGGTTATACATCCCCCAACAAACACACACACACACACACTCACACACACACACATGCACACACACACACACACATATATATATATATATATATATATATATATATATATATATATATATATATATATATATATAGTTGGAAAATATAAAACTCCCAAACATTCGATTGACTTTATTTCCTTTTGTTGTGAAATTAAATACAAACAGAAAATAAAATGCATTAAAATACCTTAATGGAAAATTTGGATTGATTTTTTAACAAAAAAGTTGTTAAAAAAAAAATGGAATCTTTCTTGATAATTACAAATTTCAAGTAAACTTTTCGTCTTCATCTTAATCTTTTAGTTGTCGTCCTTCAAGATATCAAAATGAGATTAATAAATAAAATAGAACGTAAGATAGGCTTGGGACTTTTTCCGGCAAAATTCTAAATTGAATCGTGTCTCTGGGGAAAAAAAGTGAGATTTTATTCTGGAATTCTCTAGAATGCTGAAGTTTCTTCAGGAGAATCGTTCCAACATTTTGAAAATAAACCCCAAACATACGCGAAATGAGGAATAAATTCGAACAAGTCTACTCTGTCTATTCCAGGCGTATAAATGCCTTTATAAGGCAAGGCAAGACTGGCCCTGGGCGTGTGAGCGAGAGAGTGTGGTTTCAGAGTGGTGTGCGAGAGGGGAAAAGGAGGAAATAGGAATCGTAACTAACGAGAATTAGAAAAAAAAAATTAACTCGTTCTTTATCTCAACTCACTGTGAACGGGGACTGAAAATCTCATAAATCTGAGACGAATTCTTAACCTTTCCGAAACAAATATCCTTTCTTCCACCCTTATGCAAAAAAAAAGACATTTATTTAAAACTATTCAATACTTGTGAAAAGAATCAAGGATGTAATTGAATTTCTATGAAGAGATGTTTGTGAATTGGATTCAGTTGAAGCGTCTATATTTCCAAAAAGTGGGTGGGAAGTATTTCTACCAGCATTTTTTTTAATCCCCCGGTGGAAGTATCCAGTGTTTCGGACAGCGAACCAAGAAAATCATATTCTTCATTATATATAAATTTACTATATTTACATATTTCGCTCCTAAATAAATTGTCGAATTCATCACAAAGCAGGGTTTTACATTTTTCCTTCCATTTCTGTGTGCGTGTGTGTGTGTGGGTCCCTTTTCTTCTCCCCCAAACGACACGTTTGTGTTGCTCGACATTAGAAGAAACCTCCCCGCTCGAGGACTGAATTAAACATTGTCAGGGGGAAAGAAAAAATCCCTCGGTGATCTTTTGTAAAACTGCGGACTTCTCTTGTGTGAGTGCTCACACTCACACACGCACCTATAAATACACCCCGTCCCATTTCGAAAACAATTTATCTCTCTTTTTCGCTCTCTGCTTTCTCTCTAGACACCCTCTCTCTCTCTCCCTCTCTCATTCGACTCATATTCTCATCCTCTCTCTCATTCTTGCTCTCACTCTCTCACACTCTTTCTCTCTCAATCCTCAAGTACTTCACAAGGACAAACGTGCGAATATTTCTTATCCATACTAACATCTACGAGGCCACGTATATGATATTAAGTGCAACACTTTTTTTTAGAAAAAGAATAGTAGCAAACATTTATAAATTATGAACCTCTAAGTGCAATTAATATATACGCTTGTATGTGTGTTTTCATGTATGTGTGTGTTTGTGTGTATGTGTGCGTGTGTGCCAGCATGTGTGTCCATGGGTGTGTCAGTGTGTGTAAATGAAGACCAGATATCATAAAAGATGTACGCCAGCCATCCCCATGTGTCTAAAATGGGAGAATTCGCAAAAAAAAAAAAAAAATACATCGAAATGTTGCAAACACGTTTGATTTTTTTCATTACGGCGCGAAAAGCTCAACGTCTTGGTTTTCAAAGTAGGATATTGCATGCATGTACACAAACGCACACACACACATACACATAAAGATATATGTGTACAAATATGTATGTATATATATTTATCTATGCATACATATTTATGTACATATATATATATATGTATGTGTATGTATATATATATATATACATATATATATATATATATGTATATATATATATATAGATATGAATGTATGTATGTCTGTATGTGTGTGTATATATATATATATATATATATATATATATATATATATATATATATATATATATATATGGGATAAAGGGCGTTTGTATGTGTGTAAAACTCGTATAAATATATACAAATACGAAAATAGATATGCGTATGGGTATCTGTGTGTACATACATGCATACATACATACATACATACATACATACATACATACATACATGTATGAACATGTACACATGTAAGCACACCTAAATAGACATCTCAGTGTAAAAAAGCACAAAGGATTGTATTCATTTTTCTCCCTCGCAGAGTTATTTTATAAACAAACGCACGCACAAGCACACAGGCGTACACATAAATACACACACATATGTATATACATACACACACCATATTTCCTCATGTATAACCTGCATTGCCCCGAAAACTACGAAGCAGAATGTTCGAGTGCGTATTATCTGAGGAAACATGACTGTTGTACATATTTTCATACATAATAGTATTCAACTATACATTTTGTGTACATGATTGTATACACGCATTTTTCAGTCGAAATTGAAGCTCAATCGGAGGGGCTGGACTACCTGTGGTGATATATATATATATATATATATATATATATATATATATATATATATATATATATATATATATATAATGTAGTATACATTCGTATTTGAATGTTTTCTAATTTTCTAATATTGACAAATAGACACACACGTACACGCACACGCACACAGTCATAAACATTTAGAACACCGATCTATCCACAAATTTGCGCTTCACAACTTACACACGTCTACCTCTCAAACAAATCTGCGTGTGTAGAACTTTCACTGAAAAAGCTCTCTTATTAAACTCCGTGACAAAAAAAAAGAAGAAAAAAATCTATTGAAAGGAAAAAGATTAGGTGTTCACTCCTAATACGGTGCCTACATTTTTAGTGTTGAGGCAGTTTCACCCGAAGCGATTCTCGGAAAAAGCTCTCTTCGGTTCTCAAGCAACCTCTATGTATGGTCAAAGGATCCTGACACGCCTGCCGCCATATTTGGCTGCAACTGCCTGGCTCTTGTGGCAAGGGAAATAACTCTGAATTTCTGATAGCAAATGCGCCGAATGCTAGTGAAACAGATATACGCTTCATAGTTCGCGTTCTTGCAAATCTTTGTTTTGGCCTCAGTTGGCAATTTGAAGGCATCGCTCATCTAGTAATCATATCTGATGCCTGCACAGTAAGTTGTTGCTGTGCGTCTGCTGCTATAAACGAAAGGTGAGGCTGTATTCATATATAGTAGCAGCAACACCAACTTTCGCCTTCTCTGGGGCGAACACACGAACACATCGATACCAGTTCTGAGAAGTGAGTGAGGCCAAGGATTTATTTAGTTATTCAAGATACGAACACTGTATTCGATAGCGTAGAAATGCAACAGTCCTCCTCCACCAATCTTCCTCCGGTATAAAGATATATTGTGATGAACTTTGCGCAACTGATATTTTTAGATTAATGTTTATCAATTCAGTAACGGATTTTCTCTTTGTATCAAATGAAGCATCTTTTTTATATCCCAGTTGTAAAAACCGAGACAAATACTTTCCAAAGCGTTTCTCTAGGGAATAAAATATCGTCACTTTTATATCAACCAATACTTTTCTAGATTTGTCAAAGACTTGAAATAAGTTAAATGTTAAATACACACACACACACACACACACACACACACACACAATATATATATATATATATATATATATATATATATATATATATATATATATATTGCATGTATGTGTGTATGTACGTGTGTATCTATTTGTGGACATTAGAAAATTGCCGAAACTCACACGCGCGCACACACACACACACACACACACATATACATACATACATACATACATACATACATACATACATACATACATACATACATACATACGTAACAAATTAGGAATGCAATATAAAATATAATTAAGAACAATATCCGATGTATGATGGATTTATTTCATGAAGTACTCGATACATTCAAAATTAAACATGAGATTGATTTAGAGCAGAGTTTAAAATATGATGGAATTAGTATTCGCTTAAGAAGCCCAAACAGGACAGAAACATGATTGTGTTTAAGTAGTGATTCCTTTCTCCATCACAAAATAAAAATAAAATAATATCTGAAAATGAAAATGAAAATTTACTTATTCAAAAATCACTGCAAAAAGGTTTTAAGCAATTGAAATGAAAGGAAATAAGCATTTTGCATAAGATAATTCATACAATAATACGAATATAACACGTTTTACCCCTACCCCTATTTAGTCGAAATAGGTGGTTCCTTGAGGGACACCTTGCTTATTCATATCTTAAAAGGTTGTTTTTATTTCTACTATTTCTCAAAATAGATGCTTACTTAAGGGACACCATATTTCTGGAAGTCATTTTTTCAAATTCTTATTTCTGAAAATAGATGCTTACTTTAGAGACACCGTATTTCTGTAAGTTATTTGTTTTTTTAAATTCCTGTTATTTCTCAAAATAGATGCTTACTTTTGAGACACCCTGTTTTGAAAGTAAGATTGATCAGTTTACTTTTCTTCAGAATTACGCGTGGAATGAATCTAGATCAGTATTTTACATAACTAAACTTCAGCATTTTATCAGGATAAGTCTTTTCTTTTTCTTTATCAAAATAAGCAGAACAGTTCTCTGTTCTTTATTATGTTCAGCTGATAAATTAGCCTGGTAGACAGAATGAAAGCAATCCCGAAAAGTATCATTGCAATGTTGGATAAAATTCTTGTCTTTCTAACGATTAATGATAAAATGATAAAACTTGAGTTAGCTCCGTGGGAACTTTTTCAATTTATAGCTTCATTTTTTACTATTTTGATTCCATTACCGTAGATTTTGATAGGACGATTTTGAGAAGCAAAACACAATCGTTTTTGTTCACATAGAACCATCCAAAAACCATATAACCTATACCCTTAATGAAACAGCCAATTAGATGAATAAATAAACCAGAAGTAATTCTTATGGGGAAAAAATTCAAAGAAACCGTATCAACAATGTTATTTTGCTTAATCGATTCAACTATTTACAGCTGTGTTTCTCAATCAATTAAGCTTTAGGCTATTGTGTCTGTTAATAGTACATCACATTGAGGAAGGGAAGGATTGGTCAGAAGTTGATCACCTATTTTTTTTTTATACTCCAATAAAAAAACAACAACTTTATAGCAAAGAGAAAATGTAAAGAATTAGTAAACAAATGGTGTATTTATCAAAAACTTTTCGTGGCTCAATAGCTGAAGACAGAAAGTCTTCTTAGCTTAAACTTCGTTCAAAACTAGATTCTAGGATCAAAACTAGATGGTCAAAAACTGCCCAATCAAGTGGTAATTCCTGGAGTCGAAGATATTTTGTGATTTGGGTAAGGTTTTTTGTCTTGATTTCCAGAGACGAGTTCATTTGTAATGAAGAATGCTTAATGAAACATGAAAAACGTTTCTGATTCAACGCTACTGTCATTGCATATACAAAACATTTTTTAAAATTCAATATAAAATGATGCCATTAGTTTCAAAGAATGTCCGTTGGCGATTTTCGTTTGTAAGGTTTGCGTACGTACCAGTTAATTTGTGCTGACAGGAAAATTGAGGTACATGTCTTTCACTGGGAAGAAAAAAATGACTGCAGCAGCAGCCGATGCTCAGATTTGAAATTGCACCACTGGCTTGGAATCTCACTTCGAAGCCATCGAACTTTTCAGAAGAAATGAAATGCGTGACCCTCAGACAGGAAACATGTGATGTCGAAGGTTTTGGGCGATAATTCCAGGCAGGGTATTTGAGGCCCCTGGAGATAAATAATTTTCTAGATTTGATCTGTGGTAACGGCTTTGATTTAATACGCGAATTCAA
>OY735220.1:33815968-33843468 GCA_963457665.1 Thysanoteuthis rhombus | reverse complement strand
TTAATTTCACACTGATTACCTGGTGGTTATCGCTGGAGGTTGAGTGACAGCAAGTCTCCTCAAGTCTCAAGCCCTCCTCTTCACATTCTCATAGACCACTGCAATACTGTGGTTTACAGTATCACACCAGTGGCCCGGTGGTCCTCGCTGGAGGCTGTGTGACAGTAAGTCTCCTCGGGGTTTTTTTTTTTCTTCTTCTTCTTCTTCTTCTTCTTCTTCTTCTTCTTCTTCTTCTTCTTCTTCTTCTTCTTATTATTATTATTATTATTATTATTATTATTATTATTATTATCATCATCATCATCATTATTATTATTATTATCATTATTATTATTATTATTATTATTATTATTATTATTATTATTATTATTATTATTATTATCCCACTAATATTTCTAGAGCCTTCATGAAATTACTTTCACGCATCTATCAACTAGGAAATTGAAAACTTGAAAGAAAAAAAGGTATTTATGCAATGTTGTTTTTTGCTTTATATCCAAGTTGCTATTAAAAATTGTAGTCATATCAGGACAACGATATCTTTGAAGGAATTTCAAGGAAGATGGATAGATAAGGAGTTTTTAAAAAGGGGCACATTCTCTATTACACCAAGGCCTCCTGTTTCCGGGGTGTATTCATTCTAACTGAAATAGTGAATAAATGAAACAGGTATGGTTAGTCACCCAATAGAAACTGTCTTATAACCAACATATCTTGGCAGCATACCGTGTTGGGGTGATCAATTAAAAAATGGGAAAAGGGGTGATCAATGAATAAGTTACTTCTCTTGCCTTTCGTTAAGCTGTGATCACTAAAAGAAGTCTAAATTGAAAAAAAAGAAAGACAATCGTGAATGCTGCTGAACACAATCTAAGGTATCAATTTAGCATAAACGTACATTGCTAATTGACCCCCCCAAAAAACCTATTTACAAGAGGAAATTTCAAGAAACAAAAGAAAAACGTCTTTTCTAGAGATAGTAAGGAGAAAATGTTAAAATTTTCTGGCTCTATTTGTGAAGCCTGTACACACGGTTTCGCTGATTGCCGGCTAGACAGCCAGACCAACGTAAATACTGAAGAAACATAAGTTGACTGTATCAGTTTCTAACAGTCTACGTGAGAAATGATCAAATAATGACCCAGGATCAATTTAATGAAACTGGTTATTATATCAATTCAAAAACCCGAAAGTTCCGTTTTTTGATAACTAAATGGACATCACGACTCACGACATGGATCCCCGAGATCATATGCGCAACCGAGGCCAGCAGAATATTAGATGGAGAGACGAGCTAGACAAGTTCAGTAAGTACTGGCTCCGCGACGCCCATGATAGAGAAGTGTGGCAAATCCTGGCGAAGGTCTATGTCCAACGACGGACGTTAAAAGAATGATGATGATGATGATGATGATGATGATGTCTACACACACACATATATATATATATATATATATATATATATATATATATATATATGTGTGTGTGTGTGTGTGTGTGTGTGTGTGTGTGTGTATAGCTTCCTAAATAGATAGATATGTATATGGCTGTGTATGTTATGTATGTAAGTGCGCATGTACGTATGTGTTATTATAAATTGCGTTGTATAATATATAATATATCATTATACGGTCAATGTACCACCAGACAACGTAAATAGAATAAGCAAGGGCCTGTGACCAATAGGGTAACTGCTTCAACGTCGCGTTGCTCTTACCACTGAGCTAAACAGCCACCGGTATTACGATAGCTCTTGATACTTGTATGTATGAGTATGCATCTGCCAGGAGAAAGAAACTCCAACAAAACCTACGACCTAGGGACCTTGCCCATAGCATGCAAACATTTGGTTTCAAAGGTGGATTAGCAGTGCACACACAGAGAGTACTTCACCTCAAAACTCCATTATGCACGCCTTTGGGCTATTCATGAACATACCCTGCCGGTCCTATAAAGAGATGGAAGCCCTCCAAGATCTTCGTTCGCAGATCCAAGCCATTACGTACGTATGTATGTAGGTAAATGTTTTGAATTTCTCTTTTGTCAATGCGACTTCATTCCAGCTGCATTTATTTTATACTCTTCTTTTAAAATCTCCCGCCTACAGAGAGACTCAGCGTTGGAAAGAAACTGCATTTGTCCCTCCCATCCCCGATGGTGAGGAGCTTGAAGCTTTGGTTTCAACGTTTCAAGATCCAATTTCAAAACTCATGAGAGGATCAAATGGTTTCTATGCTCTGTCGAATGCACGTATCCTTATTCGGTCCACGTGTTTATAATCGTCGCAATCCCCAAGGAGGCTGCACTTCTCATCATGTAAAATATTAACCCAGCAAGGCTAACAGCTTCCGTTTATTTGTTCTGTTGCTGATCGTCTCAAAGGAAAATGAATACCTCTGCGGAAAGCCAACACGGTTACAAGAACTTTATTACATGTCGTTTGAACTTTAATTTTCCTTATGCTGATGTATAAGGATCAAGCTCTCAAGCTTTCTATTCAGACTTATTATCGACAATTACGGAGGATAAACTCGAAGAGGCCTGCTTTTTGTACTTATACTAATGTTTAGTTGTTTAGACCAAATGTCATTAAACTATATTCAGTATCAACGCCATATTTAATAAATAACAAGTTCAGGTCATAGGGATTACATATCAGTGTCACATCGTCAGGCATTTTTAAATTTAGTTTTCTCATCCTTACCCAAAATAAATTCATATACATTCACATACATATATACGTGTACATACAAGCACACTGCAAACGCGCATGTATATGCAAACATACACGCACACATGGCCTTCTCGCCAAGGGCTTGTAAGTTTGTAAGTTGGAGCCTTATAGTTGATGAAAGATGATAGTGCAGTACTATTGTTATATGCGACCCCTAACTTAATGCAGCCATGTAAAAAGATGGTATTTTTTTTTCGCTGGTAACAGGGTTGTCACTCAGTTACCTGCTGAATATACATTTTTGCTAACCGTCTGGAAAATTGGCAGCGGGTGCCCAGGTACACATACTCACATACACGGGCGTATACACCCAACCACATCCGGAAATAAACGCATACTTGCGTACATAGTAACATATGTATAATCTCTGGCGTATACCGATGCTTCCAATTACCTGTTCACTTCTCAGAGGAGTTGATACTGTTGAATGACTATCATTTTCACCTGAACAGGCATATCGTTTTCACCTGTTCCTTCCGTCCAGCACCTTCGACGGCACCTCTGCGTTTCGCCCAAGAAGCGATTCAGGTTATTCCTTAATGTCTCCATTTTGGACAGCATTTCGCCCTATATGGGCATACAAAATAGATAAAACGCTCGGGCCGTTTTTGAGTTTGAATTTTCAGATTTACTTTTTTGTCTTAAGATTCGAAGATTTATATTTAGGATTTGAGCTTTCACGGTTGGCTTTGGAATTTAGATTCATCAAGAACAAAATCGGCTGCCAAGAAAAGCCCAGAAGAAATGGGTGGGAGTAAATGGTTTTGAACCAATTGCAGGCAAACCATAAACTTTGCAGATTTTCTTTAAAGTACATTGAAGTTTCAAAATGTCTTGTTGCCAATTTTCTTGTTTTCGCAGTACGAAAACCGCGAAAATAGCGAAGGCATTTTGGCAAGTTTTGACCATTTTATGACTATTTTTAGCATCTTTTTGGTCTATTGTGGCTATTGAAGTTTTTTTGGCTAGTTTTTTTTTATTTAGCATTTTTTAGCGGCATTTTGGCATTCAAACTAACGTAAAAATACTTTTTGAGTTGGCAACAATGAATACTACTGCCGCTTCGTCTTAAACAATATCACTTCACAAAGCCTGCTTTTTCGGTTCACTTTGCGGATTCAATTTGATTATTCTGTAAACACTAAACAAGGTTTTTAGAATCGTTCGAGCAGCTTTCTAGAAGTTCTGAAGCCCATAAAAGACCACCAAATTCTGTTAAGTTGATTAAATTCATCTGAAACTGTTAAATGATAAGCTATTTAAAAGTTTTTTTTTAACTTAAAAATAACCTAGAGCGTCTCTGAGAGATTTCAAACCCCAGATTTTTATCTATTTTATTTAAAAACCAAAAAAATGCAATAGCAAGAACAAAAAAAAAAAAAACAAACAAACAAAAACAACAAATCAGCCTAAAAGGTATTTCGGCTTCGTTTCGAGAATTTTATTTAACGTTTCAAAAAAATGTTTTCACAGAAATTCTAGAGAAGCTTATCATTTTTCTTTTGATAGTCTGGGTTGTCTAAAAGGAAAGAAACTTTATCCGATGTTTCACTATCCAAAGATGTTTAGGAAACCATGTTTGTTAGTGTGTGTTTTTTTTTTTACAAAGATTGATATGTTAGATTAAATGGGTCACCGGGAAGTAAAAAGAAGTTTCTTTTCTTTCTCTGACTTTCGGCTACAGCGAAACAAAAACCGGCGTAATTTTGAACCAAAGAAACAAAAAGTCAGATCACTCAATAGAAACCGTAACCTGACGTTGGGGTTTATCAATTAAGGAACCGATTTAGCATAAACTAACATTGCAGATTGAACCTCCTATCAAAAGCCTATTTTGTGTGTGGGTGGGTGTGTGGGTGTGTGGGATGGATTTTACCTTTTTTTTTCAAATCTATGGACATAATAAGGAGTAAATGTTTAAATTATCACCCCTTCAACTCCATTGGTACGGCCTGCACGCGTAACACATACGTACATAGTCAGCCAGACCAACTTAGAAACTAAAGAAACCCAAGTTGACGACTATGGTGAAGAGTTTCGGTTGGAGGGTTTTGAAAAGAGGGATCAAGGGAGATAAACAATTTCTTTTCTAAATGGAACGCTGTAATAAATCGATCGGATTAACAATTCGATTGATGAACCAATTCTGTCATTTTTTTCCAAAACTTCGTGACTTGCGCATTGGCTGCCATTATTTGCGTTCTTTGTCCCAAACGCGCCAAATCCAAACCCTTTTTTACTTTGAGTCAGGCCTGTCTTGTCTCTAAGCTTTGTAAGTCTTTTTTTTTTCGTTCTGAATTCTTTTGATGAGCAATTATCATCATCATCATCATTATTCACTGATATAATTGGACTAGTGTCCTCATCTTGGTTGTTATAGTCACACGCAGACTAATGGGCGAGCAGAAAACGGCATCGGTTCGGGGTATGTAATAATCTGCTTAGCGGTTGCTAGTTCAATCCCTGCGTCAGGTAGAGACAAAAATCATGTACGCTGGTTCAGCGGTAGAGGCAGGAAACATCACCGCAAGGACAAGTTGACAAGGAAAGAATAACCAATACACCACACCTCTGGTATTGAGAACGTAATGAGAATAGTTCACGCCTATGAATTGAACAAAGGGTTCGGTTCAACTTATCCAGACGATTACCGAGTGGACAGACACCTAAAAAGGCTGCGAAGTACACTGGCCAAAACATTGTGGCGGTAATAACCAAGATCCCTTTTTTCACTCTCAAATTCCGAAGCCATTTTTTGCTCGATTGCTCTTCCAGTTTCAAACCCCTGGATTTTGTTTAAAAGGTTTCTCAAAGGTTTTCGTAGCATGATGTGGCCTCAATAATATATCAAAAGTATACTGCACTTTGACCTCTTGAAAGGAGTAATTTTCAAGATTGCTCCAAGGTGTCCGCCAAATCCTTAAAATATCCATTAGTCCTTCAATATTAATACCAGACAAGTATTTTCCAACGGTACTGACCCCTGGATAAATGTAATTTCCAAAATGGCGACTAAATGTTTAAAATGTCCATTTAATGTACATTTATGTTTTGATCATCTAAGTTGCTACTGAAGATTTCTAAACAGTTTTTGTTGTATCGGATGCGATCAATAACATACTAGAATTATACCCAAGTCTGACGACTGGGAAGGTATAATTTTCAAGATGGCATAAAAGATGGCTGCCATATCATTTAGATACTCATTACTCATCAAATATACACCCTAGACATTTTCTAACAATCTTTTGTAGCATCAAGTGTGCTCCAGAACTTATCAAAAATGTATCACAGTCTGACCACTTAGAAGGTGTAAATTTAAGATGGCGTCTATAATGGCCATTTTTCATCCCAAGCATGTATTTTTTGTGCCTAACCTGATTCCAGGGTAATATAAGAATCCAATTAGCACATTGGAATTATACTGAGGTGATTAAAACAATAAAGGGATTACAAATCGCACACTATCTATTTTTGAAAAATGCAATTGCTCTGCCCCAGGTTTGATACCAGTCATTGTCCTCTTCATACTGTAAAGGTTGATTATGTGTATCCTAAAATTTCGACTTGACATGACTCATTATCAGGTGTGCTTGGTAGTCCGTATCTTCTGCAACTACACCGTAGTGTTCAGAAAACAGTTGTGCAATCCCAGTGGGCCATCTGCCGCAGACTGTCTGGGGAAGCAGTTTATTTGGTCATGAGTGGCACTTTCAATGAGGCGTACCGCTGCTTCAATGATCGCTTCTCTGGGATGATTCGTCCTTTCTTTAGATGTTGAAATGTGATCTCACTATCTGCAATGCCTTTTCGCTCATTATCAAAATGTTATGCCCCCCCCCGTAGCAAAATGAACATTTCCCCTGCACTGTTCTTTCAATTTTCCATTGAGATACAGATTTTCAAATGGTACAGAATCGGTGCTTGACAGAAATTCACACATTTTATCTCGTAAATGGGAAAATTTTCCAACTATCCCTGTAATTGTAATCATATTATAATTCAAATATGCTGATTGGATTCCTACGTCCCCAAAACATGGGATTGGGCGTCAAAATTACTCTAGAGTTATAATGAATGCGTAATGGTCATTTAATGATTTGGGCGCTATCTTGGACATCATCTTAAAAATCATATCTTCCCAGTAGCCGGACTTTTGATTTGTTATTAAGCACAGATGATGCTAAAGAAAATCGTTGGAAAACTTGTCTAAGATGAAAAATGAACGAGTTATGGGCATTTTAAAGATTGGTTGGCCATCTAGGATGTACTCATGGAAATGATAGCTCTCCAGTGGTCAGTTCATGATGGACTTTTTATACATTATAAAGCATATCTGATACTATGTAAATTGTTGAGAAACTTTCTTGCAATTTTTGTGGGGCGGGAATAATTTTCCAGTTAACTTAGACGCCATCTTGGGAATTATACCTTGTTATATGATCAGAATGCAACAGACTTTTGTCTGTAATCACACTTGATATTATAAAAACAGTTGGAAAACTTGTCTAGGATGAAAAGCTAAATGGGCAAAGGACATCTTGGACACCAACTTGGAAATGATACTTTTTCAGTTGTCAGATTTTCGTAGATCTTTAATGTGAACGCACCTGATACCCCAAGAAACAGTTGAGCAACTTTTTGTTGCAAATTTTTTGAGGTAAGATTTTATTTTCATGAATCCCCCCTGATATATTAACCCCTGTTTGTGCACCCGGGCGTGAAGTTTCAATGGTTATTGACAAAAGGCGTGAATGTTGACTACCATCGATTGTTAGGAATTGAAATCCACGACATCACCAAAATGTGATGGTTCATAGAGTACCTTCTCTGCGCTGAAGTGATGGACGATTTCATTTTGATATACGAATAGAAAACATAGATAGCCGAATCGTTACCTTTTCAAGGTTAGTTTCTCAAATTGAGAGAGAGCATCAGTCACTGACATCATCCCCAATTTCGGCATTTGTAGCGCGTATCCGTGTCGAGGGTTAAAAGAAGAATTGTATCTTTCATTAAATCTAGGTAACTTCAAATGAGGGAACCTTGCTCTAGGTACTTGGACAAACCCCTACAAGAGCTTTTGATTTGCAATACAAAATGCTAAAATACAGAAAGATATGCTCCTACCATTATGACTTTCATTTGTGATTAGAATTGCTTTTCAATAAACAGTATCTTTTATTTTTAGACCATCCCAAAATCAGGTTTGGAGTCTAAGAAAACAATCAATTTTTCATGTGGATAGTTTTTAATCTTTCGAAAAACGTTATGAAATCCGCTCGTGGACCAATAAAATCATTTTACCCATCTCTATAAGACAACAATCAAAGATTTATAAATGAATTAATAATGATAGATAACCATTTTCTTGTAAACTTCTAAGCTGCACTCACAAAGAAAGACGATTGATTATCGATAAGGAAAGGAGGTCAAACTCCATTCTGATCCACCCACAAGTCGGAGCTTCTGATGGCTAATCTTCAAGAATCTTTGAAAAAAATCATAATGCATATTTCTATAAGAAAATTCAAGAGCTTTTTTAATAATCTTTTTCGCTATAATTTTATTTGTTAAATAGATGCTTGATAATCTTTCGTGCGGCAAATCTGATGATAATCTCATCTTTGATAAAAAACGAGTCCAATGTCCCAGATGTACAGAGATTAGACGACCGTTATTGACTGGCCAATCAGAACCTTAGTTTTCTGCTCAGAAGAGGCACATGTAAGAGCTGTAAAAAGAAGAAAGAAAGAGAGAGAAGAAAAAAAACGGATTCTCCCACCAAGCTTGTTGAGCATCTGCTTCACAGGCACATTCATTACGCAAACATATTATCCGATAAATACTTATCTATCTATCTATGTAAATATCATAGTCACAAATTTTGTTTGTTCATATATTTGCTTGTCTGTTCATGTCACGGCAGCGACATAAGTTTCACTCTCTTCCCCTCTCCAAAGCTGATTAAAGAGAGGAAGATGAAGACTCATGTGACTGAATGTGGCTAGCAGCTAAAGTTTGATTGGCAACTGTAGGTGTTCCATTGTGTAAGTTTTTTGTGACTGTGTGTACGTTTGGTAGGAAAAATTTTACTCTCTTCCCCTCCTTTAAACTGATTGAAGAGAATAAGAAAGTGAGGTTTATGTAACTGAGATAGATGTGTAAAAAAAGAAATATTCTTAGATATTAATCTTTCCTTATATAACATGAAGATCCCATCATTTTTTACGGATACTTAGATAGTTTTTTTTATATATTTGAAGTGGATATATTCACTCTAAAGTATTCAGGCTTATTAAAATCAAAGACTAGAATGCCAAGTGTCAATAGGACAAGTGTAAAATTCAACATCACTCATTTTTATTACACTTTACTGTATCTAGGATTTCTGCTAGGAAATCATCAGGGTCCATCAGAGATGAGCGAAATGACTAGTGACTCCCCGTGATGCCGTTACTTTGGGTCAATCCCGACGATTACTAATAATGAATGTCCCCATGATAGAAAAAAAATGGTAATTATGATGTAGGTAAACGAAAGTAGTTTGAAGTCTTCACTCAAGACGATGACACAAGGATGTAGATTGAAATCTTTATCTAAGACGATGACAGTAGGGTGGAGTTTAAAGTCTTAACCAAGACGATGACAAAATGATGTAGCACCCTCAACAGACAAAGGCTCGTTGCCTGTGGAACTAGCAGGCAACCTTGTCCCTGAACAAAAAATAAAGGAAGGATGGCAACTGGGATGCCGTTTTAGGTCTTAACCAGGACAAAAAAAAAAAAAAAAGAGGAAGCAATGATTTGTAATCAGTCTGATGCCATTTTTTCGTTGATTTATGTGTCATTGTTTCATGTGTTCGAGAGGAGACTTTAAATTTGTGCAAGGCTTTCATGCACCCTAGCCGTGACTTGGAAAATCGTGCACGGTTGTATTCTAACGACCATTTTTTCTCTCACTTTGAAGTGCACCCCTAGGACTTTTGCGTCATAGGCCACTGCCTAGTTTCGGTTAATGGACTTGTCTGTCCTGATGTAGTTTATTCAAAACTTTCCACTCAATCTGGACTATTTGACTTCCATGCAGAAGTGAATAAAAAAGGTGATGGTTCCCATACTTACTCGCAGGTGGCGCCACAGTTCAAGGCCATGTAGTTAAAATAAGCAGTGTTCGGGACGCAGAACTCAGGATCCCAGTTTTTGCAGCAAGAGTCTTTATCAGATTTGCATAATGACAAATTGAACGGACCTAAAATGAAGTAAACATACCATTATTAAAAACGTACAGAAAACATGCATAAGGTTATTCTCATTCTAGTTATCGAATCTTTGGGCCAGGAAATAAATCAACTGCTTCATCAGTTTTTTTACAACAATTCTTTCGTCTTAATTTTAATTACTTTTAATCGCAACCTCAGAGATCATAATTCTATGGTCGTTAGAAAGTAGCATAGATTGGTGATAAAATAAATTAAGATGGAAGAAATTCTCCTCAAAAATTGATAATGTTTGACAATTCTTCAATATTACTGCCGCTCAGATAATCAGTTTTTTTTCCACATGTGAAACTAATCTTTAAAAAAAAAATGTCAGTGGTTGACAAATGGCTGGTGGTTTGATAAAATTCGGTGCTGCCATCGTCATAAAATTCCAGAAATAAGTCAGGAAAATTCCAACCATTGGTTCAAATGCGTCTGATAAGTTGCCATCTGCCAACTGAGGTATTTCTTTCAATCTTCTGTAAAAACATTTACATTTGCTAACGATGGCCAGTCACGCGTTTCTCATGGGATTTGCTAATGTGTAACGGAATTTCAATCTCGTTTAAAATGATATTTGCAACGTGAACTCTGTATGTCTCCAAGTTACTAACCAAAAAAAAGATTTCTTTCGATTCGACAAAAACAAACAACATCTTGTCAACAACATTGCCTTCAAGATTTTGGTATTATTAACAATGTTGCCTTTCCATATTGGAATTTTGTAACTGGTATTGAGCCAAAAATATCTAGGAATATCTAATTTTTTCCCGAAAAATATCTAAAAGAACATCTGAAAATATATTACGTATTCATCAAGACCTTTTTTCGTCGCAAATGATAGAGATGTGATCAATAAGACTTAATTTCTTAAACAAAAATAAATTGAAATTAAAAAGAAAATACCTGACTCACCTTTAGTCTCCGTGACAAAATCCATATATATTTGAATTCGTACGAGGTGATTATATTCTACTATTTTGGCTTATTGGTTTAGGTTTAAACTTTCTAGATATCTTTAGATTAATATCTGAAAATTTTACCGATATCTTAAAAAACATCTAAAATCTGGATGTAAAATTTCCCTAAGAAGCAAGGCTGATCATCGATTTGAACCGCATTCTTAGAATAGAAAGTATTAAACAGGTGGTGGTGGTAAAATACAAGAGACATCGGGAAGCAACGAGAAGTGAAGGGAGTGTTATTTTCAAAAGTTTTAGACGATTGTGTTGGTTAATTAAAGAATTTACAGTTAGGTTTAGAATTACTCGCTGATGGAGCAATTCTTACTGGTAATAAAAAAATACATTTTCTTCGCTTCTCCCCGTTCCCCATACTTTACCATATACATATTTTCTTTTTAAATCTCGTACAGATTCTGATATATCTGTAATGTTTTTCACGGGTTTCACAAATTAACGACTGAATAAATTCATGTAGCGAAGGAACTTCATTTCAGAAATACTTACGGCAATCGGATTCCACGGTCGAATCGCAGTATTCTGCAAACAAAAGCACAACAGTAAATCGTGTTTATATTTACGGATTTTACAAGTACGAGACTGTATGTTAAAATTACCTGGCATTTTTTAAGAATTTAGTTGAAACAAGATTAACACTCAAGATTAGACCTTAGATCGCTTAAACTTTAACAAGTTGAATCATATTGGTGTAGAGGAAATACCAGAAGTCAGAGATGTCATAGAATCAATTAGGAAACTTAAATGGCAATGGGCTGGTCAAGTAGCAAGAATTCAGAAAGCCACTGGACATCACAAATCACAGCGTGGATCCCAAAAGATCTGTGGTCGACAGAAAATAAGATAGTGTTACAAACTACACAAGTTCAGAAAGTATTGGCTCGGTAACGCTCACGATAAGGACGCTAAAAGGTTGCTCATGATGATGATGGCTATGCTTGGTGTAGCTCAAGACCACTGGGACTGAGATCATCATCATCATCATCATCATCATCATTCTTTTAAAATCCGTCGTTGGACATAGACCTTCCCCAGGATTCGCTACATTTCTCTATCATGGGCGTCGCAGAGCCAGTATTTTCTGAATTTGTCTAGTTCGTCTCTCAATTTTGTTTATTATCGGCCTCGGTTTCGCGTGTGATCTCTGGGGATCAATGTTGTGAGTCGTGATGTCCATTGGTTGTCTCCCATTCTTGTAACATTTGAGGTACCTATTGCCATTCAAGTTTTTCAAAAGTTTCTATGATGTCTCGGACTCCCGTTTTCTTCCTTATATTCTGTGGTCTATGCCCAACGACGGGCGTTAAAAGAATGATGATGATGATGATGATGATGATGAAGTTCAGACTAGTCTGGCACAAACTTCAGAAACTGAGCTCTTGTGATGATCTAACCCCTTTCGCTATGGATGTTGTGTGTCTGGGTTAGGCGAGTGTCCTATTCTAAACAGGTTTCAATGAAAATACATACGGCATTGATTTCTCGTACATCGAGTTCCTGGGCTTAAGTTGCAAAGTTCGCATGTTTCATAAGTGACAGGCAAAAAAGGATGTTCAGGATAATTGCCTCTAGAAAGAAATACAAATTGATTGATCAATTAAATACAGATTTTCTTCTAGAGCCTTCACTGTTTGTCTATTCCTGCATGTTAAACCAAACTTATATACATCAACACTCCCTTTCTGTGATTCTGAAATCACGACCAATGTTTTTTTTTGGGGGGGGGGTTACGTATTATGTTTACAAAACAAAAGTTGCTGTAATCATCTTTAATCACGTTAAACCAAACTTATATAAATCAACATTTCCCAACTGTGATTTGAAATCACGATCAAGTGTTTTGTAGGCCCCTCTCTTACTAACTGAGCGAAACTGACAAGTCTTACATATTTTCAAACATTTATGTTTTGATTATTTTTTTACATATTGTATTTACAAAACAGAAGTTGCAGTAAGTATCTTCAGTCGCAATAGGATTGTTCTTGGCGTTGTTGAGTGTTATTGTTGTTTTGTTGTTGGATTTGGACTGAGGTTTGACGAAAGAGAGAAAGACAGAAAGAAAGAAGCAAGCCATGATATAAGTATCATGAATGGAATTAGTATTAAAATAAAAAAATATGTGAACTAACTCACGGGGGAGAGTAATCGCACACGTAATTCCACCAACCAAACTTGGTGCTGCCATCCGGAAATTCAAGAGAATCGCAATATTGCAGACCACATCCAAATTTGTTAGTTTTGTACCAAACCAACTATAAAATTGAAAAAAAAAATGCGTTAACAAAATCAGAAATAGTAAAAAGGCTTTTTTGCGAAATTAAACTTCCCTATAACTGAAATTATCAACAAAGTCCACGGTTTTAATTGTCCAAATCAGTTCATTTTCTTCGTAGCCAACAATCCTTCATTATATTAAGATCAGACATCTGCCTTGTTTGGAAGTGATTTCTCTTTCATTGTAAAATCAATAATTTTTTTTGTTTCTTTCCATATCAGTTTAAAAGACAATCAAGCCTCTTTTGCTTTGTTTGCTGCCACGGACAAAATAATTGTAGTCAATGTGTAGGTCAATCAAAACCCCAAATTGTCTTCAAAGGATTCGTTCGTTGCATAAAATGTAACTTAGAAACAAAGGTGCGAAGCGAGTAGCAACCTTTCTTTTTTGTTTGTCGATTTTTTGCTTTAATTTATGCATTCGTGATGCAAGTTATGACATAAGGTCATTTTTGCCATGGAATAGTGCAAAAAATGGCCACCATAATCCAGAGGCATGGTTGAGGGCTTCATCAGAGCCCTAAAAGCTTTATAAATTATTGTTTACCTACTGCGTTTCTACTGACATATAGTCACAAGGATATATTTGTCCATACATGAATTGCATAAATCAAAATTCTGCCAAGTAAGTGATAGTGCATGTCTAGTTATGGCAAATTTTTCATCTTCATAACTAAATGTTGCAGGGGTTCCTTCAAGGAGCTAAACCCCAAAATCTCGAACTATTGCTCAGTCTAACCTGAGACCTCAGTATCCTTTTCCTCTTGGTGCAACTGGAAAGGGTATTCTGAGAGACGGATCCTCAGGCTACCATTATTTTCTTTTCGATTCAAGACCTGAATTCATTTCTTGGTAGTCTTGAAAAGGTCAAGATCAAAGGAGAGAGATATTGTTCACAGAATCTGAAAGAGATTAAGTTGAAAAAAAAAAAAAAAAACGAACGAAAAAGGCAGCAAAAAATTCGATTGAAATTCCAGAAATGGAATTTTCTTTTTGATTGCTGCGAAATATGAAATGTTACTTGCAGTATTGAAATTCAAAACATTTTGAGAAGAATACTTTCAAGTTGATTCTCTTTTTTGTGATATCTTGAAAATTTTCAATCAGTTTCGTTGTTTTTCAGTTCATAAAATCAATCTTTAACCAGATTTTTGTATGAATATTTGTTCAAAATCATAAAGAATTAAAAGGTACAAAATCAATAGTTTAAAACAAATAGTTTCTTGTGAATTCTTCTCTTTCCATTTACCTGGTTGTAGATATCAAACTGAATTTAGATTAGTCTGACCCAAGGCCAACCCTTACCTGGGTGTAGGCTTCACAGTCTTTTCCTTTCTTGCAAGTATTTAAAGAATAAATATAATTTTCAGATTGCATATGGAAGAGTTGCACGATTCGCCAAGGCCTTATTCGGTCCGAGACAGCCACAACATTCTGACCAACATTTGTGCCGTTGGAACTGAAATTAAATAAAATCTATCTGAATTGCAACTACATTAGAATAAAAAGATAAAATTTATGGAAGATTACTTATCATTTGAGTCATAGATTCATAAAACAGTGCATATTGAAGCAACACCTAACGCTTCTGATAGATGAAATGCTATTGCCTCTTATCTCGTCTACTAGAGGGAATTCAAAGCCACACACTATGATGAATGTAAAGAAGAATGTTCTACCAAAATGAAAGGAAGGAAAATATGTTTCTTGTCTTATTTTTTTGCTGAGGGTAAATAAATTATTCATTAAAAAAATGGCCAAATTTGTTCCTTCGAATCTGTTGCACCCGATCGTCGTTAAATGTCGCTTCTAACTTTTTAATGGTGTTAAAATGGCTTCTAAAGACTACCGACGGCAGCATACACCAGAAGAAAGCCGAAGAATATTTTCAGGGACACTGGTAAAAACAACCAACATGAAGATACTAGTCTAAATAATGTATAGAATGATTGAAGCTAGCACTTACGAAACTACAAAGCACTCAGAGAGTGCATACCGCTACCAACGCTATACACTAAGTAAAAACTGGATGAAAATTAGTTCATATATAGCTACAGTGTTGGGGAGGTGACGTGCAAGTTTCGATTTCTTTTCTATTGTCAATATATGAAAAAAAATATCTCTCAATCGAAAAAGATTCCTACGTCTGCCCTCAAATTTAATCGATTCTTCTTTAGTCTATGGCCTATCCTCCTACAAAATATTTTTGAAATACATTGAGAACTTTCGGAAATATTGAGTGGGCAGACAGAAAAACATAAATGAATAGATACACACCTCTTTAAACTTATTTAGCAGAGGGAAATTAATTTACATCCAATCTAAGGGAAGTCACCCTTCTGTTCTTGTTGACGGATCCTTTTTTTAACGTTTCTTAAAAAGTTTTTACGCCTTTTTACTTCTTTCATTTCAGAACATATTGATATACTTCACTCTTTACTTACAAAAACAAATTACCGTGGCCGAAAATACATCTTTCCGCTTGGCCTTGGGCTAAAGAAGCCAGCGTCTCATCCCATTCCTGCAAAATTCTCAGAGAAAATAGAATGTTAACAAAATACTCTATATCAAATTAATAAATCATAAAACAGTATGTATACTGAATATATTGATCCACAATTGGCGTCGATATGACATCTGTAAACGGCAAATTCAATATTAAAACACCATCAATAAATGAAATGAAAGTAATCTGGAAAAAGATTTTTTTAAGTGAGCTGGCACGTGGCTAAGGGAGGGTTTGGGGCGGTTTAAAATTTGGCCCAGTCCCCAATGGAGGGGCCCCAAAAGCTTTATCAATAGTAATTCACCAAATTCATTTTTATTAACATTATACGATAACAAATCTTATTGAATGTCGGAGGGGGATCCTGAAGCCAAGACTCGATCTGGGCCCTCAAATCTCTAGCTGCCTTTAATAATCTTTGTTTTATATCGGCTACTAGCACACGGACCCCCTGTAATAACTTTGAGAACCGTCAGAGATCCTCAGCCCCAAGGTCGAGAAACACTGCACTAAATATTGGAAAGGGCCAAAAGCAGATGCTAAGCTGGACAAAGAGAGTTGAAAACGGGCTAGCCAGAGCAAACAAATCATTTAGGAGACTACAAAAGCGCGTCTAGACGAATAAGAACCCAAAGAGAGACTAAACTGAAGATGTACGTTTTGCCCAACCTCCGATACGGTGCTGAATCCTGGGTCATCTACCGATTCTACTTACGCCCCAGAGTACGCTTCCACTTGCACTGTCTCTGCACCATCCTGTGTGCTCGTAAGACTTAATTACAAACAACGAAGTCCTCAAGAATATCAGCATTGAGGCTATATTATAAAAAAACGCAGTTACGTTGAGAAAGCTACGTTTCATTCTGACGATGTGATCTCAAATCT
This sequence comes from Thysanoteuthis rhombus, assembly GCA_963457665.1. Lineage (NCBI taxonomy): Eukaryota > Metazoa > Mollusca > Cephalopoda > Oegopsida > Thysanoteuthidae > Thysanoteuthis > Thysanoteuthis major. The sequence goes on along the minus strand of OY735220.1, from coordinate 33,826,828 downwards.
ACAGGTGGTATTTCCGTTGGCTTTGAAGTTTGTCATTAGCACGATTCTTATCCTGAGACGTTCGCGTATATCCATTCTCTGTGTCACGTTCTACAACTCCATTCAACATCATTAGAAAAAAACGATCTCATTCAAGGCACCTGCTGACACTCTAAGAGAAGAAAGGGTACGGGGGGTTTGCGTTACTCCATTACTACTGCTACTACTTACAGCTACCACTGTTTCATTGATCAAGATACATGTAACGAAAGAACGTTCAAAACATTTATAGAAAATTGATTTTATTGTTAGAAATCTTTGGGTCATTCGTGATAAGAATGATTAGGGAACATTCTGGGAAAAAAGTATTTGTTCTCTATGTTTGATCCGGAGATTGGATTTTTTTTTTTTTTAGTCAGCTCTAATAAGAAAATGACACTTGATCTTTTTTTTCTATGAGAGATCCGTAGAGTTTTTGGCCAGACCCCACGTCCCTTTTTAGCTCTAAGGTAAACGGAACTCTTTGGAAATACAGTTTAAAACCTGCCCCAGTGAAATATCTTAAGCATTTAACCGTTTTCTTGGGGTGAAACATAATTTTTAGGGAGGAAAATTGCTGCAACCACTTGAGGTAAAATTTTGATACAATGATACATACACACACTCATACATATATATATATATATATATATATATATATATATATATATATATATATATATATATATATTTATAGAGAGAGAGAGAGAGAGAGAGAGAGATAGAAGTGTGAGGTGTTTATAGAAAGAACAATGCAAACTACTGAAAACTATTTTTTTTTTCAGTTCTGACGCCACTTGACAAAAAACAACAAGCCACGCGTCTCGTTCGCCGTAAAAGAATTTTAAAAAAAACTCGACCGGTGGATTTCCCGAAGGAATTGCTAGTCTGTTTACACTTCATCACCTCCAGGCAATAAACCAGTTTTTTTTTTCAAGGCAACCTAATTAGAGTCTATGGCATTTCCATTGCCATTCACACTGATAAAAAAAAAACACAAAACACCTTTGATAAATCAGATCAACTAAAATCGTTATCCCCCAGCAGATATTTCAATGGCGGCCCTTTTTAGCATAGTAGTTTCATTCTTGATTGAACCACTCATTGAAACCTCAAAAAATGATTTTTAAAAAAAGATCTATATCCTAGGGCAAAAGATGGCATTGAGACACACCAATTAGTTTTGAAAGACGTTGATATCTCGAAAAATGTCGAAGGTGGAGCGATGCCAAACATGAGTGGAATAAGAATAATGAATGAATAAATGAATATAATGAGCTTAACCGTAATTTTTTCTGTTTGTTTGTTTATTCTTCTGTTTGTTTGCGTTCAAATGGGATGATCTCTTTGGTTGATCTAGCTTCCTATTATGACATTACAATAGAAATTACGTGATAGAAACTCTTAAAACTTCATGTCTGATCGCGCATTTAAACAGCTTGAGATGAGTTGAGATTTAAAGAAAAACTTAGAATTAGGATATACGAATATCAAAAACAAATTACCTAATAAGATAGGTCTAGGTTCCTATCTATACACAAATAACATCGTCATTTTGGACAGGTATATCCAAGTTATTAAATAAAAAAAGCATAGAAGAATAATCGTGTGTAATCACACTAATTATTACTCACCATTAAAAGCATATTTGCGCTATGAATGTTTTCTCGGTAATACTGATGTGCAGTCTCAAATTCGTCTTTTTCCGCCGTCAGCAACTTCGAAGGAATGATTTTCCCGAAGATTCCGGTATGGCTAAGGGCCTCCGTCAAACTGCCGTCCTTTGGTAGGCGTGTCCAACTCATTCCCCTCTTTAGACTAGTGGACAATAACAACAGCAAAATCAATTCTTCGTTTTGAAGAAGTATTCATACCCACCAATGAAGAATTCGAAAAACAACAACATACGAATGATTAAAGAAACCCTTTTTCTTTTAACACTCAAAACACGGGCGTACGAGCCAGAGACGGAATGATAAGTGACCCCCTTCAAATTCAGACAAAACAGTGTTCAATTTCGGGAAAATCAGTGTAAATCGTGCAAAAAAATATCAGATCTCGGGCAAATGAAGTCCTCTGTCACTCTCAGCCAAAGAGTCTCCATTCGTCCATGACTCAAAATTTTCATAACTTTTGTTTCATATGGTATTACATAATTAGATACAGACTTACATCGCTTAGAGTAAACATATCTGATCTATCTCAAAAAAGCAAATGCCATGGAAACTGAACAATATGTCATGGTTCAATGAAAACTTTAAAATAAAGAGGCAATTTTTAAATTCTAAAAAATTAAGAAATAATCATAATCCAATTTTTTGATTGATTTTTTATGTATTGAACAAAAGTTATAAATATTTTAAATTGCACAAGGACTTTATAATAATCCTGTATAAGTCAAGATTTCTAACTCGTATTCTTAAAGGAGAAATATCGGAAATTACTTTTTACGCAGACAATATTTTCATAAAGCTAAAATTCGTGCATGATTCTGAAGGGCTCAGAGCAACTCATAGTTTTAGACACGAAGAATATTCCTCCAGAAAAAAAAAAAAAAATGATAAATGAACATATACCGGTGGGATTTTATAGTTCCTGTGGAAGACCTAAGTGGGACCTTTGGTCCCAACAAGACATCAGCATTGTTTCTTTTATGGGTTCTTTAATTCAGGACCTCTGGCCAAAATGCACCGTTTTGGCTACTTAGGGTTTGTTCATTATAAATCAGCGCATTTTCGGAATATCTTAACTCAATAACTGGCTACAGTGCACTGATTCGGAAACTCAGAGGTCACATACAGACTAACAGAATCAAACTTTTAGTATAATAAAGATAAATAGATAGACAGATAGGAAGAAAATAGAAAGAAATCAGATCTTTATCATCTGAGTGACCACAAACGCAGACTCCACACTATCATGATTATTATTTTTTTTTTTTTTAAAAGGCGCAGAAAAATTCATGTGAATACGTTGTGTGGTTTCTAAGTTACGCTCTTTTGTTCAGACAGCCATTTCGTGAATTATAGTAAGATGGCCATTTCGAGAAGACGAGTACCATTAAGGCAATTAATGAAAAAGTTGAATGTCATTCACTTACTGATTTGATATCGGTAGTTCAACGAACTGCGCCACAGAAAATCCCCAGCACGAAAATAGAATTGCATACTGTAACATCATAATCCTTTTCTTAATTATTTTACCTGAAGATCTCTCAAGTTTTCCCTAAGTGAACCGCTGGAAAAAAGGTTTGCATGTAATTTCTTTTGGAGAGTTTCACGGAGTAGACGGGCGGGGACTCGGCTTAGGTTGGCGGGCGACAGAATTTGTTCCACTCTGAACAAAATGAAAAAAAAGCTTTCCATGTTTGACGCCCGGCTTTAAAGATAAGAATCGATAAACACACCAACTAAACTCATCTGATCTTCATCCTTTCCCACATCTGACCCTAACCCCTGTTTATTTGTCGATTTCCCGTTTCCGGACAAGTACCACCCCCATCCCTGGGATGAAAAGAAGAGAAAAAAAACTGTTTTTTGCACACAAACCAAATATTAAAACGACAAGACTCACACGTGCACATTTTTGTACTTTAAAGACAAAAAGGAAAACTTCAGCTGTATTGTCAAATGTTCGCACGGCGTTTTTGTTGACGAACACCTGTTTTGTGTATTACTAAGTGTCTTTGTGTTGTGCACGCAACCGCTAACAGGTAAAATGTTGTTATAAAAAGGCAAATAACAAAACAAAAGCAAAAAAAAAAACAAAATCAATATCAATCTTTCGCTGACAATTTCTTAGTTTTTTTCCTCCTTCAATCCTCGCTTTATTGAAAACAGTAAATGTCGACAAGTTTAATTCGCGAAAACAGATGGAATTTTCCCGCCCCCTCTAAAATTGAATTCAGCAAAATCAAATATTTTCACGTAATTTAGTCTCTAACTTTTATTTGTTTATAATCAAACAATTCCACAAATCTACAGCTGGAAATTTCTGTTGGTTTTGAAGTTTGTCATTAGCGTGTCTATTATTCCAAAATGTCCGTAATTCTTTTTTTATTTCAGTTGTGGCCCCTTATCGAAGATATTCACAATTCTGATTCTGAGACTTCTACAACATTTAACCTGAGACATTCATGATTTTTCACATGTCCTTAGTTACAATAACTTGAGAAATCTCCGTGTGTATGCAACTTGATAAGTTGCCATTGTACGAAGTTCATATTCGTCTCATAAGTTGGTCCATGCAGCAGACGTTGCAGTGTCAAGTTTGAGGTCGTTTGGATCAGCGGTTCTCGATATGAGATGAGGCGCCCGATTTACTAAAGAAAATCCAAACTGAAATGAACACGTCATTTGTAACAGCAAAAAGTGACATTTTTATGACGCGATGTGCGTCTCTGAGCATTCTAAGAGGTTTCGGAATAGAAGAGAGAGAGAGAGAGAGAGAGAGAGAGAGAGAGAGAGAGAGAGAGAGAGAGAGAGAGAGAAAGAGAGAGAGAGAAAGAGAGAGAGAGAGAGAGAGAGAGAGAGAAAGAAAGAGAATCAGTTTTTTCCTGACAAAATTTTCAATAGAAATTATAGTTAGATGACGTAACGGCATTTTTTTAAATTCTGTTTTGATTGTTATTATGCTCAGCGATGATATTTCTGTTTTGATCGTGACTATCAACAACATCAAGAATAAATGAAAAACAGTGTTTCATTATTTCAAATTTAGACCTCTTAAAGATTTTCATGAAACTGGACACACCTTTCGAACGGGCATACCTTAGTAGAAACTAATTGTAATTACTTCCCCGCTCTATGCCATTCCAGCTTACAAAAAAATTTTCAGTGGACTGTTCTACTTTCGGGTAGCGGGGGAAACCTGTATATCTTTCATCACGGGCTAACTATTCGCAAATGACAAGGCACAAATCTTTATTTCTGTTTTGAAACTTACAAACAAATCATCGTAATGATTTCCTAAACCTTTCAATCAGACAATTTGGGGGGCTTGTTTAGGAATGAAGAATAAAAAGTTCACTTCACGGCCAAAGATTAAGTGTTTCCAATTCCGGGATTTAACGAATGAACAATCGATATTAAATGAGGAAAGAAATAAAACACTCAGTGAAGACATCATGTTGTCTGTCGTCATAGACACACATTTCGTCTTTCAACCAGCTGCCTGCAGAGAAAAAAAATGGAAGGAAAAAGGATGAGAGAAAGGAAAAAGAAAGGAAAAAGAAAGAAAAGGAGAGAAAGAACAAAAAACAATGGAAAGAAACAAAGAAAGAAATAAAGAAGAGAGTAAGAAAGGATAAATAGAATATGTTTCAAGAAGGCAAACCATCTTCGTTGGTGATAAACTCGTTGTCCCGCCTAAACTGATTCTTCTTCAAACAGTTGTCAGCGTTTATGACCTTCACTTCAAATTGCAAGAAGCGAAAAAGAAAAAAAAGGGGGGGGTTGTTGCGTCACAGCTTCCCAGCACCCCTTCCGGATTATGTTGACCCTTTTTTCTTGCATAAAGTTGATCTGCACGACAAACAGTTCTCCTACTTCACAAATCTTCAGTCAATATTTAACATTCAGACGCGAACCAACTCAGGTAAAATCTTTTTTTCTTTGGAATTATCGTCCAGGCAATCGGTGCAAAATTTGATCGAATTGCTCGCCTTGCGATAAAAGCATAAAATCTATCCCAATGAAACACAAATTCCAGGATCCACTTCAAAATGTGATGACTACTTTTCTATATTGTGGCCCAACTTTTCACGAACTTTCATTGAAATTCGCTTGGAACCTTTAGGAATATGGGGTAAAAAAAAATGTGCAAATGTAGAAACATACAAAAAAAACCAAAACAGAAAACGTTTTTTTTCATAAATGTCATTATTCGCTCCAGACTCTCTATACGATAATTAAGGAATGCCTCAATATATTTCAATATTTTTTTATGGAAGGGTAATTCACGTTGCTCGGAAAATGTTTTAAAAAATTTAGGGCGGATCCAGGAATTCGTTTCTGATTGAGAGATTTTTTTTGGTTTTTTTCTTTCAAAATAAATTTCTGTATTGGCTCCTATCTGTCAACCCGGTATCTCCAGGAGTTATCGATTAATTGTGATATAATTTCGTGGAAGGTTGAGGCATGTATCAAGGCAGATGTGATTGAATATTAGGGTGGATTCAAAAATTCGTTTTCAATTGAGAAATAGGTTCTGTTTTATTTCTCCCTATATTTCTGTATTTGCTCCTGTATGTCTATACAATACCTCAAAAAGTTTTCTGTGGATGTCAATAAAATTTTGTGAAATGGTAGGTCATGGGGCGAGTAAGAAGTGATCAAAATTTAGGATAGACCCCAGGACTTTTTCATATAATGTGTACTGGTGTATGAAAACATCAATAACCTACGGAATAAAGCCTTTGTACTCCATCTTGAAAATTATACCTTTTCAGTAGTCAGACTGTAGAAGACACTTGGTAAGTTATTGGACACACCTGATACTACAAAAACCGTTAAGAAAACCAAAGAACAGATTTTTAAGCAGTTGCTATGGAAATTGAATTCCTTAGCAAACGAAAAGTTTGAGAATGTCTCCGTATCTGAAAATGATAAGTATCTATCAAGGGATATGTGTGCCAATTTTCATGCAATTTTTGCACCGATCGTCTGGACTATTGAAAATTTCTTGTGTGACTTGGACTTGCTATTCAGATTCTATTCTTCCGACTTGAGTTCAGGGGAAAAAACGAATCGATTTTGTCATGAATAATTTCAAGTTAACGATTCAACGCAGCCAGTCAATTACTGTAACCTGCTATTTGCTGCTATTCGCAATATTTCCTTTCTTTGTCACTATCTCCCCTGTTTCAACAACAGTTTATATTATTTGAAAACTATTGGAAATGACTCACCGTTATTACTCTTTGCTGCTATTCTTCCATTTCCAGTATTTTGTCTCCTTAATGGCGGTTCGTCCCTTGGCAACAAGTCTATTCTTTGCCACCATCTTCGCCTCTGCTACAATTCTTCATTTTACTGCTATTTTCCCCATTGGTGTTTTATTTCACTTTGCTGCTGTTCTTCCATTTGCTGCATTTCCACCCTTTTTTGCTGATTGTCCTTTTGGAACTAATCTTTTCTTGCTGTGATCCTTCATTTTGCAGCCATTTTCCCCATTGGTGTTTTTTCTTACTTTGCCGCTAATCTTCTCTTTGCCATTATTACCCCTTTTGCTGCGATCCAACATTTTACAGCAATTTCCCCCTTTGCTGTTTCCTTTAACTTAGCTGCTATTCTTCCATTTGCTTCTGTTAATCATTGCAACCTGTTAATCAGTGTTTTATGTCATTCATTGGCACCTGTAAACGATTGATTTGGCGATAGGCTAAGCTGAAATCGATGAGCGATATTCCAAAACCACTTTTTCTTCTTTGTATAATATATATCCAACAAGCAACTTCGATTACTATCAATAACAGACATAAAATATGGATGAAGACAAATCGAAGAATGTAATTGATTCTCAGCCGTGCAACATTTTCTTTCACGTTAGTCAAGTTTTGGTTTTTAACCGAATATCCCGCCTCTATTCTTATTGGTATAATCTTATAGAGTAAATCCGAAAAGCCAAAAAATTAAATTGAATGGGATTCATTGTCATTTATCCAATTGTCAAGCGCTTTGAAGCTTGAACAAATAAAAGAAATCTTAGATCATAGCATTTTACTTATTTGTAGATTCAATACAATTTTTGCAACACCAATTGACATAAGTTATTTTTTAAGGTAAAACTGAATTTTTAAAAAATTTCTATTCTTATCCCTTCCCGCCTTTCTTTCTCTAATTATCTATCTAGCTATTAGTCTATCTACCTATCAATCAATCTGTATATCAATCTATCTCTGGATACTGGCATGAATGTTACCTACAGAATAACGTTTCCGTTGTTGTCTCTTAGGAAAGATTCGATACTTTAACACAGGCCTTACCAACCAATCAGGCGACCGCTGTCATATCAGAGCCAAAAAGAACTCCTCGCCAATTCAAAACCAAGAGCTGAAGATGTCCAGTGGCCGAAACTAGTTCGATAGAATCACACATAATGATCACCCCCACTCAAAATGCTAAACCGACAGAATGGTTATAAAAATGCATTATATTTTAGATCATTTGAAATGACCTCTCGTTATTACCTGCTGAGTGTGTCATCTAACCTAGACTGCGAGAATAGAATAAACCATTTGTCGGTTTGGGTTTGAGTGCCCGCACGTGGACGACAGTGGAAATGTGGAAGGAGGAAGGGAGATGTACAGTTGCCATGACAGGGCTAAGAATATGATTCTGGCCGTGGAGGTTAAACAAAGTAAGAAAACACATACGAGTACGCTGACGAACAAATGAAACGTACATCTAATACACAGACATTTTTGACAATACAAGACTTGAAATGGAATACGTATGAGAAAACATGGATACGATTGTGAAGAGATGGGAGGTAGCTTCTAGACGAAAGATAGGAACTTTTGAGTTGATGAATAAAAGTGACTGAAATGCAATGAATCCATAAGGCTTGGAACGTACCTAGAAATAGTTACAGGTATCAGTATATATGATTAAGTGCCAAGTTGTGCGCGATGTATTTGGGATTTTGCGTGAGCAACTTTAGGGCCATTATCTGACGCTGAAATACACACGATAGATGCACTAAATAAGACATACAAACTCATAGGGTTAGAAGATGAATCATCGTTACTGTTGTGTTGTAAACGCATTGCCATTTCATTCACGAGATGGAGGTGCACGCACGTTCGGAGCTATTGGTGAGGACACAATTGAGTTGCTGTGCTTATGAGAGATGCTTTGACATCAGTGAAATAAAATGGGCAATGTCAAGTACAGTGATTGGTCACAATGATAAAACGGTGAAGTTCGAATCGGCCACGAGGCCTGCAAAATAATACCGATTCTAGAGAGAAGGAAAGGAGAGAGAGAGAGAGAGAGAGAGAGAGAGAGGGGGGTAAACAGCTAGAAGCGCCGGGACATATGAGCAATTGAACAAGCGTATTCAGGTTTTTTCGTCGTAGGTCGTGACGTTTTTAAAATCTATCTGAAAGCAGAGTTTCGTACTAAATCTTGACTAAAAGTATATGGGGTGCCACAAATTCAAGAAATGGGCTATTGCAGGAATTGAACTCGCAACCGATAGGAAGCTGCCTTAACTTTGGGCTTGCTATCAGATTATTTATCCATTTTTTTAATGATATAGTTGTTCGCGTTCAGAAACAATAGAGCATTTATATACAATGAATAAATAAGATAGGATTTGTACAACAAATAGTTATTTGGTCCGCTGACTAACTAGCAGACTATTTGGCTCATTGATAAGATTCCTACAGAAGACCATTTCTTTAATTGCTTATTCTATTCACGCTGTCTAGGCCAAATGACGCATGTACTGTGTAATAATGGGAGGTCGTTTCAAATAATATTGCGGAGTTGAATTATCATAATTATATATATGCTATTATGAAACGGATATATAATCCGACAGAAATGATCATAAATGCGTTATATTACTGTGAAACACTATTTGGGATGTTCAACCGTTATTACACACTGGATGTATCATTTAGACTAGGCAGCGTAAATAGAATAAACAATTAACAAAAATGGCTTCTGCAGTAATCAAACCTGCGAAGCTGCCTTGGCCTGGCACCATTTTTAACTGCTTCAGTTAGGCCTTTGCATTGCTGGCAGCTGTTTAGCTCAATGGTGAGAGCAACATTACGCTGAAGCTGCCACACAATCGGCCATAAGAGATCATTTCAAAAAGAGTTTCAAAGTGAGATATTGCATTTATAGAGTGTGTGTGTGCGTATGTATTATTAAAATTCATGCACATTTTTGTCGATATTTCCCAATCTTGAACTACTCTGGTACACGGTCACAAAAGTGAGTCACCCAATGAGGATCGGTGAACTCAGTAGCGAAACGCTGCAAAGCTAACACTTGAATATCGGGGATCAATCATGAGTGTAAAAAAAGATATTCAGAAAATGAGCTTCTACATTTGACGATACAAGGGAAATAACTCCTGTAAGGATAGATATTCTCATTTACCATGACTGATTTTTCTTTCTTTTTACTGAATTTTTCTTTTCGCTCTCAACTTTCTAGCCTTTTATCTTCGTACGTTTTCTTCTTTATTCATTTTTCTTTTTCTTTTTTCTTTCTTTTTTTCTTTCTTTCTTTCTTTCTTTCTTTCTTTCTTTTTTCTTTTTTCTTTTTTCTTTCTTATTTTTCTATACCTCTTTTCTTTTTATCTCTTCCTTCCTTTCTTTTTTTTCTGTCACTTCCCTTGGTGAAATGGTGTAAGCTAAAATTGAATAAATATATTTTCTTGTTGCCTTTTAGACATTGCCAAGTAGTATCATGTCAGAAATTCTATCATGTTATCTCTCATTCTTTAATACACAAAAATTTTATGAAAATCTTATAACCAACATAAAAATGGCCTTTCAAATTTTAAAGTTTATTATTCGTAGGTTAGAATTACAAGCGTAAATGTGGATATTTTAAAAGATATCAACTGTAAATCGATAAGGATATTTTCATTCGTTTGAAAAATATATTTTATATATTAACAGGATATTACTTTGACTCGAGTGAGACAACGTTAAGTGAAATTAGTTCAAAGGAATCGTAAGTCATGAAAATCTAACATCGAGAACAAAAAAAAAAAGAAAAGAATACAACCAATGCATCCTTCCCGATAGTTGCCTTTGGAGCAGAAACATGGAACCTAACCAAAAGATTGATCCTTAAACTGAGAACCAGGCAACGTACG
>OY735220.1:33750968-33813468 GCA_963457665.1 Thysanoteuthis rhombus | reverse complement strand
AAATGATATTAAAAAAAATAGATTTTTTTAATCAAAAACTAGCTGAAATTTGGACATCATTGATCCCAAATTGACGATCGATATCCGGGAAAGCACTTTTTTGATGGTGCCTGGTGGTGTACTAATGCAAATTTTCATGGTTGTAGCCCCCAAAATGAGACCAAAGGTGTCCGCAGACACCCACAGACGGATGGACAATTATAGGGAGAAGAATCAGTAGCCCTCTCGGCTGGTTGGTCGGCCATTTATGGGGCGACGGTGATTCGATTAATAGCCAACCAGTTATGTTGATAGTTTTGGTGGTGGGTTTTTAATCTTCTGAAAATCTTGGCAGTCAACGTTGACTGTCGACTTAGGCAAGAATTAAAGTGGGTATCAAGAAACACTATCAATGAGTTTGAATCCTTCTTGTTGTTTGTGTTGTTAACACGACGTTTCGGCCGATCAATCGCCCTAAAGATTTTTCTGTATGCTTATAATCCTTCTCAAGACAATGTAAACAGGAAACATTTTGTCGTTCGACCAAATAACACTGAAGCTGAATCATTTTTTGCTATTGAAACCATCTAAGTTGTCAGATCTTCGGTGTCGATCAAACTCACTACACGACTAATGGTCTGAAAGACTGACTAACCAGGCATAGATTTACAGAAGGCGATATATATATATATATATATATATATATATATATATATATATATATATATATATATATATATATATATATTATCTCAATATGTATACATACGCACAGATATTTTTTCAATATGTATGTATATTCTCTCAATATATATATATATATATATATATATACATATATATATATATATATATATATATAGAGAGAGAGAGAGAGAGAGAGAGAGAGGGGGGTGAGAGAGAGAGAGATGAACTGACCGAGATAGGTAGATAGGCTGACAGACAGAGAGATAGATATATAGATAGATAGATCGATATGAACAGGCTAAAAACAAAGCAAAGCCTTATTATAATTTGAACTGAATTAACTGCACTGATCGAGGTATCCCTGTACTTATTTATTGTTTGTTTTTGTTTTCCAAATTCAGGTCGACTTGGCATTCAGCTGCTCTGATGTAGTGTCCCCCTTTACCCGATGTATACCATCTGACTGACATACTCAATGCTTAAAATTTCAACCCCACTACCTTATTGGTCATACTCGAGGCACATAAGGTTTGCGTTGGATCTCATATCGCAGCCTTTCCACAATTTGATTCATTGATATCCTTCAGCGTGGTAGAAAATAAATACAGAGGATTTTGCTCAATAGGACCATCGGTTTTTAGGAGCAGCTGCACAATAGGACCAATCATCGCTAATTTGCTTCATTTACGCCGTTTATTCGGACCAAGCAGTAATGCTACCGAATTGACATTTTTGTTGGGACAAAAATCGTTGGTCCTGATGCGGTCTTATTAGCCAGAATCCACTTAATAAATAAACACTACATAGATAAACACATCAGCAATTATTATGTGTGTTTTAATTACCCCTGCTCGTCAGAGATGCGCTTTTTATTTTTATTTCATATTGATTAAGTATTAGCACAATGAACTGGTCAGAAAGGAATCGATGTCCAATAACACGTGATGATTTTGATAAGCATAGATAGAACATAACGTACGTCGTAGGACATAGACCTTCCTCAGGATCCGCCACATTTCTCTGTCATGGGCGTCGCAGAGCCTGTATTTCCTGAATTTGTCTAGTTCGTCTCCATTTTGTATTCTGTCGGCCTCAGTTTCGTATGTGGTCTCTTGGGATCCATGTTGTGAGTCGTGATGTCCATCCACTGTTTGCCATTCTTGCAACGTGACCAGCCCATTGCCATTTGAGTTTTTCGATGGAATCTATGATGTCTCGGACTCCTGTTTTCCCCTGATATACTGTGCTGTCTTCTGATCTCTCCATGTGAGGTTATCATTTCATGTGTATGTTGCGTGCTACACAGTTTGGGAGTCAGTCTCTTGGTTAGGTTCCATGTTTCTACTCCATTGGTGACAATCATGAGGATGCATTGGTTGTATACCCTTCTTTTTAGGACTAATGGGATCTTCTTGTTAATGTTCTTGTTAAGCTTGCTCTATCGAAGGCTTGCCATCCTTCGTTCGATTTCTTCGAATTTTGAGGATTTCATTGAGATTCGTTGTCCTTGGTAGATGTGGTGGTTTACTTTTTCCAGTTTCTCAAGTCGACTTTCTCGCTTTCTTCATTCAGTTCATCTAGCATTAGTTGGGGCCGTGAAGGTTCTCTGCGAAAAAGGCAATGTTGTCTGCAAATCTGAGGTCGCTCTGATATTCGCCGTCTATATTGATTCCTTTATTTTCCCCAGTCTAGGTATCTGAAGATCATCTCGAGGCAGGTTTGAAGAGTTTGGGTGTGTTGGTATCACCTTGTCTTATCTTTTCTTAGAGCTCTGTATAACAGATTTCTAGATGATTACAAGCTATGTTGCATGATAAAGGAGCTGCTATGACCGTATATATGTTCCAGTACCTATACGTATTCAAGGTCTACACCTTGTTGAGTGATAGCCTCAATGACCACGGAAATTTCCGCCTGGTCGAAGGCCGGGCCATGGCCAACCTTAAACTCTGGCCAGTCTTGCGCCTACTTTAGGCCATTAGGGATTACACCTTTTCGTCACTTCCAACCGGTCAATCCAACAGGCAAGACGTATATCAAGATTAGGCATAGCAAGTTTGATTGTTTTTTAGAGAAAATTTATCCCAGAAAATTCTATCAAACTTCTATATTTTTTTAATTTTCTATTTTTTTTTAATTTCACTTTTCTTGTGTTTGTTGGATTGTCTTAAGCATATAAATTGGCTGTAAAAATCAAAACTGAATCAAGAGCAAAACATTTTTTCTCTCGCCATCTCCCACTTTTGAAAGAACTGACAATAACACCGTTTTTTATTTCTAAAATTCTTCGATTTTATGAGGATCTATGGATAGAAAATTTAATAACCTTGTTCTGGAAAGGGTTTGTTGATCAGCAGTCATAAGTTATCTTTATCTAAAGTTACAAATTCATATGTTCCTTTTTTTTTCCTCGGATGATATGAATTTATCACAATTATCATGTTATTAAAATTTGAGTAACTCGTGAAATTATTTATACTTGTAATTTGAGCCTTTCCTCAGGTGTCAAATTTTTTTTCCAACTCGTGCAATTATTACAAATTAAATTGAGTTTGATTTTCGAGTGCTACCGTTAAATATTATCTTAAAAATGGTCAAAGTACTGTGTAATAACCCGCCGTGGGAATTATGACGTGCAAAATAATACTTGAGTATTTAATCTCCCCAAAGATCAGGAATAGCGAGAATGGTTATAGGTAATATTTAAGGACAACACCCCTGACCACCCAGACACTGTTGTTTGTTAAAGGCATTTTCCGACTGATTATGAAACTGTGGTTGTTCCTGGGAAACCACGACTCAAAGACCCACCATTAATATTTAATACTTTGCGGTTGAGTGTATTACGAAGTCCTCTATCAAAGTCCTGAAGACCGAAAAAAAAAACAACTACTTTTTCGTGAACAGTGTAAAATGACTCTTACACTCTTTCTAGAAAAAGATAGAATTAAGAATTTTGAAAATTTGTTTGCTAATATTGACCATCATAATTTTGTGCCAGTAATTATGTTCTATAAATCAAACGATCAGTTGTTAATTCTGTCTTCTGATTTTTCCCTGGAAGTATTCAATTTTTTCAATTGAAAATTTTAAACCCTTGAAATTTGAATGCTACCATGCGGGCATACACACATCAATTTCTTCCCTGTTGAAAAACAGGGCAAATATTTTTCAGGTCATGTATTGACGAATGAACACGTTTGTAACATCGATGTCTCTTTATAACAGTCTTCGAGATGATTACAAGTTTTCAGAAGTATCAAAATTAGATGATTTGAATTTTTTGAGAGATGTTTTTAGCAAACTCTCGGATAATCATGAAAATGCATCAGTATAGTTGATGAAGATTATGCTCAAGTAAGTTTACAATACCATGGAGGAGACTCATTTATTTTTGCCAAATATTCTGAGGTATGAGATAGAAAAGTATTGATTATCATGATAAATGATTATATAGTGGACCAAAATTTTCAATTAAGATGATTTCAGTCGCCAAACTACATTCAGAGTTTTTAAATGAAAAGGTTTCAAATATTATTAATTTTATCAACCATTTGAATGGACACACAATTGCAGTTATTCCTAACAATAATCGTACAAATCAAGCTTTTTTGAAGAAATTTGACAGTTGCAAATAAGCCTAACGTAACTAAAAATGGTTTATATTTTTCTTTTTGATTACGTCTGTATATTTGGAAGGATTTGCAATGACTAGATAACCGAGGTTTGTTCAGAATTACTGTTTTACTGTGAAGATAAGGAAATGATAGCAAAATGGGAAATCGGGAAACGACTTTTTGTGCATGAAAAAAAAAATTTTAAGCAATCAAAACTAACCGAAGTAGCAGTTCACCCTGAACCAATTGAGAGACAACAAGTATTTTGTGATGAGACTTTAACTGCAATGAAAGCTCATATATCATTGAATGATGATGATTGTGGAGAAAGTGTTACTTTCATTGAAGAAGTTTTAAAATTTAAAAAAATTGTAAGTGAAAGAAGTTTATGGAAACGTTAAAACGAATCACCGTCTGAAAAAAAGTAGTCTCAGATTTAAATGATGGAAATTTGACATTTCTAACTAATTTTGGAAAAAATTGCGATACAAATGAGTGGGGAATGCAAGGAAAGCGAATTAAATTGTCCACAAAAAAGTTTATGGAGATGTTAAGACAAATGACCGTCTGGAAAAAGTGGTCTCAGACTTAAATGATGGAAATTTGACATTTCTTACCAATTTTGGAAAAAATAGCAAAACTAATGAGTGGGGGTGCAAGGAAAGCGAATTAAATTGTTCAAAAGGAAATTAATATAGCCATCGAGCATACATGAAATGGTTTGATTGAGGTTAGTCGATATTTACTTAATAGAGGGTTTATTTTTGTTATGCTTTCAGAATTTACCACAGACTATCTTGGAAATGCTCATGGTAAATTAAGACAAGGTTCTGGTGGTGCATATTTTATTAGAGAAAATTATTACTGAGAAATTTCATGTCTTAAAAAAAAACTAAATTATCTCTTCAGTTGAAAGTTGACGTTGAAGAATATAACTTTGATCCAGGATATTATTGCTCAAAATATGGATTTCTGCTGAACGGAGTGGCAAGCCGAACATTTAATCACATCATCATCACCACCACCACCACCACCACCATCATCATCCTCATCATCATCATCATTTAAAGTCCATCGTTGGACAAAGACCTTCCTCGGGATTCGCCGCACTTCTCTATCATGTGCGTTGCAGAGCCAGTACTTTTTGAAAATGTCTAGCTCGTCTCTCCATCTAATATTCTGCCGGCCTCGGTTGCGCATCGGTTATCCACCATTCTTGCAACATGGCCAGCCCACTACCATTTGAGCTTTTTAATGGATTCTATGATGTCCCTGACTCTTTTCTTTTCCTGGATGTACTGCACTGTCTTGTGGTCTCTCCATGTGAGGCCCAGCATAATTCTTTCATGTGTTCGTTGCATGGTTTTCAATTTGCAGATCTGTCTCTTGGTCAGGTTCCGTGTTTCAGCTCCATAAGTGACTATTGGGACGATGCATTGGTTATACACCCTTCTCTTTAGGATTAATGTGATCTTCTTATTTTTTGTAGGTTGAGCTGACTCTGCCAAAGGCGTTTTTGATTATAGGAAGTCAGTAATGAAACATCAAAATAAACAGTTTTGAATCTTTCTTTAGGATCTCTGGGGGGAAAGAGCTTTTCATTATTAATTACCTCATTGCTTTTGCACAACTTTTAAGTTGTCGTGGCCAACTGGCTTTCAACATGGTCTTATTCGGTGACCTGTAAATTTTCAAACAAAACCTTCTACTCAATCAATGGGTATTGTAAGTTCTCCTTCAGCCTTCCATTTCAGTGAATTTGCTTGCTTAGTTTAGTCAGCTATAAGACCACACTAGTGCTTTTGATGTTGAAATATCAGCTTTTGAACTTCTCTTTTTTAACCGTTAAATGCAGAAACTATGCGGTGGAATGAAGTCGACAGTCGAAACACCGTGCTCGAAACAACCAAAATGAGTGCAGTAGTCTGATTTTTTTCTAGTAATAACAGCCTCTACTATTACATTTGAATAAGGCACTAACAATTTTTCTGTGCTTGGTATCATTAATTAGTTCGGATCCTTTTTTTCTTTCCATAAATAATATGGAGGTTACGATCGTGTTATACAAGTACAAATTCCTCTAAACAGGACTGAAAAACATTTTACTTCGAAATAGAATTTAAAGAATTGAGCAACAGTTTTATTTAGTTCAAAGGCAAATCCCAGGCTTAAGCAATTTTATTGCAATTTCTTTCATTGTGATTATTACTGAGTCCATCTCTATCTTATGTAGGCAGTTCTTTCCCTGTTTTGTCTTGCGCAAAGAAAATCCTAATATTACTTAAAATGGATATTGGTTAACAACGCTGCATCAAATGAAAAATAAATTAATATAATATTACTACCACAACAACAAGTGAACGAAATAAACTATAACAAATATGGCACCGAAAGAAGATTATAAGAGTTAGATTTGTCCCTCTACCAAATGTAAGAGCTCTAATGACTCTGTAGTTTAGGCAGCTTCCCGAGGGAAAAGGGGCGCAAGTTCGAGTCTTGCCAAAAGTTTATCCTTTATTTTCGCTGTTTGGATTGACAGTCTGAGTAAGTGACGATAGGAAGTATAAAAAATTAGGATGAAAAAAATACTAGTTAAAAAATAATAATGGTACATAAAACTATATCAACGATGCAGGATGAGATTTCGGTCTGAGATCGAAAGGCTGATCTGATAAATGGACTGATTTCTCCAAAAATATAAAATTAATTTATTCCATCGTTCATTTTCTAACTGTTACGATAATCGACAATTCTCGGAACGGAGAAAATCTCATGTTCAATTTTAAAATCGGTCAGCAGCGTTTGTAAGGACTTAAGTGACCCAAAGAGAGGATAGTTAAAGAGAGATAGACAGCGTTCTTTCTGAAATCGATCCATAGCGTTGATAAAGATAGAAAGGTACGACATCGAGAATGGATACAGAAAAAGGAATATTCTTTTCTTTTTTACATTACACCAAGAGAAGATACACAACAGCAGTCATCGAAAGTATTCCCTAAAAAAGTAGGAGCTTCAGAACCATTAAAAAAAACTATCAGCACAGGAAGAATGCAAATAAGAAGTGTGATCGAAGAAAATAGAGACCACCTGGCAATGGATAGGGACCTAATTGTCGAACGCACACCAGAATTCTGCAAAAACTTCTATTCCTACAAACGAGGAACACATAACAAGGAACAAGATATACAAGTCATGAGTAAATAATTCGAAAATTACCCAGAAGTTACTCCGCAGGAGGTGACGCAAGCCTCCAAACAAACAAAAAAAAGGAAGGCTTCTGAACCAGATAACATTATCAACGATCTGCTCAAGGAAGTTGGTAAAGTCACCAATAGAAAAATACCCTTTCTATTCAACTTATGTCTCAAACAGAGTAAAGTCCCAGAAGATTGGAACACAGCACAAAAAGGGGAAAATTCTAAACAACTTCAGCCCAATAACTTTACTCAACTGCATCTACAAACTTTTTATCAAATCATCAAAACGCTAGAAGAAAACCAATCAAAGGAACAAGTGGGCTTCAGGAGATGCTACTCGGCTATTGACCATCCCCATTACGTAAATCAACTGAAAGGGAAAGCAGTAGAATATCAAATACTGCAAGAATGTTTTCAAGTCATTGATGATGCAACTTTATATGTTAGAATCTTGCAACATATCTACCGACACAGCAGTTCGTTTATCAGGCTACAAAAAGACTCTGAGCTCTTCCAGCAGGAAAAAGGGATAAACGAGGTGTTATCAGCTCACTTTTCACAGCCTGCCTTGAGATGATCTTCAGAAACCTAGATTGGGAAAATAAAGGAATGAAGATAGCTGGCAAATCTAGGATTTGCAGACGACATCGACCTTTTTGCTGGGAGCCTTCATGATCTGAAAAAAAATGCCAGACGAACTGAATGAAGAAAGCACGAAAGTTGGTTTTCACATGGACTTCAGCAAAACAAATGTTATGTTCAACAGGCATATAGTGGACAAAACACAACGATCAAAATCGGGGATGCAAAGCTGAAGAAAGTAGACCACTACATTTACGTAGAGCAACAGATCTCCATGAAATCATCAAAAGAAGAAGAAATCAAGCGTATAATTACTCAAGGATGTGAAGCTTTCGGTAGAGCCAGCTCAACCTTCAAGAACAAAATAATCCCTTTAGTCCAAAAAAGAAGAATATGTCCAACGATGGATGTGAAAATACTGATGACGAATATCTTATTGATTTATGATTAATGGAAACAATTCACGTAGACATTTCTGTACCCTGAAGATTAAACAACGGGGTAAAAAGGGTACAGACTAAATTTACTTTCTGAATTAGAAGCGGGTATGGACATTTGCAAAACTATTTTCAAGTAAATCATTTCTAAAACACAATCTTATTCCCAAACTTTTAATAAAATGTACCAAGTGCAGTGCTGGATTAACTACGTCGCAAAGTAGCATATGCTTCAGGACCCGCAGTTTCAAGGGCCCTGCGTTAAATGTTTGCAAGCTATGAATTCCGATTCAGTGATTTCACGCTTGTTCAACACTGTGGTACTATACAACCTCTGATTTTTATAAACGACTATCTGTTTGAGATTAGCGATTTTAACCAATCATAACCTTTAATTGGTGTGTTTTTTTATACATTAAATAATGAGAGTGTGGTATCACTTGTACGACATATACATACGAGAGGTATTCGAATCTGAAGTCATAGCCACTGCACAAAGATCAAAACGAAAACAAAATGATAAGATTACTGCAATGTCAGACATTTTTGTCGTATTATTTTGCTGCGTAGCATATGCGAATTTTTCATTACTTTGCAAGTTAATCATGAACGTGTTTTAATATTTATGTATCTTTTCTTAATAGGAGACCACTTTATAACAAATGCTACGGGCCCTGCACTAGCTCAATACGGGTCAGACAAAGTGCATTATTAGATACAAAACTTTCTTCCTCTATTTGAGAGAGATTTGGGAATAATAATCAAGTTTTTCCTAGCAGGAGTGTGTGGGGTAGGTTAGACATTCGCTGCCCACTGTATCGAATGAAAACATCGGAGATTCGGGTCTACAAACGTCGACGCCATCTCAGCAGGATATCACATTTGAAAAATGAATACAATGTGCAATATTAATCATTTGGAAAGATGTATATACAATATCTCTACGCACCCACGCACTCGGGTTTCTCCATATCCATGTTGCCTTGTATTTGGGGCGGCCAGAAAGCATTAAATCAATCAAGTGGCGTTGTGTTTGAATTCGCCGGGACCTTCATAAAACAGCAATTATGGTTAGCTTTGCATCGTTGTTCTGGGATACTAGTTAGAGGGGAAATCCTACGAGAAGGCAGCACAGCGATAAATAGATAGATAGATGAATGGAGATAGATTATTAAATAGTACGAACAAACTAATCTGATATATATATATATATATGTACCGAAGTGGTGCCTCATCCTTCATGATCTTTCTGTCAGCAAATTTCTTCCATCATCATTACTACTACTACTACTACTACTACCATTATTATTATTATTATTGAATCTCACACCAGTTGCCTGGTGGTAACCGCTGGAGTTTGAGTGACAGCAAGTCTCCTCAAGTCTCCAGCCCTCCTCTCCTAGTACTCATAGGTCGCAGTAATTCCACGATTTACAGTTTCACACCGGTTGCCCAGTGGTTATCGCTGAAGGCTGAGTGACAATAAGTCTCCTCAGGTCCTCAGCTAACGTCTCCTCCCTCTTTCGCATATCATGACAGAGCTACTATTCGTTGCAGTACTTATATCTCTAGCACCTTCCTCAGTATCCGTGCAGTTCCAAGTAGCGCTGTGGTCTGTACGGTCTCTATCCTCCCCCTAATCCCGATCTCCTCCAGTCTCTCCCTCAGCGTTTTGGGGACTTGCCTGGTGGTAACCGCTGGAGTTTTAGTGACAGCAAGTCTCCTCAAGTCTCCAGCCCTTCTCTCCTAGTACTCATAGGTCGCAGTGATACTGCGATTTACAGTTTCACACTGGTTGCCCAGTGGTGATTGCTGAAGGCTGAGTGACAATAAGTCTCCTCAGGTCTTCAGCCAACGTCTCTTCTCTCTTTCGCCTATCATGTCAGTGCCGCGGTTCGTATTTCCGCTTTCACTTCCCTTCCTCTGTTGGGTCACTGTTGACTGTTGACGTTGCAGTCTTTATATTTATAGCACTTTCCTCAGTATCCGTGCAGTTCCTAGAACTACTACTACTACTACTACAATCATGATCATGATCATGATCGATTGACAGTCTCGGTGTTATGGGTCTGATCACAGTGTTGCGGCAAAATTCCATACCACACACACACACACACACACACACATATATATATATATATATATATATGGATGTACCAAAGTGTCGACAAATTTCTTCCATCATCATTATCACTATGACTACTGCTACTACTATGACTACTACTACCACTACTATTATTACTATTACTACTACAATTATCATCATCATCATCATCATCGATTGACAGTCTCGGCGTTATTGGTCTATTCACAGAGTGTAGCGACAAAATTCCATACCACATTAAGTTCGCATGCGCGGATCAAACTTCCCGAACTTTTACGTAGCATCTCGTGTATGATTATATGTTAGAACCGGTTTAGACTGAAACAAACCAACTTAGATAAATAAATAACAAGTCATACACGATGAACTATCATCGGACGTTCAATAATGAATTAATATTTGAATTGCCAGCAACTCATTGTCCTCTTACAAAGGCGCAACGTTTGATTCAGTCAAAATCAGACGACCGAAATTTCGGAATCAGACGATCAGAATCGATCAATGTCAAAAAGGTGAAAGACGAAATTCAAACGAAAACGTAAACAACATTTTGCTTACTTCTCTATTGACCATTTTTGCTTAGTTTTCTTTCGTCACGTCTTTCTTCCTTTGACCTTGTAGCAGATGACTGACGGTCGAGATATTTGATCTATTTTATCAATGACAAACATAAACACTGATAATAATTCCTGTAAATGTTTGGATCTTCATTGGTGAAACGAAATAAATCCCTTTCAGGGTTACAAATTCAGATATTCTATCTCGATTTTTTGAAATCGCTAGTCCAGTGATGCCAATTTCAATGCTTGTTTTTCTGTAATTTTTCGAATTTGCAAGTCTTTTTAGATGGATTTTTTCTAAAAATCGATTTTGGAAGTGATTTCTAAACTCAAAAAATTCAACCATATCTAAATTGGTAATCCTGCTTAACGGATGAAGAACATGTTTTTCTCTTGGCGAATTATCATCGAAGGCAGGGGCGACTTAACGATTACGATGAGTAGGATTTAAGAAGGAATGCCCTAGAACAAAAAATGGCTTTAGCGATTACTCGAACATCAATTATCCGAATTTTTGAAGTCACGTAATCACGTTCAGTATGGTTTCCTCTTTATGATCGGATCAGTTATCCAAACAATCAACAATCCGAACAAAATATTCTCCGCCCGTGTTGTTCGGATAATCGAGATTTCTCTATATATTATACATGTAGTACATTATACACTGAATTATATAACTTATTTGACATGACAACGTCACTTTATTCGATTCAACAAAGTGTGGGACTAGGGTAAGGTCACGAGGAGTCTTACTTAACTCGAAGGATGTGACAGTTTCTTGTCAATGAAGACAGTTCTGATTCGGAACACCACAGTTGAACTAAGTCAGTGGATTTGTTCTTCAGTAACAAGTCTGGCTGCTACAGGAACAAACTACACTCACACTTCTATTCCGTCATAAGATGAATAATTTACGCAAGTTTTATCGAGCAATCACCAGAGTTTCTCATAAAACTTCTCGGGATGGATTGGCCCATCATAATTCGTCTCGTACAATAGTATAAGAATTTGAAACATCCGTACCAACAAAGGTTTAAAGTGAGTGTACATTTCAGTATTTTGGATTATATTTTAGTACTTTTTGAATGTACTGAGAAACCTCGATTAGATAACTTCACCCTATCATAGATAACTTCATCCCATCATAGATATTAAATTATTTTTAAAAAATATTTAATCTTTACATTCAAAGTATCAAGATTGGTACTTAGATAGTGTCTTATTATATCTCAGTTATAATTACCACTTCGTTCGTTACATTGTTTAATTTAATCATTAAAGTAGACATATTTTTGAACAACAAAATTATCAAAATAGTTCAGTTCCTCTAATTTAGTTTCATTTCATACAGAGATCTCCTTTTTTTTGAAACAACAACAATGTCCGACGAATAGTCTTAGGAAAATATAAAATAAATATTGAATATCATTCCATAATTTCTGTATTATTACTAATTCATACACACACACACACACACACACACATACATATATATATATATATATATATATATATATATATATATATATATATATATAAAGATATATAGATAGATATATACATATATACATATATATAAATAATTCCATTGAAACAAGACAAGCTATTTTTTGTGAGCTGAGGAATACAATTATGAACACAAAACCCTTTTACTAGATATCTGAGTTATTAATTATAACATAATCTCGAACCAGTGTGTGTCTTCGTTACTTCTTACTCATCTTTTACACTTATTGGACCCCTTCTGTAGAATACTGGTACCCTTCTATTTCTTTCTTTCTTTCTTTCTTTCTCTCTCTCTCTTTCTCTTTCTCTTCCTCTCTCTCTATTTCTCTCTCTCTTTGTCATATATATATATAGTGTGCTTATAATTAAAGGATATTTGTTTAGAAGAGTATTGGGTGTCACAGTGCGGTCGTGAAGCTGACATTGACAATGGTGACAGCATGCAAGTGAGAAGGGTGTGGCCCAAAGCCATCAGGTAAGGGGATAACAGGTATGGCAGTTTAAGGAACCCACAGAAAAACAATGATTTTTTTTTCTATTGAGGATGGGCGAAGGTAGGACTGGCGCCTTTTGTCTCGTCTTCTGCTTTGATCTTGCTGTTCAGGGAAGGGAAACCTCAAACCTGCAGAGATACACTCTTTCAACCTTACAAGAACAGATGTCACAAGGCACTTTAACAGGTGAAGAAGAGGGGAAAAAACAGCCTTGACACCACTGCCACACTGAAAAAAAATGCCAACTCTGGACATTTATTGTATTTCTAAGTTATTATTTGAAGAATTATCCCCGATACTGGCCTTCCCGTTATATAGTGTTCGTAATAGCATGGCTTGCATTTAAATGCAAGTGGATGGTAGACCTAAAATATTAATCTAACCCCCAAATAGCTAGATTTAGTTCCAAAAACTGCTAAATCTAACTCCAAAATAGCTAAATTAATCGTGACTCGGTTATAACGCAGTATTGGCTTTCTTGGACCCCAACATCCGCGTTATAGCGGGGGAGACCAGTATTCTCGCTAGATAATTACATTCCATAACCGAATTAAAATGAGATATCAAACTTGGCTTAGTTCAGCATTTGATCTAATAAGATGGGTTTGTAGATTGTTTTGTGTCAATCTAATGAAGTCTATCTACTTTGAAAATCAGCATTTGAAACCCTAGTTTTTACCATTGGCGGCGGTCGGAAATATGCAACTCTTTCAGCCACCGAGTTAGCCATAGACTCGGTGAAGAGAGAATCGAAATATTTTTCTAGATAATTTGATACTGCGAATTAATAACCGATTTTTACTGATCGTCTGATGGCTGTCCTCACCAACCACAGCTATTTAACACACACGCATGCTCACTCTAGCAACCCGACAGAGAGACACCCAGACACCCAGTGAAACATACGGAGCAAATTATGTTCTCACTGCAAAAATTTTCGATTTATTGATTTCTGGTGAATCTTTTATTTAATCCATCTATTTGACGGTTAATTTAGGGTTTTGGTGGGGTGTAGACTTTGGGACAAATCAATGAACAATTCTAGTGATGCATTTAATTGTTGCTATCACTTAGTCTTCAATAAAATAAATCAGATGTTACTGGTGTTAGAACTCAACGAGTAATGATACTAGCCTGCCTTCTTTTCCGACCGAAGATGAATGATTACTTCAACTTTTTTTTATTGTATATATGATAAATAAGAAATAAGAGGGTTGGATACCAATCACGGTAGGCGGATGCTGATTTTTTCCTCTTCTAAATCTGGTTCTTGTTACGGTGGATAAAAGTCAAGTCCAAATCTGGCCTGGAATTTGAAAATATCAGCGATTATTTCAAATTTCAGAAACTCAAAACGAATTGAACATTTCCTCGCAATTATTTTCGATAAACCATCTTTGAATTTGGCCCATCTCTTCTAAAATTGGAACTCAATATATATCGGAAATTTCAGCTACAAAAATCATAATATGTCACTTCTGGAAGCAAACAGACGACATTGATACAAACTCCAATAAACCCACTCGTGTCAAGCGAATATAAAAACATCACATCTCTTTCCAGTCACGTTTTCTTCTGTTATAACAATATCGAACACTCTTTAAACGTCAAGTCTGGATTAGTGAATTAGTAAAGCCGAAGTTAACGAAGGAAGCCGACAAGATTTCTTCATTTTTCCAGCAGGAAGTTTTCTCAACGAAACGATGACCGACGATTGTTAGAAACCGCCAACCAAACCTGTCCACATCAACAAAGGTTTTTTTCAGTTTCTAAGTGAGTCTGGCTGACTGATGGCTGGCTGACAGGATGGATGGATGGCTATGTATGAACAGGTCGTACGTACCGGCCGCTCCAATGGAGTGCTTATTATGTCTAGAAAAAACTTCTTTTTTGTTTTTGTTTTTGTTTTTTTAATCCTTCACTCAAAATAGATTTTTCGTGGGGGCTCTATTCTCAATTGTAAGTTAATACTAAATTTGTCCTTTAGTTCGTGTCCGATAATATTCATGCCTGCTTTTTTTTAAGTTCGGACTTTTTCAGTAATCACCACCCAACAAAAGGCGATAGAAGTGAAATATTCATTTATCACTCTATTTTATTTTTTCAATTGATCATCCCTAACATGCCGAAAGACGTTTGTCATGTGACAGTTTCTAATAAGTGACTAACCAGACCTGTTCGTCAAATGTTTATTATCTCTGTTGCCAGCACACACATCGACTATAGTCCCAGATAATTCTTCTTCACCCCCAGAATCAATAATTGATTCATGTCATCCGAATTTTAAGTTATTGTCATTATATTTCTACATTTATCTGCTCTCAGAAGGTTTCACTTCACTTCGTTTCTCTAATTAAACTACTGATACCGTCCAATGAGGACGGAGGTTCAATCCCAGCAACAGGGTGCTTTATAACCCTTCATTTTCAAGAATGATTGAATGTGCAACTCCACCCCCAGCAAAGCAGTAAACCCAATATCGGAACGATTAAAGACATTTTTGTCAGACTCCTACAATTGAATTTTGACTCTTGATCAAAAGCGTTGAGATAATACTGTATGAATAAATGAATTCTGTTTTGTTTACCTTCGGGATTTTGATGAACCAAGGGAGTTTGACCCAAGCTTGTAGTCTTTTGTTTCGACAATTTCGTTTCATGGAGAAAATCTGTTCTGTATGACGGGGTCTCAGGTGAGGGCGTAGCTGTAGATTTGGGGTACCAAGCGGCTTTGCTCATTGAAGCCCTTTCCAAGTGCAGTGGCTCTCAACCTTGGGCCATGGATATTGTATAATGTTAGAAGAAATGCAGTAGGTGCTGTAGGTGAACTATTATTCATAAAGCATTTGGGAGCGCCATCCATTAAGGTCCATAGGAGCAATTTAAAATCTCCCTTCCTCAACTACGTTCCTCGTCTCAGGACAATGAAAGCAGAATCCTGAGCCATAAATTTCCAAAGTCGTTCACTCCTTTATTGCTGTATGAGTTTGAAAATAAACTGTAGCGTTAAAAAAGATTTATTACAGGAATTGAAACTATTTTTTAAACTGCTTGCCATACTTTTTCCCATTTTCTCATGGTATTTCTTGATTTTCATGCCGGATTTTAAAAAAATTGTTGCTGTATGTTTTAATTTGCTCGCCGAATTTTTCAATCTGCTTGCATTACTTTTCAATTTGTTCGAGAAATGGTATAATATTGCGGAGATCATTGTGTAATCTCAGAATCAGAGCAGGTATAAAATATGTTTTGTTTTTCCAACTATTATGATTGCTACCCCTGATTTCCGTTAATATCTAAGTCTTGTCAATTTGGCTCAGTAAGGAAGACATGCCCCTAGCAATCAGTTGGCCGAGAGTTCAAATCGAAAGATATGAATTTTACATATAGATTTACATCCATAATCTCGGTGAGGATCATTCTTGTTGTTCTTGTTCCTGTTATGGTATAAAAATAAATCCAACTCCGGTTTCAGAGTTTGACAAAATTTCTTCATCTAGATATTTTAAAACAATCTAATTGCATTCTTCTGTTATTATGATCGCAAAATCATTTTTCACGCAGTGGCTAGTTCCAATTTTTTTAGAAAAATTGTAATCGTCAGATTGAAACTCTACGTAATTGTTAATCCTAAATAGCTCTACTCTTATTTAGAAGGAAAGTACAAAAAGCAGAAAAGCGATCAGCGGATGGGAAAGCCGATACCAAGAACTCATTAAACCCCGAATACCAACGGCTGAGACATTATTTTGCAATCAGCCAATTCTTTCCGCCATGTTTAATCATTATGAACCCGGAAAGATCTTGAATAGACAAAAGGACAGAGAGAGAGAGAGAGAGAGAGAGAGAGAGAGAGAGAGGGGGGAGGGAGGAGAACCAGAAACCCAATCACTCGTGTAATTTACTCACCCAGGCAATTAATTGCCTGTTTATAAAACATAGCTTAATTTGATACCAGCAGCATATTTCTCAGCCCTTTAAAACCTATTCGTAACAAATAGAAGCCACACAGCCAGTACAACTCTTTTTGTCGTATATATATATATATATATATATATATATATATATGTAAGTATTGGTATTAGCAGGTGAAGTGAGTGACGCCGCTTCGGGGGCTTGTCGCATCTAAGTCAATTTCCACACATCGAAAACATTAAAGAACTTTGGAGTCAATGTGGGACAAAGAGCGTGGAAAACACTTGTGATATGTAATGCCCAAGTAGAGACAGTTTCGTCGTAACCAGCGTAAGGGGAATATCAGAAACCAATAAAAACAGTCGACATAATCAATATAGATTTTTTTCAGTTCTTAAATGATTCTGACAGGCTTGCTATGTACGTAGGTCAGACCACTATAAAAGATAAATGGTTGAAATCTTAAACAGTTACCACTTATGTCTTTTTAGTGAGAGATTCGATTTACAATGTATGTTTATGTTAAATTGGCCCCCTAGCTTGAGTCTGGTAGCGTTAACGGTCATTTTTCGAAATTTTGGACTTTTTAGTGATCCAACTAAAGGAAAGAGATTGATCACCGCTTCATTTCCAATTTTTCAATAGATCACCCTCAACAGGGCCGCCAAAAGACGTTGGCCACATGATTGTTTCTATTGATTAACTAACAAGACCCGTTTGACAAAGATTTCATTATCTTCGTCGCCAGCAGACAAATCGACCAAAGTCCATGGTAAATTTTTCTTCTCTCTCAGAATAAACAATTGATTCCACATATTTCTACATTTTTATGGCCCCAGAAGGTATTATGTATTTATCATTGATGCCTTTAGCTTAATTCTTTGGGAATTTGAGTTTGAGATTTCATATCGAGTGTTCAAGAAAAGAAAAACTTTGATTGCAAGTCTTAAAATGCCTTTATTTTAAGCATTCACTGAAATCTGCGACTGATTCCCCTGTAACAATGACAGCGTCTGAACTCACCAAAATGCAAATATTTACAGTATTTTGAGCCGTGGTCCAAATGGAGATGATGTTTTTAACAGTAGGGGGATCCGAGTTGCAAAGAAATACGTGAAAAAGAAAACAAGTCTGCTTAGTAACTCAACAGGGAACGTCTCTTGTTAGCATGGTGTGTTGAGGGTGATCAATTATAAAAATGTTAAAAAGGATGAATAAACAATGAATAAGTTGTTTCTCTCGACTTTTGTTTGACCGTGATCACTAAAAAAAAAACAAATTGAAATTAAAAGGACACGAACGTAGGGACCCATTCAGTATAAACTTACTTTGTAAATTGAACACCTCAGTAATGACCCAATTTCCTATGGAGTTTTTTCAAGACATAATATGGAGAAAATGTTTGCTCCATTAGTGCAGTCTGTATGTGCGATACATACATACATGCTTCGCCACCCAGACCAGCTTAAAAACTGAAGAAACTTATGTTGACAGTTTTGGTTGAGGGTTTCTAATTTCAAACATGAAAAACATGAAAGTACATGATGCGGCATTTTGCACTTACAATTGAGTCATAGTTTTTCAGAACAGGAGTTTACAAAAGAATTTAGTGAAAATAAATGCTACAGCCATTTAATATGGGAATAATTGTTTATTTCTAATTTATAACAAACCTGGCTGCTGCAGGGTGAAAATCCACTCGACTGAAGACAATAACTTCACTCCTGTATTGTAGATAAAAAAAATAAAAAAAATCATAAGCATATTTTTTTGTATAAATGTATTTATTCATTAGAATGAAATGAGCACGTGCGTATCTATATGATAAATTTTCATTGATATCCAAGTCTTGTCAATTCAGCTCAGTAAGACAGCTTCCTGGCAGTCTGTTAGCCGACAGCTCAATTCGAAAGACGTGAATTTTACACATCGGTTTATACCCCTAATTCTGGTGAGAATTGTTCTTGTTGTTCTTGTTCATGTTACAGTAGAAAAATAAAGCCAACTACAGTTTTGAAGTTTGACAAAATTCCTCTATCTAGATATCTATTTTTTGAAATTTATTAGTGCTTTACCTGTGTGGGGATGTCCAGACTCCTTGGATACGCACCTGACATATAGACCAAGACAACAAAAAAAAAAAAGGAAGAAATGAAATCTGAAAGGTGAGAACTGCGGTATCTTTTCATATTCTATCTTCGCTCAGTTTTCTCTTGAGCAAAACTTACGAATAAATACGGTAGATTCCACGTAATATGATGCTCGGTTATTTGGACCCTCTCGCTGCTCAATCGGACCAATTTCGAAATAACTGATTCAAACTTATGCAATCATTGCTTTTTATGACTATTGTGCTGTTCGTTCAGACCAAGCATCAGTGCTACCGAATGAACATTTTGGGGGAAATAAAATGATTGATTCACTAAAACGTTTTCTTTAGTTCTCAAACAACGTATCTTTCAAATGTTCGTGACTCAAATTGAATGTGAAATAATCACAATATTCTCAAAAATATACCAGTTTATGCTGTGATTGACTTAATTACCTCTTTTGTAACCGTTACCACCACGAAGAACAGTTTTCTGTGTATAGCTTTTCATAGCAATCCATTTGTTTTGTTCGATAATCGGACCAGCTGCTTATTGGGTCCAAAATGGTTTGTATTGATGCAGTTTTATTAACCGG
Source organism: Thysanoteuthis rhombus (assembly GCA_963457665.1). Classification (NCBI taxonomy): domain Eukaryota; kingdom Metazoa; phylum Mollusca; class Cephalopoda; order Oegopsida; family Thysanoteuthidae; genus Thysanoteuthis; species Thysanoteuthis major. Next base: position 33,793,706 of record OY735220.1, on the reverse strand, counting down.
AATTCACTGTATTCTTAATATAATTAATCTCCTTCAAAAGATATACACAGTCTCTTTTTGATGAAATCATAATATACAAATGAGTCGTTTGATTCTAACTGAATCTCATCAACTGACTTGTTTAGAGAAAATTGTTTTTTTTTCGAAAGTCCATCGATTGATTCGAAGCTGTTTTCTAAGAAAGAAATTTTTAAAAAGCCAGAGTCTAAATCCTCCACACTGGCGTTCATAATCTACCCCCACCTTGTAAATAGCGGATATTAGTCGGGATCGGAATTAGCTCTCCCATTCAGTTTCCCGTATTATCCAAACCTCGCATTCGTCCTCAATCTCCCAGCAAGATCAGTTGATCTGCAAATTGATTCAGACACCCTTGAATTTGATCAGGTAAAAACAGAATTTGACATCCAGAGACGGTTGTTTACAGATTCACTGAGTTGAGTAAATATCAGCTGTTTGATAAATGCTTGATTGGACCAATTTTTGCATGACGTCAGCTGACGTCATTCTGCTTGCGCTAAGATTTCCGCTTTGACTTGAATGTTTGGGTTTCTAGTCAAATGGAATTTGTACTTCAACGTATCTCAAGCAGGACAACATTGGATCAGTAAAGTCAATAGAGTCTTATTAAAGTCAAGAAAAAGATTCGCAACAACGAAGATATCGAGTAGAAATCAAAAGTGATCTCTTAGCGGCGCATGATGTCATAGAATTTTGCCACCTGCGTTGAGATGATCGCCATAATGTATTATTGTTACGAATAGGTCATTTATTGTATTAAAAGCTGGACCGTGTGTGAGGCTGAATAGATTAGCTTTCACGTGGCTGGCTGTGCGAGATTGTAATAAAGATAGAACGCAACTGTAAGGAAATGAATTATACAATTTTTCAACAAACAAGAAAATGCGTATGTTGTTAAATGTATTTTGTACGTAAGTCCTTGCAAATATTTTCTTGTTGTTTTTGAAGGCAAAAGTCAATGCAAGTTAATGAATCCTCTCTTACATGTCTGTGTATATATTCGTGTGAATAAAAATCAATTAACGTCGGAGTGTTTGCGAAGTACGATCAAATGATTTCACGTGCATTTTGATTCAATAGTCGCCAATACGCCTCACGGCCTCACGGCTCCAATGAGCACGCGATCTGTCCGAAGTCCCAAGTGGAAAAGGAATAAAAGAAGGTGAGTACGTGCAAACGTCCCCCTTTTTATAGACAAAAAAGTTACCAGAAATCAGGGACTATTTTAAGTCTAATATCTGTGATTTATCAAACTGTCACACTACCCGCTTCCGACCTTGTTTTTTTTTTTTTTTATACAGCTTTCTATACTTGAATTTTGTTTTCCAGTTTTCATTCTGTTTTTACACCGGTTTAATTTACGCGTACTGATAATGACATTTTTTCTTTCACTATATAGCTTTTATAGCTGGAAATCATTTCTAGGAGGTTTTTCGAACATATGGATCCATTTTCGATTTTGCAGTTTCTTCGTAATTTGAAATACTTGGCGTTTGTGCTCGCGTGGTTTGATGCTAGTGACAGTATTGATTTGAATTGTTCAGGGACTATTTTAGGGCAAGAATTTGGCGCAGTGATTTCTCAAATTATTACACCACCCGCTTCCGAGCTTGTTTTTTTCTTCAAGCTTTTTTAGGCTAAAAATAATGTATAAGTGCATAAAAGTATGCTCAATATAGTGACCAACTGTTCGGCGTCATTGTCAGTCGGTAAAGTCTTCTAATACAGTCTGAAAGCCGTCAGATTTGAAAACTGGAATTGATGACCAAGAAACAAAATGGCAGTCTACAAAAATAATTTTAAGTTCGAGTGAAAGAGTTTGTTGGTTTATTGGAAGAGGTCAGCAGCGCTCAGGAGAAAGTGATGAAAATGCAACTAATTCAGGTTTTTTGTTGAAAAATAATCATTGGGATTCAATCATCAGATGAAATTGTGCCATTTGAGAAGAAGGCTGATAACTGTTTTGAATTTCATGTTCTGGGCGACAGCAAGCATTTCAAGAGACGAAAAATGTATGTTGGAAAGAACAACAATCATTTAACATTATAAAAAGATGAATGTAACAAGCCTAACTGCTGCGAGGTCAAACTCCACTTTTACTTCTATTCCTGTTGAAGATGCTTACTGCAACATTTGTATTGTACTTATATATTGTAATTATAATGAATAAAAATTATTTTTTTAAATATTTATTAGCATAAATATTATTATTTATAAGAATGAAATGAGCCCTTGTGTGTTTTTTAGCATGAATTTTGTTAGGCATGAGAGACTTATCAATTTAGCTCAGTCGTCGAATCACGGTAGGGGAATGTTAATTGTTATTCCCCTAAATTTGGTGAGAATTGTTTTTCTTGTTTTCGTTGCTCTTGTCACGGTCGAAAGACAAAGTCAACTCCAGGTTTGGACTGGAGTTTGACAATTATAAAAATTGTGAGGAATAATGAAAATTCTTCAACTCCCAACTTCGGATAAATTGACTCCTACTACTATTGTCAATATGGCGCGAGTTCGAATCTCGTCTAATTCTATCATAAAGAAAAATTGGATTTCATGGGATTAATAACTTTGCTAGAGAGAATAATGGGGGGGGGGGGGTTGATTGAAACATTCAAAATAATTAACAGAATTTTCAAATATGTCTCCTCGAACTGGAAATTTATTGACAAAACAGATTTTTTTTCTAAATTCTATTAAACAGTTTTGTTTCTTATCGAGTAATATATTTTTGGAATAAGTTGCAGAGACAAGTTGAAAATTGCAATAGTCTGCAGAGTTTTGAAAATAATTAGGATTAATTTAGAAATTATGGAAAATAATTTGGATAAGTTTCGAAATAATGGAACGGACATGGGCTTACAAAGACATTTTTAAAATCTATCTGATGAGATTTTTAAAGAGAGTCTGATCTGTGAATTGTGTTTAATTGTATATTTTGTTTGTACTTATCTACATTGAATATTTCTTTATGAATTTTGCATTTGTGTTGAAGTTGATATGTAAATATTGTGAATTGAGATGCCCATAGAGGCATAATGAAATAATAATAAATAAATTTTCGTCCTGAATTTATCTAAAAAGCCAAAAGCTTTGCCAGTTGAAAACGTTGCGATACTTAGCCCCAAGAGAAAATGTGTGCATGAATAAAATAAAAAATTTTTTTTAAAATAAAAAAAATAATAATAATAATAAATAAATAAACAAAATTAGAAAATAATATTTATTTCTCAGGAACTCATAATAATTGTTTGTCTTTTTTATTACGCTGAGAAGATTTAATTTTTTATTTGCATTTCTCACGTTCAATAAATAAAACCAGGAAACATTTCAATTATCACAAACATTTGATAGAGAAATTTGCTTAAATCATTCTTTTTTTTTTTTTTAAGAATCCCTCAGCCAAAACTGTCACCAAAACTGTTGACATACGTTTCTTCAGTTTTTGAGCTGGTCTGGCTGCCTGTCTTTATATTTATGCATGTCGCATGTACAAGTCGTATCAATAGAGCTAAAGGGCTGACAAGTTAAAAATTTACTCCTTGTAATGTCAAGAACATTTTTTTTAAAATTCAACCCAAGTAGGTTTTTATTGGGTGGCTCAATTCAGAATTAAAGTTCATGCGAAATTGGTCCTTTAGTTTGTGCCCGGCAGTGTTCATGCTCGTTATTTATTCATTACTTTTTTTTTCAGTTCAGGCTTTCTTTGGTAACCACTGCCCAACAAAAGGCGATATAAGTAACCTATTGATTGATCATCCCAATTTCCAATTTTTTAAGTGATCAGCCACAACACAACATTCTGCTGAAATTCGTTGGTCACGTGACGGTTTTTAGAGAGTGACTAACCAGACCTGGTTTTAAATCAATTTGCTACCGATCTATTTGCTTCCTCTGCGTTCAGTTCAGACTGTCAAGTGACCTTCGAATATTCAAAATGAAAATAATTGATCGCAGCGAACTACTTTGTTCAAAGAGAAAGAAAATCCTTGTCGACATTTAAGATTATCTTCTTCATTAGAGAACAATATCCAGACGCCAACTCTGTGATTGCAAATTACGTGTCTCAATCGAAGTGCCAGTCACTTTGCTAACTCATAAATGGCCATACTTACTCGGCCTAGGATTCACCCTGTGGCCACAAAGAAGTATATCATATCCAGTCCCGGGGATTTTGACCCCTGCAGTTGCACCTCTCCATTGCACAAAAAGGAGGGGATCGGAAAGACTTTTCTGAAGCCTGTGTAACACTGGTTACTTGAACTGGGGCAGTCTTGTCCCTATCCACACAGACACGTTACACTCGATATTATGTCGCATTTTATCGTCGTTCGAAGGCAGAAACCCATAAATGGTCGTACTATTACTGCTATTGTTAACCTTTCAATTTGCATATAGCTTCTTTTTTCCTCGATTATTTGTAAGCGTCAGATATAAGATTTCCACGATGAAGTCAATGTCATTTCGGAAACAGCTTCCAAGAACATTTTCAATTCCTATTCGATGAGCATAAATTCATTCAATAGCGAATATTCACATATCAGCCATTAAACCCTCGTTTACAGCTGAGAAACCCCATAAATTTGGCCATATGCCAGATTGGACTTACATGAGCTCCCCCCTTCTAATCCTACTGTTAAATTATACTTATAATTGTGGATCATTTATGGTTTTCAATGCTGTTTAATTGAATATTATGATATGAAAAAAATAATGAACTGGAAGTATTTTTCATGTATACTTTTGTTGGTTTTTTTGGGGGGAGGCAAATTTTTCAGAAGAAATATTGTGCACGGGTCACCATAAGTAGCTGAACCATCGTCACTGAAATCGCAACATAATTCCGTGAGACCAGAGTAGTAAACTCTCTCTCTCTCCCTCTCTCTCTCTCTCTCTCCCCCTCTCTCTCTCTCTCTCTCTCTCTCTCTCTCTCTCTCTCTCTCTCTCTCTCATTCATTAATTTTTTTACCCAACAATTTTCTTTTTTTCTCGAAATACTCATTCAGGGTTAATTCATACAGAAAGACGAGGACTAGAGCCATTGAAGTCAGGGTCAATGAAAATATACATCGAAGAGAATACAGTCCCAGAAAATAAGAAACAGGGCATAGCTCTGGGTTAAGTGGGGAAGATTTTAAATTTAACGAGGTTTCGCCGTACTTTTTCTTTCATTAGGCCCACCGAAAAAGTGATGTTTCTACCTTCGAAAGATGCAGGTACTGGATGCCAGTGATAAAGACGATTGTCAGGTACTGAAGATTTATCTAAAAGCTAGCAATAAGTATTCCGGATGAAGAGGTCTCTGCTGTTATAGCAACAAGTTGCAGTTTCTCTGCCGCTTGTTGCTTGATAAAACGCAATTTCCTAACTACCTCATTCCCGTGGTTGCCAAGACGCAAGCCGGGACGGCGTTCTATTCGATTGGGCGCAGTTATATACAGTGGGGTTTTATTCGTCTATTACCATCGAGTGCAGCGCTGCGAAGACCCAATCACGGAACGTGAAGAGACGAACGTTGACATGATATGGGAAAGATTCCCACGAGCTAGTGTTTCAGAGAGACAAAGAGGACGAAGACAAAAAACTTTGATAACAAGAAAAAACGCTTCCCGGGTGTGTGTTTCTATGTTTGCGTTAGTGTGTATGTGTGTGCGAGAGAGAGAGAGAGAGAGAGAGAGAGAGAGAGAGAGAGAGAGAGAGAGAGAGAGAGAGAGAGAGAGAACATAACATGTTCTCTTTAGAAATCGACAGATCTGACAACGGGGAAAATTCATGTAAAGACCAAATTTACACAGGTTAACGGCATTTGTAAGGAATTAAGTGACCCGAAGAGAGAGTGGTTAAAGAGAAATAGACAGCGATCGTGATAAAGAAAAAAAGCTGTTATCTTGATAAGAGGGGGATAATAAGAGAGAGAGAGAGAGAGAGAGGGGGGAAGGAAATTATTCTTTTCACATCATACTCTGTCATATTATTCCTTTTTTTACATCAAATCTCCTGATAAAAAGAAAAGAAAAGAAAGAAAGAAGAAAAGAGAGCAGACTGAACACTGTGTGTTACTAGTGCATGCACTTCAAACACACATACTAATAACTTTTCTCTTTTGCCAATGAATTATATTGCATTTCAGACGATATTTTTCCTTTCATTTTTAATGGAATGATGATTGTGAATCGCGTTACCTCATTTCTTTACCCCATTTTCTCCCTTGGCTCTATAGCTTTCATTACTTAAATTCTGTCTTTCAATTTTCGTCCTTTTTTTACGCTGGTTCTATTAACGCTGATCGTCAAAGACTTTTTTCCTTATGCTATATAGCTTTCTTTTTTCCTCCTCCCACTATAGAGCTTCCCCCTCTCTCTTGCTATACAGCTTTCTTCACTTGAATTTTGTTTTTCAGTTTTCGTTCTGTTTTTACACCGGTTTAATTTACGCGTACTGATAATGACAGTTTCCCTTTCATTATATAGCTTTTATAGCTGGAAATCATTTATAGGAGATTCTTGAAATATTTCTGAAAGATTCTAGAAATATAAATCATATAAGTTCTGTCTTACACTTTTAACTCTTGATATCTCCATATCCGCGGTTCGATATATCTTTTCTCTCTTTACTTCATTTCAATCAGCTAAATAGCTTCCTTCACCCGAATTCTGTCTTCGACCGTTGAATTTTGCTATTCGCGATTTCGATAATTTCTTTCTTTCTTTTTTTCAATTCCGCTGTATCGCTTTCTTAAACTAAATTCTTTTCACTCTTCATTTTTGTGGTTTCGATAATTTTCCTTATAAGTATATTTTCAATATGTCTTGCAGTTTTATTTTTTAAAAGAAAGAAAGAAAGAAAGAAAGAAGATTTGATTTTTAGGCATCTAGTGAACTGTAACCGCGATTCACTATCTTGATTCAGCCACTGGTTTATTTTTTTGTGGTCATTTCATTGGGGATTAACTTAAAAAATCAACTGGAAACAAACATTTTTGATATTATCTTACAATAACAAATGTTGCCAAATGCAGTTAAAAATTGTACATATAACGTCGCAGGTTTTGAGCAATCTATTCTTTTTCTTGTTTGCGTAGGAAATATTTATACAGATATCATCATCATCATCTTCAGTCTTTTAACGTCCGTCGTTGGACATAGACATTCCCCAGGATTCGCCACACTTCTCTATCATGGGTGTCGCGGGGCCAGTACTTTCTGAACTTGTCTAGCTCGTCTCTCCATGTAATATTCTGCCGGCCTCGGTTGCGCATGTGATCTCGGGGGATCCATGTCGTGAGTCGTGATGTCGATCAGTGGTCCGCCATTCTTGCAATATGGCCAGCCCACCACTATTTGAGATTTTAAATGGATTCTATGATATCCCTGACTCTTGTCTATTCTCAGATGTACTGTGCTGTCTTGTGGTCCCTCCATGTGAGGCCCGGCATAATTCTTTCATATGCACGTTGCATGGTTCTCGATTTGCAGATCTGTCTCTTGTTTGGGTTCCATGTTTCAGCTTCATATGTGACTATTGGGAGGATGCATTGGTTATACACCCTTCTTTTTAGGATTAATGTGATCTTCTTATTTTTGAAGGTTGAGCTAGCTCTGCCAAATGCTTGCCATCCTAGAGTGATTCTTCGCTTGATTTCTTCTTCTTTTGAGGGTCTCATGGAAATTCGTTGTCCTAGGTAGATGAACTTCCTCCAGTTCTGTCCTCGATTTTGATCTTAGAGTTTTTTTTTTATCTCCGATGTGGTTGTTGCACATGATCTTCATCTTGCTGAAGTTCATGTGTAGGCCTACTTTCTTGCTTTCTTCATTCAGTTCATCTATCATTAGTTGAAGGTCATCTAGGTTCTATGTGGAAAGGGCAATGTCGTCTGCAAATCTGAGGTTGCTCAGATACTCGCCGTCTATTTTAATTCCTTTATTCTCCCTGTCTAGTCTTCTGAAGATCATCTCGAGGTAGGCTGTGAAGAGTTTAGGTGAGCTGGTATCACCTTGTCTTACGCCTTTCTAGAGCTGAAAGGGGTCCGAGTCTTTATGTAACCAGATAAAGGAGCTGCCGTGATTGTATATATATTTCAGCCCTTCAATTCATACTGGATCTACACCTTGTCGAGTGATGGCCTCCATGACCTTTGGGATTTCTACTGAGTCGCACGCCTTTTTGAAGTCGATAAATGCTATGGCGAGTGGTAGTTTATATTCTGCTGGTTTTTCTTTTTCTTTCAGCTGATTTATCGAATGCAGGTGATCCATGGCCGAGTAGCTTCTTCTAAAGCCAGCTTGTTCACGTGGCTGGTTTTCATTGAGTATTTTTGTACCTGTGATTAATTCGTTCCAAAATTTTCCATGCTGTTCAAAGCCGTACAGTTCACTGTGTTATCATGATTTAATGTGTTTTTCCAGCTTATAGTCACATCAATCCATAACTGTGCTACTTTAAAACCCGCAACAATGAAAGCTGCATAATTCAAGTTACCGCTGCAGATATGCCAGAGGCCCGTGTTCAACACCGAATTGAAGCCAATATCTCGAATGCTGATTATAAGGGTCAAAATGTCCAGAACAGATATTAAAGGCCACATCTGGCAGGGTTTTTTTAAAATTATTGCGTGTAGTACACCGGGATGATTTTTTCTCTTTTTTTTTTTTTTTTTTTTTTTTGGTTTAATTGATATAAATCGGTTTTTAACCAAGAAAACTGTAACTCTCTCCCACGCACATTACTTTGGGATACTTATATATTTTAAATAGATGTGTGTGTGAGTGTGCGTGTGCGTATGTGTGTGTGCGCGCGTGCGCGCGTGCGTGGGTGCGTGTCTATACAAAGTAAAGCAGATAGCGACTTGTTCCACAAAGATATAAAGGAGAGCTGAGGTCAAATTTTTCCTCCCAAATACTATGTAGGTCATAGACCAGATTATTTCTTGAGAATACAAAGAAGGGCTGTGACCGAATTCTCCTGCAAATGCAGAGAGAAAATTCTTAAACCAAAATATACAAAAATATAGAAAGCAGGGAGCAAATTGTTGCACAAAGACACAAAGAAAAGCCAAGATCGAATTGTTCTATAAATATATAAAGGAGGTCAAAGAAGAAGTTATTCCAGAAAGATATAAAGGAAGCCAGGCATCTGCTTATCTTATAGAGATACAAAGAAATCCAGAGATCAAATTTTCCACTGAAGGTACGAAAGCAAAAAGCGATATATTTTTGAGAAAAAATCCTATTTCGTATGTTTGTCGTGAACTGGGAAAAAAGAGGGAATAATCAAAATTCCCATTCCAAATATCGATCGATTTCAGCAACTGCCATTCTTAAAATGTTTCCCTCTGGCTCAGTATAGCAGGTGTCAGGGTCCACGGAAACCAACCACGCCATAAACTTTTGTGGCTGATCAACCATTCAAATAAAGAATACCTACCGTTGGACAATTGTAAACAATCTTAATCGATAGACTATAGCTATAGTGAAATATATATTCAATATTTTGTAGCTGCCCTATCATCGTGGGATTGTGCTCGACAAAAAAATAGATTTAGTAAAAATCCAGCTGGCATCTGCTGTAGAGCGATAGTAAGTCAGCTAGTCACACAAACCATAGTTATTTGAACCTCTCTGGATACTTCTATATTATGTCCCAATGCTTATGAGCGGATGGGAACTCTTTCAAGAGGGGGTTAAAGGCGTGATGTACCCAAAACTTGACAGTTTTTCCCAACTTGGAGAGGGGGCACTTACCTACTGACCTCCTACCACGTACACCTATACCTATGCCAGATTAAGCTTAGCTTAGTAAATATTTACAACCACTTGGAAGATGGCGAAAAAAAACATCAAATTAAAAAAATCGGTAATCCTCCCGAGAGCCACTTATGGAGCTAAAACATGGAACCTAACCAAGAGAAAGACCCACCCACAAACTGAGAAACATGCAACGTGCGCATGAGAGAATCATGCTCAACCTCACATGGAGAGATCACAAGACAGCACAATATATCAGAAAGAAAACGGGGGTCAGAGACATCATAGAATCTATTAGAAAACTCAAATGGCAATGGGCTGGTCATGTTGCGAGAATGAAAGATAACCGATGGACATCACGACTCACAACATGGATCCCAAGAGACTACATGCAAAATCGAGGCCGACAAAAAAGATTGAGGGATGAACTAGACAAGTTTAGAAAATACTGGTTCCGCAACGCCCATGATAGAGAAACGTGTGAGATCCTGGGAAGGTCTATGTCCAATGACGGACGTTAAAAGACTGATGATGATGATGATGATGATGATGATGATGATGATGAATGGAGAAGTATAAGAAGAAGAAAAGCCTGGCTGTTGCAAACTTTGCTCCAACTTCTATTCCGTCTGAAAATGGTTACTACAATTTTTATGTTATATGTATAATAAATAATTTAAAAAAACATTAGAAAAATATGCTTTTTTAGCAAAAATGTATCTATTTATTAGAATGACGTAAGCCCTTGCGTACTTGTGAGATAAACTCGCGTAGAAATGTAAGATTCGTCAGTTTTACTTAGTCGGTAAGAGAGCTGTCCAGCGAACATTAAGTCATAATTTCAAATCATTTTAAGAAAATATCAATTCTATATATCGGTTTGGTTGAACGGAAAGGGACAGAAAAAAACAGTGAACAGTTTACTCCCCTAAATCAGGCGAGGATTGCTGTTGTTACGGAGTTAAAACAAAGCCAATTCCAGTTTCCGACCCGGACTGGTATTTGACGATGAACCCTTTACTGGTATTTTTTTTTCGTAACCATATATTTTAGATTGTATTTATCCAGGTGGTTAAATATTGAATGGCCGTTAATGAGATGAGGAGTGGCGTAATGTTTACTGGAAAAGTAAAAATGAATCAGCAGAACAAGGTGCGAATTACGACCTAGATTGTTTATGATCACTTCGCACTAACGCTCCTGGGGAAATGCTTGAATTCACTTCTCCTCGCGGCTATGAGTATATATCAGAGCAGTTTAGCCCTGTAGAGCATTATATCTAAGAGAAGGCTACTCTGACAGAAAAGATTGCAGCTTGGCTGACGCCATAACTGGTCCCAAGTCCGGGTAGAGAAATAGGGTTGGGCGTGAGGATAGCAACCCCACTCCATAAAACCTACTTGATACTGAAACCGCAGCAGTTGCGGCTCTATCCTGCATGAAGAATCAATAGAAATTGACAAATATGTTAATGGGACACGCGTTCATAATGTCTTTTAAACGCCGTTGCTTCCAGACGATCGCACTGTGACTCTCATCACCACCAACCATCCTTGGATACAAAACCACACCCAAGATCCATCAGACCTGTCTGTCATGGACGCCGTTACTTTCGCCGGTCACAGTTTCGCATATTATCTCTTGGGATCCATGTGATGAGTCACGAGGTCCAACGGTCATCTTACATTCTTGCAACATGACCAGCCCATTGCCACTTGAGTTTTCTTATGGATTCTATGATATATCTGATTCCTGTTTTTTTTCACTAAAATACTGTAATGTCTTCATATGAGCAAGATTCTCTCCTGTGCGAATTGCATGGTTCTCAGTTTGAGTGTCTATTTTCTGCTCCATAGGTGACAATCAGGAGGATGCATTGGTCGTAAACCCTACTTTTTTTTTTTGGTCAAATTGGATTTCTTGTACTTGAAGGTTGAACTTGATCTACCAAAAATACTGAAATTGTTCATGATCCCTAAGATGTGACCCTAAAAGGTATTGAACATGAACTTTTGGATAGCAATAACCCAAATCATGAAATCGGCGAACTGAGTAGATTTTAGATATTTTTATCACAAAAAAAATGAATTGCATCAAAAGTAGAATTTTTCTTTGTCTTTAAGGATCGAAATCACGCCGACAGAAATGATCCTCATGATTACTTAACTTTCCGCAGCTCAACGGTGAGTCATCAACAAAATCATTCACGATATTTTTAAAAAGAGAGAAATCAATGCATAATCAGGTCTAGTAGAAACCATGACAATGTCTTTTAGTAACATGCCGTGTTTGGAGGTAGGGTAATTAAAAAAATGCAAAGAGGGGTGATCAATGAATAAGTTTCTTTTCTCGCCTTTGTTTAGGTAGTAACCACTAAAAAAAGTCTGAATTTTAATAAAACAAAAAACAAGCCTGACAGGATCATTTTATCATAAATTCACATTGCAAATAGACCCCCCGAAAAACTATTTTGAGGAGATTTGAAAGAAAAAAAAAAGCAACGTTTTTCTTGGCATGATAAATAGTAAATATTTAAATCTTGCTCCATTGGTGCAGCCTGTATGTACATTACATACATAGTCAGCCAGACCAACTTAGAAAATAAAGAAATGTACATCAATGTTGAATATGTTGATATCAATGGTTTTGGCTGACAAAACAACTTCCTTAGTCTAAATGAAATAGTCGCTTTCCCTGGGGCCATTAACATATAAGAATCAACAGTGATCCATATTTGAACTCGGTTTTGATTCTAATTTTTCAAGCAATTATCAATCGAAATAACTCAGACTTACAGACACTAGACTAATTCCCTTATAGGAGGACGACTTCTAAGTGATTTAACGAGTATATCAAATCCTGATCAATTTTTGATCAAGGGCTCCCAAGATATCATTTCACTTGATCGTCATCCCAGTGCTGGAGTAACAGATGTACCTGGGCTGTACTTCCCCATTGCACCATAAAAGCGGGGATGGAGCTCGACCTGATGCTTTTGCAAGACCGTTTGTGGGGATTGGGCAATTTTTGCTATCGCCCACACGTACGTGAGGGATCCCAACGTTACATCGACCTCGAGCCTAATTTGTCCTCGGAGGCAGGCAAACAAATCTCTTCCAGGTAGCAATCACGTTACAAGTCCCTGTAGTTCACTCTAAGCACCAAGTTTTGCAACCAGTGCAGAAAGGAAATCAATGAGCGCACAAAATATTACAAATTTTGTAGTCTATGAAGATTTTATTGATAAAGGAAAAAAAATGATTCACCGTATCAAATCCAGAAATGAAAAGGAGAAAATTACACAATATGATATTTTTATGCACAATGGCTACTAAAAACCAAAGGGAAAATTGCTTGTCACGTGATCCCCGGAATCACACCCTTGTTAAGCAAAATTCTAATTGTTCAGAAAAAATTCTTCCAAACTTTTGCTAAAAAAACTAAAAAAATCCAACCATTTGTCTGCATGCACTGTTACTATTTATCCTAATTTTCTCCATTGAATTTATGGGCAATGAAGTGAGAAAAGGCCAGCCGACGACTCATCTTGAAATGGTGTTCTATATCGATGCTGTTACAACAATATGTCGCTTTTACTTCGAGATCCAAATTGGGAAATTCTTCATCTCGATAACTGGAATCCATTTTGCCATTCTTTTAGATTTCAAGTCCTTTCATTCATTACTTTTTTCCATCTCATCTAATTCGTTTTAATCGGAAGACCCCCCGTTTATAAGTTTCAGTGATTAACATTAATTCTAATATGACTATTCGACGTCGGTTTCAGCTTTTGTTGTTGCCGCCAACTGTTTATTCAACAGAGCCGAACGCCATTAATGCAAGTTGCTTATTGACGACGACGATGACAACAACGCCCGCTAGATGTCGCTCTCTCCTAAGCGCATGTCATTAGCCAGCATTCAAATAAAACTCAAATAATCAAGTATCCATGTGAGCAGTGATCAAGTACTTAGACTGCACCAAATCAACAACCTCTCTCTCTTCAGGTGAAAGCAACCACAATCTCATACTGCTAATGACGAATCTACTCACACAGCAAGATATTCTGCGGGCGATCGTTGATATGTACACTCAGGTAGGCAATTACATGAACAGCCAGAAAGCTCGAGTTTTCCAAGTTTCTATATATCGTTTCCTTCATTTTCATCCAGACACAGTCGCAATATTTTTCATCATTGTCAAGTTTTGGGGAAAAAATGAAGAGATGTGACGCATAAAAAAGTATTTTTACGCCATATATTAGCCAGTGGCTGTCGTCTAAATAGTGAATCGCAGTAGCAGTTCACTATGAACCTTAAAATAAATCTTTCCCTCTTTGTTCTTTAAAAAGGTTAAGGGGGTTACCGGATCGCCTAGATTTAATGCATACGGGACCACGAAACAAGAGTTAATGGCTACAGGAGCACGATTGCCCGTAGGCGTAAATCAACCCGGCGTAAAAAACAGAACGAAAACTTGAAGACAGGATTTAAGCAATGAAAGCTAAGCCGAATGAGATAATAAAATGGCGGAAGAGAAAATTGATTTCCGGGCATATAGTTAAATGTTAACGCGATTCACAATTAGCTACGTTTATTTGTTGTCAGTCACGCTTACGTCATCAGTGACGCTTGGTGACGTAACTCAGTAAACATAGAATTTGATGTTACGATTAACTTGATAAATTGTATCTTTACTTAATTTTGCCATTAGATTAGTTTAATAGTCACGAAATATTAAACGTAATAAGGGAGAACGCCACGCAACATGTTTTTGATATTTGATAAATACAATGCAACTGCAAAATAACTTTAATTATGTCGTCATTTTTTGACAGCAAGGGCTAAATTAGTAGAGAGTAGTGCGTAAAATTGAAAGATTTGCTGATGTAATTTTAAAATTTTCAGGCTCAATATAAATAAAAATATTAATCGTTATTATTGGAGGTTTTTGAATCCTTTACAGCAATTATGTCTACCGAAGAACTTGAACTAATATTGAAGTACGATTTAGAATTAAGATATAATGTAGATAATAACGTCAAGTATTTGGAGCTTAGCACTAATACAGAGTGAAATGTTCAGCATTTGTCCCCGACTATTTTAAACTTATTAAATCATCATAATCAGGACTCTACATTCAAAGGTAATAAATGAAAATTTCAGAAGATTCAACTCAAAGTTAAGGAATAGCTTGAGATTTGGGGCGTCAGGGGGCTTGGTTCCTTGAGGGGCCCTTTCAAAAATTTTGGAAGATGTGTCCGTAGAAATGCATTAGGCCCCTCAGCTACGCCTTTAGTGCAGTCATGTTTATGTTGAATATTTCATTTTTTCCTTTTTCACAGCAAATGAAATTGGAAATATATTTTTTTTCTTTTTTACAAAAATAAATACGATATATCAACAGGAGGACGTCTTAACGTGACGCTGCTCTTACCATCTGAGCTAAGCAACCATGACATACCTAAGCAGCCATGACATACCCCAATATCACTTTTTTTTATTCACTGTCCATATCCAATAGCCCGCGTTGAGAAACATAAAGAGCAGATATGAACCGTGTAAAAACGGAATATCGGTCCAGAGAGTTTGAAATATTAATAACGCATTTAATTATTCTGTTAGATCATATATCCATTTCTTTACACTATATATATATATATATATATATTGAGAGAGAGAGAGAGAGAGAGAGAGAGAGAGAGAGAGAGAGGGGGAGGGAGGGAGAGAAAGATCAGATAGGTAGATAGCTAGAAAGTTTTTTCCAGAAGATCGTCCCATAGAAATTCAAATATCTGGGAATTTTTACACGGGTAATAACCATTTTTTTTTAATATCTAAACCAGATTTAATCCTTGATCAGTTATTGGATTAAAACCTCCCGAATAGTGTAGATAAACAAATTGGTGAAAAATAATGGAAATAAATATGAAATAATCGCTTTCTTCCTCATAGATATCAACAAATCAGTTAATTGATGAAACAAGCCCAAAACAACTGATTAAAATTTAGTTCTGATCTTTGTTGGATTCATATCGCTTTCATTGAACAAAGAAGAAGAAGAAGAAGAAGAAGAAGAAGAAGAAGAAGAAACGCTTTTATTAAAAAAGCAACAACATATACTCAAAACACATGCGCTGTAAGGGAAGTGTGATCTTACCTTAAAGATATTCAACCGTCCAACTTCTCAAAAAGTATTAGTACAAAGTTTCCCAATAAAACAATTAATTCACAAATAGCTAAACGAATAACGCACTAAATTAGAGAAAACTGCATCAGGAAGGTTATATTATTATTATTATTATTATTATTATTATTATTATTATTATTATTATTATTATTATAATACCACTCAGAATTAGGAACGAACACTTGGTCAACTGATAAAATAATGAATAAGTCCCTGACTTTGAGAAGAGTCATTAACGTTTTAACTTTTTTCAGACATTCCAATCTCTTCTTCCCATATTTGATATCAACACTATGATTCAGCCGATTCGATCTACAGCTTTCTTGAGGTGTAATAATCAATATTCGTAGGAAAGGAGTCTCTTTTATCGGTCTCTTTCCTTTAAAGTTTCTGTTTATTATCGTTTTTGCTTTGGGCTATCGAAGAAAGAGACTGCAAAAAGAGACTCTCTTTTCCGATTGATGTTACATATTACATGTGAAGAGCGCTGTAGAATGAATTGACCGGAACATAGTGTTAACATTAAAGATAGGAAGAAGAGATTGGATTGTCTCATACAAAAAAGTTCGAATATGTGCATTAGTTTCGCCTGACGGATCGATTGAAGGATCATCAGCAAAACGAAGAATTCGGTCGATTAATTGGATTCTTTTGATGGGGTTTGTAACTGATCATCAATTTATTTGATAATTAGAACCTGAGTCGTATCAACCATCGATATAATTTGGGATCTCTGACACCGTAAGGCAGAGTTTTTCAACCATGGGTGAATCCCTCCCTCCTGGGGTGAATTTTAGGGTTCCAGAGGGAATAGGGACCACAAGTTGGCAGATTCAGTCTGTCGGAATATTCATAGGAAGACACTGAAACAGTCTTCAAATCAACAAATATTAAACATTTCTTGGTGGTTACAGTTTCATCAAAACAAAACGAAAATACAAAATGAAAGATGAGTTTTGAAAGTTACTTGTTTTTTACCTTTGCAGCGGGTTTTCAAACAACAGCAATGAAATGGAAGATTCAAATGGGATTTTGAATGTCAACTGCTTCCAACTCGACTCCTTTGGAAGGAGCAAATGAACAAACATCCCATTATAATCCATCAAATATCCGTCTGTCTGTTATCGCATAACTCAAGGACGGCTAGATTTATGGCCACCAACTCACCTGTGTTTTCTAATGGGACCCTGGAGCATGTTTTAGCGTATTAGTTCTTGAAAATTCCTTGAACTTTCAATGTTTTTTAGCTTAGGGGTTCGATTTACACTGTGAGTATTATGCTAATCCCAAACCTTGTTTATGTCAGTCAGCTTGGCTGAACCGAATGTTTATCTTTATCTTCTGAAATGGGGCATCTTTTTTCTGTTTTAAACTAAGAAAAACAAAATATTATTTTTGTTTTCCAAGAAAGAGAAGTCTAAATCAAATACTTAGCATTCATTCCAGAATGAAAAAAGCTTTTGGCATCCATATTGTTTTCTAGGCCGAGCAAATGAAAAGGAAACAAACGCCTGTTGGAAGATTGTTGATCGATATATGCGGGAAATAAATATTTACCGGAAGTCACACGACTTGCAGGTGTTTCAAAACTATCCACTTGTGACGCGTGTGTGACTTGATTAAATCTGGATTAGGGACGTGTCACGCCATGTCACAGGTAATATCCGGATTTGAAGACGCCAGCTTGTCTCTGATTGGTCGCGCATGGAAATGTCGGTTCGAGGAAATCCTAAGAAAGACTTACAAGTGCCGGAAGACGCCATTGAAACCCTTCCACGCCTCTCGGACGAATTCGTCTTTTTCTAATCAGATTGCAGATTAAAATGACCAAAGACGCGAGCACAGTGATTGGTCAAAATTGACCAAAATGGCGTAACTCAACTGGGTGATTTTAAAAAAAGAACAAGAAGAAAAACAAATGTCCAGTTACGAAGATTTTAAAAACGAAAAACAATGTGACATGAAATTATGTTAAACTACCAGACGACAGACAAAACAGCTAAACACGCTACATATTTGTTTTAAATGGTAATATATGGAATTTCTGAAAATAGAACATAGGATCAGCCTGTCTGGGTTTTCGAATAGTCTGGAAAAAAATTTAGAGGACTTTGGTTTACGTATTGAAATTCTATCGAGTGCTCTTCATCCTTCACCGATGTGAGGTCATCAGAAGAATATCCAATCGACTCCATCGGATTTTTAAAGTGAAAAAATAAATAAAGATAAAAACCAAAACTGACCTCTGACGGAAAGCGTTTTTTCCTTCCATCAACTTCCAGAAAGAAAATTATAACAACCGAAGCATCTGAAATGGAGAATTCTACCTTTTGAAAGTCTTTCTTTAACAACAAAAGGCATCATTGTGAGATGAAAAAGAAAAGCTTTGCCAGTCGAAGTCATCCGATTCTATTTCTTTCGAAAAATCTAATCGGTGAAGAATCCTTGAAGTTCTGCACCCAAAGGTCTCTCCTAAGATTTGAACTCAGAGATGTTACGAATAACAAAGGTTTTGATTTGTCAAATGGTCACGCATTCTACGTAAACATGGTAGTGGTTTACTTCACTTGTAGAAATTGTGATTTCAATTGACTCCGAATTGTAATTGCGTTATATAATTCTTACAGAATGAAAAATGTACTTCTTATCGGAATATCCTCAATGGAGTGACTGCTACAGATAGTGGCGTAGTGGTAAAAATGAATTGAGGGAAAGCAAGGATCCTTACTCCAGAGATATTAGAAATTTCTGTTAACGGAGGCCCAATTGCACCTGGATTTTTTCATGCATTGTTCGAGTTAGCACATTTTAGATGTACTTTGATTTAATGCATCATTTCAGCTAATTTGGGGGTACGAACAGAATGAGTATTTTAGTCGTGTATAGATAGCAAGTGAACGCCGGTACCACATATACACACAGGACTACACCACTGTTTACAGACTATTGACTACTTTTGTCAGAAACCGGTGTTTTTCTCTCTCTTTTTATTAATGCTTTCCCCAATCAGTCACTCGGATTTGTGCCTTCAACCCTCCAGTCATTCATCCTTGACGAGCAGTTTTCGATCCCTCCGAAATTTAGTAAACAATCTTATTCATGGTTTTCAGCAAATAATTCATAATTGACGATCGAATCCTTCCGTGAAAAGTACAAAGAACCAGATCGGATATTGACAAAGATGGATGTAAAAATAGTGTGCAGCAGGTTGCGGGCGTCCAACGATGTCATTCCTATTCCCAACAAACACTCAGAAATTAGAAAAAAACTTCAACCAAGACTGTCAACATAGGTTTCTTCGGCTATGTATGTCTCGGTTGTGCAAAACCCACCAAAGGAGCAAGAGGGCTGAAAACTTAAACATTTACTCTCCATAATCTAGGAAAGAGATCGCTGCCCAACGAAAGGCGAGATCGATTGATCACCCCCAACACGGCATGCTGCCAAGAGACGTTGGTCACGTGACATTTTTTATTAAGTGACCCACCAGACCTGTCTATAAAAAGATAAGGCGTTCTCAATCATGAAAACCAACTTTGAAGTTGTCCTAATACAGAAAGGGGACAATGAGTTGATTCTTAGAATAAAAACACGGAACAAGTCCGCCCGCTGAAGGATCTAAAATCACTGCTACTTCCGACTGAAGATGGTTATTGCAACATTTTATTGTATATATAATAAATAAATGGATTATGAAAATACTTCTTAGTATAAATGTATTTGCTTATTAGAATGAAATAAGCCCTTGTGTATCTCTAACATAGATATTCGCAGATATGTAAGACGTGTTAGTTAAGCTCAGTCTTTGAGACACAAGCCTAACAATCAGCTGGTCGTGATTTCATTGTAGGGAAATGTTCATTTTATACATGTATTTATTTATTGGAATGAAATAAGTCATTGCATGTTTATAATATAAATTTTGGTAGATATGCAAAACCCGTCAATTTAGCTCAGTTGGTTTTGAATTCAAATCATGGTCTGAGAATCTCAATTTGGTGAAGATTGTTCTTGTTGTTCTAGTTACGGAACTGAAGTTTGATAAAATGAAACAGGATTTTAAAAGTTACGATTACGTCAAAACCAAGTAACTTTCGATTCATTTTGTATTCCAGTCTTGTTCTTATGAAGTTGTAATCAGCGAAATATTGATAGATAGTTGATTAGGCAAACGATTTGTGTTTCTTTCCACATAGCTAAATATCAACATCGATTTTCGTTTCGTATGATTTGATCCTTGTTTCCGATTTCTTGGTGAGTGTGACCAATTTGTGATTCAATACCCCTGAAAAATTATTTAATTTCAATTATGACACGTGACTAGGCCTCAATAATGAAATCTCAACAGCTAACATCCCTACAACTTTTATATTGTATTTATATAATGAATTATAAAATGTATATTTTTTAGCATAAATGTATTCATTTTTTAGCACAAAATTTGCAAATACCAAGTTGAGACATGTTTTTCTCCACATGATTATAATCAATTGAAATAGTCACTCGACACTTATATTGGTTTGTTTTTGCCTTGTACCTTAGGCTTCAGAATGTTGCTTACGTCAAAAAGATTGGCGTACTACTAACGCGAAAACGAGTATATGGATTGGAATTCTCTTCCGATTCTTATGAATTCACTTGTTTTTATTATCTAAACATCATTTTAGAAAAGTATTCTGGGGGGGGGGGGTGATCCTGAAACATCATTTTAAAAGTGAAAGTATTCTAAAATTTTAACAGCATTTTTAAAATAGATGTACTCGTTTTGTCAAAAACGTTTTTGATGGAATTTGTGAAATTGATATTTTTTTTAATTTTTACTAATATTAGAAGATTTTAAGATGCCGTTGATGGAAAGAACTTCTGATAAAAAACTTTCGTTCCTTGATCTTGACTGCTGAAATGTTTTTGTCTATTTCATTTCCTTCTTACAGTTACTGACCTAGATGTAGTGGCAACTATAGTAAGCCCTTGCGTATTTGTGATATAAACTTTCTTGAAAATGTGGGACTTGTCAGTTTGGCTCAGTCGGTAAGAGAACTACCAGATGATCCCGTATCCAAAATCACGACTGAGCAATTTTTATTTTATACATCGGTTTGGTTCGACGTTGCAACACAGACACACAGTGAAGAAATCCCTCCCCTAAATTAGGTGAGCATTGTTATTGTTCTTGTTGGTCTTGTTGTTACGGTGGAAAAACAAAGACAACTCCAGTCTCCCACTTGGAATGGAGTTCGACAAAAAAGTTCAATACTTTGCTGTTACTGCAAGACCTTCCATCAAATTGGTATCCATATTGATTTGAATAGCTTTTTCTATTAGACCTTCGATTTCCATAGTTTTAAAAAACAAGATCGACAAATATATATTCCCTGCTTAATTATATTGAAGAGAAGAAAAACAACACTTAAGAAAAGATTGTCTATAAAATTATGGAATTTTCATAATTCCATAATTTAAAAAAAAGCCCCCTTTTCTTCTCTTTGATATAATACTATAGGTATTGTTGTTTCTATATTGTGAGGGAGAGTAGTAATGGTAGTTGGTTCGCTATAATGACAAAATGGTAGTGGTTGCTGAGAACAAAGGAATTTGTATCCACGTGCTTTATTTTTACCACCACGTGTTGACATCATTATGAGTGTTGATGAGGGAATGCAGTCGATAATCGCCATGGCAGGAGGGAGAATATGCGCGCTACTTATGTATTTGGACGCAGGGATCAAACAGAGTTCGTAATTGGAATAAAGATTCATATGAATGTTCAGGCAAACAAATACATGTACATTTAATGATGAGACATTTATAAAAATATTTATAAATCTGAAAGGAAAATTCACGTAAGTGTTAGTAAGCTCGGTCGTGATAGACGAGGTCTGTTTAGATGAGATTCTTAGGTAAATAAGGAAGAAGATTGGATCCATGATTGAATCAGCATTTAATGTAAGCTTGCAACTAGGTAGAAGACGAGATAGAAGATAGCGTCTAATCTAAAGGTAGGAGCTCTGTGCAAATTGGTCTTAGTAACCGGGCATTAGTGAAGCGGAGGTAACTGAAACGATTTGAATCCATAAGGTTGGGTGTTTTGAAGACCAAGGAATAATTATGGAGACCGGGTTATCAGGGATAAGCCTAACCGCCAAGTTAAGGACGATGTACGACACGTGAATTTATGATCGCCAATGAGCAATCCCAGATGTTGAAAAATACACGGTGGAAAGACTATTTATGTCAGAGAAAACACATTGGGGTAAATCCCATGTGCACTCCCTGGAGTGAGGAGAAATAGATTAGCGTATGTGGGATACCTCAACATCTATGAAATGAAATTGGCAATGTTTAGAACAGTGATTGGTCATAGTGGAAAAAGTTCGAATCAGCCGGCAGGCCGGGGAAATAATACCTCGAGAGAAGGAAAAGAAGAGAGAGAAAGAGAGAAGTAACCGACTCAGAAAGTAGGTGCAAGGTGTGAGTGAATACGTGCGTTCAGAGCTTCTTTAGACAGTAGAAAAAGAAAGTGACGTTTTGCATATGGGGCTAGATTCAAGGTTTGTTATCTAAAGCTAATGCTTATTTATTTCTGTGTAATTTTATCTAAAAATAAAGGACTTGCCACTATCTATCTAACTATATAATGAGCTTATATGCAAGTTTTTCAGTTCATTTATTTGTTTGTTTGCGCTGAAATGGGATTCTTTCATTGGTTGATTTACCTTCCTATTATGACATCACAATAAAATATACGCCATAGAAACTCTTAAGATTTCTTGTCTGAACATCACACATTAAAACAGCTTGAGATGAGTTGAGACTTTAAAATAATTAAGATTAGAATTATTTGAATTAAAGATAAATTTCCTAATACGATAGCTTTAGGCTCCTCAGTGCCGATCCATACATTTATAACCCAGTCATTTCTAACGGGTGTATTCTAGTAATGATATAAATTACAAAAATCGAGAGAAAAAGAATTAAGAGCCATCCATTGGAAAAGAATTCCATAATCTCTAGAGTTCGACAGAAAGCTGAGACCATCCAAAGAATATATATTAAGGTGTAATTTTTTTCAGGTGCGTAAATTATAGATATAACTATTTTTTGTTTTGTTTTATTATATAATGGTTGTCAAAGAACATCTTTTTTATACCTTGTATAATAGCAGATTATTTCAATACGTCTTTGATGTATGATTTGTTGGTCTTATACTCTTTAGCCGTTAAAGCAGATACAATCGAATATATCTAACAAACACGAGTTAATGATGATCCTGCAAACTATTTCAATATTTTCAAATCAATTTTACTCTTTTCCATATTTTCGACAACGAGTATAGATTAAAAAAAAACTAAAAATATCTTCTCCGAACTTTTTGCAGTCGAAAAATCTAATTCTCTTCATTGAAATACCTTTTGGGAAACTTTCCTGTCGACGCACGGATCAGAGATATTCTTAAAGCTTAAACCTAATTCTGTCCCATAATAGTTGTAACGTTTGCATACATATATTTTATTCATTTCTTGCCGTGTCAAACACATTAATGGTGACAGTTTCTCGTGTGTTCCTAAACAAAATCTCTTTCGTCGTCGTCGTCATCGCCGTTTACCCCAGTCGAACAGATTCCGTTCATAAAAGAACTCTCTGACATTTTGGTGAAATGTTATCTGCTATTTTTGCCTTGGACGCACGAGGAGTTCGCAAGTGGATGTTTCAATGAAAAGTGTAAAAGTAATAAAAAGGAAGATCTTGGACGAAACGTGTTGAAATCACAGAAATGTTTAGTTGAACACAAACCCCTCTCTCTTACTCTCTCTTTCTCTCTCATTCACTCACACAGAGATATATTAACAGACTGAGATAGATAGACACACAGACAGGTAGATGTTAATATAGATGTAATAATATACAGATATTAATAGACTGATACAGAGAGACAGACAGATGTCAATAGACTGATATATATATATATATATATATATATATATATATATATATATATATATATATATATATATATATAATATTTATAAACTGAGATAGATAGTAATAGACTGAGATAGATGGATAGATTGATAGATAGATAGATAGATAGATATAAATAGACTGAGATAGGGAGACACACAGACAGATAGATGCTAATATAGATGTATTAATAGACAGATATTAATAGACTGAGACAGGCAGTCAGAAAGACAGATGTTAATAGACTGAGATAGTTGAAACTCAGATTCCAAAATGAAAGGTAGATGTATGGACTTAACACATGTGCACCAAGTCGCATCTGCTGTGGAATGCACATGACCGAACAAGGTGCTATCCAAAATGGCGACGAATAAGACGATGAGAAAAATACTAAGAAAAGAGTGACAGCTAATTTCCACCGATAGAACTCCCAAGTAGAGAGCTTATCTCTCCCTCTCTCTCTGTCTCTCATTCTCTCTGTCTCTGTCTCTCTCTCTCTCTCTCTCTCTCTCTCTATATATATATATATATATATATGAACTATTGGTAATGAGACAAATCTAGGAGAAAAAGTACATGGAGACTTTATTTGTTAATTAATTAATTGACACATGAATTAATTAGTATGCCATTCATGCCCCGGGAAAGGTTCCCATCCTCAATAGTATGTGTATAACTTTTAGTGCTTAAAAGGTTAGGTTTCCACTGAAAACAAATTTAGTATCAAAGCTTTAGATTTGAAAGCAAAAATTGAAGTCAAAAATGAAAATCCACGGGAGATCTTTGTGGTGAGTCCAGACTGTTTTCTGCATGTGTATAAATCTATTGTGGTTTTGTTGGATCATTGGTTTGAAGTAGAGGCAGTCATTTTCTTGGTTGTAATGGACAAGGGAGGTAGGCATTCTGTGGAATAGGTTGTCATTTTTAATGGGAATCTAGGTCATGGTCCAGCGTTGAGCTATTTAAGTACTAAGTAAGATGATATAGAGTTTATATATATATATATATATATATATATATATATATATATATATATATATATATATATATATATATATATGTTAAATTGCCCATAGGTGAATACATGCATATATAATCTTACTAGAGGGATATAAATGGTGGTGTAGAACTGTAGGTGTATAAATAGTATGTCAGTGTATACTGTAGGGGTTTGGTAATAATAGGAGTGCAGCATTAGAAATGATCTGGGAGTATTACAGTGTTGGGTTATGGGGTCGAAACAGCTGTCTATGGATGACTTAATTGTTATTATAATTATATGTATGATATCTATATATTTTTTATGTATGAAATATGTAAATGAATTATAAAAAAAATTATTAGGTTATTTGGGCCTTTGCATTACCGGCTACTGTTCAGCTCAATGGTAATTGCATCGCTACGTTAAAGCGGCTACCCTATCAGTGGCAGGTTATATTCCTGCAACAGCCCAATTTTCTTCAATTGTTTATTCTATTTACGTTGTCGAGGGCGAGTGATGCATTAACTGTCTAACAACGGCAAAACATCTTAGATAATTTTCTACATAATATAACGCAATTTATAATTCATTCTGTCAGACCAAATACGTCCATTTCTTTATATATATATATATATATATATATATATATATATATATATATATATATATATATATATATATATTCAAATAACGTATATTTAGGTTGCAGGTTTTGCTTAAACAAGCATTATCAAATTTGTCTGGCAAGGTTCTTGTGTTGTAAAGTTATTTTCATGCAAATTCTCCTGTTTATGAGATTGATTCTAATTTTATCTTTTAGTGTTTCTGCTGAACTACAAGGATATAAACACTATGACATTTAGCATTAATCTCATAGACAGGAGAATTCAGCAGAGGAATCCTATTCTGATTCCCCAGTAAGATTATGACTTCAGGGTGTTCATCAAAGTTTGCTGAAGAGGGTTTCAATGTTTGGAAAATGCAAGCAAGAAATTAAATCACGATAGAGAAAATTCTTCAGCTGAACAAATTTTCATTTCACTTTTGATTACGCCACAAGTTTTCGATTTGATTCCCAACTCGTGATAGATACTTCTAGATCTAATAATCGAACCATTATTAATTTCTTCATCTGAAAACCAGTATCCAAAACTCTCACTAATACTGTCAACATTAATTTCTCCAGTTTTTAAGCTGGTCTGGCTGACTGTTTATGTATGCATGTATGTATTTATGTTTCATACATACAGGCCGCGTCGATGGAGCTTGAGGGCTGCACATTCAAACGGTAACTCCTAATCCCGTCTTTTTTAAAAAAAAGTTTGTTTGTTTTTTTTTTCTCTCAACCCTTCCATGGGTTTTCAGTGCGGGAACAATTTGTAAATTGATCCCTTAGTTTCTGTCCAGTAGCATTCATGATCGTATTTAAAAATTTTCTAATGATCAAAAATCGAGGAAAATAACTTATTCACTGACTAACACTTCTTTGTTTTAATCAACCCTATACGAATACATGCTGCCAAAAGACGTTCGTCACGTGACAGTGTCCATCGAGGGACTAACCAGACCTGTCTTGATTTCTGCTACTTTTCATCATGACTCACTCGGACCGTCAATCTATGGCAGTAATTAAACAGAGCGGATCGGAGCTAAAAAGATAAGCTCTCGGGCAGACTCGAACTCATATCTCTTATGCCCCGTGAAGCATTGCTCTGCCGCTTGAGCACAAAATCTTCCACAGCAGGCAGATAATCATATCTACCTTAAACCTGCCTTTTTCGTTCGTTCGACGCCGCGTTTGTTTTTGTTTTTACGAATACTGAGAGCAGCAGCACCAGCAGCATCAGCAGCAGCAGCAGCAGCAGCAGTAGTAGTAGTAGTAGTATAATCTTGATTTTATTTTTTATCGGATGGAGCATTGTCAACCATTATTATCCGTTTCCGAAGATGTTCGACAATGATCGATTTAATGATGATAAAATCAAGGCAATTCTGGTGAGTCACTCAATAGAAATCGCCACGTGACTAACCTCCTCAAGGCAGCATGTAGTGTCGGGGTGATCAATTGAAACATTGTAAAAAGTGACGATCAATGAATAAGTAGTTTCCCTCGCATTTTCATGAGTAATGATCACTAAGGGAAAAAGAACGAAAAAAAAAACAAAAACAAAAAAAAAGCAGGCAAAAATCACAGATTTCATTTAGCATAAAGTTACATTAAAAATTGACACCCCCTCCACTAAAAACCTATGCGCAGGGTTAAGTTAGAAAAAACAACAACAACAACAAAAAAAAAAAACGTTTTACGGAGTCATAAGGAGTAGATGTGTAAATTTTCAGCCCCCTGTCTCCATTGGTGCGGCCTGTGTGCGTGATACATACGTATCCAGTCGATCAACCGGCCAAACCAACTAGGAAACTAAAGAAAACTATGTTGGCAGTTTTAGTGAGAGGATCTTCGAATTATGGTAGCCATGAATCTATTGTCTTCAAAATGGAAATTATTTTGGGATTTGTTTTTGGTCCCTTTCCTGACAAAACTTATAAATACTCAGATCCACAAAGGAAGGGGATATAAATCATCATCATCATCATCATCAGTCTCTTAACGTCCGTTGTTGGCAACAGACCCTAAAAAAATTCGCCAGACATCTCTATCATGGGTATTGAAGAACTAGTACTTTCTGAATTTATACAGCTCGTCACGCCATCTTACTCCCTGTCGGCCACAGCCTTGCACCTGATCTCTGGGGATCCACGTTGTGGGTCGTGATGTCCAGCGGTTGTCTAGCATTCTCTCAACATGTCTAGTACATTGTCAATTGAGTTTTCTAACAGTTTCAATGTCTCAGACTCTTGTCTTTTCTCTAATGTACTGTGAGGTTGAGCATGATTCTTGCATGTGCACATTGCATGGTTCTCAGTTTGAGGATCAATCTGTTGGCTAGGTTCCACGTTTCAGTTCCATATGCGACTATCAGTAGAATACATTGGTTGTACCCTTCTTTTTTTAATACCTATCCTAAACAACACGAGGAATTCATCTATCTGATTGGATCCAGCGTTTTAGACCACATTATTTGTGAAGTGAAAGACAAGACACAAGAATTATTCTGTTTCATTGTGATTCAGCTGACTACTTTTGCCGTCCAGACCAGCTAGGATATTTGCGAATCTTTTGGATATGGAAGGTCATAATGCTGAATAGTTCGTTCAAAATCTTCTCGGCATTGATATAAAAGATGAGTGATATATGACAATGTGGCACTCACATTTGACAGTGCATCTTCGGTTAACTTTATGAAATGTTCATGCCACGAAATATAATTTGCTTTTCTGTGTTGTTGAATTTAAAGTGTTTTCCGAGTGACGTCGGGTATTCTTGATAAATATATATACACACGTACACACACACACACTCACACACACACACACACATATATATATATATATATATGTGTATGTATATCTATATCTATATCTATATCTCTCTCTCTCTCTCTATATATATATATATATATACGCACATATATATATATATATATATATATATATATATGCGTATATATATATATATATATATATGCGTATATATATATATATATATATATATATATATATATATATATATATATATAAGCTCATTTTATGCCATAACAGCAATTTTTTCTTATTTGCCAATGGTATTTTTCCTTTTGATTTGATAAATCATAATGCAGATTTTTATGGTTTCGTTGTTTATCGAAGGGTTTTGCTGGAAAATCATATATATAGACACACCCACACAACTGCTTTGCTCACACCTGTGCAATTGCCCCTGCCCCCATATTCATGATACACTTACCCACGCAAACCCCACCTGACAATCTCGTGTACATGCCTCCCATTATAAAGAGGTTCGTTATAGCGTAGTTTGCGTTATATATAACACTGGAGGATGGTGGACCCCAAAATATCATTCTAGCTCAAAAATAGCTAGATTGAGCGCCAAAATAGCTAAATTGATCGAGTTCCGGTTAAAATGCTGTGTTGGCTCTCTTGGACCCCAACAATTGCGTTATAATGGGGGAGACCTGTTATTATTAGCTGCTTAATGTTAATATTTCAACCTACTGAGTGGCTAAGTTAGTTGTAACTTCCATGATAGTTGAGCCAAAGCAAAACCAGGATTTTTCAGATGCTGATTTTCAAAGACTGTCTTACCTGAAAGATTGGTACAACATGAACTTCCTACCTCCCGTTTCGATTCAAGTTGAGCTAAAACCGTCTCCAAAATTGTCAACACAGGTTTCTTCTGTTTTTTAGTGGGTCTGGCTAATTATCTATTTATGCGTATGTTACACGTACAGGTCGCACCGATGGAGCTAAAGGGCTGAAAATTTAAATTTTCATTCCTTATCATGTCTAGAAAAAACTTTTTTTACTCTCCTTTCCAAAATGGGTTTTTAGTGGGGGATTCAAATCGCAACAAAAATGGCCCCAAGGTCTTTTAGCAGCATGCCATGTTGAGGGTTATTGATTGAAAAATTAGGAAAAGGGGTGATCAATGAATAAGTTACTTCTTTCACATTTTGTGGGGCAGTGACTACTAAAAAAATCTGAATTAAAAGAAAAGAACAAGTGTGAACGCTGTTGGACACAAAACAAGGGACAAATTTAGCATAAACTTACATTACTATTATGGTGAGGAATTTAAAAAAAAAAAGGTTGTTATTTCTTGGAGTTATTACTTAAATTTCCAGAACTCTAAATGCATCGGTGCCAATACTTGTGGCCTTGTGCCAGACTAGGTTTTTCTTTGGAAATACCTGTTTTGTTAGACTCCATACACAATTGGGGGGGGGGTGGAAGACACATCCAACATCTGCTGTTGCATTTATTTTTTCAAAAAGTGTTTTGGGTGTATGAAATTAATTTTTTTCACGAGCCGTATTTTTGTCATACTGTCTTGACTTTTTGCATGAATTAATCAAAACTTCTCAGTGTCTTGGTTAACATGCGTCAAAGTCAATGTGTCTAGCTAGCATATGATATTCTGTCATGGCTGGTAGGGTCGGGGGACAGTTGCAAGAAGTTGTTTAAGAATCGTGAAACAGTTTTAAAAGGTTGTGTCGTTTGGGGATGTCGGTACGTTTTTCAGAAAACCCAAGATCGCACTACACATTCACTGGAGTGTGAGAAAAATCATATTTTAAAACCGTTGCAGTTTTATACGATGAATACATGTTTTGATGAAAGTTTGTTGCGTTGCGAATAGTCCCATTCTTCCTGTATAACATTAAAATATGGAGAGATTGAATAGTATCTGTAACATTTGCTCATTAACTCAAGGTAGGCATATGTTCTATGTATGAAAAAACAAAACTCAATTATTGTTATTTGATAAATAAATGATATTATAACGTTATTGTGTATAAATAATACAAAAATATTATCATAAAATAATACATATTTTCAGCATACATACTCACAAAAGGTAATTATTGGAATTGAATGTATTTTAGCATGTTGCCACCGTCTCTGATTAGTGTTGCAACTGTCCTCAGGGTCAGGGTCAATTGCAATATCTAACTTCTTTCATGCAAGTAAATATTGTAATCGATCTGTCATATGTAACAATATTTGAATTGTATTGGTGATTAGCAGACAGATGTAAGTTCAGTATATAAAAATTTGATTGGTTGAGTCTCTGATTAGTGAAAGTGTTGCAACCGTCCCCAGTCTCCTGTACTACAGATTTATGCATAAACGCTGCTTTGCAGTGTGATCAACTTTTAAAAATGGTTTCCGGGTCTATACAGTTCATTGAAATAAAGTGTATCGCATATCTTTTACCAATCCTTCCTCTCTCAACGGACACTAAATACATCTATATATGAAAAATTTTGCGTGTTTATTCGTGAACCTGTCGATCTGTTTCTGGCATAGAAAAATCTAGCGGAATGTTAAAGGTTAAAGAAAGGATTACCCCATTTGGGATACTTACGAGGAATAGCTTATAATTATAAATTCATTTCACTGTCAAAGTAATGCCTGCTCGTTATTCTTTTATTGAATATCTTTTCATTGTCATTTACTGAATGTGTAATAAATGTTGCGTCGAGTAATCCTGGTATCGAGTTCGCCACATTGAGTCGGTTCTGCAGTCGGCTGCATCGAAGCGTCCCTTCCACTACCGGAGATGCGGAACTGGGGCCGGCAGAATATTAGATGGAGAGACAAGCTAGACAAATTCAGAAAGTACTGACTCTGCGACGCCCATGATAGAGAAGCGTGGCGAATCCTGGGGGAAGGTCTATGTCCAACAACGGACGTCGAAAGACTACTGATGATGATGATGATGATGATGATGATGATGATGATGATACTTTCGTAGATCTGAACGCAGACCTGCTATTTGTATGTTTTGTGAAAAAAAGCGAGACAGATTTGCTCGTCATTACAAACGAATAAACTCAAAAGAGAATTTCCCATCTCTTAGAATGTTTTCTTGTTGGCTTCTTCTGTTCGTGTTTTCGGCTTCTCCTTCAAAATTTCTGATCTATTTGTTTGTTTGTTTTTTTTTTCTTTTTCTTTTTACCTCCGGTTCTCTCTTTGCAAACATAAGAAAATATTAATTGAGCCATCCTTATTTCGCAACGCCCGAGTTCTGTCGATTTGTTTGTTCAAATGATGACATTTCACGTGTCCAAACTCCATCGATCTGGCGAATTTGCCTGTCAGCCTCCAACCGACTCCAATTCGGGGAACGTAAAAGATTTCATTAAATTCAAGTGCTTCTCGTTCAAGGACTTTCTCATCTCTCTCTCTCTCGTCGGAATCAGTAAACATATTTTTCGATTAGAAATTCAAGACCCACCATTTCGAATTTAGATTTTCAATAAACAATTTATTCGCTCAGAGCTCAATGAAATTTGTTTTAACCCTTTCAACCCAATTACTCAGACTGAGCGCTTTTTAAATTTATATCTTGAAAGTGTTTTACGTCTGAGGTGACACAATTCTCATTCCCCCACTATGAGATTTAAAAATCGATTGAAAGTTTGGAGTTTTTATAATTTTTCTTTTCTTTTTAGAATATTAGTTATCATTTGGAAATTATCCATGGATAGATTTACAACGGAGGAAAGAACGCTTTTCAAATTTCAAACGTAATGCTTCAATGATTATCACTCACAGTTTTGGTCGCCGGATAACCCCACGAAATTCAGAAATTTCTTAGCTATCGCGTTTCCCTGATATGATGCTTCTCGAATTTTCTCTTTGGGGTTACCTAAAAAAGTAAGTATACATCAATAAGCCACAGACAATTCAGCAGCTCAAGGACAACATATGTGCAGAATAAATTTCCATAGGTTACCGCCAGATTTATTGGACTACTGCCATGAAAAATGCAGTCGAAAGAGCTCGTTTCTGAACATCTAAGCAGAATTAAAGCAAATTCATCCACAGTTTTTCTATGCTATAAAACGAATATAAAATAACTTACCAACAAACATACGTGACTTTTGATCTTTTAAATACCTTGGTGACTTTTGGGACACCCTATATTTGACTTATACGGCAAATCAACTGTAAAAACGAAATGAACTTGACAAAAACATTTTAGTTGCCCAAGAAAGAAACCCTTTACAAAATTGATTTGAGCTTCTCCCCTCGGGAATTCAGGTACTGTATACCTGAAGGCACAGAGGCTTTCGGGTTGAAAGGGTTGAATCTGAAAATGTAGTCATCTGAAACATCTGAATAAAGTTAGAACAAAAAAGAAAAGAAAAATACATTTCATTCATTCAAAAAATGCCTCTTCATTATAATTCTTAATTGGAGCTCCACTTCGCTGGACCTTGCTTGAATAGGATAAGTTTAATAAGTACCTGCAACTTACATTGCAATTACCTCGACTACTACCTCTACTACTAATATGACAAATACTGTTACTAGTGAAATAATGATAACGATAATGAAGGTGATCCACTGGGAACAGTGCAAACAATTGGGATTTGACCATATAAACCAACGGTGTATGCTCTAACCAGAATACGTCTCAGAGGAAAAAATTTCTATTAGAATTTCAGTTTCTAACCGATCACCAATCCAGAAGACCAGGCCTAGTAACAGTAAACAAAGAGGACTTGTCGGGTGATGTGTTTTACTGTTCCAGTAGATCACAGGGTGAAATTAAAAGAGACTGAAAAGCTGGATAAATATCTACAACTTGACAGTAAAGTGATCGTGGAACATGAAAGTCGCAATCATCATCATCATCATCATCATCATCATCATCATCGTCAGTCTTTTAACGTCCGTCGTTGGACATGGACCTTCCCCAAGATTCGCCACAATTCTCTATCATGGGCGTCGCAGAGCCAGTATTTTCTGAATTTTCAGAAAGTGGCATTAACCATCATAATTAGCGTTCTTGGAACACCCCACCTCCAAGAGCCTTGAAAAGAGGTACGAGGGATTAAAGATCCGAAGGAGATAATAATGAAAACAAGCTGGTGAGTCAAAGTCCACTTTTACTTCTATTCCGAGTGAAAATGATTACTGAAACTTTTGTATTATATATATATATATATATATATATATATATATATATATATGATAAATGGAAAATTTTCGAAGATATTCAAGACTTGTACAGTTTGGCTCAGTGAATCTAAATCATGGTAGGGAAATGTTAATTCAATACATCGATTTGGCTTAAAGTGACAGACGCATAAAATAGTTTACTACCCTCGATTAGGCGAGGCTCGTTTCGTTCTTGTTACGGAAGAAAAGTGAAGTCAACTCCAGCCTCTAGCCTGGATTGGAGTTAGGCAATAAAAAAATCTTCAGCAATTGTGACAAAATGGCGATAGTTATCTGAGCAAAAAAAAAAAGTTCAATTCCCTCGAGGAAATATTGAGACTAATAGCTTAGAAGTAGAATCCGAAATGTCCGTATCATCAGGATTTTTGTGTCAGGACACAATGGTTCTGATTTATATTTAGTACAGGTGTCTCCCGTTATAACACGGACGTTGAATATTATTATTATTATTATTATTATTATTATTATTATTATTATTATTATTATTATTATTCTGTTAAGTTTTCACACTAGTCATAACTGATGGCTTTCACTAGAGATCAAGTACGAAAAAATTCTCCTAAATATTCACGCATTGTCTGCAGTATTCTATAAACGCTATCGCCTGGATAGTTTTAATTCTTTTCCAGATTTTCTATTCTTTCCACCCCTTTTGCAAGTTTGTTCGAGGCTTCTTCTAAGCACTCTAATAATGATGGGTTCTAGGATGATTTTAGTCCTCTGGCAACATCCAGATATTTTCCAAAGATGTCATTCTCTTGTTGTCAGCTGAAATGAACGGCCACATCCAGTATTATTATTATTATTATTATTATTATTATTATTATTATTATTATTATTATCATTATTATCATCATTATTATCATTATTATTATTATAATTATTATTATTATTTTTATTATTATTATTATTATTGTTGTTGTTGTTGTTGTTGTTGCTGTTGTTGTTGTTGTTATTACTACTTTACACATGTCGTAAAAAAATGATAGCAGTATTTAAATAATTTTTCAATTACACTTTACTAAAAAAAAT
This sequence comes from Thysanoteuthis rhombus, assembly GCA_963457665.1. Lineage (NCBI taxonomy): Eukaryota > Metazoa > Mollusca > Cephalopoda > Oegopsida > Thysanoteuthidae > Thysanoteuthis > Thysanoteuthis major. Next base: position 33,759,188 of record OY735220.1, on the reverse strand, counting down.
CAAATTCAATATATTAGATATAAATGAGGCTTGTAGACAGAGGTTACATTAAGCAGGTTACCGACATCGGATTTTTTTTTCTGTTTACAAGAACATTCTTAAATGGGTTCAATTCGTATGAAATCCAGAAAAGCATTGCACTAAATTTTCCATGAGTTTGTGTGTAAAAAGATAGTTATGTGTTGAACTTACATTGATTATCAACTGGGTTGGAGGCATAAATTACGCAGAGTTGTTAGATGATATCGTTTTTTTAGTTTTATCTGTTTACGACCACATCCTTGAAGTGGTTGAAAAAGTATTAAAAAAATGGGTACAAAAATCCAGATTCATTTTTAATGCAAAAATTACCCCATTGTATATTTGTTCCTTTTGTTGATTCGAATGAATTATTGCACAAGTGCTCTGTAAGATGTCGAAAGGCGAAAAATAATCGCTGGCTTTTAACTAATAACACTATAAAAGATGACAACGCTGTTCAATTTCTTATTTTGAAATTTAATCCAAGATGTTGACTGATCAGATTTCAAATCAATTTCGATTGAAATGATTTGGGAGAATAGTGTTCGGTTAGCCAGGAACAGATTTTTATCATTTTTTGTTTTTGTTTTTTGTTTTTGTCTTCGTTTTTTTACCTTCTTATTCTTTAGATTCGGCATCTTCACTACGTCATCAGAAAATAAAATTCGATTTTTACTATTCACATATAAATATTAGATAAGATTAAAGTGAATATTATACTAATGATTATTAGATATTAAATTGACATAATTTGATATTGGATAATTTATATCAATTTTAGATATCAATAAGTATTTTGTAATTGTAGTCCATCGAATGCTTTGATGCCCTCAGTAATTTGTTTTATGAAGTTGAAGTGATCTGCGATTTATGTGATACCAAATGAAAGATTGCCTTCATTTTTAGATTTTTAATGAATTGAGCGATAACATGGTAAAAAGCAACGGAAACTTAGGATGAATGTAAAAACTAGTTGAAATTAATAATGTTGCAATACTTCACCAAAATTAAAATCTTCAAAAAAATTTAGATATCGTTGTATCCAAAAGATGCTCTCACCATTGAGCCAAACAGCTGCTGGTAGCACGGTGGCCCAAATAACTGTTCTCATACTGAATTCTCATTTCGTTTATTCTCGGTCTATTCGCTTCTTTCAACGTGACAGTTATGCATTAAGAAAATGGCTATATGTGATCCAACAAAATTAATTATGATGCGTTATATCATATAGAAACTTGTTCGAAATGATCTCTCGTCGTTACGCAGTTAATATATCACTGGACCTAGACAACATAAATAGAATAAACAATTAAAGAAAATGGGACTGCTGCAGGAATCGAACCTGCCACCGATAGAGTAATGATAGATTACATTTTTTTCGCTGAATAAATGTAACAAATCAACAAATATACAGAATTTGGATTCTCAAGTAAATTCAAACCAAAAGATACTGACGAAAAACAGGAACTAGTTTTTAAATTGGCAGCGATAAGAAGATAGATATCTTATTGATTTTTAGTCCAAAAAGTGGGGGTCGCATTATATTTGAGATCGTACCGTACTCTTGTAAATACCGTAATAAACATAATATTAATGACATTAGATATAAAATTAATGAATATTTCATAATTGTAGTCCATTGTTTGCTTTTTCAATCCATTCATAATTTCCTCGTCAAAGTGATCCAAGATCTCTGTGACATGTTTTCGTTTTTTTTCTTTTCAAAATAGGCCGTCTTGCTAGCGATTTCACTGCTTTTATATCCGCTTCCCTCGACCCAATCTGACTGACTAACAATATTTGAGGTTTGAAAACTGGATTCTTTTTTTTTCATTTCTATAGCAGCAGCTCATATCATCAGATAAGTGAGGACTGTATCAGGCGATCGAATCGAATATATGAATTGTCAGTGAAGAGCCAAAAATTAATTAAAAATAAGTTTTGACTGCATACTACGACAGTATAAAAACCTGTTCAGATATGTCCAGACGTGTCCAGAAAGGTTCAGATAAGTTCAGATGCCGGATATTGGCATTTAGCATCCCAACGTGGCCAGACTTCCTGCGGAGAGATTTTGGAGTAACTACCAGAAAGTTAATAAAATGTCAAGGTCTGAGCAATATGCCATCGCCCGGACATTAGTATTTAGTATCTATACGTGCTCGGACTTCCTCCGGACAAATTTTGAAATAATCATCTAAAAATTACAACTCTCATCAGACCACGTAGGGATAATAAATGTCAAAATCTGGCATCCGGACCTGGCTGAACATAATCTGGGCTAAACAGGTTCGAACTCTTGCCCGGACGTTCAGACAGATCTTAGAGTCATGCGATACCTTAAAAAAGAAAAAAAAATCAAATATAACGAAAATGAATTCGGGAAGTTATTTAGAATACACGATTAAATATATTTGCAAGAAATTTGCACATTTGCCTATTATATTTTTAGGTGGTGGTGGTGATTGTTGTTGTTGTTGTTGTCATTATTATTATTATTATTATTATTATTATTATTATTATTATTATTATTATTATTATTAGCAGCAATTTCACACCAGTTGTCTGGTGGATCCGTTGTTATGTTGACGGTTATCTTGAATTTGCAACAAGGATCTCGGCTGATGGCTGCTACTAATACTATACGTGACAGACGTGGTAAAAAGGGAGAGTGGAAAAAGAAAATTGGGTAGTTTAGTAAATGATTTGGAAAGGAGAGAGGAGAAAAAAAAGTAGGTATTCTTGGGTGTTTGCCGGGATGGGGTCAGAATGAGCTGTGCAGTCGGAAAATCTGTCACAACTTAATAGGTGAAAACGCCGAAAAGAAGTATACCACTTTCTCCTTTTCTATCCTACCAGACTTCTTTTGGTATATGAGATGACGAGACGAACTGGACAGGTTCAGAAAATATTGGCTCCGCGATACCCACGATAGAGAGGAGTAGCGAATCCTGGGGAAAGAGTTTGCCCAACGACGGATGATAAAAGACAGATGATGTAGTTAGTCCATGTATAATGGAGACTACAAAACATCATTTTTGTCTTTATAGAACGTTACAGTTGATATATTTTTTGGTTTTCTACAGGGTTTCTGCACCAGCAGTTTTTGAATGCCCTCCGATGTTATCATTTTTTTATTATCTGGTTATATATATACATATACATATATATATGTTGGTGTGGATGTGTATACATATATATCATTAGACTTAATGTATATATGTCTCACAATGTGGGCATAGCTCAATGGGAAGTGCGATGCTACGTTGAAACCGCCATCATATCGGCCACAGGTTCAATTCCTGCAACAGCCCCATTTTTCTTTAATTGTTTATTTTATCAAAGCTTTCTAGGCCAAGTGACTCATTTTCCGTGTAATAACTGGAGGTCATTTCAAATAGAGTTTCAAGTAATATAATGCATTCATACACACTCATACACACACACACACACACATATATATATATATATATATATGTATGTGTGTGTGTGTGTGTGTGCATGTGTGTGTGTGCATGTGTGTGTGTGTGTGTGTGTGTCTAGGTGTGTAGGCAATGGTTTATTACTGGTTCGCAACCTGAAATATTAAAAAGAGGTAACAAATAACGCTGACTTATGCTGCTTCTCCCGCTCCTATTAACGTATCAAGGAACAAATGAAAGCAGAAAACTCCAGCATTTAGAATTGTATCTTATTAAATTCAATCATAAAGGATATAATTTCATTTTTAGGCCAGTTTCCGGAGTTGAGGTTAGTTTTAAGGTGGTTTAATGAATTTGTAATATCAGTTGCTAGTATATATTTCATAATTATGAAATGAAATGTTTAATGTTTTGGAGATATTACGTGGACAAACAGACAAACAAACAGACAAACAAACAGACCAACAAATGTGGGTGATTACATAATCTCTATCTTTGGCAGGTTATTCTTAGACTCGGCCTAACTCGCCATCAACACCATTTTGCGGTCTGGGAACGCTAAAAAGAAATTCCCATATAAATTAATGGTAAGTGGGTATTTAAGTGGGCAAATTCTATTTAGCCAAGTAGTGAAAAATCTCAGACCGATTGGATTCCGTGTGAAATTTTCCTCTCTTTGATGCTTACTCTTCGCTGATCTTCGTGTGTTCAAAATCAGATCAGTTCTCCTTGGTTCACAACCAAGAAATCAGTGCCTTTGATCATCGCATCAAAGGATCAAAACGCTTTTATGATATTTCCATCGGGTTCAGAGTTTGGTTTTCTGAAATATGTCTGTCAAAAGTTGTACCTCAGAAAATAAGTATTTTGGGAAGAACCAGACACTAATTTCTGAAGTTTTGGGATGAAACATTGCAATTATCCCATTAATCATTCTTTATTTATCCACAGATTTTCTGCATCTAGTAGTCTTCCAGTGCCATCCATTACTATAGTTATTAATGGAGGTATCAATTTATATATATATATTTATGTGTGTATATACATATATATATATATATATATATATATATATATATATATATATATATATATGTATATATTTATGTGTATATATATATATATATATATATATATATATATATACACGCATGTGAGTGTGTGTGTGTGTATGTGATATGAATGGATTGTAGTATCTAATAAATTGATAAAGAAATGACAATTTGGGAACTGAGGTTTTTGCTCGGAGCGATTTACTGTCGGTAATGAGGAGACAGCGCTGATCTGAAAATAAAAATAAGCCATAGGAGGGATTCGAAACCAAACCCTTTATGTAGCGCTCTTAAGCCCAGCCTGCTCTTACCAATAGAGTCACTAAAATGTCCATGGTAGACAGAAGCCCGAATATATGCTGAGTACGTCTTTCTAGCTGAATCAGTAAGAGCAGATTGAGCTTGGCTGCTTTCTCACTAAGATTGTGGGTTCGAATCCCATCCATGGCTCTTACTCTATTTTCCAATCAACACCGTTTGCTCAGCACCGAAAGTAGATCGCTCCATGCAAAAATTCTATTCCTCAAAATATCATTTCTTTATCATGTGTGTGTGGATATATATATATACTTCATTTTTTTCTGAAAATAAAGCCAAGAATTAAAAAGAAACAGATATTCTACACTTGTTATAGTATTAGAAATTTGCCTCTTGAATCTAAATTCCTCCAAGAAAATTGAATATTTGCCCCCAGAAAACGGTCATAAGCGAAAAATATTTCGCCGTGGCACGTTTTAAACTATATTTCCAAAGAGTATCATAAATCTGGAAGCAAAAAAGATGTTTCTGGTTTGACACAAAACTAACGTTCATTATTTTAAAGTAAGGATCCCTAAAAAGGAAAAAAGATTGATTTTTTTTTCTTTTTCTCGTCGACTAAAAACTAGTCCATATCTAGTTCTGAAAATAGGAATTATATCAGAGCTCTCTCCAATCATTATTAAAATAAAAATAATTTTTATCAAGTTTATGAGTGTTTCTCTGTCAATACTTGTGGTGGTAATAGTAGTGATAGTAGTAGAGTAACACAAACACACAGACACCCTCTGTCCCTTCTTGTCTGGAAGTATCGGCAGCTGATCTTACATTGAATCTGGTTTTATACCAAATAGTATGGTGTTGCAGTAAGCGAAAAAGAAAACTAATTTCAAACAATCAAAACAAGGATTAAATTTGAATGATTGAGCAAATAATTTCTTATTTCTGGATCAAATGTCGGTAGACCCCATTTAAGCCGTCCACAAGGACAAGATGGACTTACACACTATTGGCCGAGTTTTTAGCTAATTGTTTTTTGTTATTTGTGAAGATGACATGAGTCTTTTCGACAAAAATAACGACAGAAAAAGAACATGTGACAGGTTATTTGGGGTTTATTCATTGGTTTGTAAATATATATGAAAGGACACACGGAAAAGGATGTTACCGATTCAGGACTCGGTTGATATAACTAAAATGCAGATATATACCCTTGACTCACTCACACACAGGCACACACGAACAGACAGATAGACACACACACACACACACATGCACACACACACAAACACTCACATGCAAACACACACACATAAATACGCACACACATACACAAGCAGAAACACATATGCATGACTGCACAACCCCCCATACACAAACACGTACGCGTACCAACACGAGACATCCCCGCTTTCCAAAAGTTCAGTTTATGCCATTTTATCGAAAAAAGGGAAAAGCATTTATTTTGCAGTGAGCCGTTATAGAGGCAAGATGACTCTCTCTCTCCCCCTCTCTCTCTCTCTCTCTCTCTCTCTCTATATATATATATATATATATATATATATATATATATATATATATATATATATCATACCCCCAGACTCCTCAAGGACTCGACCATATCCAGCATCATCAGTTTTGGGTCACGAAATTTTTCTCATATAAATTAACTGTAATTACTACTTCGCCAACATCATTTCAGCTAACGAAATAATATAAAGTAAAAATATCTTGAAATATATTTTCAAAATACATTGATATAATTAAAAACTCAACTGAAAATATTGAAATTATATATTCTATAGTAAATATCTAAGCAATAATTATGAAATAAAAAATCTGAAAATGTATTGAAACATTATTTGGCACTAACAGCGAAAATATATATGTGTCCATTAAAAAATATTCTGTGTCCATTCTAAAATATGTATTTATATGAATTCTGCATGTTTTTTTCCGTAATAAAACAAATACCTCTATAAGAGAAACTATGGATTAAAGGTCAGCGAAAACATGATATAAGCAAAAGATATTTTTGAAAGTAAAAAAAAAGTAATGAATTACTTAAAAATATATTTCAATAAAAAAATAAATATGATACATTGCAAAAAATCTGCGAAAATCTAGAAAGTGCATAGTAAAATGATAATCATAAAAAGTGAATATTACAGTAAAAATTGAATAAAAATGAAGAACGTTTATGGAGTCAGAAATACATAAAGATGTAACATTAAATGAATAAATCAAATAAAATATACAGTGGCCTTCCCTTAAATTGAACAGTTTATAGAGTTCTACCTTCATTTGCTTTCATAAAATGAGCGAAAAATAGGTAAAATTTGAAAAAAATATTTGTCCCCTGATTTGTTAAAGCCAAATAAACTTGGAAATTTGAAAATAAAACATCTTGAACCACTCATTTATACAGCCAGGAAATAAATCCACATAGCTAATAACCTTAAAAAAATATCCCTATGCCAATTTCAAGCTTCTTCGTTGTAAATCTGTTGACTGCCATTTGGAATATACATTTACACCTACATCCACTTGACATGGGGCTATATGACAGTGTGAAAGATTGTATTGCACCAGTATCTAGAATGGGGATGATACACCTGCTTTTAAAATATGCATCCAGAATTACAACATTTGCCTGGACTCAGACACCTCACGTTGTTGGATCGACCTTTTTGCAGAGAGTATCCACGACCTTTAACAAATGCTAGATGAACTAAATACAGAAAGTAAGAAAGCCGACCTTCAAATGAACTTCAGCAAAACAAAGGTCATGTGCAACAATAACGTCGGAGATAAGAACACAATGATGAAAATTGAAAACGCAGAACAGGAGAAAGTAGACCACTACATCTACCTAGGAAAACGAAACTCCATGGTATCCTCAAAAGAAGAAGGAATCAAGCGAAGGGTCACTGCAGAATGGCAAGCCATCGACAGAACAAGCTCAAACTTCAAAAACAATAAGATCCCATCAGTCCTAAAAAGAAAGGTATACAACCAATGCATCCTCCCGATAGTCACCTTTGGAGCTGAAGCATGGAACCTAATCAAGAGACTGATCACCAAACTGAGAAGCATGCAACGTGCATTTGAGAGAATCATACTCACTAGGAGAGATCACAAGACAGCACAATATATCAAGGGGAAAACAGGAGTCTAGGATCCATTAGAAAACTCAATGGCAATGGGCTGGCCATGTTGCAAGAATGGCGGACAATCAACGGACATCACGATTTACAACATGGATCCTCAGAGATCACATACGTAACCTAGGCCGGCAGAATACAAGATGAAGAGACGAACTAAACAAATTTTTAGCTACGCGACGCTCATGATGGAGAGGTCTGGCGAATCTTAGGGAAAGTCTATGTCCAACGACGGACATGAAGACTGATAATGATGATGATTCCGACCACGATGAAGGCCGTCTATTATTTGTCTACCTATCT
>OY735220.1:33708468-33745968 GCA_963457665.1 Thysanoteuthis rhombus | reverse complement strand
TTTGAGAAAATTGCATGTTTCAAGCGTAATGAATTATGTCATGCACACTGAATATCAATCTGAAAAGGTCCGATTGTTAGATGCCGTATGTAGCAAATATAATCATCGGGCTTTTCTTGCGTGACGCCTCATGATCTTCAAAGGTTTGGGGGAAATGAAAGATTCTTTCAAGTTACTACCGAAGTTTCTTCATCTTTTCTTGGAAAAATCTTTTCCTGGTTTTCTTTCGGCGTAGAATGATTTACAAAAATATGCACAAATATTCTAACGTTTCACTGCCTGAAACTCCCACACGAATAATAATTTGCCGTCTGTCACGCCAGTGATGTCTGGTTACGAAACTCAGTAGAAACAGAATTTTACGTTGATAAATTGTTTCTACTTAATTTTACCTTTACATTAGTTTGATATTGAGAAAATATTGAATATGAACCAAAAAGAAATGCTGTGCAACGTAATGTTTTCGATATTGTATGAGTACAATGCAACTGAAAAATTATTGCTGTCTTTTTGGTTTTACAATAATGCATAGGTAATCAATCCCAGATTTTATTCTCAGTAGTAGCCTAATTATTTTAAGTTTATTTCAAAAGTATTAAAAAGAAAACTCGCAGGTAACGAAATATAGTAGCTTTCCAAAAAAGCAAATTTCGCCACTGGTCACCCAACTTGACAAATCACCATTATTCTTAAAATGATTTGGTTGATATATTGAGAAAAGAAAGGATACTGGATTAGAGAAAGTTATTCACTAAAGGACAACGACAGTGAGTGGATTTTAGCTAATGCTGTTGCAACAGTGTATGTTAGCGACTGCAGTTAGTACTCTTCCTGAAACGGTGTTTCATTGACGAAAAATTATATGCGACAAAAAAAAAACACCGAAAACTTGCATAAAATTAATTCTGTTTTAAGAAAACTTTGTGTAATTTGGTAAGAAGAATGCTTGGAGAAAATTCATAATATTTAGAATGAATGGCTTCAAAGATTAACTTCACATATCCAATGTCACACGTTGGTCTTTTATGGATCTACATGACAAATATTAGATCTATAGGCTTTGTAGTTTTAGCGTGAAAGTGGCATAGTAGAAGGCCCATATATGTATATATATTATATATCATATACATACATACACACGCATATATGTGTATGTGTGTGTAAATATATGCAAAAATATCATATATATATATATATATATATATATATATATATATATATATATATATATATATATATAAATACATACATAAGAATATATGATAATTATAAAAATATTTTAGAGGAGGAGCAATATTATCACATTCTGTTGGACATGAACTGCCAATTCTATTGATATACATAAGAACACACATACACACAATGTGTATATATGTCTATGTGTGTGTGTGTGTGTGTGTGTGTGTGTGTGTGAATATATAAATATATATCAATCAAGATATTAGAAAAATTACTTGAACAGATATATATTTGGAAATGACCATACCTTCATGTCATTGTATTGCAATTCATGACTCTACTAGAGGCAGATGTATTGAAACAGCCCTTACATCCTAACGCAACATAATAATATATATATATATATATATATATATATATATATATATGTGTGTGTGTGTGTGTGTGTGTGTGTGTGTGTGTGTATGTGTGTTTGCATTGTATGTATATATACAAACGCTGTATATACTCGTGTGTATTGATCAACTCTTGATTTATGGTCACGAAATCATTCGTTTATGCTTTGTGCAGATGTAGAAGTTGAAAGTTCAGAGGACAAGAAAGAAAAAAGAAGGAGGAACTATGAAAAAGAAAGAGAGCAAGACAATGAGAATGGGAAAACAAAATAAATGAGCGACATGAAGCTAATTAGGTGGTGCATCGATTGTCATTTTCTAAGCTTATATTTATTAGGCACAAGGCTACAGTAGCTGAGCACCAACAGGAGTTTCCACTCACCCTATTAACGAAATAAACGAGTTGATCCAAATCTACTGATCCACTGTAGCCACCAAAGAAGGTAAACAGTCCTATTCTTTTTTAATATGTGCGTGTGCTTGTTTGTCTGCATGTGTTCCTGTGCTCCTGGTCATACCGTTTTGTCAACAGAATTGAAAACCGACATCAATACTTCATCAGACCCCCTCTGAGAAAAAAAATTGTTTTTTGGAAAAACGTTTTTTGCCCTTTTGGGCCTTATTTTGTTCGGTTTATAGATGAATTAAGAACTATTCTGTTGTAAGTTTTTCATTTCCAAATTAATTGTATTGCATTTTGGGCGATATTTTTCGTTTTATTTTGATGCAATGATTATTCATTTTATCATTTTAGTTCCTGACGTTTCAACAGAGATCAAATTGAACAATCAATTGGAAACACAGTTTTATTACAGAAACAAATGTTACCAAATGTTATCAAAAAATTGTTTAATCCTTGTTCTTGAACAGAGTCAGTAAGAAACCGTCAACCAAAACTGTCAACATAGGTTTCCTTCGGTTTTCAAATTGGCCTGGCTGGATGGTTGGCTATGTATGTATGTATGACGCATACAGCCTGCACCAGTGGAGCTAGATGGCTGAACATTTCAATATTTACTCCTTACTATGTCTAGATCTTCTTTTTAAATCCCTGCCCCTAAAAAGGTTTTTGGTGGAGGCTGTTCGCAGTGTTAGCTCACGCTAAATTCATCACTTAGTGTCCGTGTTTTTTGTTTTTTGTTTTTTTGTTTTCTGAAAATTCAATCTTTTTTAGTAATCACTGCACAACAAAAGGCAAGGGAGGCAACTTATTTATTGATCCCCTCTTTGTCCAAGTTTTTAATTGATAAGCTTTAGCAAGGTATGTGACCAGAAGACGTTGGTCACATGAAGGTTCCTCTTGAGTGACTAACCTCGTCAGTTCTTTTTTTTTTTTTTCTTTTGCTTTACAATTATTTTGTTTTGTTTTTATGGCCAGTCAAGCTCCGGTCGAGGCATCAGAGGGTGGTGATATTTTGTTTTGGGGTCTTGTGGGGGGGGGGGTTATTGAAATATCATGTATGAAATTGGTGCACATTCAGAGATTTTGAAGCTATACTCTAGTTTATATTTTTGACAGAAGTTTTAGAGAAGGGAATATTACAAACGATCGATACAGAGCTGGACGAATAAACAAGTGAAGTACACAATAAACAAATAAATGAGTAAATAAATAAAAAATTCAGAAAATTTTTGGCAGGTCTGTTTTGCAGTCTCACCCAAACGAACGTATCTAATGCAGAGTTATATTGTTGGATTTATCAATCACCTCTACCCACAACAGACCGTTGTAGGATTTAACTTATTCAGGTGTTCTGACATTTATATGTATGCATCTATCCGGACTCCGTCCAGCCCTTACCGTTCATAGTAGGAACTGGAGATTCTACTCACTCGCTCCCCTCAATGAGTAGAGGAAATTACTTTTTTTGTTTTTTGAACAACCCCCGCCCCAAGAAGTTTCCAGTTAGGGTTTAATATGAAATGTAAGTGTCTTCTAAATTGGTCACTACTTTTGCCTGCTTTAAAAAAAATCAGACCTTTTTTTAGTAATTACTATCCAACGAAAAGTGTGAGAGATACTTATTTATTCATTACCCCTTTTTCCAAGTTTTCAATTGATCACCTCCAACACAGCATATATGGGTGGCAGTGATTCATAATTTTCCTTGAAATGATAGTTTGTTCTGTTTTTATTCAGCACGAGGGGCAAGTGGCCTAATGGTTAACAGCACTGAAAACGAAATCGGAAAAACCAAGTTAACACTTCGGCTGAGACGATTTGCATTCACTTTGCACAAATACCTTTGGGGATGGCAATGATCCATCTATTCTCTCGTCCTAGCTATAGGTAAATAGCAGAGCAGACTAGGATCTCTAGTCCTGGTTGTCAACCAGTCCAGGAGAAGGACAGCTCTGATTCTAAATTAGGAAGCGGAACCCTCTTAAATGTAGCTGGATGCTAATTTCAATTTCTTTCCGGTAGTTTTCGAAAAAAACAAAAACAAAAAAAACAAAACTCTCTGACAAATCCATGAAACAGAAGATTTAGAATGCCAGGGCCCTTTTTTAAAGTTTCATGAGATATTCACAACTTTTGAGGGAAGAAAATCAACCCCTCTTCAAAATATTCTTTATGATTTTCATAATCCCTGACTTTTGAGACAAAATTATAGTACGCCCACCTTTTTTATTGATCAATCAGATGTTCTGTTATTTTTCTTTCTCTTCTTTCGGCGGTCATCCGTGAAATTTGAACGACAATTTCACTGCTGTTCCGAACTATTTTAGATAATGCAAAAAAAAAAAAAATAAAAAGTAGACCTGAGTGGGAGTAAGATGACTGAATACTAAAAATGCTATGTACACTGTTGGTGCATAGGTAGACACGAACCATTTATGTCTCTTACAGTCTGAGGTAACCCGTAACAGAAGATGGTTACTAGTTTACTCTTGACGTAAAAATGACAGCGTATATGGAATACATGGATACACATCGTATTTTATGGAAGTTGATAACAGATTTGCATTGCAGTGAGCTTGGAGAATGGCGTTCTCTCGATCACAAACGGATTATTATCATTTTTTGTTTTCGTTTGTATTACTTTTCATGTTTTTTCTTCAAATTGGGTACTTTTACTGGGTCAACAAAAAATTCTGCCTTCTTCTTCTTCTTCTACCATCACCACCACCAACATCATTATCATTATCATTATCATTATTATTATTATTATTATTATTATTATTTAGTAGCAATAGATCAATTGACGCAAAGTCTCCTCAATACTCCGGCATTTTCATCGTTATTTTAGCTGTTTTTTGCTGTCGTCTGGATGGTCTCAATTCTTCCACATATCTTAATTTTCTCTCATTTGTTTAGGAAGTCTTTCCAAAATTCTTCTAGGCGCTTAAATAACGTTGGAAACAACTATCAGCGTATTACACTTTTTTTTTCGTCCCCTCGTAAGATTTAGATGTTTATCCAATTTTTCACTTTCATCTTTTGGACTGCTGGAACAGTAGAATCCACGATCTGACAAGTCTTCTTCTCCTTGTTTACGATAAGTATGGCCTGAATTGGTTCATCCGTCAGAATAAAGTCTTAGATAGTTTTATGTTTATATTCTCTCAGACGGATTCACGTTTAGGCACATTCTATTGGTTCGTAGGGTCCTATCCCATTCGCTTACACAGTTTTCAGTAGATCAACCCCACGAAGTCATGTAAATTTTATTGGTTTAAAATTGAAAACGCAGAAATGGAGAAAATAGACAACTACATTTACCCAGAACAACGACTCCTCATGACCCCCACCCCGAAAAGAAAAAAATCAAGCGAAGGATCACTCTAGAATGGCATGTCTTCGGTAGAGCAAGCTCAACCGTCAAGAACAAGAGAATCCCCTTAGTCCTAAAAAGAAGGGTACACAACCAATGCATCCCCCGGTAGTCACCAACGGAGCTGGAACATGGAACATAATAGCAGAAGCATGCAACGTGTACACGAGAGAATCATGCTCATCATCACATGGAAAGACCACAGGTGAGCACAGAATATTGAGAGAAAAACAGGAGTCCTAGACATCATATGAACCATAAGGAAACTCAGATGGCAATGGGCTTGTCACCTTGCAAGAATGGCACCCATCCAATGGACATCACAAATCACAACATGGATCATCAGAGATCAAATGCTGAACTGAAGCCGGCAGAACGTGAGGTGACAAGACGAACTAGACAACCTGATTCAACCTGCTGCATTCACTTTTGAAACATCGTCAACCAGACCTTCCACTCAAACTGTCTACATAGGTTTCTTCCGTTTTTAGTTTGGTCTGGCTGGCTATCTATTTATCATGCATAGAAACTGCACCGATGGAGCTAGAGGACTGAAAAAATTAAATAATCACTCCTTATTGAATCTAGAAAAATTTTTTTTTTTTAATTCCTCCTTTAATGCTTTTCTGTAGGGGTCCAATTCGGAACACAAGTTCATGCAAACTCGGGCCTTCGGTTTGTATCCGGTTACATTCACGCTCTTTTCTTGATCATTGCCTTACGAAAGTCGAGAGAAGTAACTTATTCATTGAACACCCCTTTTCCCAATTTTTTAATTGACCATCCCCAACACGGTATGCAGCAAAAAGACGTTGATCACGTGACAGTTTTTATTGGGTGACTAACCAAACCGGGCTTCCGATTTATAGTCTCATATCTGTCTTCACATAGTCTGTATTTGCTATCTTACAGTATCTTGTCTATCTTGACCTTTATCTGATTGGTTCTTATAGTGTTGTTCTGGGACGTCATCAATAAGGATTCAGTTTCTCTCTCCAGATATCCTCCTGGCAACCATGTCCAGGTCGTTTCATCGGCGATTCATTCAATTTGTATCCTGAAATATCTGTAAAGTCATTTGATATCAATGACTTCTATACTGGAATTATTGTTATTATCATTTTTTGGAGTTAAAAAAGTGAATGTATATTTATTCCCCATGAAGTTTAACTGGTGCAAAATTTGCCTCTTTTTCTGACATTTTGGATCGGGGCTTTTTTTGCATCAACAGCCGACAGATTCTCTGGCCTTTTAGTCTATTCTTCATCACCATCAGTCTTTTAACGTTCGTCGCTGGACATAAACCTTCCCCAGGATTCGACACACTTCTCTATTGTGGGCGTCGTACACCAACAGTCCCCACGATTCTAAAGGATGATAGCCATGCTGTGTGCCAACAGACCCCAAACAAATATCTCCCCCAATTTCGTTTCTGCGTATAAATACTGCGAATTCTGATCATATTCTCTGTCCTCTCTGCTTCGACCATTTATCGATTTTTGCTTCTTATTGACGAGGATCAGCTCGTAAAAATCAACTACTCCAGTGGAGATTTTGAATATTTGAATGGCAAATGAGATGCTTTAAAAATACTCAGCATAATTTTTACAGGGGAAATCTTCTGAAGTTTCAGTGAATAAGAAAAATAGTATTTTACTGTGTCAGATTCAAATTTCAAACATGCAGAAAGAAAGTCATTTAGCAAAAATGATCTTATAAATAACACCAAGTAACACGATTTTCGTTCCTAGGTAGTGACACTTAATTTGTAATTGTTTACGCGTAAAAAAGTATGGAAAGTGGCTATTATTCCATTCAAACTTTGCTTTTGTGGCCAGGACAGTGATATCCCTGTGTAATTGTTTTTCTTATAATATGTAAATAAAAATGTGCAAATTTGAAACTGACGTGTAATAAATGTTAGTAAAAATGGGATGAATAGAAAACTTTGTAAATATTAAATTGACGTAGAAGTCCCCAGTAAAAGATAATTTTCATAATAACTAATATTTATCTTCCGAACATTAAGAATCGATGAAAGTGAAGATAACGGATATAGTCTCCCGGTTTATTGATGACGTCGATGAAAATGAATAATGTCTCCCGTGATAATGCGTAATGACTCACAGGGTATTGATGACGTTGATAATAACGAAGTAAGTAAAGCTAGTTATTAAAAACCTTGATGATAATAAATATGAATTTGTTAGTTATGGGTAGGTAAGGTAGATAATGATGAATAAATAGACCTGGGTTATTGATGATGTTAAAAGTAATGAATGAAGTATATTCTGTGCATTAATGACGGCAATGAATAAAAACTCACAGTCTAGTGATGATGTCACCAGTATAGAAATTATTATTAGAGTTATTAATAGCGTTGATGATTATGAATAACGAGAATATACCCGTCAAAAATGGGTCTATTTATGTATGGATCGGCACCAAGGAGCCTGAAGTTATTCTATTAGGTAATTTATTTTTAATAATTCAAGTCTGCTAGTTTTGAGTTTTTTTCAAAGCCTCAACTCTTCTGAAGGTGTTTTAATGCGTGATGATCAGACATTAAGTCTTGATTATTTCTATGACGAAATTCTTATTGTAATGTCACAATAGGAAGGTAAATCTACCAAGAGAGATCGCCCTATTGGAGTATAAACAAGCAAACTAGAAAATAAACTGAGATAATTGCGTAGAAGCTTATTAAGGATAGATGACCACGGGTTTTGATGCCGCTGACGATATTGTGTAATGATACGTTGATTAAAGATGATTTTGATAGTAGTAAATATAGACACGCTGGACATTGATTATAATGGATGTTTGGGTTATGGATAGCGTTGATTATTACGGATAAAAACTCCTTGGTTATTGATAACGATGATAATAATGAATAAAAACAGTTAATTATTGATTATATTGAATATAGTCTTCCCGTTCATTGATGGTGTTGGCTATAGATGATGTAGTTCGAGCTGACAATAGCTTCTACAAAAGTATCAAATTGGCACTTAATGCTGAAATGAAGCAATGAATGCAAATATGTTCAATATATTCTTGGTTTATTTGCAATATCCAATACTAACGAGAGAAACATCATTCTTAAACTATGTCGAAAAAATAGGTATAATTTGAAGAATACTTTTAAAAGATGATAATGGTGTCAGTTTCTTCTCTCGCTTTGGGCTGGGAATTTAAAGGGTTTGACGACCAAGAATAGCTCTGCTATCTATCGATCTGTCTATTTTATCAGATGTCAGAAAATCCTTCATTAGATTTCTTCAACATTCTGCTTTCTGAGAATCAACATAAAAATAAGATTTCTGTTTTTCTGTAATCAATGGCAACCCAGTTCTATCTGTGAGTCATGACTTTTATCTTCCAATGGATTATATGCAATGGATAACTTGTAATGAGTTATCCTGCAATGGACAAGAGAATTTATCTCACAATGAATAACTATTGCACTCGCCATCTTCTACAGTTGATTGATGATCAAAGATGTTTTTTTGATGACGTAGGCGATGAAGGTAAGATAACCCAAAAGCTGTTCCATTTTCCAGAAAGAAATTTGGGTAAATGTTTGTATTAAGTTTCCAAACGAAAAATGGAAGTAACTGCAAATTACGGAGCAAATGAAAGCAGGAAACTTGATAATTTAAAACCGTATTTTATTAAATCTTCATGTAAAGGATATAATCTTGAGTTAATATTCAATGTTTAAGGTTAATGTTCAGGGTTTAGGGCTACAGTTACAGTAGCAATTAACAAAAAAACAAATATTTTTTCATATTTGCAACATTAAAATGAATGTACAATTGAAAATCATATCAGAAAATTGCTTATTTTTAATTCTTTGTAATTTATAACAGTATATCTGCACACGAACTTATGTAAATAAGAAGTGAGGAGTCTATTTGTTCCAAATTGTCTGCGTGGTTTACTCCTTATGCTCTCATTATATACAGCGTCTATAGTAGCTACCTTCTTTTTTTTTTGCGAATCTCATCCAAACAGTTATTGAAATTTGACCGACATTTTAAAAGAGCCATTGAGTAATTATAATTGCAAGGAAAATTGCAATATTTTCAGACGACCAGAGTAGGGTGTTTGATATTTCCAGTATTCGTATTTAATTCAGTTTCTGTTCCAGGGTAGAAAATCGAATCTCCAAAAAGTTGGTCCACTTTGAAATTACCTCAGATTCGCCTTCTGTTTTCCAGGCATTTACATGACAAAATGTGGTAGAATATTGCAGGAAGGCGATGGGGCGAATAAAGAAAAAAAATATAGGTCTGGTTAGTCACTCAATAGAAACGGTTATTACTTGAAAATTGGAAAAAGGGATGATCAACGAATCAAGTTCTTCTCCACCTTTTGGTCCGTGATCTCTGAAAAAGTCCAAAATCTTGAACGAAAAAAAAAACAAAAAAAAGCAACAAACAAACCTAAACACTCCCGGACACAAACCAATGGACCAATTTAGAAAAAGCTTACGTTGTAAATCGAACCTTGTATTAAGAACCTATTTTGTAGGGGACTTTTAAATAGATTTTTTAAGTTTGTCCTAACATAATGAGGAGTAAACGTTTAGACTTATAGCCCTATAGCTCCATTGTTGCGACCTGTACACGCCGTACATACACAGCCAACCAGATCAACATGAAAACTGAAGAAACCTACGTTGAAGTTGATGTTGACAGTTTTGGTTGTCGTTTTCTAACATCGAAATTCTCCGAGTGAATTCTTAAATTTTCGTTTCGGGCTTTTATTTCGAATCATAACGATCGATTTTGGCATCAAGAAAGTGTCAAATACGTGTGTGAGTGTGGATGTGTCTACGCCTTTTGTGGAGATATGTATGTATATGTGAATGCGTGTATCTTGGAGATGTGTACTCGGGGTGGTGGGATGTGTAATAAAAGAGTAAGAAGTAGCAAGCAATTACCATTTTGCCACAGAAACAGACTGGAATTATTGAGCAGTTTGCAATTTGAATAATTCTTCGCTGCCAGAGTTCTTGGCTGAAAAGCCTCTTGCAAAAATGAGACGTACTATGAATCCTGATGATTTCGTCTGTATCAAATCCGTCAACTGCTTTCTTCTTTCTTTCTTTCTTTTTTTTCCTCAAACCTAAAGAAAATATCAAGTTATTAAAAACTATTCAACAGTAAAGACCCTCTAGCTATTGATATTTATGAGTTTCCATTTTCATTAAGATACTTCCATTTATGATTTAGCCCAACTTTTTCCTCATCTGAATCTCGCGAGACATCTCTCAGGTTTTAAATCATTTCGATGATTTCCCAATCAATTAATCGCTTTTCTAAAAAAAAAATCGCGTATTGTTGACCAAAAACGAGTTTCTATATAATTTTGGAGGTATTGTTTTTAATACATTTATATTTTTTATTGTTCATAAGATTCAGCATTTTAATTACGTCATTATAACATAAATGAAAATCTACTTAACTACTTAACATCAGTTACGTAATGGAAAGTTACTTACTATGTCAGTTACGTTCCTTACTTTGACAAAAGACATCTGAACTTGTAATTGGTATATGCTTGGATTATTAATCACTAAAGAAAAAAAATTAGACACACTTTTACTGAATATAGATTAGATGACCAAAGGCTGCAAATGTGGAGGATGTTTTCAGGATTTAATTCTGTTTAATTGTAATGGTTTGCTATTCTACATCACTAACCTATTCTTCACATTGATGAGCCTCAACGATAAAGTCAAAGATACGTCTTTTTTTTTTACACTTTTTTTTCATTTCCCCATAACAGCACGCTTGAGGTGCAATTGGCGTATTCGGTAACGGCCCAGACAATGGAATCGGTGACCCGGTCGGACTGTTCATGTTCACTAAGCACTGATGCCCATAGGAAAAGGCATGAATCCATCCTCTGGGCAGATTGGACTCTCTAGTCCTCGGAAGGCAACCAGTCTAGGATGAGGAAAACGATTCTAAACTAGGTAATGGGGTTTGATGCCAAATTAGACGTCCATCCGCAGTCAAGCTGATACCAGACGTATTGCTCACTGCTTCCCTCTGGAAAACATCCGTAAGGCTGAGAGGCATTCTGACGACTGGAAATCCCTGGATCTCCATAGACTTTGCCCAGGCATGTGCCCTGCAGGGGACATTCCATCTTGTCTAGGGACAGAACGCAGGCCATTCATAATAGCACACTTATTCTCCCCTCTCAAATATGTCTATATGCGTTTATAATGAAATTATAATATAAACGTTTTTATGTATGATTAAAATAAAAGAATAATATAGATGTTTTTATATTCAAAGGATGTAAGACTTATGGAATGGTGACCTGAGTAATTAAATCTAATCCCAATGGTGGGGTTGTAGTAAGAGGTCTTCCTTTCCAACCCATCAGAAGAAAGAACACTTTATTTTTAATGGTGAGGTCTAGGTCAGGTGCGTATCGGAGGAGGTGAGAGGAATGCCACCTTCCATGCTCTTTCAGTCGGAAAATCTCTTCTCTTATCCGACCTGCATACCAACCTTTGCAGTAAATCAGAGACTTCAACGCCCACTTTCACGACATATTTGATACCTCCACCCCTCGAAATCATTACGTATGCTTCTGGTCAAGGTGTCTATTCCACTTTTCCAGAAACAAAATTTATCGACTCTATATCTATTGGGCTTCTATGAAAGACCCAAGTCCTCATTAGGGTGCTAATCTGAGAGCAAGTTTATTGATCGATACCGTGGTCTTGTTTAATGGATAGATAGTTTCCAGTGGCGCTAGGGGTCGGTGTTTGAATTCGGCTACAAGCAAGGATTTTGAATACTGATTTTCATTGCAGGCAGGTTCGCCCTGGCTACTTGAAAGATTGGTGCGGCACAATCTTACTGTTCCTATTTTCTCAGGTGTTGTGTCGTACAAAGTTAAACTAAGGGAATACAAATAAGTCGGTAGCATCGAACTAAATCAGTAGAAGTCGTGAAGAAATTCATTAAATTTTGATCAATAGATTAATTTATTATCTTTTTTCGGTAATCCTTAGTTATTTGGTCTTAAAATATGATCGCATAAAGATCGCCAAGAGTTATTCCCCTTGATGGCTACATTTTTCATTTCCAAGATATTTCATAGATAAAAATTTTTTGTACGTTTCAAACCACGAACCTTATTTTAAGAGCCTTTAAATGAATTTTGGAGCGTACCTTACATTTTCTGCGTTAAAGTTGGCTTGAAAAATCTGGTTATTTCCATCCATCAAGGGGGATAACTTCTAGCAATCTTTTCGCTATTGTATGTTAGAACCAAATAACCAAGGATTATCATTCTTCGATGAATATGTATCTGAAAACAGGGGATAGAAGGTGGAAAGAAAGAAGGTAAGTGATGAAAAAATTTGGAAGGGAACGAAAGTCGGAAGAAAGAAGTAGACGACGCTATTACTTTGAATGAAAGAGTGAACCTTTCGTATAACACATGACTACTCTACCTACAACTTTATCTATTCCTCGTATCCCTGTGCACTGTTGCTGGAGCATCGGAGACAATTTCATGATGGGGGTGCCAAAGGTTGGATAGTCTAACGGAACCCATTTCTCTTAAGGCTGATTTGGAGTCTGAGCTGTTCGTCTGGTTAACGACATTGATAAGAGAGTCCAGTCCACCCAATTATTCACCCATAGTTAGAGATGGAAAGAGTGATTGATTCATACCCCTCCTAAGGGCATAAGTACGAAATGAGCACAAACTGTCTCAGTCAGAGTTTCGGAAGTGGACGACTCTTGATTGTTTTTAATGGTCGCAATTCCTCAGTTCCCGTCCTGAAAACATCCCCGAGGTGGCAGCGATTCCTTCTTCAGCCAATGAATTTGGGAAGCAGTGATTTCCAATTGAGCGATTCAATTAACTGATGTTGGAGCGAAACACCGGGGCCTTTCGTTGGGAAATCAGGATCTAGAAACGAAATTTACGGAAAGAAAAGTCACGGACAAATTTGTTTACTAGCATATTACACATCAAAACATCATAGAATCCATTAAAAATCTCAAATGGCAGTGGGCTGGCCATGTTGCAAGAATAGCGGACAACCGATGGACATCACGACATGGATCCCTAGAGATCACATGCGCAACTGAGGCTTGCAGAATATCAGATAGAGAGACGAGCTAGACAAATTCAAAAAGTACTGGCACCGCGACGTCCATGATAGAGAAGCGTGGCGAATCCTGGGGAAGGTCTATTTCCAACGATGGACGTTGAAAGACTGACGATGACAATGATGATGATGATGATGATGATGACGACGACACATAAAAAATGATAGGATTTTTAAGTATAGATAAATTATTCAGATATATATTCTAGTATAAACGAGTTTAGAGCAAGCAAATAGCGTATACCCCAAACAAAGTTTATTTTTTCTGACGATTTTCTACGACATATTTTCAGGGATTTTTTAAAAAAGAATAATCTTAGAGCAACGTGGTAACAGATTTGGGTAAAGACGGATTTCTTCTTTTTTAATATGAGAAAAGCATCAATTCGATTCATGAAATAAGATGAGAGATGCCTAATTAGGGAGACAGCAGCAGTAGTAGATGTAGTAGTGATACGTACATGAGCACTCTGACACATGGACGTTTGCTTTAGTGTACGCGAACACACGCTTTGTTTCACTCCCTTCCTTTATTTCTGTTTGCTTTTGCATGTTAAAAAATAGTAAACCAACAAACGGAAAAGTGACTTTGGCTTTTACATGATAATATATCGTAATGAGATTAGCGCTATGGATAGATGATTCGCTCTCACCGTGAATCTTCGCAACTTCAGCAGACGACCTTTTTCCTTATAAAATCGAGAACTTTCACCATTTCACTTGGAGCAGTTATTCTTAAAGTGAGCTATACCGCCGCTTGAGGGGCTTGAAAAACTCAAGTGGGCGCTGTAAGGAGAGGAGGCCAAGGGGGCAAAGGGGCATCAAATTACAAATTTTTATCCGATACGAGCCTTTCGATGAAAAAGAGAAACCGACTATAAATAGTCGAAATGATGCTTTTTATTAATATTGAGTCGGATGTGGAATAATTAGTCTTATCCTATCAGGCCAATCCTTCACATTAATTATTTTTATCTTAACAATTAAAACTTTTACATACTTTTGGTCAATTATATTTTTAGGTTATAAAGTAAAATCAATTTATTTTACTAAAATATAATTGTATCATTTTTTACCGACTTTACGGGAGGCGTTGATGGAATATATGCTTTAAAAGGAATTGTAATCCGAAAAGGTTTGGGAAACGCTGACCTAATGGCAGCACTTGGCGACTTTTGTTTGACTTTTGTATGAAATGCCAGTATGACGATTCTTACGCTTTGGAACCCTTATAAAGTAAATGAATTGTTTATTTCTGGAGTTGAACTTGGAGGGCGGAACCCCAGAACTGTAAACCAAAACCCGTTTCTCTCAGTTTTCAAGTTGGTTTGGATTGCTGACTGGTTATGTATGCATCAAGCGTACAGGCAGTACCAATTGAGCTAGATGGTTGAATATTTAAATATTCACTCTCTATTATGAGTGCAAAGAACGTTTTTGTTTACCCTCTCAAATAGGTTTTCGGTGGAGGTTCAATTCACAGTGCAAGTTCATACTTTGAGGACCCGAGGGAGATTTAAAATCGCCCACTCAGCTACGCCCCTGGTCTTTCAGCAAAATGAATCGATTGCAGATATATCGATACGTTGAATTCCTTCTTGAGACTTCCCTTCAAAGATTCCGATGATAACTTCGTTGTCATTGCAAATTTTCTCAATCGGAACCTGAATATTTTTTCTTTGCATGGATACATGGTTTGCATTTTGGTTCGTTTGATTAAATTTCGCTTTTTTTCCCGAAATTTCCTCAAATATAAAAAGACTCTCTCCAAATCGGAATTTCTGAAGATGATGCAAACAGACAACGAAATAGAAAGAAATCCACCACCAATTTGCTTTACGATGAAATAGTAGATACAAAAAATATAACTAACATGTCAATTTTAAAATTAAAGTGTTCTTTAAGATACTGATTTTTGCAATTTTGCCAAACGTACACTCGATAGTGGAAAAATCTCCATTCATACACAAGGTAGGATTAAAGTGATAATAATAAATTTGGATATTTGGTTGCAAGGCACATGCGCTTGACTGCCTTGAAAATCAGCGTTTAGAAGATCATGGCTTGTTAATGTACTTGAACACAGGTTACTGGAGTTGTTGGAGAATGTGCCACTACTTCAGCCATCAAGCAGTCAATGTTCTTTACTGATATCCAGGAGAATGAAATAAAGTTTTGTTTTTTGTTTTTTACATGCAGAATGTAGTTCAAGGACGTAAATGAGTTTCAACCTAAAACGTCTGTGTTGTTTATTAAAACCTAAAACTGATTGATTTAACCACTTTCAATGCAACTAATATCGAACTATAAACGGTACAATGATTTATTATTTTTCTCCAATCCTTACAACAATAGATTTTGAGTTTCGCCCGCAGGCCCAATTGATTGACAGTATATCCAGTGAATTAGAAATCTTACCGCCGCCCCCCTCCCGTTGATATTTGACTTTTTTTTTTTTTTTTTTTTTTAACTGTAATGAAAAGATGCTGTCTCTGTGAAGATATCTAGTTCTAGGGCGAAAATTTTCTTTCGGCTTCTTCGTCCGAAGACTGAAGCTAAGGTAGTGCATAGATCGCCCACAGATTTTTGTTAGAATTGACCTAGACATCCCAAAGAAGGGAGACTGATAAATAGGCACAATGCTAGTAGTTATGGAATAAATCTTAATACATTTCTACTTCTTATGATTCAATTACAAAAGAATTCAAATAGCCGCGCTGGTCCTCCAAACACAAACTATTTAAGAGCTTCAATAGGACTTTTGCAGGACATATGGGTCGGACAGCTTTAAAGAAGTGACAGTTTGCCAATCAGCGATTGCGTCACGTGACGCGGACAGTGATGGCTTCCGCCTCACTCTACCTGTTCCATAATGTTCACTTGAGACGATTCCTTGGGTTCGGTCAACCCACCCCATCTCGACCAGCTGTACAATCGATTGTCCCTTACGAACCATTGATTAAAGAGATCTTGGGGGCGGCCATAGTTAAAGAACCATTCATTTCGTTAGGGAGATCATGCTGAGAGGACGCCGAAATCACCAGCAATGAACGAGAAAAGCTTTGGAGACAACATTTTGCAGTCGAAGTGACAAAGCACAAAAGTGTAGCTTTTGAGCAAACGCCGGTCAAACATCTATTCCAGCCAACTTGACAACCACTTGAGAACCCATCACAGCAGTGGTTCTCACCGGGGGTCATTTCACATTCCTAGGAGGCCACACGAGATGAATGGGATATTTTATTTTGTTTTGTAACCGTT
The DNA here is from genome assembly GCA_963457665.1 of Thysanoteuthis rhombus. NCBI lineage: Eukaryota > Metazoa > Mollusca > Cephalopoda > Oegopsida > Thysanoteuthidae > Thysanoteuthis > Thysanoteuthis major. The sequence goes on along the minus strand of OY735220.1, from coordinate 33,729,205 downwards.
AACACTTTTGTATAATTTGGTTTTGTTTGTAAGCTGCTCACAATACTCGTTTAATAAAATACAGCTACCGTTCATATGTATTTGAAAAAGAATGTAAATAGTAGAATATATGTGTTACCTGCATAACGGTTAAGATTTGGACCAGAGAGGAAAAATTGCAAGCCGAAACAGGCGATGGAAAAAATAGGGATTGGACCCACCGGTTTAAAGTGACCATTCTGACGAATGGAAACAAGACCCTTGTAATTGTATACAACCGATGGTTGGAGAAGTTGCTGAGATTAGAGAGGTCAACTGAATTTTAATTGTCCGAGCAGTGTTACTGAGAGTTATTGTAGAAGATAGAGAGCATTCTGCTGAGCACGAAGTACTTCATTTGGCCAAATTCCGCTCATTAGATCAAATATTATGAAAGTTTAAAGGTGCATTTTTTGCATAAGAAATCAGAAATTGATGTAATCGAATCTAGCCTTTCCCCGTGGCCCAAAAGAGAATAATGATACACAAAGAAAATCATTTTACTGCAAACTTTCTTGGATGGAATAGGTAAGTCACAATATCGAATTTATATTTATATTTTGTAAGACCCATGTTTCTGAGGCAATTGTTCTTACGGCTAATCAGTTGAAAAGGTTTAGTTCAACAGAACATACGTTTTAAGCTGTGTTGCCACTTTATCGCTTTTGGAACTATGTTCAGCTTTTTTCCTCTTGTTCAGCCACATATTCAGAATCTTGTTTCCAGCTAGAAATCTTATAGTAATCAAATTTACAATCAAAATATGGGCACCGGTCAAGTGCAACAGTAGTAGTAATATCATCGTAGATGTTCACCAATGCTCAGACTGTCACAACTCAAGGGGCTTAAATTGGCATCACCAGAATGAAGTAGAAAGATTCGAAGTCGTTGAAATCTGATTTAAAATTTCCTATACAAGTTTGTGATGTTTAAAACATTAAATTTCAGTGAAATCGGTTTTGTAGTTCTGAGTTTAATTCATCATCGATTATACACTCATGAAATATTAATTTCGTTGCGCGACATAGTAAAATACCCAAAAGACAAGCGTAAACTCAGGTAATATGATAATATTTCCATAATTCAAATCATGGGGAAGGGGTACGAGAGCTGAATAGACCGTGGTGTCTTAGTGGACCATTTGCGTGCAGCGCGATGAGGTGATCTTTGCTCGTCAAAAACAACGTCATGTGCCATACTATGGAATAAGAAGCACCAATCGACAGTGAATCATTCATTAGACAAGTTACGAATATTTAGTACTCGAAAATGTTTCACGGAAAGAAAGTCTCAATTGATTTCAATGACATGGTCACGATCTGGTTATTTTTCAATCATATTTTTCACTTCCCTACTGAGAGGGAAAAATATTTAGATAAGTTTAAAGAGTGGAAGACAAGGGGGGATAATTTGTATAAACTACCGAGAAAGATCCATCTTTTTTATTTTCATCAGACTTCGCGAACAGCTGATAAAAAAAAAAACTTTCAAACTCGACACTGCACTGCCCAGTTTGCTGACTAATATATCTGGCAATTGTCTACACACAATGGCTAGTTGTAGAGTAATCACTGTGCACATGCATATTTCTTCACAGGTAGATTTCACGATGAAAAGGAATATTAAATGATATATTTTGAAACAGTCAGTCTTATAAAATCTACGCCCCCCCCAGTATTAGATCTTTTTACAAATTAAACTAGGACCTATTTACTATGCTCAATTTAGTGAAATAAGACCAGATGTGGAAATGAAGGAAGGAAGATTATGTTGCGTCAGTCTTCCGAGTGGATAGAACCTGCCTACCATAAGAATATGCATTCAAAACCTTGACCAGCGAGGCTGATGCAAGAGTGGCAGGCCTTTCCGCAGCGGTTATAGGAGAATGTCTGGTTACTATAGGTTGCTCCCACGTTGCAGTGATTTCATCTGGGTTTTTTTTTCTGTACGTGGTTTCATCACTAGAGGCTGCTTAGTAGATGTGCCGTCACACGTTGGTGATGCCTTTTCTTGGGCATTAAAGCATGCAGTAAATTACTACTATACATTGATTCATTTGGACCAGTTTTTCAAAAGTGTTTTCATGACGTTTCAGTCGATCCATTTCCCGAGCGTCCTAGGGTATCTGCGGAATTTGGCAACACTCTGAAAAACACTGCTGAGGTAGACCAGAGAGAATAGTAACCGAAACAAAGATGGTAGAGACGAGGAAAATAGTCTGAATCAATGTATAGCAGTAATACCTCGTTTCAGAAATTCAGACGAAAATCCAGAGAGTTCTTTAAAAAAAGAAAAATTTAAAAAAAAGAGAGAAAAGTTTAAAATTTATTCTTAGTTGGTTCTACGTTGTAATAGATCGCCACAGCAACATGTTAAATCATGTTTTCCTATCTCTAAGGTACGCGATGTTATTTGACAGTGCCTACCAAGGAACAATGCTTGGTTATGAATGGCTTGGCTGAGCAAGCGAAGATTATTGAGAAGGATTTCCATAGCAGTAGAATCATAGATAGCGAGGCCCCGTGTTTGGAATGAGCCTCCAACCTGAACAATGGAGTTTTAAGGTGGAGCCAGCTTGGCCATGACCAACCCCACCCTTCAAACCAAGGGTTAGCATTCTATGATCCCCGGGATAGGAACACGATTCCAAGGTCGTAGGTTTAACAGGAGTGTCCTCTCTCCAGGCAGATGCGAGCTAGCTATGGGGTTCTGTCGCCTCTTTGCAGGACCAATCCAACAGTAAGGTGGACCTGTGGTTGAACCATAGAACGTAAACAATCCACGATTGGCAGATGCCGAGCTGGCTATAAAGTTCTATCGTCCCTTTGAATGGAATATGGCTGTCTGCAACTCTAAGCACAGATGCCTCGGATAGAACGGCTCCCTGCAATACAGTACTAACAAAAGCAAATATCCAACTTGACTGTAATGCTATTCCGTGAGAGCAAGGCGAAATCTTACATAAAATCCTGAATGATATTTGAAACCTTAGACGTGCTTTTGAAAAGAAAAAAAAACTATTCTTTAAATACGATTATAAACATGACAAACCATCAGAATTAGTACCAAATTCTGCTAAGTGTCTATGATTCACAAGACGCTTCTTTTCAGAAACCATCAACAATACGGTCAACGTAGTTTTCAAGGGCTTCTGACTGGTTATGTATGTATCACGCGTGGAGGCTGCATGGAACTAGAGGGCTGAAAATAAACATTCACTCCTCGATATATCTAAAGGAGAAAAAAGTTTTTGTTCTAAGAAAATTCCCCAAAGAATATTTTAGCGAAGTGGGGTGATTTTTCCAATGCAAGTTTCATGATTTATCAAAAGTTACACAGAACCAAAAATTCTCAGTTATGTAATCTTTGGTTCGATATACATGGCAGGTCTGGACTTTATGGCGGGTTGACTATCCTGTCACAATAGCTATGTAAATAATTTTCTGCCTGTTGTACGAAATGATGGATTTGAATTATTTCGGTCACTTCACTTCAGGGTTGTCAATTTAGATATTTCATATTTGAATTTAGATCTATCATAAGAATTTTTTCATCAATTCATTAAATTTCTTGTGAACCGCTGATCCGGACAACTTCAAAGTTGGCGCTGCAACGAGATATATATATATAAAAACTTCGTGCAATGGTCAGTTGTCGAGTTGTCTCTGCGCGCATGCACATCCGATTAAAACCGGAGAATTACAGCGCCTATTTTGCATATATGCGTTCCGAGAAAAATCGATAATCTGGGAGCAATAACTGGTGAGGCTCCTACTTTGGACTGATTGGGGGAAGTAGGAGTTACACCTGTACTTTGCTGTCTAAGAGTTTGATAAAAGAGAGAAAAAAAAAGACAAAAACAAAAAACGGCTGTTATTGAAATCTGACTGGAACATTTATCCTGAATACACATATCTAAGAATACCAAAAGATCTGAGATTATACCGGCTTTCATTGGCAGGGAGGGAGTGCTGCCAAGAGATTGACTTTTGCCGAATTCACCGGACAAAATTTGATATTACCCCCTCCCCTCCGTATACAGAAAGTTCACTTGAAGGTGGTCGTAAAATGGATTGCCCGAGACCTCGTTAACCAAAACGACAAGTTCGATTTTCCGAAAAACTAAATTACTGAACCAATATTATCTAACTTAAGAAATTAATCAATGAAGCAGTTATGTACAGTGCTTTTTAGATTAAGTGTAAAGAAAAAGAATGTAGGGCTTTGAGTCTAAAATCAAAGCCCAAATATGGATTTGCACACTGTGCTATCTGCTCGTCTCAGACGCTGATCAGGGTCGGTTTATGCAACAGGCCCCGTATTAGCTCATATGACAAAGCCGCCCACCCTCCCCAAATACAGAAAATACAAATATCAAAACATTCATTTTTCTCTTGCAAAGAAATCAAAATTTCGATTTGCTACACAGCCAGGTAATACGACAAATACGTCCGATATTTCAATAATAGTGTTACATAGTTTTCGTTTGTACAGTGGCTACGATTTCATTTCCAAATACTTTTGTATTTATGTGTTGTGTATCCGTATCACATATACTACTGTCCCGTTACAATATTAAAATAACTCCAATTAAAGGTGTTAATTGGCTGAAATTGTTAATCGTTTACATAAGTTGAGCGCAGCATATAACAGAACAAGGGCAGAATCACTGAATCGGAATCGATAGTTTGCATGCATTTAGCGCGGGTCTCTCGAAGTTGCCGGGGACCGTATCACATGCTATTTTCCTGACCGGGAAGAGATGGTGATATGCCCGGGCCAGTATTTTTATAATCAGTGCTAAATGCATGGTTTATGTATGGGTATGTGCCAGTACACCTCTGGCTCCCCTCAAACCCGTAGGCACAGGCTAAATTGCCCCACCGATAGACCTGGCTACTTTTACTACACACATGATCCGGTGCTCAGTAATTAGTGAAAAGTCAACAGGAATAGATTAGAAATTGACCAAATGAATCCCAAGTTCATGAAGCGTTATTTTTGGCAACTAACGCAGATTTTGACTTCGGGGTTGAATGCTTTCAAATTATGGATTAGTAACGATGTGATTAATCCAGTTTTCTGCTGCTTAAGCGAATTTATCCTATTTACAGAAATCGGGCAGTGTCGGTTAATCAGCAGAGGGCCAATGTCTTAATGGCGTGTTATGGATAGTTAAATACCCAGTCCTGCCGGGGACGACGACATGATTCCCGCCCACTGCCTTTTGCTTCTGGACCGGGCTTGGTGGTGTGCGCGTGCGAGCGTACCGACGTTTACCTTGGTTGCCGCTGTCCGGGTCACTCAACCGTGGTCCTCGTTTGCCGTGACCAAAGACGACGATTTCCAAAGGTTATTTCGGCCTGCCTATTGGTTATCAGGTGGTGGGACTTCCGGCAATCACGTGATAATTTGACTAAAGGCGAATAAGTTTCCTCAGCGTGGGAGTTTTTACCGCTTGAGCAAGATGACGTCAGCGCAACATCTGCTCGTGTCTACAGCTATAATAAGCCGTTATTCTTCTCTCGAAATTAGTAGACTATTTCCCTTTACAGGAAAGAATAAAAAGTCTTAACATTTATTTTCCATGCAACAAAAAATTCATCCTTCTGGTGGGGTGGGGGGGGGGGATAAGACAAGCAGAGATTCTCTACATCAGAAAATGGTTATTTCAATGCGTCAATTTGAATACAGCCGTTCAAAATGTGAAAATGATGAGTTTTAGATCAACGTGGGAGCGTAAATATCAAATAGAAATAAGCAAACAAAAAAAAAATGGACACAAGCTGGCTGTTTTTAGAGATATGAAACAAAAGTCAGCTATTTCATTTGCTTTTTATTAGATGAGGTATTGTAAATCTTTGCGATAACTAAGAAAAAAAAATGAAATAAAATAAAAACTCACTCATAATCAGCAATGTGCAGAGGTCTTCTGTCACGTTAAGGGACGCAACTGACGTAAAATAAAATATGTTCTAATAACGTAATAAAACTAGAAAAGTAACCCCCCCCCAATCTGTGGTCAATAGAATGCTATTTTCTAAGCTCACTGCGATGCAAATCAATTATATACGTACTAAGGCTTGCCCCTTCGAAAGGGTGCATCTTTGGAACGCACCGGACTTCATAATGCATAGAGCATCCTACCATTATCGTCATGTAAAAAATAATTTTCCGCCCGTCATACAGAACTGAGACTTCAAAGTATTTTGATCACATCTTTGATGATGTCAATTAGGACATAAAATATCTAAATTTTAAATCTATGAATAGAAAGTGAAAAAATATTACCTAAAGATTATTCCAAATCGATGGAAACATTTCTTGTACATTTTTGGATGAAAGAAAAATTAAATTCATGAAAATCTTGTTTACAATAATAGCAACAATTAAAAAAATCTTGAGATTTTTTTAAAATGCAGGTCACGTCACCTATACATAAAACCACGCTCGTGAATTCAAATTTGACACTGCAATGTCCGGTGCATGGACCAATATAGCTGGCGAATGTCAACTCCATACAATGGTCATCTCGATGCATGCACACCACTTCGAGTTTTAGTATGGATATAAAATACAATATGTATCCACATTTGACGGCACTAGATAATGGAATTAGTTAGCATCTATACAAATTTCGGAAAAAACAACAACAAAAAAACAAACCCACTTCAACGGATTCTTGCATTATCAATTTCTCGGAGTACATTCGTTCTAAAGCCAGAAAATTAAGTTGACAAATTCCGAAATTTGTGAAAATTGCGTTCTTTAAATGCAGGATTTTCGATTTCTCTTTAATCGAAAAATCATTAATTGAAAACGAAATGGGGGAAGTTTATGCATATAACCTTCCAAAAAACGTAACTCCCATAAGTGCAGAAAAGATTGAGTGAGAGGCCTTTTGAGAGATTTGAATGGAGATAACGATTCATAGAGAATTACACAATTGCTGTTCTAATCCCAATATTCATCGAGTGTCAGTCTTCATGCCTGCTAATGGAATGTTTATAGACAGAAGTTTCTCATTTTGAAGTCTCTCAGGGGGAGAGAGGGGGATAAATTTCACCGCTTTGAGGTTTCTAACGCGATGAAATAAAAAAAGATTGATTACCTCAACAGTAATGACTTCCGACAGGATTCTTCCAGTGAGCGAAGCGGGTGTTGTAAAGATTTATTTTCGGCAAGTCTACATTTTTGTAGAGAATTGTTAGACTGAATCCATACTGCGTGTCCATCTGAATTTCTGTCTGTCTTTATGCAAGTAAAGACGCACTTCGAGGTCTTCTTTCATGAATATTGACCTCTTTCCTTCAGGAAATGAGATTTGATAAACATGCAGCGTGCGCATGAGAGAATCATGCTCAACCTCACACGGAGAGATCACAAGACAGCACAATATATCAGGGAGAAAAAAACGGGGGTCCGAGACATCATAGAATCCATTAGAAAACTCAAATGGCAATGGGCTGGTCATGTTGCGAGAATGAAAGATAATTGATGGATATCACGACCCACAACATGGATCTCCAGAAACCACATGCGAAACCGAGGCTGACAAAAAAACAAGATGGAGAGACGAACTAGACAAGTTCAGAAAATACTGGCTCCGCAACGCCTATGATAGAGAAATGTGTCGGATCCTGGGGAAGGTCTATGTCCAACGACGGACGTTAAAAGACTGAGGATGATGAAGGACGGATGTTTGTGGTCCGACGTTATTCTCTGGGTGCTTTTAATCCATCCGAGAGAAAAGAAAAAAAAAAGATCTTAGGAGGAGAGTTCTATTTACCATGCTAATTAGGACACTTTCCAATTTTACAACTTACATGGATTGTCTTCCCCTGTCGGTTGCTTTCTTTAATACCATTACGTTGTCTATAAACTGGGCACATTTTGACGTTTCAACTTACGGCTTGTGCCATTTTAACACGCATGGAAGGGGTGCGTGCGAATATTTTGACAGACACGCAAGACCACTCCTCCCAAGTTGAAAATAAATATAGCTGACAAACTTACGTAAAAATAGTGGAAAGTGATCAATTTAGCATTACTTACATAACCCCCCTCGTAAAAACGAAGGAATTCCCAGATGATTCAAAGCTCTAATGGATTAAAAGTACCTTAAATTTAGGATTATGTTCAAGTACGGTTAAACAAAGAAATAAGTTCCAACACAAATCTCTACTCTAAACCCGTAATCCACACTTGGGGACAGATTTAAAACAGTGGTGGGGTGGGGGGAAAGGAAGACTATACCATCGAAATAAAGACAATATTCCGAAAGAAATAGTTTAAAACAGAATTGAAGGCAAGCGTTTTGCTATTTGAATATTAGAATGTTGATACTTACAAAATGATTTGAAGAAAAAGTCTTTTCTGGGAAAAAGACTACAAAACATGAATTTGTTGTGGTACTTATGGTTCAATAGCTTTATTTCCAGACCAAAGAATCCAGGATTTCATATCACGCAAAATTTATGGTCTTGTGCCAAATTCTTCAGAATGGTGAGAATATCCATCGTTCAAGAGAGCACTGTAGGCTTGCCTGCAGTCATTATGAATTGTAGTTCTCAGTTAATTTTTTTTAATGAGGGGAACAAGTGTCTTATTTTGCGTTTGGCTACTGGAAAGAAAAGTATTGTTGTGAATTACCCGGTTAAATGAAAACGGACAACACACAAGGATCCAATTTAGCATTATACTTACATTGTAAGTTGAACCCTAAAAACGTGGGAATTTCCAAAAATGAAGGTCATATTCATTCGAAACACAAAGTTCATAAAATACATTTTGCTAATAATATACGGATTTACTAATCCTGCAAATATCAAATGGAAATGCTAGAAATTTCCATCAGTAATTTTTGGACAACTTTAATGAATGCTATGAATAGTATAAAGTGCCAGTCGTAGAAGAGTAATTTTCAAACGTTTAATTCGACCGGAATCAGATCAAGTAAACGTATTTGAAAACACGAATTTAAAGCTAAAAATCAAGGAAAAAAAGGGTAGACAATTGAAAAGCGGTTTTGCCAGAATGAACATACATCTATCTACTCTCAAAGTAGACCATACAAAAGTTTTATTCATTTCTGTAAAAATTCAAATCTTTAGAAATTGTTTAACTATTATAATTTCATATAATAGAAATAAAGTAATTCATTATGATTGGAAGTGTTCGCTGTTTAAAATTTCAAACAATTTGCTAGAATATTGCCAAGTTCAATCGGCGTATAATACTCGTGGAATCGAATCCAGCCGATAAGTTAAATGAACGACCGAACATTTTGAGTCGCCAAGAGTAGCAAATAGTCAAGATTTCTTTTTTTACACTATAGAAAAGAAAGAATTTAATGCTATGTGGGAAAAGTCAAAGTTCGCAAATCTTCAAAGTTTAAAAATGTAACAAGAGATTTTCCATAAAATTTTTACATAGAATAGAAAAAAAATGGTTGATTTGAAAAGATGAAAATTAGATTTTGATGTCTGAGGAGGGTGTAATGAGAACTGTCTCGAAAATCAGAGGCAGTTGATTGTAAATCTTTTTGAAGTCCTAGTTTATAAAGTGACTGTTGGCCAAAGTTAATTTAAAGTTGAAGTTATGAACTAAAAGCTCAGTTTACGACAGCGTTCAATTTAGATCATTTTTCCTACATTCAAAATTCGCCGAGAGACATCCAAACACAAGATTACACCCTGAAAGAAATTCAAAACTGCGTCTCGTGATCGTCATAAAAATTTTTTTTTTTTTAAACTTTAGCAATTGTTTCAGAATACATCCGACTCAGTAGGGAGCCTTCGATCTAAACTAAAATAGAATTCTTTCCACGTTTTAGGAACAGAGACATATTCGATCATCGTATTAAAATGAAAAAAATGAAGGCGTTTTCATTCCATTTTATTTTTTTTTTTTACTTTTTCATTATAATTCCTTTTTTAAGCCTAACATTTGCAAAGGTTCAATTGGTTTTCTACGTGAAGTCCAAAACTGAAATAACCAAGTGATAAGCAATGTAAAAGTTCCGGGGTGCAATCACTAAAACAATTTCCAAACTTAAAACTTTAAACAATTAATACAGAGTGTACAACCTGATGGCCGAATGGACGGAGAATTCTGCAATTATAAGGTGGCCGGAGTCACAAACTGTTATCCCGTGTGGCCGAAGAATACCGTCCGTTTCAGTTAATATAGTCTCTTCTAACTGGCCAGCAGCATTTAATCGAATTATTTCGCGATTTAATCGATCTGCCAAATATATTCGCCCAAATTTATCCACGGTGACTCCAGTCAAGGAACTGTGCCCAGGATTACCATGGTCGTTCTTCTTATAAACAAACTTTACTTCACCTGATGTTATATCCAAAGATATCAACTGCCCATTGCCCATATCCGAGACGAGAACATTCCACATATTGGTTAGAGTCAAATAGTCTGGCCAGTGAAGACCACAAGATAAATTATCATTGGTGAAGGTTCGTAGAACGTTGCCTTTACAATCGATTATATCAAGACAAGGTTTCCAGTCCATGGTGGAACAAATCAATTGGTCCAAATCACGGAGACAAGCAATGGCCGTGTAGCATTTAGAAGTAGTGACCACTCTTTCCACTTTCATGCTATCTACGTGTCGAAGGATCATCAGTTTACAACATTTCTGCAAAGAAATGACAACTTCTACTTTTGAGTAGTTGTCAATTCGTGCTGGGTAATTGGAAAGCGTAACAAAGCCGAATAGTTGGCCATAAGGAGAGTATTTCTTTACTTTACAGTTGGCCACGTCCGTAGCGATGATACAACCATCGGCACTGACCGTTAGATCGGAGAAAGCACAATCTTTGTCCCAGTCTCCTGTCAGAACGTTCTGCCACTCCCAACGACACCCTTTGGGCTTTACATTCAGAGAAAAGATACCCGGGTCTGTCCTTAGGACTGCATGAGGGACGAAGTTTCGACATATATCACGACCGGCTACTTCGAGATCGACAGCCGACAGGGACAAGACGCTAAAGCTATCAGAAAGGTCTTCGGGGAGAATTCGCATGTCAGAAAGATAAGCCCATTGCTTGTTTGGATTCACCGGCACAGGAGTGGCGGTGTACACTGGAAAGTTGTGCCTTTGTAACAGAGAGGCCGATCGGTAAAGGGGGCTTAGAGTGAACAAATTATCCTCATTGACAAATGTATGTTGCCTACAACGAGGACAAGGAAACTGGGGACCGAGAGACAGACTGTATGACTGAACACATTGGTCACACACTAGACAGCCGCAGGTCATAATCTTGAATACGGAATGGTGATGATTTTGTCTTTGAGAACAATGCAGCTGGTTGACCAGATCTGTCGGAGGTTCAATGTTCATTATTACAGTTTGTCAGGTTAGGAAGCGTTACTACAGGTGACTGCCACGTTGGGTCCCTCTTTCTGTATATATTTTTTTTTTTTTTGCTTCCTGTAATTATTCTTTTTAATCTTTTTTTTTTTTTTTTTTTTTTTTATTGCAGTCAAACCTTGGATTCGTTTTTACCGAAGTGTTCCTTATGAAAAATCTTGGAGGTAATTTTTTTTGCTCAAACCTTTTACTTCCCTTAGCATTGCCTTGTGACTCTAATGGCCTTCAGTGGTTGGCTCTCGGTGAAAAAAAATGCAAATTGCTACCAAATCGGTCCAATGAAATATAAGAAAGAAATCGAAACCAACGTAAGTACGATTATCTACTAAGAGTACTCGAGGACAGTAGTGTGTGTCTCCTGACCATTACTGCTTCGTACCGAGTTCGATCCCCCACACTTGTTCCAAAACTAAACTGAGACTTATAAATAAATAAAAATTCTAAAATTAAAAACAAAATAAAACAAAACACAATCAATCAAGAGTACTAATCATTTGGTCGTTTGCGATCTAGCACAGCAAGCAGAGGCCAATCCTTACTTCATTCTTGGCTAATATAACCTTAAACCTAGATAGGCTTAGTCTAACAAAAAAATGCGTTGGCAATTATAACATATCCTGTTTTAAAATGACCACCACCCCAGAGAGTAGAGATTAGTAGTGTTATGGTTACTTTGTCATCAGCGTCTGTTATTCTGAACCTAGAACGTTGGCCCTTTTAAAACGGTGAAGGTAATGACTGCCAACCCATTTAAAGTATCTAAATTCAATACAAGACTAATATTTTCCATTTTTCATTTGTCTATTGATATTTTTACATTTTCAAGTTTCAGTTTTGATATTTCACATTATTTTTTTTTAAAATCTTAAACCAATTTTGTCCAGTGTGTGCTGATTCGTCTTTTTGGAAAACCACCCCTCGGCACCAAGAACGCACGTTGAACTTTGCTACTGCAGACACCGGGAAATGCCATGACCATTCCTGTTTTGTGCATGGAATAGATATGGAATACCTACTTGTTTGGTTAGTTACATTGAAAGGTATTTGTTGGTTTTCCAACCCTGTTGGAAGCTCCACATAGGAGATTGACGCAGCACAATCTTCTTATGCCGAACGTAACTAAGTTTAATAATCTCTAGGGTGATTTCCCGACTTCAGAGAATTTTGAACTTGAAAAAAACAGAAAATAATAAGATAAATTCGTCAGGAAAATAAGAGAAAGTTGTCATTGTTGGGGATGTTTAGCCAACACCTTTTCTGGTATCTTCAGTTACCTGAAAATTATTTCAATATAAGAATAATTTGCCTTCGATTTGGCGCGTAGCTGGAAACTCAGGGGTCCAAGTGACTTGGTTCCTTTTGAGGGACCTCCAACATTTAGAAAAATGTTTATTACTTTTGAAATACTGTAATAGTTTACCATTTTATGTATAAAAAAATGTACAAGTGTAAATAATTTAAAGAATGACTTGAATGAATTTAGGATAGAAAATAAATTGATAGGGCAATTAGGGGAGTTATCAGTTGAAATATAGAGAATAAGTTTTTTTAAAAATTATGCCTGGTAAATATTTCTCTGCACTGGTAAGTTACCAATTTTTTTTCTCAAGTTTCACAGATTTTTATACCTTGAATTAATGTATATTTTAATGTTGAATACATATTTCTGACGTAAATTCTTTACAGAGATGACCATAGAAGAAGCATCATCGTCGTCGTCGTCGTCGTCGTCGTCGTCGTCGTCGTCGTCGTCATAGCTGTTGTTGTTGTTGTTGTTGTTGTTAATGATGATGATGATGGTTTTGATTCCAAGAATATTTGACTAATCGCTTTGTGGAAGGATAAGACATTTCTTCAAAGAATGAATGCTAGATCTGATCAATTCGACATTGAAGATAAAATCATTAATCTTCGAGCCAGGTTCATCTCCGGTACCACTGAGCCATACTTGACAATGCATTCATTAACATTAAAATAAGCTGTATTCAATATGTGGTTTGCCCCGGGCCACCCTGAAAATGAAGATGTAAAGTTGCTTGTAGTCACCCACCCAAGCGTTGAAGAAGCTCCCCTGATCATGTTTGGGCGCGAGATATTAAATCTTCATTGCAAACACAACATGAATATACGCGTGTATTCATTCGAAGCCGAGAGGCAAAACATGCATCAAAATGCAATTAATTGAAACCAAAAATTAGCTTACCGAAAGAAAAAAGTTATGAATAAATATAGATAAACACATAGATATATGTACATGCATTGATTATATATATATATATATATATATATATATATATATATATATGCATGCGTATATATGTATATGTATATGTATGTATACATATATATATATATATATATATATATATATATATATATATATATATGTGTGTGTGTATATGTATATATATATATGTGTGTATGTATATATATACATATATATATATATGCATGTGTATATGTATATGTATGTATGTATGTATACATATAGATATATGTATACATATATGTGTGTGTGTATATGTATATAAATATATATATGTGTGTATATATATATGTATATGTATATATGTGTATATATATATATATATGTATATATATATATATATATATGTATATATATATATATATATATATATATATATATATATATATATATATATATATATATATATATATATATATATCATGTGGTGGGTATACATGCAGATTAGGTATTTCATACAATTGTATCAGCATATACAGTACAGGTTCTTATGTGTAGAATGTGAATGCATTGTTAACGATTTTACAATAGGAATGCATTGAAAATCAGGAAAGAGGTATTATCAGTGGTTAAGAATTGATAGAGGCATTAGGGTTGTTACGGTTGTAATTAGGTTAACCTCATCCTATCGGGTACTTTGCCGCTAGTATGTGTATGTATATTGAATGGGAAGTAAGGGTTTGGTTTAGCATTACACTTACACTGATACCGTTAAAATATTTACTCGAAGTTTTTACTACGAAGCATTCCCCTAGGTCCATTGATTATACAATATCAAAGTTGTGGCAGCTCCACCTATTCTTAAGGGGGGGCAATGGCAAACAGGGTATTTCATATAGAAGATCTTGATGCTTTGAAAATGATTTTCTATAAAAATGCATTTGAAAAGGTTTACTATAAAAATTAATTGAAAACTATCAATGGTCAGTGATTAATGCAAGCGTTACTGACGAAATAGAGCTAATTTCCGTATATTGTAAATTCATTGGTAGTGATTTTGCTATAGAAATTCATTGAAGATCTGGAAGAAGGGATTGGCAGTGGTTAGGAAATAATATAAGCCTCACTTATAGAACAAATTTATTATAGATATAGTGTTGATGCACTTTAAAAGATTTTACTATAAAAATGCATTGACAATCATGGAAGAGATTAACAAATGTTTTGGAATTCATACAAACCTTACTTACAGGGTATGGCTATCATATTTTTGATTATAACAATAACTAGTCTGGTTTGTCAATCAATAGAAACCAGCATGCCATGTTGTGGGAAATAAAATTTTAAAAATGCAGAAGGGGTAATCAATGGATAAGTTATTTCTCTCGCCTTTTGTTGGGCAGTGATCATTAAAAAGTCTGGAATTCCAAAAAACAAGCGGGAACAAAATAGGGGATCAATTTAGTGAGAACTTACATTGCAAACTGAACCTTCAATTAAAAAACCATTTGGGGGAGGAGTCAAAAAAAGAAACTTTTTGTAGACATATTAAGGAATAAGTGTTTAAATTTCCAGCCCTCGACCTCCATTGCTGCAGCCCATACATACATACATACATACATACATACATACATACATAGCCAGCAAGACGAACTTGAAAACTGAAGAGACTTATTTTTACAGTTTTACGATTTTTAAAAAGGATGGCACTACAACGAAATAGTTAACAAGCTGAATCACAGGTAAAGTGGAATTTATCTTTATCGGACCCCTTCCTACTAAAATATTACGATTCTTGAAGGCGTACATCGAAATAATTATATCATAAATAAGCATACAATCCTGTTCAAAAGCATACAGGTTAGCCTTATCTGGTACAAGGTCTCAGTAGGTGAGCACCTGGTGGGAATCGAACTTTTTTAGGCAGACACTCCTGTACGAAGATATGTGTTATCATATGATGAATGCTCCCCAGTTATTATATGATAAACAAGCTTAAAACAGTCACAATGTATATGTATATATGCATATTGAACAGTAACGGTTCAGTTTAGCATTGTAGTAACGTAGTAAATAGAATCTTCCCTAAAACTCTTTAAAAAGATTTCTCAAAACTTTTCATGTCAAAAGATACTTCTAGGTCCATTGAGTATGCAAAATATAGTTGAGCTGCACCAATGTTTAAGCGTGGGGGCAGTGGCAAACAGACTCAGTTGTTTTATCATGAATAATAGAATATATACGGATCCATATACAACGGGAAATAAGTGTCTGTTTTAGCTTTGTAGTCACTTTGTAAATATAACCCTTCAAAACCCCTCAAAATTGTTTTCCCCAAACTCCTCACTTTAAAACATTCCTATAGGTCCACTGAGTATGTCATATTTTTGGCAAATTAGGCTGAGCTGCTCCAGTGTTTATGTGTAGGGCTGCACAGTGACAAACAGGGTCAGTTATTTTATGATAAATTATAGAATGATAAAATGTATACGCATTGTTCGCAAAAAACCCTCAGGATATATATATAAAAAAATAGAACCATATATAGTATATAGCTTATGGAAGCTCTAGTTTTAAAGTTTTTGTCAAAGTGGATTTCAATCCTCAACCTTTAACATGACCGCCATCATTCCCAATATATTGATCAAACTGATTTGCAAACTCTCTGAAAGCGTTATTCAGTTGCTGCTCTGTGATTGTTTGAATTGCATTTGTAGTCCTGGCTTTGAGGTTTCATTGAGTTTTCATGAGGTGCATCTTTTCCATAATGAGTAACGAACTTTCTTCTCACAGCTGTTACCGATTTCAATTCTGCCAGCCACAGCACGCAATTAACCTTTTATTCAACAGTTGCCATTTTTGATCCCCCAATGAATCTGTAAAACAAAAGTCTCAATTAACGCAATATCTCTGAAAATACATCATCAAAATCTGTATTAGTTGGGCTTTCAATTCCTATTTACAGCATGATTTTGACATACGTACTCCTCTAGTTATTATCATTCAAAAGTGGACAAGGAATTTAGGGACACCTATATATATAACTGAAAGTAAGAGTCTAGACAAGCATTAGAACAACAGTTAAATAGAACAGTTTAAAGCCGTTTGAAACTTTTTTGAAAAACCAAATAGTTCTCCCCCTAGATCCAATGAGTAAGCGTACCAAATTTAGTTAGACTAAGCCAATGTCTAAGGGTGGACAGACAGAGAAGCAGAGGCATTTCTTTTTGTATATATGAACACAGTGAATGTTTTCTGCAGATATGCACTCTTAAAGGGACTGACCCTGAATTTCATTATTACCTGTGAAATGATTTCTTTCGATAATGCTGACGTATGTGAAGAACTTTGGCAAGAGCTGGTTTCATTTTCCTTTCGCAGACTGTTTTTAATGCCAAAGATATGTTGATGATAAAATACAATTCTTTCTCTCTTTTTCTTTTGTGCTTTTTGGGCGACAAACATTGTCTATAACTTTCGGAATTCATTAACCACATGTGGCGATCCCTAAAACTGGAATCGCCATCTTGCCGTTTCAGCCTTTTCTGCTCCCCGAGACTCTTCGCTTCCAAAACGTTTCATTCGTTTTTTCCCCTCCCCAATTCCGTGATTCTATTTGCATTTCTGGAGAATTGTTGCTTTCTCATCTATTCTCTGCCATTCGGGCGCCGACTGCCGGCCCGAACGGTTCTCACCACGAGCCGATATCATTTCGCTCTTCATTACAAACGCTGGTCGGCTACCGGTCGTCTTCTCTTACGTTTCTTTAGTAACACGACTGTCCAAGAGAATAGTTTTTAAGCAGCTTTGTCTTGTGCTGTAAAAACATTGGATGTCTATGGCCATCTTGGGAAAATTGAATGGTACACGCAGTAAACCCCAGATACTTTGTCTCTGCTCTTATTTTCACAAGGAAATAAAAAGATTGATCTTTTGCGCAAAATCTATGTGACGCAACTGTTTCTGAATATGTTAAGGAAAAAAAAAAGAAAATGACATCAGCTCTTCTTGAATACTTACCTTTTCCTTGCTTGCCAATTTCGTGTCTACATTTATAACCCATAGGTATCGCAGATTTCACATGTGTAAGACTGAAGGGAAGCCCCCCCCCCGCATTAGATTAACTTATTTGATGAAAATGATATGGAAATTAAGAAAAAAGAAAAAGGAGTAAAAAACTGGACTGATAAGTTCAAAACTGACTTTAAATATATTTTTATTTGAGGTCCGTGAAAATGACTTCACGGATTTTCTTTGATGCCCTAGTCCGAAGAAAGATATCATCAAATATGGACATATTGTTTATCGTTTGAAAGAGAATATCAAGCTGAGTAAAGTTTACAAAAAAGCCAAATACACCTGACTATTCGTATGAGTATATGGTAAACATTACTCAGCATGAAATTTCCTTTCCCACCATGTACAATATGCTCATATCTGACGGATAAAAATTTTCTGACAAAAAAAAAATCTGTCATTATGGAAAATGGCGCTGATATTTTTTTGCAACTGATCAAGAATGTACACCTGAGAAATTCTTACTCAATGAAGGCCTCTCAATCATTTCCAGCTGGTTTGATCAGTGAACACAAAAATTTCTACGGGTCCCTATTACAGCGCCAGGACTAAGAATGAGGAAATCAAAATTATTTTTTTAAATTAAACAAAAATGTTACGATAGAAATACATTAGGCTGCCAGGGTTAGCACTGGAGCTGCATATATGCATATATATATATATATATATATATATATATATATATATATACATATATATATGTGTGTGTGTGTGTGTGTGTATATATATATATATATATATGTATACTGAAATAATGGATTCGCTACAAACACATTTCTGCCCTTTTGAGTTTCTTCAGGCGAACGATTCGATTTATTCGAATCCCTATTTGGGACGATAGGTGTTTTCTGGGTTGAAAAACTCCACCTTATTTTATTGATATTGTAATAATGTGTATTTGAGTTGAACTATTCAGAAATGTTTTTTGAGATGAAAAATCATTAAGCAATTTCAGATATGGGACAAGATAAAAGCAGAAGCAGAACGCCAGTCGACACTTTGTTTGAAACAAAAACGCTTTTCAAATTCTTGATTATGATGAGATTCCATATTGATCGTAAAAATGCGTTCACTTAGAAAAAAAAATTCCTACTGTGTGACGTCCTAATGCCGTAACTAAATTGTAAAGGATTTCTTTAAGAGTTCTATCGTGAGAAGGCACAAGACGATTTCTTAGAATAATAGCGCGAATTCTGAACAGTAGAATTATTGAGTTTTTAAAGCAAAATAATTTTCGTTATTTCTTTTAAATCTTGCTCGGCAAATTTCTTTACATCTTTAATATTTTTAATCTTCTTTAGAATAAAAAATGTTTTTCTTTTATTATCTTTTCATTTTACAGCCTATTTTCTCAAAGACAAGCACATATGCTTAATGATTGCTGCTTCAGATTGTCTTGAAAACAGTAGGAAAGTCGACATTATTCGGTACTTGCAAAACACATGATGAGTCGTTGCTTCTATCGATGATATAAATTTTATGGGGTCAATACGCACCACGAGTATTTTTGCGTAAACATTATAAATGAAATGAGCTACTATTGAGCAACTACCGTAAAATAGGTTGTAAAAAGCAAACCTCACGGTATTAGTGAAGAGTGTGGAAAACTCTTCATTTGGAAAAATTGACAGCGAATCTCTAAGAAATCGACGAAAGAAGAAATCAAGCAGAGAATCACACTAAGATCGCAAGCTTTCAGAAGAGTAAACTCAACCTTCAAAAGCAAGACGGTCCCAATAATCCTAAAAAGAAGAGTATACAACCAATGCATCCTCCTGATAGTCACTTATGGAGCTGAAACATGGAAGAAGAGTATACAACCAATGCAACCCCCCGATAGTCACTTATGGAGCTGAAACATGGAACCTAACCAAGAGACGGACTCGCAAACTGAGAAGCATGTAGCATGCGCATGAGAGAATCATGCTCAGCCTCACATGGAGAGATCACAAGACAGCACAATATATCAGAAAGGAAACGGGGGTTAGAGACACCATATAATCCATTAGAAAACTCAAATGGCAATGGGCTGGTCGGGAATCCGAGACATCGTGGAATCTATTAAAAAACTTAAATGGCAATGGGCAGGCCATGTTGCAAGAATGGCAGACAACCGATGGACATTGCGACTCACGACATGGATCCCCAGACACCACACGCGAAACCAGGGCCGACAATAAACAAGATATGGAGACGAACTAGACGAATTCAGGAAAGACTGGCTCCGCGACACCCATGATAGAGAAATGTGGCGGATCCTGGGGAAGGTTTACGTCCAACGACGGACGTTAAAAGACTGAAGATGAGTGATGAAGTTACGTGATTAGTGGGGAGGTATCCCTTCGGTGAACTTGAACTTGAATCCTGACAAGGATGTGGCCATAAAAAACTTGTGGGCAATCTTGATTTCAACCAGGCTTGAGACTTGTGAGGATCACTCAGCTGATGCTTGCAATAGAAACCGGGACTTCGTCACGGGTCGTTTTTACTCCACGGGGGGTTGTCTCTTAGGAGACCCAACACATTACCTGACACCTTATCATGACTACTACTACTACTACTACTACTACTACAAATAATAATAATAATAATAATAATAATAATGATAATAATAATAATAATAATAATAATAATGATATTTATAGTAATAATAATATATAGTAGTAGTAGTAGTTGTGATTCTATCACTATGATATTGATAAAATAATGATAACAGAAATTAGGATAGTAGTGAAGTAGAAAACAGTTATGGCTGGAACAACACTATTGCTATTAGAAAAAAACTGGGCAGAATTGATTATTTCTGACCATCTGCTTGATCTGCGTATAGACTATTTTGAATTGAGAAGAAAATTATAATCATACTAGCAATAATCATAAAATTCATCGAAGTAAAAATAGACAAATTGCAACCGAACAGAAAATGTCACCACTGTGGAGACAAAGATGAAACTGTACAACGGAATTTTTTCAAATGAATTACAAAAATGAGGAGTTCGCAGGATCGTTAAGGGAAATTGTTGTCGCTTGACCCCAGGAAGAACCAT
>OY735220.1:33548468-33700968 GCA_963457665.1 Thysanoteuthis rhombus | reverse complement strand
ACGGCCATTGAAGTCGTCTGAAACGGACAACGGAAGGTGACCGGTAGCCGTCGGAAAACTGACCGGACTTGGTTGGTTTAATTATCTGTTTGTCTCACATCCGGAGAAAAACTTGAAATTTACACATAGTCAGCCATTCCTGCATCTGCGTATATAAACTTGTGCGTTTTTTTTACTGATACATGGGAACACACTCATACGCACGTACGTACATATATACACGCACACGCTATAACAGGGACAGAATGTGTGTACGTGATACGGTCCAAAGACGTTCGGAAGGCACTTTGAATATTCAAAAAATCTAAGATGAAGAAATCATTTTCTTCTAAAGATTTTAGTGTTTGTCTATTTTGAGATCACAGACTTATTCGATAGGGTTGGATACTCGTATACAACATTATTTCATTGTACATCGATATCTTCATGAGTCGTGTGTATAGCATATGTATATAGCATACATGACTGTCCTTTTGTTACTTCGGAAAAACCAAAACAAGAGAAACAAAGTGACGTCGCCTTGCTAGCATAAGTGGAAAATTTGAACCCTCTTGAGAGTCTCTTTGAAATGGGGGACGGATATTGGTCCTATCCGAGGGAAAAGAGGGTTCGAAACCTTATGGTCAATGAAGGATAATGGTGCGGTACGAATGTTGCATGTAAGCCTAACTTGATGTTCCCATATAAAAATACATCATTATTCAAGTATGGCAAGCCTTTTGCAGAGCAAGCTAAACTTTAAAAAAACAGACCCAATATTTCTAAAAAATAAGGGTATACAACCAATGCATTGTCCTGATTGTCACTTATGGAGCTGAAACATGGAACCTAACTAAGAGACAGACCTACAAACTGAGAAGTATGCAACGCGTGCATGAGAGAATCTAGCTCAACCTTACGTGGTGAGATCACAAGACAGCACAGTATATCAGGAAGAAAACGGGAGTCAGAGACATTATAGAATCTATTAAAAAAACTTAAATGGCAATGGGCAAGCCATTTTGCAAGAATGACAGACAACCGATGAACATCACGACTCACAACATGGGTCCCCAGAGATCACATGTGGAACCAAAGCGGACAGAATACAAGATAGATGATGTACTAAACAGATTCAGAAAATACTGGCTCCGCGACGCCCATGATAGAGAAATGTGGCGAATCCTGGGGAAGGTCTATGTCCAACGACAAACGTTAAAAAACTGATGATGATGATACCCTTTTGTCTCCCCAGCACTCTTGAAATATATCCTTTAGTCCCCAGCCTAGAAGTGGCAGCGGACGCCCATAGTTATTGGTATCGTGAGCTATTGACAGTAAGTTCAGTGTTCACAGCCTGTTTCATTTAACCCTGCCTGCGACAAAACTATATCAAAATGAATGGCGAAAGGACGTGTTTAGTATGGATTTTGGGTTCATGCCTTTTTCAAAATCACAAGCGCGAAATGGTACTAGCAGCCAACAAACAGAACTTGTTGGTTGCATTTTTAATAACCTAAATTTTTGGATATTTTTGATTGCGAATTGGTAGATTTGCTCGAAACAAATGAAATCGTCGAATCGAGTTCAAATTCTGGTTATGCATCGGTATCATTTTTTGTAAACGCTTTTGTGAGAAACACGAGTCCTTTCTCTCCTGTCCCTGTTCTCTGCGCCAGTTATCTTAATATCTACTGCCGTGCTCAAAGGACGTTATGGTGGCAAAGAAAAGCAGGTTATCAAAATGGCTGCTGTATTCATTATCAATCCTGACAGACTTGGACAGGCGCGTGTGTGTGTGTGTTAGAGAGAGACAGACAGACAGACGGATAGACAGAGATAGAGAGACAGAGACAGAAGGAGAGGAAGGGAGAGAGAGAGAGAGCGTCCGTATACAGAGCATATAAAACGAAATATAAAGCTTATAATAAAGTGACGCCAACTCTTTATTAGCCGTGCCCCCTTCGTAAAACTTGTCACGTGGTCTGACGTTTATATCGAAGAAAATGAGGACAGTCACGTGGCAAGAAATAACTTGAAACAATTAGCAATGAAATAATAATTGCAAAACAACAACAAAAGAAACAACCAATTATTTAAAAAAATCAATAAAACTAATCGATTAATCATTTCCTGTTAATTTAAGAAAAACAAGTGTTTGTCTCTGCGTATTGCACGGCAAGGGGGGTGGGCAATCAAATCGATCCGCTGGATTGGACAAAAGAGGGACAATATAATCAGCAAGGATTATTTCATTCATCTTTTGTCGCTCACAGTGGGGTCAGTAAAAGGACTGGGGGAGCCTTTTAGCTTGCGTTAGTGAGCATAGTGCAGAGATCGGTATCCTCATTGGAAAATCAACGGGATCGCCCCAGTAGGCTCTCTGCATGATTCACGGCTGCTTACGTCACTTAGTCTACCCAGCTAATCACTCATCTTGGTACTTACCGGGTTTTTCAACTTCGATGATCGTACACGAACCGGAGTATCCAAAACAATTTCGGTGTATCATCAGATATGATTACTGACTAGCATACAATAAAATTGCAGGCACTTATTCTATCTATGATTTTGCGGAGTATCGGGTATTTGAAATTCGAGATAGTTGAGCTTGTTAGAGAGAAGAGAAGAAACTAGACTGGCTACTTCCGGCTCGAACAACACTCCAACTACTATTCCGCTGAGCATGATTACTGTAACTTATGTGTTGTCTATACAATGAATAAAAATTATGAAATACATGCACTTTTTGTATAAATTAACTATTTTTATCAGAGATTATTTATTTATTACAATGAAATAAGTATTCATTTATCTATTTATAAGAATTAATTCATTAGAATGAAATAAGGCCGTATGTATTTGAATGATTGATTTTCGTTAATGTCTAAGACGTCAGTTTGATTCAGTCAGTAAGACAATCGTCCGGCAGCCGTGTAGTCGTCAGTTCGAATCATGGCAGGAGAATGTGGATTTACATATCGGTTCGCTGCCCTGATTTTGGTGAGGGTTGTTCTTGTTGTTACGGTAGGGAAACAAACTCCGGTTTTGGCGTTTGATAAAATCATCTTAAATCAAATCAATGTTTCTGTCTCAAGACAGTCAGCGAATAACCAATAAAAGTTGTTTTCTATTTTGTAAATTTCAATTCTTGGACTTCTAATAAATGCAGAACGGTAAGTAAGGAACAAGTTGCCTTGAAAAGTTACGCACTTTCATGAGGCTCTACAACCAGTGGTTTGCAGACTGCAATAACGTAATATGATGTTTTCGCCTCCGTTGAGTTTTTACGCTGTATGTATCTCGCGTTTCTCTCTAGAGATCAAGTGACAGAAAGTCTTCTTCGTATTCCAACGTTCTTCTCTGAGTTATAACTGATTTTAATGATGTCGATGATTGAATAGTTTTAATCCGTATATGCCTATAGGCCCATATTTAGGACATCAAGAATTGCAAAAGAAAAATATAGTTATGAAAGAAAGCCGGTCAAATTATGTATGAACACCTTCAAGGTGATAAAAAACACGCTTCAGATTTCCTATAAACGTAAACTTGAATTACCATTCTCGTATACGTTCATTCGCCCCATATTTCTAGTTATATCAAAATCGGTTGAAAAATCTGATGTTTGGTACACACGGGTTAATTCCTTTTCTTTGGATTTCTGATTCATCCAAAAACATTGCAAGGTTCACTGGAACTCTTCTAAATGTTCAAATGATGATGGGTACATTTGTCATCTTCACATTTCACGATTCTCCTGTTTCCGGTCAAATTCCAGATACTATGTTCGCACTTTCAGTTTCATTCTACCAGCGACAAAACATTCAAATAAAAAAAACGGCTTAGGCAACCATAATGTGACAGTTCCTCTTTATGATAAGCAGATTTGATCTCTGAATCGAATAACCCACGATTTCATGTGTTATTGATATTTCATGCATTTGTGTGTTCGCGCCAGATGTCTCGCAGTTCTCGTTGGAAATTGAGATATAGCAAGTCTGCTACGTAAGTAATAACAACTCATACTGGGAGAGAAAGTCTGATTTGGAAAATAACATGGAAATGACATGAGGTTTCTCTTAAACTATTTTAACGTCATTCACCCTCAAGTATTCATTACAAAATCTCATTCACCTACGTCTAAATGCCCTTGTATCTTTTTATTATTTCGTGTATAATTTCAATTCATTTTGTATCACGTGCACATTTCATAACACATTTCTTGAGCATTTATTTTATTCAAGTCTTTTTTTATGAATATGTAAAAAAAAATCTGGAATGAAAAAAAATTAACACAAAAACAAAATCTTTTTGATCAACAACGGCAAACAACAGTTAAGGAATTGAAAATAATGTTTTCTTACTATACGTGTTTACTGCAAAATTTTATTTTTTAAGGATATAAGAAATATAAATGTCCGAGTAAATTAAGTCATTCACCCTTCATGCTGCACCCCTCCTTTCCTTGTAGTTTCATCTGCCCTCAAAATAATTTTATCTACGCTTGAGTGAATCATTCACCAATCTGAGAAACACGGTGGCGGGTGGGATGATTCGATTGTCGAGGATGGGGGCAGGCCCGTGTACGAATTAAGAGACGGTAAAATCTGCGATTCTTTTAAGGCAGAAAGGTTTTCATGAACTTTTGACTTACCAATAAGCCAAAATTTATCACTAAGTCACATTCAATGAGTGGTTGACTGCCGAGAAACGTGAAAAGCTATTCACTCGATCCGGCCATGTCGTTAAAAATCGCGGGGCAACCATTATAACATAGCGGAGACATAGCTTGGGATTTAGGGGCCCAGGGGCTTGGCTCCTTGATGGGATCCATCTAATATTTAGTGATATTTGTCATTGCATAACGTTAGTAGAAATGCAGAAGATTAAGCCCTTTCTTTCTCTCCATTGGGGACCCGGGGTGATTTAATTTTAACTAGGAATTATTACTAGACTGTTACATCATTAACAACATGTTACATCATTAACAACATGACCTAGTGCGTAGCTGCATCCCTCTGAACACAAGTGGCGCCTTTTCAACAATGATTTTAGCCTTTGAGTCCCATTGTGCAATAAAAGTTTTTCAAATTGTGCTTTGGTTTTAAATAAAAAATAACGATCATATCCGTCCTATAAAACTTTATCTTCTTCGTGTTTTGATTTCAAATACAAAAGAAAGATGAAGAATGAAGTTAAAATTATCTAGTACCAGTCATGGTGCCTTTTTATGAGCTCCATCCCCCAAACTTTAGAACCTGGCTACGCCCCAGTGCAAGACTCAACCGGACACAGAAGGTGAAATGAGAAACTGTCCGAAAATATCCACGTATAATTCTATTTTTATTGTCCCAATTGAAATTTACAATATTCAGGTACTAGTACATATTGGACGTCAATATTCTGCACCGTGCGATTTTGAAAAAGAAAATCATACTGTTTTTGAACAACCACCTCCCAAGTGGTTTGAGGCACACCGTTAGCCGGTTAGGTTATGTTTTGGCAATAAATACACCAGCAGCAGTAGCTTTCAGGTAAGATCGCCGACCAAAATAGTTCCTTTGTCCGCATCTACTTTTGTGTATTTCTCTGTCTTTGAGTTATCTTTTTTCAGTCTATGTTTTTTTTTCTATCTTCGTCCTTTATCGTGTGTCACTGACAAATTCAGCTAATCTAACATTCTCGTCTTCTCCGCTTTATATTCACAAGTAACTCTCCAGAGTCGACTCGAACCCAATAATAATAATCTAATAAAAACTACGCCGCTTGTCAAGAAAATATCGGGATGTCTCATTGAATTTTTTTTCTCTCACAGATGGTTCTGTATTGGCAGTTGAAGTACAAATAAAAGGTGGTCAATATTGCGCCTCGTAAAGAATCAAAAACTTTCTCTTTTGTATTTATTTCCGAAAGCAATAAGAAAGCCAAGGTAACATTTTCCTCGGGCTTTTAGTGAACATGACAAGTCCAAGTGAGTGGCTTCGCTTTCACATACACTTCACGTATCAGGACTGTTGTTTTGAATAAAAGAGATCGCCGAAACCGACAGACTTTGCCGATTTGAGGAGTATTTCCCCTAAGAAGTTGTGAAAAAAAAAAAAGATTTATTTATCAGAAACTGTCCACCAAAACTGTCAACATAGGTTCTTCAAGTCAGTCTGTCCGACTGACTGGTTAACTGGTGAACCATGTATCACGCGGATGGGACACACACAATGAGCTAGAGAGCTAAAAGAGAATATTTACTCCTTATTTTGTCCAGGGAAACTTTTTTTTACCCCCCTTAGGTTTTTAGTCGGGAGTTCGATATACAAAGTTTATGCTAAATTGGTCCCTCAGTTTGTGCCCAGTAGCACTCACGCTTGTTTTTGAAAGTTCGAACTTTCATAGTGATCACGGCCCAACAAAAAGCAAGTGAAGTGAATTATTCATTCATCATCACTTTTTCAAATCTTGATCATTCCACATCGGCATGCTGCCCAAAGACGTTGGTCACATGACGGTTTCTCTCGAATGACTAACTGGACCTGTATATAACAAACGTTGTTCGGAGATTTATATGTACCCTGAAAGTCACTCAAGTGTCAGTTTGGTTCAGGTTTCCATCGATTTTTGAATTCTCTGAAAAGTTAGCACCATGAGATTATTCGTTATATCTATTTCGAAGAAACAGAAAATTAGTCAAATATTTAAACTTTGATCTTTAAAAATTTTATGCGAACACTAAGGAGCATAAAATGTGATGACCATTTGGATGTTCTGATGACAAATAAAAACTTTTCTAGTTCTGGACTCGGCTATGGTTCTTTAGGAAAGTTTGAGCATGGTAATTTTTTCCAGAAATGCCTTGTAGGTGCCATAGTAAGTAATTTGGATTTGGATTAACTTTGACCACCTAGATCTATGACGCCATCCAACATGGCGACAACTCGATCACGAAACTTGTCATATCTCTCAATTCTGGCGCGATTTGTATGAAACTTTCACCGAGTAAATAAGAGGTGAAAATTATGAATACTATTCAGAAATCCCTGAAGTGCTTGATATTTTCGTCTTATTAATTTGTTTTCATGTTCACAGTTTACTAAAATGAAATGAAGATGCGGATGTCATGAAATTGTCTAGAGTCAGTAATTTAGTGCTAAGAGGAGAAATTTGGGAATGCAGGCCTGACTATGCTCACCACCTTCCTCCTGAGAAAACCTTTGGAATTTAATCAATTTCAGGGACGTTTTGAAGTCGTATGGGGTGTATATTCGGATATATACTAGCTATTTTTCACAGGGAATCTTTCAAACAGAAAGTTTTTGTGATACATAAATAGTGAAGGAACGCTTCCCCCCAGTAAAGGAGCGCCCTTTTCACAGAACTACACTTCTGTTTAGAGTTCCTAAAGACGGTGTTTAACACTTCAAATTAGATGAAAACCGCACGTCATTTTTAATAAAAGTTATGGCAATGTGTTAACTACTAAAAATGATAGAAAAAATCTGTCATAAGAAATCCCTTTTCAAGATCCTAAGAGCGAAGAGAAGAATAGAGACTGAAGATGAAGCAAACACTTCTAGATTGACCGAAGAAGAAAATATTAGGGAATATGCAATGAAATGTGAATGATACTACAATCCTCAAGCAAGAATTACTCTCAATCTAAAAGTTAATATATTATATACAACAAGAAATCTCATAAGCATATTTACTAGAAGTACCCATAAAAGAGTACCCAAGACCTGAGGGTTTTCTGGAAACCACTTAGTACTTCCAAGTTGGTATTTTCACTTGTACTAGTGATCTGCAAGATATGCCAAATGTTTTTGGTTTCGATCTACTGTATCATGACAATAGTATTTCTGGGTATTAACTGAAATCCAAACGAAAACTTCAATCAGGTGGGAAAAGTACAACTCGAGTATTAGAAAAGGTGGCAGAGTTTTCTTGCATAGCTCATGATACTACAGACTAGGTAAAGGTTGTGGATACACTGTAAGTTACATTAGAGACCAGTTTAATGAACAAAAATCAGTTACAATGACCTAAAACAATCGTTGTGTGATTGCTTTGAAAATAGCATTATGATTTCGAAACATATAGAGACTAACAAACCACTCCTGCTTTCTCTTCAATACATTATGTCATCTAGACCCATTGAAGAATGTGATATCCTCGAAAATGAAGATGATGAAAAATTGAACGTATGGGAGCGTCCTCAAAGGAGGAATATTAATAGACAAACTTATACAGCCTTATTTCAAACCAGCAAAATGTCAAAGTAAGTTCTGCCAAAGAAACGAATAGAATCTTTCCCTGCAGTCCTATATTTAGTAATTCAGCACACGAGGGATTACAAAGCATTATTGAATTTCAGTATTATCCTCATCCAGTTGTACCAAATATATTTACCTGTAGCCTTTGACTATTGCACGTTATATCCAGGTAATCATTCCAGATATGTTCAAAAATACTATTTAGGGAGCATTTCATATGGCTAAAATTTTGCTTGGTTCTTAAGGTAAATATGTTCACGGAAGTGGAGTTTCAAATATGTTTATTGAATGCTTAGTGTTTGGAATAAACATTCTAGAGTCCCTTTTGCTAGGGGAGAACCATAAAAGGGGATAAAAAGGGAGGCTTATGTTGGGGTTCAGGTTGCAGATTATTACTGAGTGAGAACCCCATCGAGTTGTATGCATCAGAGTTTGGAAAAGTACTTCTAGTCCAGCAGACTATTTCTCCAGGAGGGAAAAAATTCAGGGGATTTAGATCTTAATGTCAATGTGGAGAAGGTACTCACAGACTACAAGAAATTTTGTTGATCGTGGAAGTCAAACATCAGTATAATTTTTGGACTGGGATAATTTTCTAAGACTGCTCCGATTTTATTGGGGCACCTAGCTGTGTAAAAATGCCAAATCCTCATGATTTACGTGCAAATCGGGCCAGTATTTACAGAGATATGACAAGTTTCCTGATCGGACGGTCGCCATGTTTGGTGACGTATTAGCCGGAAAACTTACCTGATGTCAACTCAAGTCAAAATACTTTCTTAGAAAGAGACACTCTTAACTCAAATTTTCCCTCAGAAACGTAGACAGATTTTGGACGATTCAAAGCTTTCATAATATAATTCTTTTTAGTCAACTTTTGTCTACAATATTTGTTCAGACGTCTGTCGGGCAAATTTAATGAACCATGAAAACTATTCGAGGCTTTTGTAATATGACCCTCTTCAGATATCGTTTGTCATTCCTTTAGATGATCATCGGACTAATTCAGTGAGTCATGAAAACTATTCAAAGCTTTCATAATATGACTCTTTGCTGATCTCATTTGTCTCCCAGAATTCTTTAGACGAGCATTGGCCAAATGAATGCATAAAAATGGAAAATCGAATAGTTTCTCCCATGCATATATTAGAATAATCTTGGATGACAAGTAATATCGAAGAAAAAAATCACGAAAGGGCGAATCAAAGGAAGATAGATGGATATAAAAGGCTTCGAAGAAATTGACAACGTTTAATGGAGTGAAGATAGGAAGCAAAAAGATATTAAAATTTTGAGGGATCGTATAAGACCTGCTAAATGTGAGCAAGGATATGAATCCGTATTAGATCCTATTCTGAATGTCTGAGATGCGGTTGACGGGCACACAAGGGGCGATATCTATGAATATGAGCAGCTCTTGATTCTGATAGGAGACAGGGAATGTGTCATGGAAGCCTATGATTTGTAAATGGACGCGTGCAATGCCATTTAGATACAAAATACAATCAACGAAAAAGGCCAACGTTTGTGCGACAGTCATCTCTCGGGTATGTCGGGCAGCTCTCCTTCCTTCGTTTCTGACGCTAAGGGAGAGGAGAAGATACGATAACGTATCGTCCGTAATCAAGTCACCTGCTTCCATTTTTTTTTTTTTTTTTTGTAAGACCCTGCAAGTCGCAAACATCTCGTCAATCTCCTTCAATGAATGCAACAGGAGACAAGCCACGCACACTGTACGCTTGGGTCGACGGTGTCTGGTTTCAGATTCCTTGAAAGGTGTTCAGCCGGAACACTGACGAGAAGCGAGTGTGTTGCAAGCAACTTTCTTGCAGCGTTTCTTCAGTTGCTTTTCAAAACTCGTTCGTTTCTATCGTGCTTGAATAAACGTTTTGCTCAGTTGGGAGACGAGCCGGAACTCATCATTGAGATTACGGAGTTATAATGAGAGAGAGAGAGACAGAAAGAGACAGACAGACAGACAGACAGACAGAGAATTTGTGTGAGAGGCAGACAGAGAGAGAGAAGAGAGAGAGAGAGAGAGAAACTTATGTTCATAAAATTTCTCATAATCACATTAATATAAACATACAGACAAAAGCAATATACAAAGACAATTGCATGTATGCACACACGCAAACACAAAATACGCAAACGTGTGCGCGTACACATGCACACAAATACAGTCACACCCACACCCACAAAAATACGCTATCACATACGAACCTAAATAAATACACGCATATAAGTACATGCAAAAATGCAATCACACTCAAACACACACACACACACACAACCATACACACAAACAGGGACGCACGCCAACACACAATCACAACTATACACAGAAACAAACACACACTCCAACACACTAACACACAAACGCACATGTATACACGCACATGCACACACACATGCACATACTCGAGCCCTTTTCTTAAATGGTGCCAATAGCCCCAGAACGTTCAGAGATGAAAGTAATTAAAAAAACTGGAAATAAAAGTTCTCCCTATTTTTTTTTTTTTTTTTTTACTTTTCTTCTTCCATTCATTTTTATCTCACTTCTTTATAATCGAGTGACGCAGTTTTTCTCCGATCAATATTTTTCTGAAGATGATGGAAATGAACTTGAATATAAGAACCAAACGAAACCCTTTTTTCTTCTTTGAATATTGCTTTTATATACGTTCTTCGAAATTCGCGCCATCTATTCAAAGCTGCTTGGTATGCAGGGCTTTTGAGATATGTAAAATTTATTTTCCTTGTTTGTTCATCTAATCTAGCTTACTAACGAGGAAACTTGTGTCATTCAAATGTAGATATGAATATATACAAGCATATCTCTTCCGTGCTCATGTATAAGGTTAAATATCTTCATATATACACCTGTAAAAGTAAAACATACACACACATAAATATAAAAAGCAAGACAGACAGAGAGAAAAGAAAGAGACAGAAAATTATAAAGGAGTGTATATAAGCGTTCTTGCCAACGCTCAATTAATACAGAATAATTAGACAACAAATATATCACCTGCAACGAACGTCATCAGTACTATGAGAGCAAATTTATCTTTCAGATCAAATTGAGAAGAGTTGGAAGCATCTCTATATATACAGAGACAGGGGGTGTTAGTGTGTGTGTGTGAGAGAGAGAGAGAGGGGGAGAGAGAGAGACAGGTCTATGGGAGCCAAATTGAATTTCTCTAAGACCAAATTGAAAAAAGTTGAAAGCATCAACATTTTCCACCCCTGTATATTCACGTAGGCAGCAATTTACGCTAGCGCGTTATGCAGGACGGAAGTGCGCAGTCACCGTGCGCATTCGTTCTTTGACGTCATATCTGCGCATGCACTCGTACACAATAGAAACGCTGGTGGACCAACACGTGACAATGAATGGCCGTGGGAGAAATGAAACTAGAACATTGGCAATGTTTGTTGGCTTTCCCAAATTGTCATTAACCTTTCGTGACGAATGTTATTTGGGTTATTTCCCATTAAACACTACTGTAAATCAAACACTGAGTCGCCAAGGACAAAAACATATCTCATTCTTTTGTGCAATTTCTTTTGTTATTTCGACATTTCATGTCACCACCATCACAAGTGTTTACACACACACACACGCACACACACACACGCACACACACACACATATATATATATATACATATATATATATATATATATATATATATAGTTGCCATCACAGTCAATAATTGAAGAACTGTAGCGTCAAAATTTGAAGTCATGTAACAAAAAAAGGTCTGAATAGATTCTATTTATGATATCATGTGTGTTTTCCAGTAGAAAACATCTCTAATAGAAATAAAAACAACTTGATTCTGGAGAATCTAGGTATTGATTATGAATCCGTCAAATATAGGTAATAAAATAGGTGGACCATTGGAACATACAAACACACGATTATATATATATATATATATATATATATATATATATATATATATATATATATATATATATATATATATATATATATATAAAGGATAGAATCTTCCGCCACCTTTAGAAGCTGCAGGTGTTCAATATATGTATATATTTATATATATCAAGAAATGGATATATTTGATCCGACAGAATAATTATAAATTGCGTTATATCATATAGAAACTTATTTGAAATGATCTCCCGTCATTACATGGTTAATCTATCACTCCACATGGACGACGTAAATAGAACAAAAAATTAAAGAAAATCGAATAGACCGAGAATGAACGTGAAGAGAATTAAGGATGAAAACAGTTATTTGGGCCTTTGCATTACAGGATACTGTTTAGCTCAATGGTAAGAGCATCGCTACTTTTAAGCTGCTACCCTATCGGTTGTAGGTTCGATTTCTTCAGCAGTCCCATTTTCATTAATGTTTATTCTATTCATGTTGTCTACGTTAAGTGATATATTAGACGTGTAATGACGGGAGATGTTTTCAAATACGTTTCTATATAATATAATGCAATTTTTAATCATTTACTAAAACATATGGTTATCATCAATTATAATAGCATAAACTCTGCATTTTTGTATGGACAATGTAAACTATGTTTTCATTAGTGAAACTACCATCGCGATGATGACAAGTTTCCTGCTACAGTTGTTCTGTAATAGACATATATAACCTAACACGAACCCTAAACATAATCCTAATATATCATTTATAGTTTGGTTCAATAAAATATAGTTCTAAATGATAAGGTTTTCATTTGTCCCGTAATTGAGTTGTATCTTTGTAGTAAAATATATTGTAATGTATGTGTGTTTTAATGGTCAAAAATAGAGTTTAAATTGATAAAATTGTTTACGCCACTTCAGCCTATTTGTTATACACAGTGGCTTCGGTTACGCCGCTTCAATACATAATTGCCATATATATATATATATATATATATATATATATATATATATATATATATAAGTACGAAACAAATTTGTTGAAAGAAGTGCATAGACCGAGAATAAACGAGATGAGAATTCGGTGTGAAAACAGTTGTTTGGGCCTTTGCATTACTGTTTAGCTCAATGGTAAGAGCATTGCTACGTTGAAGCAGCTACTTTATCGGTGATAGATTGCAGCAGCCCCATTTTCTTTGATTGTTTGTTCTATTCGCGTTGTATAGAGTGAGTGATACATTAAAAGTGTAATGACGGGAGATCATTTTAATATATTAACAAAAATTCATTTCTATATAATATGATGCAATGAATTATCTTGTATATATTTATATGAAGCAACTAATTGAAGTTTAATCTACGTATATATATATATATATAATTATTAATTGAGTTATCCACGGACAGCTGTTTCGTTGCATTATAACTCTTCAGGGTGGCTGTAGACTGCCCATTATCCTATTCAGTACCAGAAGAAACCTTCGCTTCAGACCCAGAGGCTGGCATTTTACCCCTACCCTACGTAGAACTGGACGGTCAGTAAGACTGAATTTAAGCGAAATATTTACTTACGCACAATTCCCCATCCATTAGAATTGGAAGAGCATTGCAACATAGCTTATAATGAACGAGTTTGCCTTAATTAAATCAGGGAGCATTAATTATAATAATAATTGAGTCAACCACAGACAGCTGTTTTGTTGTATTACAACTCACTGGCTATAGACTATCCATCATCCCATCCAGTACCACGAGGTAGGATCGAAACCTTCGCTTCAGACCCAGACCCTGCCCTACGGTCAGCAAGACTGCATTTAAGCGATATACTTACTTATGCACAATTCCCCATCCACCAGACGGCTCTATTCCAAAGTTGTAAGAGCATTGATATATAGCTTATAATGAACGAGTTAACCTTACTTAAAGAGTGCTCAACCCTGAATAAGGGATACATGTGTGTGTGTGTGTGTGTGTGTGTGGATCGTACTCCAAATATTCTAGTTGCTTCATCTTTGACGCATGAGGGATAGAAACCATTTCATGCTAAATATTCACCTAAAACATAAAAGAAGTGAGATTTGCGATGGGATAAGTATAAGCAACAATGTGGTAACAGAACGTATTAATGTAGCAGAAGATAGAATCAATATTTCCTCTTGTTTCGAGTAAGTGACAAAACCACGAAAGAATCAAATATTCAAAGAGGAAGAGAAACAAGTAAACAGAGTACAATAACTTCTCCCTCTTGACTTCCTTCCTTTCTTCCTTCACGTCCATCTTGTGTTGCTTTCTTAGTAAATAAAGCAATCTTCTCGTGTGATCTTCTTTCAATACTTTGCAACTAATTAAATTCCGGTATTATTTCGATGCAAACATCTCCGTGAATAGTCTTATTATCTGCCTGACTTTTTTATGTGGCTGCATAAAAATCATTTGTTAAGCTCATCCGGTGGCGGTTAGGATCCCAAGCGAAGATAATCAGGACACCAAGGAGATAAAAGGAAACCTTGAGGTCTCGCAAGATTTTTTTTTTTTCGAAGACCCGATTCGAGATTTCAGAGAGGGTCGACGACTCGTGCTTCCAAAGGTGTTATATTTTTGTGAGAGAATCATCTTTATCTTAATCAATACAGATTGTGAGGAAGTCCTTGTGATTTTGAAAACAGACTGGGTTTTTGCCCGATGGACAATTAGGTTTCTGTCGAACACGGGAGAGACGACTGACAACAATGGCGTCGGAATTCAGGAAGAAATCCCGACCCCGATAGTGTATCAGTAAGTGTATGTGTGTGTATGTGCGTGCACGTGTCATATAGACAGAGAGACAGACAGGAAGAAAAATACGATTGAAAGAGAGAAAGGGAGACACAGAAAGAGACAGACAGAGAGAAAGGAGAAAAAGAGAAAAAAAAAACTAGAGCGAGGATGAAATATCGAAAGAGAAGAGAGAGGAAGACAGAGATGAAGATAGAGACAGAAGAAGGAATACAGAAAAAGAAAAAAAGGTTGAGATAGTAAGAGATTAAGAGAAATGCCCTCCGAACGAGACAGATAACAACGACGTGCGAAAAGCGGCTTAGCAAAATAGTCGATATAATTCAAAGGTATTACAAAAAGAAATGAATTCCACATCTTCTCAAAATACTGACTAGTTGGTGGATTTATGCATTGTAGATAAAATCCCATTGTATTCATTATGACAACTATTTATCAAGATGGAGGTAAGTAATAGTAGTCGAGATTAATGAAATGGGTTTCAATTCTTTATCAAATAATACAGAAATTAATGTTACATAAAATCGTTGCAGTATTTTTCGCTCATTGTATCAGTTTTATTATTGGTTTTTTCAACAACAACAACAACAACAAAACAGACTTCGATCGAAACCTGCGACGTCGTTCACTGAATTTTTTTACAACATTTGGCAACATGTGCCAACATTTATTTCAGGAAAGAAAAAATTTGTTTCCCGTTGATTTTTTCACGAAGAAAAGAATATTGTAAAACCGTCAAAAAAGATTCACTGAAAAAAAAATGACTGACTAGTTTTCTCGAGCCTTGCTGTATTTTATGTTACATTTGACGGTTAAAAAAATGATTTCTAGCGCTTAGTTTTAATATTCTGAGTACGTTGCATAATGTTGGTTATTATCAAGTATTGTGTTGATTCGATTGCTATCACCCCAACTGGCCAACTCGACCGTGAAACGTCGTTCAACGAAACATCACAGGCCACTTTTGACACGTTCGATCATGCAAAGTACCTTCTCCATAGACTGAGCAGATCGTTTTGCGCTTTAGTCATATTCTCACCTTCCTTAAAGTTAAAATAAAAACATAATGAGCCGAAGATTTTGCTTATTTTCTTCAATCGTCGATGTTATTATCAATTTGAAATTCAAACAACAGGTCTGGTTAGTCACTCAATAGAAACCATCATATGACCAGTGTCACTTGGGTGTATACTGTATAAGGTGATCAATTAAAAAATTGAAAAGGGGTTGAGCAATGAATTAATTACTTCTCTCGCATTTCGTTGGGCCGTTATCACTAAAAAGTCTGAATTTTCAAAAAATAAGCGCGAATGCTACCAATTTAGCATAAGCTTACATCGTAAGTTGAACTTCCCACTAAAAGCCTACTTGGGTGGATTTTGAAAAATCTAAAAGAACGTTTTTCTAGACATAATAAGGAGTGAATGCTTAATTTTCCTGTCTACCAGCTCCATCGGTGTGGCTTATAAACTTGATACATACATAGATAGCCAGCCAACCAGCCAACCAACCAGCCAGCCAGTCTCATTTGAAAACTGAAGAAATATATGACAGATTTTGTTAATCTCGAAGACTGTTAGAAACCGTCGAATCAAACTGTCAGCAAAATGTCAAAATAGGTTTCTGTAGTTTTCAAGTCGGTCCGGCTGTATGCATGTATCACGCGTAGACGAAACGATAATCAATGAATAAGTAATTTCTCGCAATTTTTGTTGGATGCTAAAAATTCAGAGTTAAAAAAAAACAAAAAAACTGCATGAATGCTGTCGGACACTAAGTAAGGAATCAATTTAGCATAAAGTTACATTGCAACTGGAAACCTATTTCGGGGAGGAATTCTGAAGAAAACGTTTGGGACATGATAAGGGGTAAATGTTGAAACTTTCAGACCTCTAGCTACATTGGTTCTGTCTGTATGCGTGGCACATAGACAGATTCATACACTTATAAATACATACATAGCTAGCCTGACCAAATCAAAAACTGAAAAGGTTAATGTTGACAGTCTTCGTGTCAGTTTTGATCAGCGGTTTATAACAAAGACCATTTTTTCAATTATATATGCATTTCTTTGGCAATTACCGATACTTTCTTTTACTGATCACTGAGGGGGGTTATGACAATGTGTACTTAGATAAAAATGCTGACTGCGAATAACAGGAATTTCCGTCAGTTGTACAGCCAACTCAAAACGATTTCATATTCTGATTGAGAGGCATTTTTTATTCTGCTGCTTTTTCTCTCAGCTGATCTAATGAATGAAGATGGTCTATGGTCAAGTAACATCTTCCTCGGACAACAAATCTCCATGAGATCCCCAAAAGAAGAGGAAATTAAGAAAAGAATCACTTTGGGATGGCAAGCCTTTGGCAGAGCAAGCTCAACTTTCAAAAGCAAGACGATCCCAATAATCTTAAAAGGAAGAGTATACAACCAATGCATTCTCCCGATAGTCACTTATGGAGCTGAAACATGGAACCTAACCAAGAGACAAAACTGCAAACTGAGAAGCATACAATGCACACATGAGAGATAACTTGCAATCAATTCGTAATAGAAAAGGGCTTTCATCTCTCAATGGTTATCTATCATTCGTCGCCACCTGCCACAGTTGATGGGTTAATTTTGTTAAGGGGGTGTAATGAAAAAGAATCCCAGTAAAATATGGAAAAACTTGCTTGGTAGCTGCAGTCCTCGTGATCTATAATGAACTGAAAGTGTGGCACAAGGGAACTAACGTTGTAATGACGACTTGCATAAAATGGCCAATAGTTTTCGAGTCCCCCCCAGCTCAACTATTGCTGCTGTAGTTGTTCATACGGTAACCAGGTAAACGAAATGAATAGCTGAGAAAGTATCAGGTAACACCCGTATCTATTTCCATGCATCAGCCACAGGTCTTTAAATTGAACCCTTGGGAAATCAGGGAAATAAGTTGCTCATGTCCCTAGGGCTTCATTTCGAGGTAAATCGATTGTGGTAAACGTTTGGGGGGTAATAAGACCTGATAGTTGTTTTTTCATACAGATTTATTAGCAAAATCTCGTTTCCTGTTTTAATGGCAAAATATGGCAAAATATATCATTAAAAAGAAAATTAAGATGGCTGATCTGTTCGTCTGCTCAATGCTTGTGAGATATTCATTCCTCAGGTGACTTACATATACGAAACAATGGGTTCAAATGGGTTTTGTTCTCTCAGAAGAGGCTCGTGATTGAAGGCCGTATCCTGACACTCATCCTCAAGGAAGAAATCACACGCCGTAATGAATGCATTCGCCTGCACACACACATATATATATATATATATATATATATATATATATATATATATATATATATATATATATATATATATATATATATATTCTCCCAGAAGAATTGAGTTCGATTAAGAGAAAAAAGTAAAACCTCAAGAGAAAGTGAACAGTTATTACACATTGAACCGGCATAAACTCGCCATTTTTATATGGATGGCGTAAACTATTTTTGACATCCAGAGTTCGTTCTAGACACCTCTCTTGGAATTTCAGTGCCATTGCAATTATTACAAGTTTGTTTCTTTCAGTTGTTCAGTAATTGACTTATAACCCCAAACCTGGTCTTAGAACACAAACACTAATCCTAAACCTAACCCTAAACATTAACCCTAACATTTATCCTAAACATAAACCTTAACATAAATCCCAAACACTAACCCATAAATTATACCCTTTAGAGTTGAATTTTTAAATGGCCAGGTTATCTGCTTTGATTTGTTTCTTAATTGACATATCCTTTGTAGTTAGATGTGTGGCGTGCCCTATACCCCTAGTTAGGAATTAAATACGGAACCCTTCTTTTAGATCGATATCGAAAACTTCAGTCCCTTCGACGACCCCTATGAAACCCCTGGACGCACATGATCCAATGCTCATTGGCACTAGAACCCCTAGCTGGTTACGCGTCTGGCCCGGCACTTGTTGCCGGCTACTCTTTCCTTCTCCCTAAGATGGTTATCATTTCGCCAGTCTCCAGACCGATCCGCTCTTAACCATTCTTCCCCCGTAACATGCTCCTTTACTAAGTTTAACCTTTGCACTTCACCGATGTCGAGGCATCACACATACGCACAGCTACGCATCTGCGCCACCGTGTCCTCACCACGTGCTCCAAACGCGTATACACCTCTCACTCTCATGAATAAAATGGCATTGCTTTTTACTATCCGATAGTCACAATAATCTTTCCTAAATTTCTTTACTTCGGGAAACACACATAGAAAAAACTCCGTGTTCTTTGTATTTCATTGTCAGTTCGTCGAGTGTCCATCAGCGTCAGAGAATAGACCCCAAATGCACGCACAAATTGACTGTCCAGCTCGCACAGTTTCCTCGTATTTCTTGGTACGATTCAAGCCATACGGATTCATAAGCAGTTCAGACAACTCTGCTTCGACTCCTACGCCAGTACTATCAACAACGAGAAAACTCCCACCTTTCGCTATCCCTTCGTACATTTCCCTTTCTCCTTCCTCGTCACCAGTGACGTCGCTGCCACCATCAAACCACAAGGAGACAAAATCCTCTTCTCTCCAACATCAACGCACTACCTACTCCTCAACCCTAACTACTAGGACTAAAAAGAAGTTACCTATAAATGCATTGAAATGTATATGTGTTTTAATGTTCAAAAATGCACGTTCGAATACTCAAAATATTTTATGCCGCTTTAATGTATTAGATATACATAATAATCTAGTTTACGGCTGTCCACTGTAATAGATATACATATTGACTTAGTTCACGCTGGTTCAATGTAAGTACCAATCGAACACCATAAACGTAAATATCAGTCAATTTGATTTAACTTGGCAAATCACTTTTCAGCTGAAATGGGTATTTAGATAAAATGAGTGTTCAGAAGCATGCCCGGAGATTTAGAGTGAGTTATAGCTGCTTTTGCAAAATCCCAAAGAATCTCTACTATCAATACTAATCAGTGTTTCAGGTCCGTTGTTCGACATATGGCTTCCCCAAGGTCTGCCAGTTTCTTCACTTCTGGGCGTTACGATGCCAAAACATTCAGAACTTGTCCAAATCATCTCGCCATTTTTTTCTGCTAGCCACAATTTAGCTCCTGATCTCGAGGGACCTACGTTGTGTGTCTAAATGTCCAGCAGTTGTTTGATATTCTTGCAACATAGCCTGTCCTTTGCCAATTGAGTTTGCTAATGACTCAAAGTTTATCTGTGGCACCTGTTTTGTCTCTGATATACTATGCTGTTTTCTGACCTTTCCACATGATGTTTAACACGATCATATCTGGTGCAATCAACATGGTTCTTAGTTTGAGATCCAGTTTCTCACTCAAGTTCTATGTCAAGAATCTATATATTAGGATAGGTCCCATTTTATGAATGGCTAGATCAGGAAAAACACACCATCATCATCATCATCATCATCAGTCTTATAACGTCCGTCGTTGGACATAGACCTTCGCCAGGATTCACCACATTTCTCTATCATGGGCGTCGCAGAGCCAGTATTTTCTGAATTTATCTAGTTCATCTCTCCATTTTGTATTATGTCGGCCTCAGTTTCGCATGTGGTCTCTGGGGATCAATGTTGTGAGTCGTAAAGTCCATTGGTTGTCTGTCATTCTTCCAACATGGCCTTCCCATAGCTATTCAAGTTTATTAATAGATTCTATGATGTCTCGGACTCCCGTATCTTTCCGATATACTGTGCTGTCTTGTGATATGTCCATGCGAAGTTAAGCATGATTCTGTCATGTGTACGTTGCATGATTCTCAGTTTGCAGTCCTGTCTCTTGGTTAGTTTTCATGTTTCAGCTCCATAAGTGACTATCGGGAGAATGCATTGGTTGTATACTTTTTAGGATAATTGGGATCTTCTTGCTTTTGAAATTTGAGCTTGCTCCGCCGAAGGCTTGCCATCCTCAAAATGATTCTTCCCATAATCTCCTCTTCTTTCGAGGATCTCATGGAGATTCATTGTCCTAGGTAGATGTAGTGATCTACTTTCCCCATTTCCCATAATTAGCTAAAAAGCAAGACTCGAAATCATTTCTTATTTTTCTCCTGCACCATTACCGTGAAATATTCCTTCATTAAAATACATTTCAAATAAATCAATGTTGCTAACAGTAGTTTGCCGCACATTTAACCAAGTCTTTTTTTCTTTTTCCTTTCTATCTGCCTCTCTTTGTTTCTTCATTTCTTCCTTTTCTCCGTCTTCCTTTCGGTCTTTCTTTTTGACTTCCTTCCTTTCTGTTTGTTATGCTTTCTTCTTTCTATTTGTATCCCTTTTCTTGTCTTTCTTTCTATATTTATTTCTGTGTGCAGAGTTATGTAAATCGTTGTTGAACAGAAATTTCTTTGAAAGTTTCTTCAGTTCCATAATGTATACAACAACAGCCGACAATATGCCGATTGGTGTCGGTGGTAAGCGAAACGAAATTCCTCGCAATTTCAAAAGTGAATTCAACGCTTTTGTCCTCAGCCAATAACAACGAAAGCAAGCTTGTCTTTTGTCTAACTTCAGTCAAAGGAGAAGGCTGGAGTCGACTTTGTTTTTCTTCCGAAAAAACAA
The DNA here is from genome assembly GCA_963457665.1 of Thysanoteuthis rhombus. Lineage (NCBI taxonomy): Eukaryota > Metazoa > Mollusca > Cephalopoda > Oegopsida > Thysanoteuthidae > Thysanoteuthis > Thysanoteuthis major. Next base: position 33,679,443 of record OY735220.1, on the reverse strand, counting down.
AAAGAAAGAAAAACCGTCATCTAACTTAGGGGAGTTAATTCGTCACTGTTGGTCTTTTCTGCCATGTTAAACCAAACCTAAGTAACCAACATTTCCCTACTATGATTTGAAAGCACGACCAAGTCATTATTAGACAACTATTTTACCGACTGAGCCCAACTGACATGTCTTATATATATACGAAAGTTCATGTTATAATTGTTTTTTTATTCATTAAATATACAATACAAAAGTTACAGTTATCATCTTCAGTACACATGAAATTAAACCCCACACCACATGATTTAAGGTCACGACCATCTCAACGTGCAATGTTAAACGCCTGACTGCTCCTTGTATTTGGTGGATTTTGCTGTAGACAGTCAACAAATTTCTTACATCATCATCATCAGCAGTAGCCTTTTAGCGTCCGTTGTTGAACATAGACCTTCCTCAAGATTCGCCGGACCCTTCTATCACATGCACCGTGGAGCCTATACTTTCTGAACATGTCTAGTTTATCACGCAAGCTTATTTTCTAACGACAACAGTTTCGCAAATGATCTCTGAAGATCCATGTTATGAATCGTGTTGCCGATCAGTAGTCTGGCAGCATGGCCATTGCCTTTTGGATTTTCTAATGCATTCTATGACATCTCTAACTACTGTTTGTTTTCTAATGTACTGAGCTGTCTTATGATCTCTCTAAGTGATGTTGAGCATAATTCACTCCAGTGCACATGGTATGGTTCTCAGTTTGAGGGCCAATCTTTTGGTTGCATTCCATGTGTCGGCTCTATAGGTGACTATCGGGAGGTTGTGTACCCTTTTTTGTACCAATATATTTTCTTTTAAGGTTGTACTTGCTCCATCGAAAACTTGCCCACATATCTTTGTCGCAAAGAAGAGGATTCATATCATGAATATATTTTCTACAGAATAACTTTGTTGAATGAAAATAAAAAGTTTCCCTCTCAAAACTCAACAATTTTACTTGCACATTTCTCAATTGATTATAGTATGCTTAGAAGTATAGTCTAGGGTACAGATACCTGCCCATAAGTTGAAACCTGAACCATGTAAATATGCTTATATAATACATCATCTGTATGTCTATGGAACATTTGTCAAGCGAGATAACTATCAAATGCTAATTATAGTGTAGTCTCCCTTATTTATCAATTTTTCTTTGCAAGTGCGTAAAAAATCCGAGTTCACTCTGGTTCAATATAAACAAGAAAATGTAGAGCGAGATAATGTTTTTTTATACGTATATTTCCAAGTATAATGCAATTACAAAATTATGTAAATACGATATTCATTTTTTGATGGCATAGATAAACTAGTTATTATGTTAATTATAGTTGTATTTTCTACAATTGAAGTTTAGATCTAAGTTTAAGTTTGATTACGCTTCCGACTGATATGTTTGAGTAGGCGAGGAGAAGCTTTTATCTTCTCCGCATCAATATGCTGTTGATTGACCCTCAAACTGAGAACCATACCATGTGTACAGGAGTGAATTATGCATTAGAAAATCCAAATGGCAATGGCCATGCTGTAAGACCACTAGTCGGCAACACGATTCATTGTTGATGTTTTGCCTGTAATTTTCAAAAACTAAATCAAGAAAAAAACTCAACATTTTTTTAATAACTTTAGTCGCGTTTTACAATGAGATGTTCAAATGTTTCAATAACGGACTGGTATGCCAAATAAAGAGGTTATATGCTTTGCAATCTGCTTAAAACTTGAAATGGTCGAGATTGTCAGGGATATAAGAGAACATTTGTAAGGAAATCGATCTGTAGGTCAATTTCTCAAATCACTGTCTCATCGCTGTAAAGTTGCAAATATATTACTATTCTTCCGCTACTTCCATGGAAAGGTTTCCCTACATTAACTAGTCTCTCCTGTCAAAGGATCCTCAGTATAAATTTGGTTTGCTAGCTAAGCACGACCATATTTTGGGGGTGTATCAAGGACTCAACACAAGTTCTATACCAAAACCTTTTCCCCAAAACAGCTGCTACGAGGAATAAAATCCTTTCTCAATGCTTTTACGATGAATTCAATCTTGACCTTTTTTAAAAGTCAGGATGAACTAAACCCTTAACTAATGTTGGTGTCTGTCCTTTTTTACCGCATTTTAACATTTTTTTCTCATAAGATGACAACCGAATATAATTATTTTTTTCGTTTTATCGCTCGTTAGTCATTTTAATTCTCTTAATATTTTTAGCCTTCATTTTAAAAATGTCATGTTTAAGTGTTTCCAGATTTTTCAATTGTAACATAAATAAGCCATTTTAATGTCTAAATGGTCTTAAATTTCGTGGTATTAATAAATCCTTTTTCGAGACCGTTTGATGAGAAGTGACTGAGAGTGGCCATGAAGAGGGTGACTATGAGTAAATTAGGAGAAAGAAAGAAGAGAAACGCATTGAGATTTTTGAGAGAGCAGTGTCTTGTTTTGAAATGGCCGTCGTCATAAGAAAATGGGTTCAAGGGAAGTAACTTTTGAATAATGTTGATGTTTCGAATGGTCAAACACCTACAATGGCAAGAAAATGTTTTCTTTGCTATTATGTTGCGGAAATCCGTTTCTCAAAATGATTATCTACGGTTGTCATCTTTTGAATGATTCGACATCTTTTTGTATTTCGGCTAGTTTGGTGGAAAGTAATGTCCTGCTTTCCGACAGAACCAGGTTTTGCCTCTTAGCTCCTATTATGAAGACCACTACATTTTTTAGGCTGATATCTCATTATTCACAAAATCAGCGATTTCCAGATTGAACGGAAAAAGCGAAAATACACACATCATCTCTCACTCACATATGAGTAAACATACCCGCCATATATATGCCGGTAATGCAGAGGCCTGAATAACTGTTTTCTCATCAAATTACCATCTCGTTAATTCTGAGTCTATTCGCTTCTTTCAACGCGAAAGTTATGTATCAAGAAATAGATATATATGATCCGACAAAATGGTTATGAATTGCGTTATATTATATAGAAACCTCTTTGGAATGATCTCCCGTCATTACACCGTTAATGTATCACTCGCTATAGACAACGGGAATAGAATAAACAATTAAAGAAAATGAGATTGCTGCAAGAAAATGGCTACACAATCAGTCGCAGGTTCAATTTGCTACTCAGCTCAATCCAGTGCCGAAAGAAATATGTTTCCAAATGAATTGTCTCTACAATAACTACATATATATTTTCATATGCATCAACGGAGCATCTCGATTCTAGGTGTTCGATTCTCCTAGCAGCCTCAGTTTCTTAAATTGCTCATTCCATTGTCTTGTTCTGGTGATGCATTAACCCTTTGAGGACGGGAGGTCATTTCAAATAGGAGTTTCTATATGATATAATGCAATTCATTATCATTCTGTCGGACCATGTCCATCCATTTCTTGATACACATATATATGCTTTTGAACATTACTTTCTATCCGAACAAACCATAAAGTAATACTTATAAGCAGTGATATATATATATATATATATATATATATATATATATATATATATATATATATATATATATATATATTACTGCTTATTAGTATATACCATATATGGAAGAGCTCATTCAAAAATGTTTCAATAACGGACGTATGTGTTGAGTATACGCATAACTATATATATATATATATATATATATATATATATATATATATATATATATATATAGTTATTAAACTTACCCACAATGCATAGCCCCTGGCAGTGGACTCTGGTTCCTCATGGTACATTTTAATTCACACTCACACAACACACACCACTGATGATGGGAAGAATCCCGAAACATGTATGGACAATTGACATATAAGGATTAATAAACCTTACCACCAAAAACTTCACTCCCAAGTCTGTCTCACTCTCTAAAGTACACATTATATATATATATATATATATATATATATATATATATATATATATATATATATATATATATATATATATATATATATATATTATGTATAGAAGGAGATATATGTAGAAGTAATACTTTTTTTATGTAGATATAAAGTTATTGTGGTTTTGTTGGCGGGTTGTTGAAACCGTGTTTATTTACTGAATTCAGTCTTCAATGAATTCTCCCTAAATATTTGTGCAACCTTCAGGGAGCAATCTTTGGCATATTTCCAACGCTTGAAGAACGAGTTGTTAATAAGATGGCACCGTAATAACTTTGGACGGCAACAAGGAATATGCAAGGTGTTTGGCGCGGGAGGGGATTTTTATACATGTGTGAGGGGTCTCTCTCCCTTTCTCTCTCTCCCTCTCTCTCTCTCTCTCTCTCTCCATGTATATCCTACTTTATAAGTTTTGATGGGGATGTCTCTCTCTCTCTCTCTCTCTCTCTCTCTCTACATATCTCTTAGTGTCCCCCACGCTTATGCGTAGGTGTGTGATTGTATGCGTGTGAGTTTGTACGTGTTTGTGTGGGGGGACGTTATAAGAGTGTATAGGTGTGAGATTGTATGCGTGTGAGTTTGTACGTGTTTGTTTGCGGGGACGTTAAAAGAGTGTGTATGTGTGTGTGAGTGTTCGTGCGAGTCACGCCTATTCTGGTTTATGCAAGTACATTCCAGCGTAGAGAAATAGGTTTCTGCTTGTAAATGATTCCACTCTTGCCTTTACGTGTGTATGCGTAGGTGTAGGTGTGTGTGAATGTGTGTGCGTTGATGTGTATGTGTGTGTGTGTGCGCGCTCTCAAGTGTGTGTTTGTTTGTCTGTGTTTGTGTTTATATGTTTGAGTGTCTTTATGTGTGTGGGTGTGAGTGTCTTTGTGTGAGTCCTGCTTATTCTGGTTTTGTGTACAACGTCCAATTGTGTACTTTTCTGCTTGTAACGGATTTCATGCCTGCATTTGCGTGTGTACACGTAGGTGTGTGTGTGTATGCGTGTAGATATATGTGTGTATGTGTACATGTGCATGTGTAGGTGTACACGAGTGTGTGTGTGTGTGTGTATGTGTATTAACAGAAAACACAGGCAAATCGCTTCCTCGGATTCAATTCGTTCCTGTTTCATTCTTGACAACAATGTCTCAATTCACCTAATTTAACAATGGATATTTCTGCCCTCGGCAATGCTTTATCTATGAAACGGCACACCGGAGTAAGAGAGGTACTACATCGGTGGCGCTCCTTAAAGTCCGCCCATCGATTGCGAAAGAGAACAGGATCCACAGTACGAGATAGAAATGGGTATGATGAATTAACCACTCACATATCAGACAATAGAATCAAATATTACGAAGATTCAAAGACATATATATAGATATATAGTTACACATTGTATTATGTATATGTATGCATATGTTTATTTGTATATATTTATATACTTATGTGAAATTCTTAATTAGGACAAATTTCCCTGTGCACTCAGCAGCTAATTGAGTACACACTAAGCTGTGTGATTAGGATGGAAGTATCCCTTGGGTGAACTTTCATCCTGACAAAGGGGTTGGTCATAAAATCTTGTAGGCACAGAGTCTTGGTCTCGACCGGACTTGATACTTGCAGGGACCACTAAGCTGACGCATGCTACAGAAACCGGGACTTCATCACTGACTGTCATACTCCATTTGGGGTTGTCTCATAAGAGACATGACGCTTTACCTTTACATATATATATAGAAAGAGATAGATATGTGTGTGTGTGTGTGTGTCTATGTGTGTGTGTGTTCATACTCCTCCAATTTTTCGAAAATATGGACCTATCTTTCGTTTTGTGGCAACTTACATTCTTAAATCTAAAATCTAAGATACTTACTGTTTGTGCTCTCGCGCCATGATATTGCGTGACATTATTTACTATTTAAAAGAAAAACGATCGTTTCAATATCGTTTCATTGAAAAATTACTATTTTGACAAAGCCGAAACACAAAACATGTAAGTGTGATAAACTTGATTCGGATACCACTATTTTCGTATTATTCACTCAATAATATTGTGGGATATCGTACAAATAAAAAGAAATGAGAGAATTAATGCAAGAAAAACAACATTTTGGTTGGGCATTATAATATGCTGATAATGCTGATTTCTACAATCGGAGCGACCTTCCCTACATTGTGCCAAAAAGGCTTCAACTGTCCATATGAACAATTAGGAATGAAACAGACTCAGAAGTAAAAGTATATGGAGACTTACGATTAATTCGTAAATGAATCAATTAGTACGCTATACATGTTTCAGGAGGAGTTCCCAATTTCAGTAGCATGTGTTTACATTTCAGTGGTTAAAGGGTTATCGTGGAAAACAAATTTAGCATCAGATGTTTTGCTTTGGGGGCAAAAATGAAAATCAAGAAAGATAATTCCTTTTGGATCATAATGGTGAATTGGGACTGTGTTCTGTCTGTTGTGAAATCTGTGTTTTGGATAGCCTTGTAGGAAGTAGCACCAGCGGGTCATGGGTGTTCTCGTCCTCTCTCTCTCTCTCTCTCTCTCTCTCTCTCTCTCTCTCTCTCTCTCTCTCTCTCCCCCTCTCTCTCTCTCTCTCTCTCTCTCTCTATATATATATATATATATATAATGGACTCTTCTGTCAATTTCGACGTATTTGGGCCTAGCAGTCAGTCTAGTTTAACCGAAGCTGAACAAATAGACTATCCACACCGATGATTTGTTTATTGTGGTGAATGCTTGTGTGGAACCAGCCGATAACAGATAAATGATGGACAATGCGCCATGTTTTATTCGAACAATTCTCCTCATATCATACGGCACCTGGTATTCCCAGACGGTCATCCATCTGGTTAATGGCTGGGCTCGACGTTGCTTAACTTCGGTGATATTTACGACAACCAGTGCATCCGAAGTTTCAAACCCTTACATCTTTTCTTCGTGATTTTACCCCTTGATAAAGATTGACATTTTCTCTCATTCTATGCTGCATTTGACCAGAACCAGCCATTCTGTGTGTGTAAACCGTGTTGAATATGCATTCAGTGCTGATCCAATAAAGATTTCCAGAAGGAAGTAAAAAAACAACAAAAAAAAAACAAGGCCTCTGAAAGGAATTTTAGGTGGCGGTTCAAAGCTGTTTCACCTTTCCGACAAGCTCACACACAAACATTCTTGTCCTTTAGCCATTCCGTTTTCCATCTGTTGTAACCCTTCCAACACAAACTATGTTCACTTGTTGGTCAACGATTGGGTAAGCTTATTTCATGAATGAATGTATCGAATCGACTTGGAAGTCCAATACACAGCTCAACCCTAAAAATTCTCGGACCCCCTTGGACCACTGGGCCCCGGTAAGATTCCCCGCCTGCACCCATTCACACCTTTCAGAGGCCCAGTTAAGAGAAGTTGCTTAAAGTCCATTTTTCTTTCCTTTTTTTTTCGGTAGGAATAATTTGATAGACTTTGATCCTGCTTACGTGATTCATAATCTGAATTTTCAAACGGCAAATGCAACAAAGATTCTGTTAAATACTGGGCTGCATTTATCTATGTTGAGCAACTCTTTCGGCAGTGGACTTCTGAAAAATTTCAACTAATGTCACTGAGTGTCAGTTCTGTGGTTCATTTTTTACCACAATCAAGAGACACCTAATAGAGATCGTTGACACATAAATTATCTTTCCAATTGCAAACAGCCATTTTTTTGTAGGAAAAGACTGAGATTGAAGCTGAATAGAGATTAGCTCAGCTTAGTCTGGTAAAGAACTACGGTAGTGAAATGCCCGGTGAGGGTCTAACTCATTGCATCATTATTGGCTAGTGAAACTAACTGATGATTACAGCATAGAATAAAATCGGACTTGTCATAAATGCACACGAAATACACGCCTTCGTGTGTTCGGAACGCTTCAACAAATTTAAATCAACGGAACCTGTCTACTGATGAAAGAATTTATACATCTTTTTGTCTTGTAATTCTGATTTATTCTTTTCTCCAACAACACCGAATTGTCAAGAAACATGTACTTTCAGATTGAATGGTGTGTAGTCAGTCAAGATGTTGTTTCAAACTAGTGTCCGAAAATGTGTAAAATTGTTAGAGCTGTGAAGATAATTCAATGCCGAGTTTGTGGTTGAGAATATAAGCCTTTTTTTAGATATTGGATCAAATGTAGATTTCGGGGCCTAAAGTAGATTCAAATCAAAAATGCAAATTTTCAGATTTCACCGAAATCAAAATTTAATTCAATTTAATCAAAATAAGTATTTTGTGATACAATTTCCTCGGAATGTTTTGTATAGTAAAAGGTGTCTGAATTCTATATTTCATTTTTGATTGGTTTAAATTAAATTATGTTTTTATTACGTCGTAACCTGGGAATTTGCACTTTTAACTTAAATCAATTTTAGCGTGCAGATTTTACGTTTGGTCCTTGATATTTGCTTGGTACTGCACATGGCTATGAGAATTACAGTGACCACAAAATGACCAATCTAGGTTTCTGGGCGCTACAGCAAAATTACATAATTTTACAACGGTTTGAAAACAATTGTATTCTTATCTTTCGACAATTAAGAGTATTAGTGATTAAAATTGTTTAGTTCCCGCGGCGCTTACCTCGTGGTGTACCTCAAGTATCAGGGATTGACTTGACTATATCCCTTTAAGTGCGACAGGGATGTGTTGCCGGGTGGAGAAGCTTCCTCCTCCCCAAACACTCACACTCCCTAACCAACACCTGGAACCAAACGTTGCTTACTCTTGGCTACGGATTACAAAAATCAGATACTCCAGTTTGATCACTCCGAACACTGAGCAAGGTTCCTGCTGACGAGTGTTCACAAGTGGGTGATTTCAGTAACATGTACACCAGAGCAAATACACACACACACACACACACATAAATATACGCACATACATACACACACACCACGTCATTCGCTGCCCCTCGATTTGAGTATGTCGGTTCGTAGGAGATTACACTTTTATTTCTTCCAAAGAGCAGCAGTTGTAAAGTCCAGTCAAGGCTTGGCTAGATGCTCTGTCAATCGTTAGCAGAGAATAGACTAAGACACCCACAGAAAAAAATCATGTTGCTTCATGCAACACCTGTTATTCTTGGACGGTCACCCATCTGGGTAATGGCCAGGCTCGACGTCGCTTACCTTCGGTGATCGTATGAGAACCGATATCCAATGCAAACACACACACACACACACACACTACAACATGCACAAACACACAAAGTGAGCGTTTCAAGATATTGAGATTCTGAAAGTATGTGCGATTAATAATACACTCATAACAGATCTTGAAAGGAATTCGCTTGTCTCAAGTGAATCATTTATTGAAAAGCTAAACGCTCTTCGCCATTTCTCAAGTCCGTCTTTCGAAAATGTCATTTTTCTCGCCTTTTTCACTAATCTGGCATGAATTGAAACCGAACGTTGCAGTCAATAGCGAGTTTGAAAGTTTCGAGCATAGTTTTGTTTGTCCTTTGTATCGAATACCCAATTGAAATTGCTTTGATTGATATTCCGACTGATCGAAGTCGGCTGCTCCACCTTTACCTTGCTCGACAAGCCACCTTCGTTCCGACAGTTATCTCCCCTGATAAAATAAATTCTTTTGTTCTTTGTGTTCTTAGAAAACAGAAATTAGTTTGGAGATGGATGCCTTCGCCTTAGAGTACGTCTTGAGGGTTATTATCTAAAAATCTTATGATATAACAAAAGTATCACCAACCAAATAAGAAAGTTACTGTTGGTAGGTTTGCAATAGTTTTTTTACGAATGACTCAATGACCAGACGCATTCTAAGTGTAATTGCAAAAAAAAGGACTCATTCTTAATCACTAATACTCTTAAAACTCACAACACTTGTATGTTATATATGATTAAAATATAAATTTTGAAGGGCAATTATAAAAATGCTGCTCTTTTATAATCATCATCATCATCGACAGCAGATATTGCATTTTAGCGTTATTGGACATAAACTTTCCTCAAGATTCGCCAGCTCTCTTTATTATGTATAGTTCGTAACGCTATCTTTTTTGTCGTCTGCAGTTTCGTGTGTGTCGGGTCCGAATTTCAAGTGGTTGTCTGATGTTCCAGCAACATGACCAACTCATTTCCGTTTGAGTTTTCTAATAGTTTTTATGACATCTCTGATTCCTGTTTGTCATCTAATAACCCCTATGTGCTGTCTTTTGATGGTGAACGTGATTTGTTCCTTTATACGTTGCATGGTTTTCAGTTTGAAGGCTATTCTTTTGGCTACGTTCTTTCTTCCAGCTCGAAACGTGATTATTGAGTGGATGCATTGATTTTATACCTTTCTTTTTAGGACCGATGGGATTTTCTCGTTTTTAAAGGCTGAGCTTGCTATACCGAGGGTTTACCAACCTAGATCGGTTCTTCGCCTGATTTCTTCTGCTTTTGAGGATCTCATGGGGATCCGTTGTCCTAGGTAAATGTAGTGTCTCACGTTCTTTAGTTCTGAGTTTTCGATGTTTATCGTTGTTTCGTCAATATTTTTGTCGTATACCATACCTTTATTTTTCTAATCCAAGTTCCGGAAAATAATCTCAAAACAACTGCATTGTCTTACCCCCTTATTCGAGCCGAAAGGGCTCTAAGTCCCTACGTAGCCTGATTTCGTCAGGTCTCGGAGAACGAAAGATGATTTTATAAAAATTGTAAAAATTGGAGAAATTCCTGGATGATTGTTGGGATAAAAAAAATTATTGGGTATGAACGGAGAACAAGTGTTTTTTTTCCTTCCTCTGTATTTGAGACACGTGTTTTTTTTCTCATTTATGTAGGTCTGGTCTCTAGACGAATGGATATACTCTTTTGTAGATAAGGTTGTTGGGGGAATGGACATGAGAGTACCTTGGTGATGTGGTAGTTGTGAGAAAAAGGGTGCTAGTTTTGTTCGTTTTTTTCAGGTAGGGGTGATATTACGGCACATAACGATTAGCTGATGATAATGATATTTACACACGCACACACAAACAGGGTTGAGCACTCTTTAAGTGGGGTAACTCGTTCATTGTAAGCTTCTGCAATGCTCTTCCATAGGAATAGAGCACTCCGGTGGACGAGGAATTTAAACTAAATAAATATGTCGCTTAATCTAAATTCAGCCTTACTGACCGTCCGTGGCTCAGCGGTAGGATACCGGTCTGATGCGAAGGTTTCAATCCTGCCTCTTGGTATTGGATGGGGTATTTATTCGCTGTCCCACTGGACACAAGGTCGGGCTTAACGTGGGAAGAATAGGAAACCATCAGTCTAAAAATGGATTGTCTATAGCGACATTGAAGAGTTGTTATACAACGAAACAGCTGTCTGCGGATGACACAATATAAATATATATATATATATATATATATATATATATATATATATATATATAACGAGATATGTATCCATATATCCTTGTTGTGTGTTTAACACTTTTAAATGAGTGCACGTATACTGTACACTGAACACAGGCCTTTCTTTCACACAAACACACTTTATATATGTATACTAATGTAAGAAGACAGTGAGAAAAAGAGATAAAATTTATGTATATCATTCTTTTGTCCGCTTCTTTTCCGCAATGCCTGCCCCCTCCCTCCTCTCTCACTCACACTCTCATTGCACCCCCCCACATATATATATATATATATATATATATATATATATATATATATATATATATATATATATATATATATATATATATATATATACATATGGTACAAATCAGGCTAGCAGTATAACATAACATAATAATACATCAATAACATAAAGCCACTTCTGATATGTAATGGATTTATTTCATAGAGTGCTCAATGCTTACATCTTTTTACTTTTGAAATTTAGTTGTTTTAGAGTAGAGCTGGAAATAAATAGTAGAATGTGGATTCGTTACACAAACTAGATCTTGTTTCTCCGGCCTCGTTTGAGAGGGTAGAAACATGAGCTAGTTTGTGTAGGGAATCCACATTCTAATATATATATATATATATATATATATATATATATATATATATATATATATATATATATATATATATATATATATATATATGCGTGTGTGTGTGTGTGTTATAGCTTCAAGTAAAATTTATCTGCTTTTGCTAGCATCAAAGAATTCATCTCTCGTATTGTTTAAAAACTTTTCTGTTTAATTCGACTTCTATTCTATTCTATTATTTTCTGTTCAATTGTACTTATCATTCCGGCGAGACTTTTCACCACCTATTCCCACACCTAGCCTCCCACACAATCTGTTTTCTCCTTCTCTCCATCTCCCCCTTCCTACCTCTCTTTAAAATCCTCTCACTTTTCTTCTTATTCCCCCTTCATTGAATTTTACATATCTCTCTCTTCCTCCTCATCTTTTCTTTTGATTCCCAACTCCCACACTGGCGTTCAACTTTTCATGTTTTATTGTCCGTCATTTTATCTGAAAATCCTAATCCCCCGTCCGACTGACTCTGCCTATCCAACCCGGATTCCCTTCCCCCTCCCATTCCCCCTACACACATACACACAAACAAACACACAAGCAAATACTGTCTTATTCATTACATCAACGAAGTCTTTGAAATTGTGTTTTAATCTTCCGGATTCCCTCGTTGCTGTTAGTCGCCGTTTTCGAATTTTCAAATTCCGTCTGCCATATTTCCATGAATCAAACTGTGTGCCCTCTGTATGTACTCATGCACGTACAGGTGGGGCTTCTACTTCATTTGCTCCAGTTTAAGTAGGAGCGGACGAAGTAGGAGCTTTATCTGTTATTGTTCCCAGATTGGATAAACCTCCCAGGTGGTCTACTTTCCTCGGAACGCATCAGTGCAAAATAGGGCTTTTACCTTTAAGAACGCCGTAACCCAAAACAGGGACGTTTGGGCACCACGGATTTTTTCATCGTTTTAAGGGCTAGATAGCTTGACAGAGTCAATCGCTCTTTCTTTTGGAATCAGAGTTGTCCGTTTCCTAAACTGGTTGCCAACCATAACAATAGGGCCAAGATTGACCTACTATTCACTCTTAGCTGCAGGAGGGGTAAAAAAAAAAAAAGATGGATCCATGCCTTTCTCAACAGTATTAGCACGAAACGAATGCTCATTGTCTCGACCGGGGTTTGAACTCGGCACGCTGATTTCATTCTCCATACTGTTAACGTCCTACCCTTCACAGACGATGATTTATCCTTAGTGTCTCTGATCTAAAGGCAATTGAACATGTCACTCTATGATCAGGCTAGCAGAGTTCATTCACTTAGTGTAGTCAAGAAAAGGACAGAGACTTCAGGACAAATGTTGCTAAGTCTTTACTAAACAGAAAGTAAATCATAGAAGTATGCACGTTCCCGACAGAAAACATTTGATGAGTGGGAGAGAAAGAATTAGTTGTACATTAAGACCGTTAATTCCATGATATCTGATCTTTTATGCTTATAAAATCCAAACACAGTCGGGTCGGCCATAATTCACCACCCCCAGAAAGAATCTTACAAGAACCGTAGCGACAAAATCCGAAGTCATGAGAAAAAAACACCGAAGAATAAATATGGCCAGAATAAAACATCTAAAATAGTGTTTTAAAAACATCTATATTCTAAAAAATCCAGATATCATTAATACACCCGACAAAATAAGGCCCCCCAAAAATAAGGCTCCGAAAATCCCAAAACCATTTTAGAAGGAGTCTAGTGGAGTACCAATTTTCAAGTCTGTTGACAAAACGGTATGACCAGGAGCGCTTATCGGTCGCAGGTTCAATTCCTGCAGCAGCATCTCTATTTTCTTTAATCATTTATTCTATTTACACTATCTAGGCCAAACTCACCATGTAATAACGGGTGATCATTTCGAACTGAGTTTCAAAGAAATATAACGCATCTAAAAATGTTTCTGTCAGGTTATATATCCATCTCTCAATAATATATAAAAAGGGGATAGAACCCTTTCCCACCGTCGGTGGTCACGATTGTTCGATATATAAAAGAATCACGAAATTATCCAATTGAGAAAAAGGAGACGACGACGACAACGACGACACCCATAGCGAATGATTGTCCCCGGCGGCTTTTTTTCCAACGGGGACGAAAATGATGGATCAAATTAAGGATCATTTTGCATTTCTTCTTTGCCATTACTTTCACTAAAGGCAACCACAAAATATACATGTTATGATAAGAAGGTGAAACTCGTGATTTTGTGAAATCCCTGAACATTTCAGCGGTTTCATGAAATTCCTAGATTCATAATCAGTGAAGTGATGCTTAAAAAGCCAGCGATGCTACTATAATGAGTTTGATTCTCACTTAGTGCCCCACTAAGTTTGCCTTTACAAAGCTAGACTCTGCAGATATCAAGTTTATTCTGCTCCGGTATTTACAGTGTATACACAGTTCAGTTTCACACAAAGTCAAAATAGTAGGGCCCCCAGTGAAGATTGAACCCATTACAGAGGTTATAGTCATCATCACAAGCGTGTTAACTATTGACTGAACCCATCATTTGAGATTAAGCCTTCAAAATAAGAAATTCAATGTCTCGTTTTACAGATGGAATATTTCAGTTAGGTTTATTTGAAATTTCATTAAAAACAAGCGGTGAGTTGCTAAGCGTTTAGTTTTAACAATTGGACGATGCCATTTATAGAGCTGAGCCAAAGCGGAGGCTCTTCATGACTGGGGTATATTTCCATAACAAAGAAATCGCGACCCTCACGAGAAATGATGAGATTCTCGGCCAATGGAGAATCTCCAGAGTTCCGCACAGAATGGAAATATTCTTGCTAAGACAAAACTCATTAAAACTTATTACATATTTCAAAATCTCATTGCTTATACCAGATAATGTGACGGTTACGATTCGTAAATAATTTAGCAGGTTTTAAATCAACTATTCTCAGCACTGGTTGGATGAGGTATAAGAAAGCCTGAAAACATAAACCAATGCATCAAGTTCTTGACAGCCAAGAGTAACACTAAGGTTACCAAATTAGCCGTTTTCCTGCTAGATCTGGATTTTTCCCCTATTTAGCAAATAAAAATCTGCAAAAGCTAAAGTCTTCCCATTTTTTAAAAAGTAATTAGAGAGTTCATGACATTGTTTGTATCAATCTTTTGATTGAATTTTATAAAAAGCCGCTTGATTCATGTGGCGTAATTCAAATAATCCACCTGCGCATAGTTACATGATGTTTTAGCAGCCTCGACATCGCTCAATAAGCTCTTTCGATGTAAAAAATCCATAAAAAGTTTTCTCTAAAATAAACGTAATGGGAAAGGTCTATAACGTAACGGCTGATGGTGCTGATGATGATATACATATATGTATGTATTTGGATCGGCTCTGTAGGCTACGCCTGTATTTCATATTAGAGTCTGGTCATAGAGAAGGTTCTTTATGACTAGAGGTATGTTTTCTCACAATACTTACCAAAGAATTCATGGCTGTTACGAGTAATGACGAGATTCTCGACCAATAATGAATCTCGGCAGCACTGCACAGAATGGAAATATTAAATCTTACTGCTAGACCAGAAAAAAAAATGATGTGGCGAGATATATATATATATGTTATTCAACCTTACTGTACCAAGAAACATTATTTATTGCAAATAGATTTCTCCACCAGCGCATCAAACTTACACGATACACTTTTTCATTTACGCTAACGAATACAACGGACAGACTTTGATCAATCAACTCTTTCAGTCATTTTCCTCAGTTTACTAACATATATATATATATATATATATATATATATATATATATATATATATATATATATGGCTCTACTCCATAAGCTTAGCCTATATTTCATATCATATAAGATCGATATTAACAATAAGCTGAATTCACCTGAACAATGTAAAAGCAGATTTTCCATTTAATGCAAATCCCCATAGAAAATGCATTCTGTATTAACAAAACGACTTCCATATCTCCATTCTGCTAATTACAAATAAAGACGGTCCTTGTGGTTGAAGCGTCGCCATTTTCTGTTCTAAAAACTCTACGAAAAGCTGATCACTGATCAATACCGAACATGGTTCGCAATCTCAATCTTTTATCGCTTAAATCCTTTATTGATCGACATTCCGGAGAGCATCTATTGTCGCTAATATTTTGATAATCTAAAGGAAAACGGCGTAGATTTAATTCAAAAAAATTTCTTCCGATCTGAAATTATAATTTGCAGTGATATCCGTTCCTAACTGATTGAAATTGTTCAGCATGATTCGTAGATATCGTCTGCCGATAGATGGCGCCATCTATCTTCTCTTATAGTCGATGTCATCAAATTCTCGATCTCTAGACACAAAGAATGAATGAAACTGGAACATGTCCCCCCCATCTCTCTCTCTCTCTCTCTCTCTCTCTCTCTCTCTCTCTCTCTCTCTCTCTCTCTCTCTCTCTCTCTCAGTCGACGTGTGTGTTCATGTGTATGCTTTGGTAATCCTGTATGTATGGTTATTTATACTCAGTATGCATTATTAGAAACCGTCAACCAAAACTGTCTACATAGGTTTCTTCAGTTTTCAAGTAATTCTGTCTAGCTATGCGTGTACACCAATGGAGCAAGATGGCTGAAAATTTGAACATTTATTCATTATCTCAGGAAAAAACAGCCGTTATGTTTTTTTTAAAATCCCATTCCCCAAAAAGAAGCTACTTTCTCATAAATCATCCCCTTTTCTATTTTTAATTGATCATCCCAACGTGGCATACTGGTGGAAGACAATGATTACGTTACGTTTCTATTTAATGGCTAACCAGACCAGTGCTCAATTATGTTCATGCTTCGGTGAGACTGATATATATATATATATATATATATATATATTCAAACATCTCTCTCTCTCTCTCTCTCTCTCTCTCTCTCTCTCTCTCTCTCTCTCTCTCTCTCTTGTACAGTTTTTTTTTTGGGGGGGTACATAGCCATACTCCCTAATCCTGTGCACTCGTGCATATCAACTCAAAGTAAAGAAGTCGATTTTCAAATTTGTTTTTAGTGCTCAACTTGCCCCGGTTTTGTAATCGTAGAAAAAATGCATTTCCCAGATGAACGATTTCTTTCCATTTTATTTAGAATTATTTCCTATCAATCACATTTCGGTTTTTGGTTCCGGACAATTCTACCTGAAGTAAGTTTTTGGAATTCTAATTTACGATTTTACGTCCTATTTTGTGACATAAATCATGATCTAACCCTTCATTTGAGATCTAGTCTTCGTTTGTAATCAGAAGCATAGGCGTACGGGACAAGAGACAATGGACAATTTCCCCCCGAATTCTGAAAAAGCAGAGAGAAATTTCGAGACAATCCAGCCTTCTACCCACCTTAACCAAAAAGTTCCCATACGCCCATGACATGAAGCGTATTTTTATAAGTAGTAGTTTACCTATTGACATTATATAATAACAAGGATATATTTGTACGTACAAGAATTGCATAAATAATAATTCAGTCTTTGGGTTGTTAATGGAACCCAGCCAAGAGACAAACCCACAAACTGAGAAGCATGCAACGTGTGCATGAGATAATCATGCTCAACCTCACACTGAGAGATCACAAGACAGCACAATATAACAGAAAGAAAACGGGGGTCAGAGATATCATAGAATCTATTAGAAAACTTAAATGGCTATGCGCAGGGTATGTTGCAAGAATGACGGACAACCGATGGACATCACGACTCACAACATGGATCCCCAGAGATGACATGCGAAACCGAGGCCGACAGAATACAAGATGGAGAGATGAAGTAAACAAATTCAGAAAATACTGGCTCCGCGATGCTCATGATAGAGAATAGTGGTGAATCCTGGGAAAGTTCTATGTCCGACATGATGATGATGATGATGATGATGATGATGATGATGATTTAATGCAAATTTTTCTTTTTCATTAAATCTCACTAAATGTTGAAAGGGGACCGCAACAAGCCAAGGCCCTTAGACCCCCGAATCTCTTGTTACATCACTGTTAATTTAAAATCAAATGCTATTAAGAAGTTAGCTCTTCTTTTGAAATCAAGTGTACATTTTAATATATGTTTCGATTATAATTTTCAACTCCTATTTACGAAAATTGAAATGACTCGTTTTAGGGTAGAATCTTTTTTGAGTTAGGTTTGCTTGAAATTTCCTTAAAAACTACCTGTTATTTTTGGAGCATTTAGTTCCGATAGATAGAAGATGCCATTTATGCATGAGATTGATATTAATTAACCATAGGCAACACGTTTAGCAATCTGCACGCTGGATTCCCTTGCTCCCAAACTGTCTTTATTAAGACTGAATTAGGGGTTCATTAGGCGGAAAAGGGTCGAAGAGGCGAAACAGGTTAGGGTATAAGCAGAGCTGGATTTACATATGGGCTGAGCTGGCTTCGTAATCAAGGGGGAACCTCGGCTTCCTACAAATAAGATAAATATTTATCATTGATCTAATTTCATTTGTAACAATGAAAGTCAGCGTGGCATATAAAGTTTTAAGGTATTTATCACGTGGAGAAAAACCTGTTTGTTTTGTTTTTTTTTTCAAATTACGAAAATGTGACAAAACAAGGGCTTTTTGTATTCTGATAAATAAATACATTTATAATTAAAAAGAAATTTATAATCTTTTTATTTATGATATATACAATGTAAAAGTTGCTGTAAACATCTTCAGTTTGAGTATGAGTATGACTAGAGTTCGACCCTGCAGCGACCAGGCTTATCATTCCTGCGAAACGTTGCATGACCGATTTACATACATATCAAACGTCGAAATATTTCAATTTATTACCATTGTCTTCAATCAAAAGAAGTGATTAAACCACAGAAAATATTCCAAACAAAAAAAAAAAAACAACATTTCTTCGACGTTTCTTTTAATTTAAAAAGAGATTTTCGAAGAAACGGGTGCAGATAGATACTATATTAGAAACCGTCACATGACCAGCGTCTTTTGGAGGCATTCCTTGTTGGGATTGATCAATTAGGGAAAATTGGAAAAGTGCAGATCAGTAAATAAGTTACTTTAAGGGCCTTTTGTTGGACCGTGATCACTAATTGTTATCGTAGTTCGTATTTTCAAAAAAAAAAAAACAAGCAGGAATGCTGCCGGACAAAAACTAAGGGGTCAGTTTGGCATAAACGTACATTGTAAATTGAACCCTGAGTAAACACCTATTCATGGGGAATTTACAAAAACAAGAAATCTTCTTTATACATCATCATAAGTCCATCGTTGGGCATAGACCTTCCCCAGGATTCACCACACTTCTCTATCATGGGTGTCGCGGAGCCAGTACTTTCTGAATTCGTCTAGCTCATCCCTCCATCTAACATTCTGCCGGCCTCGGTTGAGCATGTAGTCTCGAGGGACCCATGTCATGAGTCACGATGTCCATCGGTTGCATAATAAGGGGTAAATGTTTGAAATTTCTGCTCTCCTGTGGTCTGTATGTGCGACACGTGAAAACTGAAAAAAGTTCAGTTCGGGTGACATTTTGATGACAGTTTTGGTTGACAGCTTCCAACATCAAACGTCGAAACCTGTCAATTTATGACCATTGTCTTCAATCAAGAGAAGTGATTAACCTGCAAAAATATATTCACAACAGAAAAAACATTTCTCTGGCATTTCTTTAAATTCAAGAAAGATTCTCAAAGATATTTGCCTTGTTTATTCAGTTATGCACGGCGGTCCAACAAACACCGGTACACGAACTAGACTTATTTGCACTTTGCATTGCTAGGTGTCATGAGTCAACACTATTCTGAGCAAGTCTGCCACATGACACTGATTTGTTCCCTTTCGAGGTTTTTTAATGTGCTTGCAAATGTAATTGGTGATTTCCGCGATGACTGATAAAAGAGTGTGTGCGTAAAGTTTCGTTTTCTTTTTGTGGAAAAACTGCAGCTGAAACTGTTGTGATACTTCGTGCGATTGTGTGATACTTATGTGCGAGTGGTGTCTGGGTTCCAAACGTGATGAAATGTATTTTGAAGACAAGGCACGATTTAGCCGACCTTCATCAAGCCGAAAATCTTGAAAATGTTTGCCTCATAATCAATGAAGGTCGCTGCCCACCTGACAAGATATCTGAGGTGACCCAATAATCAGGTAACTTGATAAATTCAATATTTTCGTATGTAATAAGTCCATAACTTTAATTAACGCCACTAAATCAACAAACTGATTATTATTCTGATGAGTTTGAATCGAAAACGAGAAGTGATTCCAAACGATGACTAATTGAATAACACAACACTTCACTAATTAATTGAAGTGTTATTTTCTCTTCTAAATATCCTGTTAAATCTTTTTCCTAGTATATCACTACAATTGGTTACCAAAAACAAATATATATTCCCCCTTCCCGATCAATGTTGATTGATTAATAACGGATAATCGAATTTGCATATATATATATATATATATATATATATATATATATATATATATATATATATATATATATATATATATATATATACGATAGGGAATTAGACAGACTCAAGAGTAAAAGTATATGGGGACTATTTGTTAATAGTTATAAATAGTTCATAAATGAATTAATCAATATGCTATACATGTTTTGGGAGGGGTTCCCATTTTCAGTAGCATGTTTGTACCTCTCAGTGGTTAAATGGTTATTATGGAAAACAAATTTAGCATCCGATGTTTTACATTGAGGGCAAAAATGGAAATCAAGAAAGAGGATTCCTTTTGGGTCATAATAGTGAGTCCAGACTATATATATATATATATATATATATATATAGTATATCATATATGTACACACACGTGTGCACACACACACACACACAAATATATATATATATATATATATATATATATATATATATATATATATATATATATATATATCACCATGTATATAAATCACAATACATATATGTTATATGATGTATATATATATTAGTATATATAATATATGTATAGATATATATTTCATAATATATATATACTCCATTTGTAGAAATACAAACGGATGTCTAATCACAATGCTCAATATTTAACACGGTAAATAGAGCTGTTATTGCATTGAAAAAATTAAGAATTACAAGGATATATACCTAATAAATGTTGTGTTGTTTCATGTGGATTAGGAACATAAACAGTCCCTTTACTTAATGATAGGTTATTCAAGTGTATTTGCTGTTGATTTTCATAATCTTCACGAAACAACATATTGTTAATTGCTGATGAGTGTGAATGGTATGAAATGCTAGCATTCACCGGGTATATGTCTTTGTAATTCTTATTTTCAAATGCATTAATTTTGAAACAGAATCACATAGAAATAGCACACTACAGCATAAAGTTACAAGGAATTGGCTAAAATACAACAGGCTATTTGAGCACACACATACCACCCCTTTGAGAGGGAAAAATAAACTCACCCACCATCAACCATAACGATTAAAACAATGCAACCTACTTCCACCCCGTCCCATAAATGTCAATAACTATTCGTTACATGATGGACACCACCTCTTCATTCTAATTTAAAAAATCACAATCTCCCCCCCAAAAAAATTTCCTGAAAACCATTTTCATCATGACCCTTCTTCTCGCTGTTCCTTCTCATCTCAGGAAAGCCTGATACTCACATACACAAATACAAACACCCCTGATCCCTTTTCTAACAGACCCTTCTTATTTCAGGCCAAACTTGACTCTCACCTATACAGATACAAATACCCCTTCCAACTCCCACTAAACAACCCACAACACAGAAATATCCCCATTTCTTTCGCAAATCTCGAACATGTTAACAGGATACAATTTTCTCCACATCGCTGCAAGTTTCCCTGAAAAGGATGGCTGGCAAACATCGAAATGCATTAGAATATACCCACTTGATCAAGAATATTTTCAAAATGTAGCACCTGCTTTTCTCATAATTTTTTCTCTTCACCTTCCGATTGCCATTTTCATCAACATTCTAT
The DNA here is from genome assembly GCA_963457665.1 of Thysanoteuthis rhombus. NCBI lineage: Eukaryota > Metazoa > Mollusca > Cephalopoda > Oegopsida > Thysanoteuthidae > Thysanoteuthis > Thysanoteuthis major. Next base: position 33,657,536 of record OY735220.1, on the reverse strand, counting down.
AGGATCGACTTACACCCACACAACAATCTTATTTAATGTCAATGTGCTTAAAGCGTAAAGTATACAATAACTGCTTACTACCAGTTATGACTTACGGATGTGTTACATAGAAATTAACAAACCGAACTTAAAACCATCCTAGAATCACTCGGAGAGCCATGGAAAGAGCAATGCAAGGGATCACTTGAAGTTATAGATGAAGATCGATATGGATGAAAAGGAGGGCTAGAGTGAAGTATATTATACGAATAATTATGCAACATAGAGTGGAAATGGGCTAGACACTTAACAAAAAGAGATGACAACAGATGGAGCCAAAGGTTAACCGATTGGTGCTCATAGGGCAGTGAACGCTGTTGGAAAAGACCAGGTACACGATGGAAGAATGAGATAGAAAGGTTTGCCAATAAGACATAGAGATTAATGTAATCGCTGCTGTCATGGAAAAAGACAACAGGCACTTGTCTTGTAATGGATGATGATGATGATAATGATGATGGCAACACACACACACACACACACACACATATATATATATATATATATATATGCATGCATACATACATACATATCGATTATATAAACAACTGTGTCTGTTTGTCACTGTGTCTCCACCCCAATAAACATTTTGCAGAAATTTACCATAATGCTTAATGGACCTAAGGGAATGTTTTAAAGTAAAACGTTTTGAGAAAAAAAAAGGATTATCGGTGTGGTTCTATTTACAAAGTAACAATTATGCTACATCGAACCCTTAATTTCCGTTTAATATACATATATGCATATACATGATAGCTGGAAACTGCCCGATTGGGCAGTTTTCAACTAGTATATATATATATATATATATATATATATATATATATATATATATATATATATATATATGTATATATATATATATATATGTACAAGCTCTGATGGATCCGAAAACAAATTTGAGATGCGCCAAGTAGACTCAAAGATTTATCCTTTTTCCATATTGTCATTTTCTTCAATTGTTTTTTTCTTTGAGGGTTGTTTGGGCCAAATGATATACATATATATATATGTATATATATATATATTACCTTTTCTCAAATATATATATTTATGTATAAGAGGAAAGGCAATCTAACTCATATTCACGTGTTTATGTATGTATGTATGCGTGGGTGCGTGCGTGCGTGCGTACGAGCTATTTCAACAAACTTCTGAAAAACTAATGTTTACTTTCTAATTGCAACCCCAAATGAACAAATTTCCCCAAGCAAATCCGGCTTATCCTGAATATTGAAAGCATTAAACTCTTCAAATGACCAATGTTGTGTTTCAAAGTTGTGTTCTTGCTTTCCATGCAATGGGGCAATAGTGTAATGTAATTATTTTGTGCTAATCTGTTCCAATTAAACAGACATCATAATTCCCACTTCAAATATATATACATATATGCAATATTAGCAAAGGCATGCACAAGGTAAATATGGATATTTTGTGCCTCTCGCACTCGTTAGCAACCAGCCATCAGTTGTTCCCGCTGGATTCCCAAATGTTCAAATTCCTAATCTAATTCCTTTAGATTCCTAAAAGTGTAAATTCCGAAATGTTTACACTTACCAGGTACGTGTCTTTGTGAATATTTGTTTATATAACAATAGCCCTACTTACTGTGTTAAATATTGAGCAAAATGATTAAACATCTACAACGGATAAATCTATTTTCATTTGATTTCCGTTCGTTTGTTACAAATTGAGAAAATGTAAACATTATGTACCCAACCCGCCTCTCTGTCTCTCTCTATATATATATATCGTTCACCAGCAGTGGCCAGAGGACCCGAGCCCAAATGATGTGTTGCTAAATCGAAGCCTTGAAACTGCCAGCTAACCCAGACTTCTACTTCGGTAAGCCAAGTCCCAATCTCCTTGATGGTTGCTTAGATAACCGATTCATCTCTAGAGCTGCAGTCAAAGACCTTAATCTGGCTCTTGGCGGGTTTCCCTGCGAAAGATCGGATTGCAATGCCATATAAAAAGAATAACATTGTTGATTTCGGTTGTAACCATAAAGACCTGATTTGTTAAATCACTTCTTCTAGACTGACCACTAATTAAAAAAGGGCGTCTTCAATTCAACCTTTCTGAGTTTGAGGGATGAAGGTAAAGACTTATCAAAATGAATAATAATGTTACTCCATACTTCTACCTGAAATGAAAAGAATCCCTTACTCAGGATTTCATAAAGTCACTGTGTGTCTCAATTGCCTAATTCAACCTTTGATAGGTCTAAACACAGAAAAGTGGTCGATATATTTTATGAGTCAAACGTAGGGTTAATTGAATATGACACAACAATCTACTAATTAAATCCTCATTAGTTAAAATGTTTTTCCCGTTTCAAAACAACCAATTAAAGTTTTTTTTTTAGTACATCGCAATCTGTTGATTACCAAAAACAAAAGTTGCGTAAATACGAACTTTCGAAAGCATGCAATCGGTAGCAGTAGCTATTATAAGTCCACTGCTGGACAAAGATTTTTCCCGTCTACTTCGATGTTGGCCGTGATTGCGCTAAATTCTGCCAAAGCATACCGGCGAACGTTTCCATCTCACCCGCTTCAATCTTGTGTCTGGTCTTTCCTACTGCGTTTACTATCCTTTGAGTAGCAAATGGCTAACCTTTGGCTCCATCTGTTGTCCCTCGTTGTTGTCATAAGTGTCAGGCTCATCCTATTTTTGTCGTTTGATTATTTTCACCATATTTACCATATATATATATACATACATATATATATATATATATATATATATATATATATATATATATATATATATGCATGTCTGTGTATTAAGGAATGGATATGTTTGATCCGACAGAATAATAATAAATCGCATTATATTATAAAGAAATTCTTACTTGAAATGATCTCCCGTCAATGCATCATTTGGCCTAGACGACGAAATAGAATAAACAATTAAGGAAAATCAAGCTGCAGGAACCGAACCTGCGACCGAAAGGGTTGCTGCTTCAACGTAGCGTTGCTTTTACCATATTACCATTGAGCTAAACAGCCATTTGTTTGTAATGCAAAGGCCCAAATAACTGTTTTCACTCCAAATTCTGATCTCGCTTATATCTACTGTATTCGACAGTTTTGTTTTAAGAAATGGATATATATGATCTGACAGAATGATTATGAATTGCGTTACATTACACAGACGATCTTATTTGAAATTCGCAAAGATTTTTGTACAATGATAAAACGAAATAATTAGAGCTGATAAGTTCACACGTCCGTTGTTGGTAAATTGGGAACAAGCCTTGCTTTGGCATTAGTCTTACCTTTTGAAATAATATGCAGACATATGAGCTTTCTTTTTTTTTCAATAAGTCAATCTCATTTGTTTGGCAGCGCCTAAAGGTCTCATTAATTGATTTGCCGGTTTTGGTCGTTGCTTTCTGAGTTCTCTTTGGGGTTCATCTTTTATCACTTCAGATTTTTTTTCACTCCTTTGTTTGACCGGTATGAAATATCAACTGAAAATATTATGTTATTGTAGGTATTTGATTAGGCGTGTGTCACTCTTGGGCACTGAAGAGTCTTTGTGCGTGTCCGGCGTGGGAATTTTCTGAAAGCCTGATCCGTAAATGTCATGGTCGGATTAGCGGTTTCCTGGACAGAGCAAAAGGAAAGTTAGAACGCTTCTTGTCTGATTTTTGTTAGAGGGGATGCATTAATCATTGTGTGTGGAGTGACCAGACTATTTTCCCCGTCTATAAGTAAATTGATTTAAAATGCTTCGGTCGTGTGCCGTCCAGTTTATATCGGGTATTTTTGTTCCAGAACGCATGCTCGTATTGTACCAGACACGTCATATCCGATTGTGACTAGCCTAGTCCAATACGAACATGCGTTCTAGGAAGTGATTCTGCATTCCAGGACTAAACATACCTGATGAAGGCTGGATGGTGCAAGGCCGAAGCATTGTGAATAGATTAATTTATTGACGAGGAAAATAGTCTGACCGAATCATACATAATGATTAATACATCCCGTCTCACAAAATTCAGACAAAATTGATTCGATATTTATTTAGCTTTACCTATTCAAGCAAAAATAGAGTACCCAGTGAATAATGCACTAACCTACAACAGCTTATGAAAGTAGCTTGTTAACCATCACTCCACACCAGGTATCCCTCCAGCAACCAGTGATTAAGAGGCACAAAAATTTCGAAAATTCAATTTTATGGAAATCGCATAACTTTAAACACTATGAACTTTAAAACTTCATAATACTCGAAAGTCTTACCTATGGGCCAGGTTGAACACCGATCAAACCTTTTTCTACTTTAATTGATCTATAGTTTTTCTTGGAAAAAGAAAAGACAGATCGATGAATCAAGGATCAGAAAGTTTAATATCGAAACCTGATCCTCTGGACCTGATTTCATTCCAAATGAAATCACGCACCGACATTTTTAAAGCTGCAATACCCGTTCTCTTCAATCGTCATCATCATCATTTTTTCGATGTCCGTCGTTGAGACGTAGACCTTCCCCAGGATTCGCCACATTTCTCTATCATGGGCGTCACGGAGCCAGTACTTTCTGAATTTGTCTTGCTCGTCTTTCCATCTAATATTCTGCCGACCTCGGTTGCGCATGTGATTTCTGGGGATCCATGTCGTGAGTTGCAATGTCGATCGGTTGTCTGCCATTCTTGCAACATGGCCAGCCCATTGCCATTTGAGATTTTTAATGGATTCTATGATGTCCCTGACAATTGCCTTTTCCCAGATGCACTGTGCTGTCTTGTAGTCTCTCCGTGTGAGGCCCAGCATAATTCTTTCATGCTGACGTTGCATGGTTCTCGATTTGCAGATCTATCTCTTGGTTAGGTTCCATGTTTCAACTGATTAGTGACTTTTGGGAGGATGCATTGGTTATACACCTTTCTTTTTAGGATTAATGGGATCTTCTTATTTTTGAAGGTTGAGCTTGCTAAGATCATTAAATACTGCTACAGCGTTAAGGATTTGAATAACGATCGAAAACACATCGTTGTTTCATACCGAATCTACACATTAAGGCGGTATATTTGACCATCTGGTGGTCATTGTCTTTAGTAAGTATTCATATAAAATAATGTTTTGATGAAATATATAGTCTTATTGTATATAGTAAGGAGAAACAAGTATCAGGATGAATACGAATATTCATTAAATAGATTTCCGATGCTTACATTCACAGGAGATGTATTTTGATATGAAATCAACAATTACTATTTTTTTTAATTACATCTTTCTAAACATACAACGCAGAATGAAATATAAACAAAAGTAAAGGTGAAAAAAAAGTATTTGGACACTATGAAAAACTTCATTATAAAAATGTTATAACTTTTTATATTTTCATTATTGTTCAAACTCGGCATTTTTACTGCTTCATCAAAACATACAATTCCACGTTACGTTATCATAAATGGGTTGCGTCCTTCGGCGTGGATATAATGAGATGTGATTGAGGTAATTAAAGATATGGTTATGGGATGACTCGAGACGGTGTGGTTATGATGTATTCACGCGGTAAGGAGCTGAGTGTCTCAAACTGAATGTGTTGATCCCGGTTGGGTTATGAGAACAAAGTAAAAATCTGTGAGAAAGCTGTATTTTGACACGGCACCAAAATGACTGTGAGAAAACTAAACTATCACTCTAAGATAATTTTTGTATAAGTTTTACAAGTTCACTAAGGTACTGAATGATATTCAAATTTATATTTAGAAGACCTTTTCTGACCAGACGGACGCGATTCAATGTATTTGGGATCACTCTCTTTAGTCTAGGTCAGAGGGACCAGGGTTCGCCGTGTGGCCAAGTCGTGCCCTTAAAGAAAATTGTTGAGGAAGCGCCAACCCCAGCCGTTCGCATACGAGGTTCCCCATGTTAAAGCGACCTCAAGTCACATCCTGTTCTCGTGGAGGCTCGGGTAAATCGGGACTGATAGTGGGAGTGGCGACACTATGTTGCGTCAATCTTGAAACCAAAGAGGGTCTTCCTGCTTTGAAAATCAGCATTTGGAATCCTCACTTTTACCTGTACTTTGCATCGACTAGAAGTCAAATACACGACCATGTCAGCCATCAGGTTGAACCTGTCGTCTTATTGATAGATATGAAAATATAGATAGAGAAACTAAAATGAGATAGACAAAGGAAAATACATATTGAAAGACTCCACTATGGTTTCGAATGTCTATTCGAGTCCGTCTATTGCTTGGATAAGAATATCATCGGCAGCCCTTTAGCGTCTGTCGTGGGACATGGACCTTCCTCAAGATTTCCTAGACCTCTCTATCATGGGCGCTGCAGAGCCAATGTTTTCTGAACTAGTCTAGTTCTTCACGCCATCTTATTTTTTGCCCACCATTGTTTCGCATATGATCTCTGTGAATCCAGGCTGTGAGTCGTGATATTACAAACGTGTTTGGGACAAAAAACATAAAGATTCAAATTGCAAAACGCAGAGCTGAAGAAAGTAGACCACTACATCTACCAAGGACAACAACTCTCCATGAAATTTTCAAAAGAAGGAGAAATCAGACTAAGGATTCGAACACCGACTACTAACTCTGAAAATCAAAATCTCCCAGAGAGATTGTCGAGACACCAGAGATGGGAATGGTTCGGGAAGAGTTATAAGTATACGGTAATGTCTCAATCAATAGACATAGAATATACACACACAAAAAGAAAAAAAATCCGGAAATTGAGAAGTAGATAAACTCCTTACCCAACCCCTATTTCCGTCCCTGTGTTGTACATATATTAATTAGCTACAAAAAAATGTACTGCCTTTTATTTATCTTTGCATTGATTGCCTCCTGCGTGTGTAGAAAACAAATCAAATTCGATGTTTTAATGCGTCAATGAAAATATGCAAATATCAGTTCCCGCGTAATTTCCCAGTTCTTCGTGGCCGTGAGCAAAACACATCTTTGTGTCAGAATAAACCTCTGCTCTTCAAATACACAAAAAGAATGCAATGTTATTAGAAACTGTCAACCAAAACTGTCAACCAAAACTGCCAAAATAGGTTTCTCAAGTTTTCGGCAGTCGAAATGGTCGGCTGGCTACTTTTGTATGTGCCACGCGTACAGGTCATCCCAATGGAGCTAGAGGGTTAAAAAAATTAACCATTTACTCTTTATTATGTTAAAAAAAAACCCGGCCTTTCTTATTTTTTTAAAATTCAGTCTAAATAGGTTTTTAGTCAGGGTCTGATTTGCAATGTAAGTTTATACTAGAGCGATCATTTAAATAATGCCTGGCAGCATTCATGCTTGTTTTTTTTTATTTTTTGTTGTTGGTTTTTTTTTGCACGGGGGGGGGGGGCTTTTTTAGTGACCACTGTCCAACAAGGCAAGGGAAGTAATTTAGTCATTAATAACGCCATTTCACATTTTTTAATTGATCACCCTCAACACGTCATGCAACCGAAAAACGTTGGACTCGTGGCGGTTTCTATTGAGGGACCAACAAGATCCGTCCTCTCTTCTATTTTAATAAGTGTTTGTTTTCGCTTCAAACATTTCTAGACTTGTTTGCAATTCCGTTCGAAAATCCCCCCATGTTTCTCTTTTGATTAAATTATCCACGATATTCAATATATGTATTAATGTTGTTAAATTTGAAACATACTTCAGCGATATAAGAGGTGAATATTAATCGGTTAATCAAATCTTTTAACATTATCATTATTTAATGTCAAAGCTCCGTGGCCAAATGAGATCATCAAAGTTTTATCTTCTCTAAATAACAGAAAAATTCCACAGAAAAAGTTTTGCAATTCCAAGACAATTTGTTTTATTTGATGTCTTCAGACAAAATTGTTTTGCAACTTGTCTAAATGTCATTTACATGCTGTGTTTTTATTTAAAATACTTGATTATATTACATTAGTTTCCACATATTTTCAAAAATGACGGCAGTATGTAAATAATTTTGCAATTGCACTGTACTTCAAAAACATAAAATATATCATCTTGCTCTGCATTTTCTGGCTTATGTTCAACCAGAATGAATGTGGATTTGTTTTGCAATTGCAGAAAAATGCAAAGCAGATTACTCTATAATTTGCATTTAATAGTTATCGACCCATAGAAAACAAGACCGTTAGGTGGCGTGTTATACTCTTTGGTGCAAAGGTCGCAAGATGGTTTCAATTATTTTTTTTTTTTCAATTTCAACAGAAGAAATATATAAAGAACAAGAGAAAATTTACAAACCTGCGAGCAGAAAATTGTTTCGTTCAGATGCCTGCCATTTTCAACTTTACAAATACTTGCTTGTTCAATAAAATTCTGCATAACATTTCAAAGGATACCTGATCCTCTGCAAACACGTATACGATTTTCAGCATTCTGGACTGAACGTGGTTTTCCTATTCGGGGATGATCTCTGATAGATCCCAATTCTCGGAAGCACAAAAGTGATGAATCATGGACTTCAAATAACGAGAACATGCTCCTCGGATTAAAATTCTATTACTTTAATTCGTTACTCAGTTGTGTTCTTTCTCCTGATGAATTCCCAGGGGTTTATTTACATATCTGAGAAGAAGAAAAACAAAAAAAATATTAAAAAAGAAAAAAGTTATGATTTTTTAAAAATCCCTTCGTGACGCCAACGTGTATAAGTAGATGATTTAAACTAGTCGCCTAAGTTAACACTTAACAACCGTAGCCTTCAAAGATGGTAAAAGATTCTATCACTATTTTTTATATCAGCGTTTGTCTGTGTGTTCGTTCATGTGTTTGACTGTGTGTGTGTGTTCCAATGCTCCTGGCCACACTGCATTGGACCACTTCCAAATTTGGGGGATTTTGAGAAAAAACCTTTTTTGACCTTCTGAGGGCCTTATTTTGATGGGTTCATTAATGACATCTAGATTATCCAGATTTCAGATGTTTTTCCCTCTCTTTTAGATGTTTTCCAGTGAAAAACGCCAGGGATATCATAAATAGAATCCATTCTGACCATATGGTATTCTTTTAGATGACTTCAAAGTTTGACGCTACCGCTGTTCAATTATTGACTGTAATGGCGAGTTTGTTTGTTTTTCTTTAATTTAATTGATCACCTTTTAACTTGAAACAATCCTGGAAATCGCAAGAGCAGCAGTCTGTTCAAAGTTATCTTCCCTGGTTTCGTAGGTTTCAAGAACTGGCTTTAACTCATTCGATTGTATCATAATTGTGAAGGAGTACCCCTGAGAGGAAATTTTCGAGACAGCGCACTCCCTCACCTGCAAACTGCACAAACATACTTTCCTTTAGCCACTACCCTTCTTAGCTGTAATAACCCTTTTAGCACTCCATACTGTATTCGCCCAACGGTAGGCGATAGAGCCCACCTATTTTATTAATGGACATATTTTATTGACTTGGAAGTATCGATACATAATACCACTCATGGAACACTCGGGTCCACTCTAGCCCTCGGGGGCCCCGGTACGATGAACTAGCAGTGCCCCTTCTCATAGTCTCTACTAAACAGTGCGATAAACGTGACGGAACCTTCGAGAATATGAACGGAAATCTTTGCTGAACGAACAGAATATCAATGTCTGATATCACAGTTCCATTCAGGGATGAAAAAAAAAGAAAATATTTATAAGCAGAAAAACAGAAAACGGAGTAAAGCCAAACATGGACATATACCATTTCTCAAAAGCTAGAAACAAATAAAAAAAACAGGTCTTGTGAGTCATTCAATAGGAACCATCACGTGACCAACGTCTTTTGGCAGCATACAGTTTTGGGGTGATCAATCAATTTTTTTTTAAAAAAGCGAATAAGTTACTTCTCTCATTTGTTGGGCAGTGATCAGAAAGAAAAAAGGCTGAATTTTCCAAAAAACAAGCGTAAATGCTGCTGAACACAAACTAAGGGATCAGTTTAGCATAAAATTACATTTCAAATTAAACCCTCACTAAAAACCCATATTTAGCCAACCAGACCAGTTTAAAAACAAATAATTAAAAAAAAACTATGTTGACAGTTTTGGTTGATGGTTTCTTGAAAGGAATATATCGAGATAAATTTTCTCCTACTCAAACGTAGATGCACTCTTTTTTCACGTGAAAGAAACATTGGTTTCCATTTGCAAGTTATGCCTGTCTAATGTCGAGTACGATTGCGTTAATTCGCCTGGAAATGATGTTGGAAGCATCCCACCAACTCACATAACTCTTCCAGCGAAAAATCTGACCTTAATGCTGACGTAAAATAAATACATTTTTTCTTTTTTTTTTTTTTTATTCAGAATAGCCAACAGGATACACACAGCCTGCCAACATTGGTATGGCTAAAGAGAGCTAGAGACATCCCCCTGGGGCTTAGCTCCTTGGGTTACTCCAATATTCAGTGAGATTTGGTGAAAAATGAAAACTTGCAATAAATACTCATGCACTATCGATTAATTAGCGGAAAACAACCACAAAGGCTGGAACATCATTTTGCAATCAATGCATGTGCAAATGTATGGAGTTGACTTTTCTACCGTAAAAAAGAAGAACAACAAGAATATCCCTCAGAATTAGCGGTGTAAACCTATTTGTAAAATGTGCATCCCCTTGGCGTGATTTGCAATCACGACCAACTGATTGACAGGAGGCTGACATAGTGACTAAGTTTTATTGCCAAGTCTCAAATATTAACGAAAAATTATCATACAGACACGTACGGGTTTACTTAATCTAATAAATGAATATATATATATATATATATATATATATATATATATATATATATACACTCTATTATTGAATTATTATTATAATAAACGCTCCCTTATTCAGGGTTGAGCACTCTTTAAATGAGGTAATTCGTCCATTATAAGCTTATTCAATGCTCTTCCAACTTTGGAATAGAGCACTCTGGTGGATGGGGAATTGTGCGTAAGTAAAATGTACCTCTTCAATTCAACTTTACTGACCGTCCAGTTCTGCGTAGGGCAGAGATAATATGCCAGCCTCCGGGTCTGAAGGGAAGGTTTCGATCCTATCTCGTGGTACCGGATTGGATAATGGATAGTCTATAGCCACACTGAAGAGTTATAATGCAATGAAACAGCTGTCTGTGGATGACTCGGATATATATATATATATATATATATATATATATATATATATATATATATATATATATATATATATATATATATCCTGAGCTGTAAATTTCAATGGTAAACGTTGAGAAGGATCTCGTGCAATTCACTCAGATTCAGTTGCACGACTCACAAGGCAATCATTTTGTCTCCATTTTTCGAAGAATTGTTATTTCTGAAGCAATTATATGTTTTACAGGGCCAGGGTGCTATCCCAAAGCCCAAAATGGACTGCCTTACAGAGCTATTCACCCATAGATTGGGGAGAATATATTCATGTCTTTCTCAAGGGCATTAGCACAAAATGAACGCAAACTGTCCCAGTCTAAGATCGAACTTGGTTCGCTGATTCCATTCCCCATGCTGTTAACCGTTAACCGTTAGGCTACCCACACATCCAGCAAGCAAAAAGAAAATTCTGAAGTGCAGAAAAGGAATCTTTGCGTTCCTTGAGGCATAAGAACTGAACATTACAAAGATGACCTTTACTTGAGGTTAATCACCCCGAACAAATAATTAGCGGACAAAACAAAAACTTCCAGCGTAATGACGTTAATAAACTTTACCACCTCAAACATCACTTGACAAGTAGTTCAAGTAGCATAGAGAAAGACAGGTTGATCATTGGTGCTTTACGAAACACCAAATAGTCAACATACAAGCGCTCTTCGGAATGCAGAAAGAGACAAGGATTAATTGAGTCTATCTCTCTCTACAGAGCCTTCTAGAACGCGTGTTGCAACACCTTATCATGTAGCCGATAATCTCCAGGTGCGCCACGAAATTGAGTATAATTTTGTATATCTTTCAGAAGATACTTTTTCTAGGTGAGACATTTTATATCTGGCGGGGCTAACGAAACTTACAGAATTTTATCTTTAAAAAGTCTGTCATCAATAGTTGTTACTCATGGAATTTTTTTTTTCACCTCGTAGAGAATAATGCTATAAGTGAAATATTCATTAGTGTATAGCATTTTTCGGTAAGTTCAATGTAAAGAGAGACATAATTCGTTATCAATTAAGGTTTTTGAGCCCTTAACAGGAGTTGTACATACCCTAAACTAATTTTCAAGTACGATCTCAGATGAGGACATGATGCTGTTCAAGCTAATGATGACGTATTTGGAGTGAGCACTACCACATTGCGAACTGTTCTGCGTTGTTTCAATACGTTTATGTCAGGAGATATGGATACTCATAATATGTATGGTAATGATAAACCCCGTAAGTGGCCCTAATCTGTTCTTAATGGTTAAGAATCATCGACAGTAGAAGCCAGCGACCCACGAACAACTTCTGATTATTTTAGAATTTCAACAGCAACCATAACAAGTCACCACAGGGGAGTGGGAAAGATTGAAAAGGTGGGAAAACAGGTCCCTCGCGAACTGAGCAGAATGCTTCTTGACAGTGCTAGATGCCACACCTTTCTGCTGTGTGTGTTTTAAGCTTAGAGAATTGAAGAGAAGTGAAGTCTTGCATCATCCTCCAAATTCACCTGAAGTTTCCTCTACAGAATATCATCTTTCCAAGCATTTTGGAAATCATGTCCAAAATAAAAGGATCAATTACATGGGAGCCCGAATTTGAGCTTTTATTGGATTTGTGAGCACTAAATCCGAAGAATTTCACAAGGACGGCATATTATCATTACAAGATCGTTGGACAAGAGATTATTGTTCTAAATCCGTCATATTATGTTTAGATAATTACTGTTTTTGCTGTTTACATCATCCTTAATCTCGATATTGAAATATTTCATATGTAACAACCGTACATATGAGTATTTACACACAAATGATTAATTGAATTATTGGCTTCTAGAGATTTATCTGGCTGTAATATGACAGTGCTAGATCCCACACCACAATTCATCGAGATACGGCTGAGAAGATTGATATTTTCATATCACTACGAGTAGGAGGGGAGGTGGGGGAAAATGATTTACCCGAAAGTCTGGACCAAGTTTCATTTCAATGCAATATGATACTGCTGAGTAGATGTACATTGGGTATTATTAGTTGTAGTATTAATAGTTTTAGTAGCAGCAGGAGGGAGTGAGGTGGGAAAGACGGGGGAAAGATGAGAGTGGTTCACCCGAAGGTCTGGGTCAAGTTTCGTATCAATCCAATACGTTTCGGCTAAGAAAATGTATATCTAACATTACTAGCCGTGGAAGTATTAGCAAGAGGGGAGGAGTAGAAGGGGAAAGGGGAAAGAGGAAGACGAGGTTGGTTCACCCGAAGGTCTGGACCAAGTTTCATATCAATCTGACACGAAGAAAAATTATATTCAACATATCAGGCACCGAACGACCGACCAACGACCTATTGATCGAACGACCCAAGTTTCATATCAATCCAGCATGACATGGCTGAAAAAAATTATATTCAGCATTATTAGTTGTGGTGGTAGTAGTAGCAGGAGGAGGAGGAGACGGAGAAAGAGGATGAGGAAAAAGACGAGGATAGTCCCAAAACTCTGGCACAAGTTTCATATCAATCCAACATGATTGATATTTAGCACCACTTGTTGTGGTAGTAGTAGCAGAAGGAGATGTAGTGGGAGTAAGAGGAAGATGAAGATGGTTCACCCGAAGGTCTGTACCAAGTTTCATATCAATCCAACAATGAAAATATATTGAGATTGAACGTAGGGGATCAACGGATCAAGAAGTGATGCGTTGAACGCAGGTAAAAAGAACATTTCATATGTAACAACCAAATATATAAGTATTTATATATAAATCGTTGTTTTAATGTTGACTAATTAAATTATAGGCTTCTAGCAATTTGTCTGTGATATTGAATGTAGATATTTGCTTAATTAAAACTGTCTGTTTGGGAACTGCCAATCACTTTCTGACCTTTCGCATAAAAACGCATACAGACAGACACACGCAGCCAATTGGGGGATTCTCCTCTCTCTTTCTCTCTCTCTATGTTTATGATATATATATATATATGTATATTAAGAAATGGATAAATTGCGTTATATTATATAGAAACTCTTATTTGAAATGATCTCCCGTCGTTACACGGTTAATGTATCACTCAAACTAGATAATGTAAATAGAAAAAGCAATTAAAGAAAATGGGGCTACATTTTCTTCGATTTTTCATTTGATTTACGTTGTCTAGGCCAAAAGAAATATTATCCAGGTAATGATGGGAGATCATCTTAAATAAGTGTCTCAATATGATATAACGCAATTTATTATCACACACACACACACACACATATTTATATATGTCTAAATTATATATATATATATATATATATATATATATATATATATATATATATATATATATATAGTACTTTTCATTAATATTTAGACAGATAGATATTTTGTTTCTAATCATTTGGTTTTGAGAGTTAAACACAGGAACATAACGCAAAAAGAACCACCTTTCATTGCAACCCATATAACAGGCATGCATTTAGACGTGTTTTGTTGTTCTGAATGGTAACTTTTTGGAAGATATCTTTTAACAGAATCAAATTGTTACATGAAAAAAAAAATTTTCTATTCAATCAATCAAAAATATTGTTCAGAATCGATCAAGGAGATTGAAAAGGCAAACTACGCGCTTTGAAATTGTTGCCAAGCTAGTTGATTAATTTGGACCCCATCCCCTCTTTCCTGCTCAGAATCTTCAATGTCCCCTGCAGTCTTAGACAATAGAAATAGATTTTGTTCTCGTTTATGTACTTATGATCAGTACCTTTTATATGAACGATGGTTTGTTTATATAAAATGCATTGCTCACGGGTCTGTTGTTGCGAACATGGAAAAAATCACTCCGTTTATTATACAAGTATATTATTCAGTCAGAGATATTAATGATCAGATTGAAAGCAAAACAAATATTATATTCATCAGCTTATCGTTACACTTACATAATTTAATCTCTTAGCAATTTCATTGTTGGTAGACACATTTCTGTCCAACTGAATCAACAAGACTGATGAGTATCAACTTATGTTCTCTATTCCAATCGCGAATTGATGTAAACAGTTCTTGTGTATTTCATATCAGTTCGTATTTAGGTACCGCACTTGTTGTTGGGAGGATATTTTCTTTTTTTAAAAACTGTGTCTAATGACTGCATGAACTGGCAGTCAATCCTGTACTGGACGCGACGGTCGACGCCCACCTTTCAATCTACTCTGACCAATGCCCGATTTAGACTTGTTGAGGGCCCCAAGCCAGTGGAGAACTGCGCCTAAAATTTCTACCGGGAAAATTATGTATAAGGGAGCACTTAATCCACAAAATTAGCAAACGAATCAAATAAAAGAAATGGCTTCAAGTAGGAAAATAAAACGCTACATTTTTTTAGATATTTGATGTATTTACTTTACGAATTGAAGATTTAACTCGCCATCACAGTCAATAAATAGACAACCATAGCGTCAAAATTTGAAGTCATGTAAAAAAAAAAAATTCTATTGAAGAATGAATTTTTATTAATGACATCACCTGCGTTTTCCACGGGAGAACATCTAAAAATAGAGAGAAAACATCTAGAAACATCTAGATTCTAGAGAATGTGGGTGTGAATAATAAACTATTCCCGTTGAAATAAGACCCCAAAGGGTCAAAAATGCCCTTTTCCCAAAAATAAAAAAATAATTTTTTACAGATGGCCTAATGGAATACTGATGCCAATTTTCTAATCGTAAGTTGCAACTTATTTTAATGAACTGAAAACGGAACTAAAGCAACTTTAAATTTAATTATCGGTTAACGACAACAGACAATCACGAAAAAAACAATCGGTAAAAATGATAAAAAAACAAGCTTCAGTGAGCAAGAAAAATTACGAAATGACTTTTTTTGAGTGGACAAATCTAACAACTTGAAGGTGCCCACCATGGACGTAAGCTTAATACTTAGTGGCCATTTCTTTTAAGATAACGTCAGATCTCACAAGACATAAAAACATGTACGCTTTTTTATTTTTTTTGAGGTTTCTATGGATTGTGTGACCCGTAAGCTGTAAATTATTTAGCATATGCCTAAACCCAGCCATGACTCTGACAAGCAACAGTATTTGCTTTGATGTAAACTTTTCCGACATTAAAGGTGACAAAGGGTTCTTCCCTTTTTAGATGTGGATGTGTTTGTATATTCCAGCACTCCTGGCCATACCTTTAATTCTACAGACTTGAAGATTGGCATCAGTACTCCTCTAAACCCTTTCTAACATTTTTTTAAAGCTTTTCTGATCTTTTTTATGCCTCATTTTGACGGGTATGATTTATTGATAACATTCTGGATAATGTAGATGCTCCTACATTTTTTTTTACTCGATTTTAGATGCTTTCCAGTGGAAAACGCCAGATATATCGTGAACAGAATTTATTCTCTCTATATTTATTTTCCGATGGAATTTTTTCAAATGACTTCAAATTTTGACGCTACTGTTGTCCAGTTATTGACTGTGATGCATCCACTGATATGATACGTCATTTGCATATCTATATTCTGCGTCTGTAACATTTATCATGGGAGACAACTATTGAATGCAAACTATAAAATAGTATCTTTTACTCCGTTTTTTGTAAAATCCCTATAAAAAAGGTTTATTCCAGTTGAACCTAAATAAGAGAATGCAGTGTTTTTTTTCAAGACTTTTTAGCGATTACAGCCCCAAAAAGGTGAAAATAAGTAACTTATTCATTGATCACCTTTTTTCACAGTATGCTGCCAAAAGACATTGGTCACGTGGTGGTTTTTATTGAGTGACAAATCATACCTTTGTTTATTCTTTAAGTGCAGTACAATTGCAAAATTATTTAAAGATTGCTTTAATTTTTGACGACATGGTTAAACTATGTTTATTATTTATGTTTGCCAATATCTTCCTCCTTCTTAATCGTTGTTGCCTTTTATCACATATCGGTAAAAAGTAGTAAAATAAATAATAATCGTTCATAATACTTTATCTACGAAAATAAATAGATTTTTTAAAAAAACGAAATAAAAACGAGTAAATTATTTCAAAAGATAATTCCCTGTTGTCAAACCCAGTAGAACTGTGGTTCACTTTAAATTAGATGACGTACGGTAGTTCTTTTGTTATCATCTCAGATTCTATTTGAGAGATCAGAAGCTAAAAATTGGCCTTAGAGCGAAACCAGACTACGAGAAATCATTAGAGCATAATCTATTTCTTTCTTGTTACACATGCGTGGGCGTGTGTGCATACATACACACCTTCACATGTGTACGCACACACACACACACATGTAAGTTCTGATGAACTAATAAACATTTTATATCTGCTTAGTTTGGATAAAATAATTAATTTTCAAATACTGTATGGAAAACCTGAAAAAAAGTAGACCTCCTTCTAGGACAACGAATCCAGATGAAATCCTCAAAAGAAGAAGAAATCAAGCGAAAAATCTCTCTAGGTTGGTTAGCTCTGGGTGAGAGCAAGGCTCAACCTTCAAGAACAAGAAAATCCCATTTGTTCGGAAAAAAGAGTCGACAACCAATGTCTCATCCCGATAATCACATGGAACCTAATCAAAAGATTGGCTCACAAATAGTTTGAACCATGCAACGTGAACGTAAAAGAATTACGCTCATCATTATAGAGAGATCATAAGACAGCACAGTATAACAGAGAAAAAAATAAGAATCGGGGATATCATAGAATCCATTCGAAAACTCAAGTAGCGATGTCACAAGAATGTCAGACAACCGCTGGATGTTATGACTCACAATGTAAATCCCAATACATCATGCAGAACTGTGACCGGAAAAAATATGAAATGGTGTGACGAACGAGACAAGTTCAGAAAATATTGGCTCCGTGATTCTCTGGAATCTACATGTTTCTAGACGTCTTATTACACTATATATGTTTTTCAGTGACGTCATACATAGAATTTATTTTCACCATTTTTATTCTGCGATAGAGTTTTTTATTTTTTCATTTCAAATATTCAATTATTGACTGTGATGGCGAATCTGTATTTCCATTGGTGAGTGCAGCTACCGATGTTCCCTCTATTTTTATGAGCTGTGTCGGACCAATTAGTCGGTGAGCAACTGAAGAGGTGGAGTGTAAAGGAAATATTCTCACTATAAGACGACCATTGATTTCTTTGTCAAAAGTTTACAAAACATGTGTCAGTTACTTTACTTTTAACAAAAACTGTACAATAAAATAAATGATTTATTTATTTGGCGTACGTTTTTTTCCAATATTACCTATTCATTATTTTTTGATACTACGTTGTGCGTGGTATTGAAATTTTACTGACTGTGCAGCATATTTTTTTATGCGCGACTGCTCAGCTGAGAGTGAATCATCATCATCATCATCATCATCATCATCATCATCATCATCATCATCATCATCATTCTTTTAACATCTGTCGTTGGATATAGATTCTCCAGGATATGCCACACCTCTCTCTCTCGTGGGCTTCGTGGAGCCAATACTTTCTGAACTTGTGTTGTTTGTCTCTCCATCTTGTATTCTGTCGGTCCCGGTTTCGCATATGATCTCTGGGGATCCATGTTTTGAGTCGTGATGTCCATCGGTTGTCTGCCATTTTGGCAATCGCCATTTGAATTTTCTAACATTTTCTATGATGTCTCGGACTCCTGTTTTCTCCCCGATAGTCTGTGCTGTCTTGTGATCTGTCCATGTGAGGTTGAACATGATTCTTTCATGTGTACGTTGCAAGCTTCTCAGTCTATGAGTCCGTCTCTTGGTTAGGTTCCATATTTCAGCTCCATAGCTGATTATTGGGAGGATGCGCTGGTTGTATACCCTTCTTTTTTTATGATTGATGGGATCTTCTTGTATTTGAAGGTTGAGTTTGCTCTACGGATGGCTTGCCATCCTATAGTGGTTCTTCGCTTGATTTCTTCTTTCGAGTATTTCAATACTGACAGTTAATCCGAGAAAATAATTTCAATCCAAAATCCAATCAGACGTTATTTTGCCTACCCGGTAGTTTAAGTGACTGGGTATTTTCCAATGGTCAATGTCCAAGCTCAGAAAGAAACCAGCGCAGCAATACTTTGAATACTGCTGTTTTGATAAGTGCGAAGCTTGATTTGGTACGGTTGAGGTATTGCTGTACAAATTAATGTAACTAAGTATAAACTGGGAAAAAAAAACATTGAATTATAATTAGGACTTGAACAGTACTGAAAATTTTGGAACGATTTAACCGCACAAATTAAAGCATGTCTGTATGTTGTAAAGTGGGTAAGCCCTCTCTACACGGAAGATTGGAGCAATATAATCTTCCTCCTCCACCCTCACATACACACGCGTGTAGCTGCGTGACAAATTAAGCTAACTTTAGAAAATATCTATGATTAGTTTGCATAGACATATATAACAGTATACTTGTTAGTATGGATATATTACACGTAAACACATAACAAATAGATATGCGTACGTGTACGTGATCATGTATGCATGTGAGCGTGTGTGTGTGTGTGCGTGTGTGTGTGTGCCTTGGTGACTGTGTGTGCATATGCATATAAGTTATAATTGCTTTCTAAGGAGTCCCCCTCTCGTCTCTCAATTTGGTTTTACTCTCATCTTATTGAATGTGATTAATTCGTACTGCACCACGCTTTACTGTGAGCGCGAACTTGTCCATAGACTTACGTAGGTGTCATGGGGAAGAGGTAGTCATGGGCCTGAATGTGGATGATTATGTAAGGGTGGAGGTGTGTATATGAGTGTTTGGGTAAGTGTGTGTATGTATGTATGGGAACATGTTTGTGTAAGTATGGATGTGCTTATGTTTAGGTAAATGTGTGCGTGTATGTGAATATGTGTGCATACTTACGTGTGTTTAGTTTTTACGAAGTCACGCGTGCATAACTCCGTACATGTGTCTGAGCAGACAAAAATAGCAAAATTATAATCCTTGTAGGTCTACATCCGAGCGTGTAGATAAACGAGCGTTATTAGCCGACACATGAGTGAGGGTGGCGTAGTGGACAAAAGGTGTGCGTGCATCGAAGTGCCGTTTATACGAGTGCAGCTGTTAGAGCGGGGACAATTGCGATAAACTTTAATGGGTTTAGTGTGCGTGTTGGAGAATTTCGCGTGGCCCCAACCCCCCAAATGATTTTTTGCGAAAGAGAGGAAAGTGAGATGTCTTGTGAGATGGTTTTTTTTTGTGTGTGTGCGACAAATGCGTGCGGGGATGCGTGCCCGCAGTTGTGTGTGTGTTTCTTCTTTAAAAGCTTGAGGTCTTTCTCATATGTGTGTATTGTGTATGTACAAGTGCTTCTCAAACTTCACATACATATGGACGGCTACGTATATACACAAACAGGCATTTACACACGTACACATGCAATGACGAAGACACGCTTGCACATACTCACACTCACAGGTACGCACACACACATAATTGATATTGACATTGATATATTGTCAGGATGTAAATTGCAAATCGATTTACTGTGTATACAATTTGTTGATATACTGTATAAGCTTATAAAGATCATTTCGTTTTATTGAAGAGAAGGGCGTGTGCTTTTGTGCGTCAGAGGAAGTGTGGATCTATCTATATTTCGATGTATGCGTGTGTGTTTTGTTTGAATGAAAGGAAGAGATAGATAGATAATAGGTAAGTAAAGAATATATATATATATATATATATATAGAATGATATATATATATATATATATATATATATATATATATAATATATAGAATGATATATATATATATATAATATATAGAATGATATATATATATATACATATGATATATAGAATGATATATATATATATATATATATATATATATATATATATATATATATATATATATATATATATATATATATATATATATATATATATATCATATATAGAATGATATATATATATTCTAAATATATATGCATAGTCAATGTGAATTGTATCATACGCACGTGTATGCGCATGTATATGTAGTTCCAAGTGTAGACATAGATGTGTTGGAGTGTGTGTGGGGGGAGAAAGACAGTGAGAGACTGGAACAGAGACAGAGGGAGAAAGACAGAGGGAGAGATAGAGGGATAGACCACTGTGTCGGCTGTTTTCGAATAAGTTATTAAAGCGGCTCTCCGTTCTTCAGGTGTAGTGGACAAGGTAAATGAACACCAACCCCCACCCTCGAGTCTTGCAAAAAAAAAAAAGAAAAAAAAGAAAAATAATAAAAATAAAAACAGGAGGGACCCAGCGAACAGGTGTGGGTGTCACGGAGGAGGGCCCTAAAAAGAAAGGCAAACACGAGCGAAGCGTTTCTCCTCCCCCTTCACAGGTGCCCGTTCCATTTCTTCCTGTCACTTTCTATGTGGGTGGATAAGTTTTTGAGAGGAGGTGCGCCATTACGACAGCTGATGAGCCCCCTTACCACGAACACCCCCTCCCCCTGCGCTTTAATTACTATAGAACCAACACGACTGCCTCTACCGCCCTCAGCCTTTCCCTCTCATTTTCCCTCATTCTTCTTCCTACGCCGCCCCGTGTGTGTGTGTGTGTGTGTGTATGTATGTATGTATTATGTGTGTGTGTATGTATGTGTGTGTGTGTATGTACGTCTATGTGTGTGTGTGTGTGCGTATGTGTCTGTGACACGAGTGCCGTGCGCGGTACTGACCGACAGCCTCTTTTCGTCGCACGCATTCTGTTTTCCCCTGCCAGAAACGTCAAACGCACGCACGAGCGCGCTCGAATCAGAGAGAGAGAGACAGACAGACAGAGACAGAGAGACAGAGACAGAGAAACAGAGAGACAGAGAGGGAGAGGGAGAGGGAGAGAAAGCAGAGGCGACGCACCCACACTCACCCCAGCACACACGCGCTCCAGTAAATGCACACGGCCACTTTGCAAGTTTTATGTACTCATAAAGCACTAAACCCCGCGTGCACGCATGCAGATATATTATTGAACCTTTCCCAGGCAGCAGCAGCAACAAGAGCAGCAGTATAAGGCAGAGTCTGGGAGAGTTGATTCGTCTGTCGTACCTCATATATAGAACGGCTAGTCTGCTAAGTGTAGTTCTTTCGGCTTCCCTGTCCCGTCACCACCGACCGTACACCCGGCATTGACAGAAAAAAAAATCCAAGACTGAAATTCTCAAAGAACAACTGCGCCTTTTTTTTGTATAAACGGAGCGTCACATTCAAATAGTAAGTTACTTCTTCTTATGAATAGTTTTTAATTTTCTTTTTTAAATATTCAAATCAATGTGTTTTTTTTTGTTTTTCTTTACTTTTTATCTAATGAATGATTGCAAATCATCGTTGTTCGTTTTTTTTCCACAATACAACTTCATCTTGATTTTTTAGTTGTTTTTTCAACAACTTAATTCTTGCTTTTATATCAGATGACTAATACTTTACCTTCAACTTTTAAATTGATTTTATCACAACTTAACTCTGTAAAACTACTTTTTACTGTTCATATTGTCGTAGATTGATGACCCGAGTTGAGTTGTGACTTTTAGAAAACTGAAAAAAAAAATTAGGGTAAATGGTCGTCAAAAATTATTAACCATGGTTCTTTCATTATACAAACTCTTTTCCATAATTTAAACTCTTCTTTTATCAAGAATTCAAACTCTTCTTCGAGTTAGTCATGATGTTTCGGCCGATTCATTTCTATGGCCTTCTGAGGTGTAAATGTAATACTCGTAAGGAAAGACAATCTCTCCTATCGATCTCTTCTTTTCTCTATATTGTTCTTCACTTCAAAATTCACGAAGCAAATTGTTGAAAGCAATTATAAATCAATTAATGCAGTTGCAGATCAACTTGAATCTGAGTTTTTCTTTTCAGTTTCTTTTTACCTTCTGATCTTTACAGCTTTTTTCATGTTACTTTCTCTGAGCCATCTTCCGAATGTTTCAAGCCATACGATGTTTTATTTGCTATTGGTTTTTCATCAAGAACCTTTTCTTTCCCAGCCTCTTTCCGACTCTCCATCTCTCTCTCTATCCGTCTCAGTCCCTCTTCAACCCTCTTGTTGTGACCGAGTTTATCTTTTGTCTCTTCATTCTAAACTTATTGGAGAACAAACTTCAGTGAATTTCTTCTCTCCACAATCTCAACTTCCATACTTTTTCTGACATTCATTTTCCTCGTTTGGTAAAGAAAAATTCATTTCGAATGAAAGAAAATAACTTTTATAAAGTACGAAAATAGAAATGCGTGTTTCTTTCAGTTCCTACATTCAAAACGCTCTTTAATCTTCTTGACATTCTAAAACTTAAATTTTTTTAAAAATTAAATTCCCGAAATCCTAATAAACCACCTAGTACCTTGAATTTTTTGTTTATAATTTTTCTTTCAATCCTCATGAAACTTCTGTATGTGTTGGATATTATGTGAGCGTGTGTGTTGCACTTTGCACATCAACTCTAATTCCTAACCTGTTACGCGTAGATCCTCCTACTTTTGAAAAAAAAAATACCCTCTAATTGGTTATAACTTTGAGAAGAGACATTAACATTCACTAGTCATTATCTTTCCTTACGGATATTACGTGCACCCGAAAAAGGCCGGAGAATGACTCGGTCGGAACGTTGTGTAAACATCAGGAATGCGTAATAAGTGCGTAAACAGATGTAAAAATGAAATATCCATAATGAAAGAGATGGGGAGATGAGATTGGATAGTCCGGAAAAAAACTTCCAGTGTTAATGACTCTTCTTCTCTTCTCATATTCTAACGAGACTCAATCAGAAAAAGATTAAAGAAATTAGTTTTGGATTATTGTTTGGTTATCAAAATGGTACCTTATCGGCTTGTTTCAATTTTTTCGGCCTCTGCTAAAGGAATATTTTCAAATGAATCAAACATTTGGAATTTGCCGCCAATTGTTATTGCTTTTGGCGATTCATGGACACCCAAAAGAGCTGCACGACGATGATTTTTTAAAAAACTCTATGGTAATATCGATTTTTTACGAACAATTCAATCTCTTCTTCTCATCTTTGGTGTTACCACACATTCAACGACTTTTCATATTGCAAATGAAGAAGGCCGTAAAATGATCCAACCGAAACGGTATGATAACATCAAAGGTGAAGGGATTGGATTAACAGGAAATAAATTCGAATGTTATGGACTCTTCTCAAAGTTATAGACAATCTTTGACAATTCATTCTCAATTTTCTCGTTCTTAATTTTGGTTTTGAGAAATTCCCTTTTCTTCTCTTGTATTTTCCCAACATTTTACTTGCTTTGAACGTCATTTCTTGCTCGTCAGCTGAAGTGATCCACTCGGATGTTTCCATTACAAGGAAACATTTTTCAACAAAAAATTTCAAGTGAAACGTCGTTGCATTAAATATATATTTGTCATTGCTTTTCATATGACTAATATTTTGAATGTCATCTAATCTAATACAAACAAATTTATTTTTCATGTAAGATATTTACGTTGATATCCATCAAACTTCTATCAGATAATTAACATCCCACAAAATTACTTTTCAAAATCAAAAGCAATCTTCATGTCTCTTTAAATAGAAAATCAAATTACGTAAACAGTTTTATCGTGAATTTAAAACGTACAAATTCTTGTGAAAAAATAACCCAAAGTTTCTTTCGTATTCGAAAAATTCTATTTATCTTTGGACATCTGCTTTCTTCACTAAACCCTAGACGTCGACTGCAGTAATCGCTACAATCAAATTGTCTATCCATCATTTAAAATTTGTTTGGATCTTCCGCAGTCATCTAAGATAAATGAGAACCATTCATTCAACGTTGCATTGTCTTGAATTTTTTCCCAATTTAAACTTTTTTGTAAAAAAAAATAGAATGTCGGCTGCAGTAATCGCAACAATCAAATTGTCTATCCATCAATTAAAATTTGTTTGAATCTTTCCCCGGTTTTCTGTGATGAACGAGAATCATTTATTCAACGTTGCTATTCCACCAACTTTTCCACAATTGAAACTTTTTGGTAAAAGAAAAGAATAGAAATCCAAGTCGGTGGAATAAATTGACAAGCGTTCGCTAGAATATTCCTGACTAACCCTAAATGAAATTCAAGAAAAGAATTGGACGTTTCTAAACTTTTAGAGGTTCGCTGAGGTTAGTCTAGCTCAGGGCTACAAGTGTGTGTCACCCTGTGAGGATCGAAGTCACTATATGTGTCCCCTGTTATATGGCTGATATTGGGTTCCAAGAAAGCCAACCGCGTTAGAACTGAGCTGCAATGAGATTTAGCTATTTTGGAGCTAGATCTAGCTATTCTGGATCTAGATTTATATATTGGAGTTCACCATCCATCTGCGTGAGCCACTCTAAAACGAACAGTGTTAGAACGGAAGAGGCCTGCACTGTGACGAAACTATAAGTTACAAATGAGATTTCTTTATCTAATTTAACACGTTTCGTTGGTCTAAGCTTACATCTTCAGAAAATGTGAGAGAATACAAACTGGTATCAATTTATAGAGACTCATATGTATGGATACTCATTGCATTCTATAAATGTGCACTTAATTTATTTTCATTCACTGGATTGACTGGTAAAAATATTTATCTCTCAACGATTCAAAATATTTTTCTATTTCGTGTGGAAGCGATATCTAAAATTTTGTAATATATTCTAATCTATAATCTTGGCCTGCTCGGTAGTTGAGATCGTCGTGGGTCCATATTGGTCACTGTTCAAACCTAGCTAAAAAGATAATTTCGGATGCTGACCTGCTAAGCAGACAGGTGACCCCATTTGCAAGTTTGGTGCAGCATAATCTTCCCACTTCTATTATCGTGATTCTAGCCTTGTGCCAAACTATGCAGAGCTTAGTGAACTATATCTATTTTTCCCGTCCCCATTAAGAGCTGACGATCATAATCTTATAGTACAGAATCCTAAAAAGAAAAAAAACAAAAAACGATCAAGTTTCCTATATTTTTTCTCGCAGAATAAGTTTCAGATTTCCGTACTTTAGAATTATTCACGTTAATCTTTGGTAGGGACTAACAAAAAAGACCTATGATATATTTTTATGTATCATATTCTCATAGTTGATGTGTTATTTTCTGATATTCTGTCAAATAACTTTTTCATTCCGATCGAATATTCTAACTTTTGAGGTATAAACTGCGTGAAGATTTGCTTCATTACGCAAACTAATTTTGATTGTGATTCTAATAGGTTCTACCTCTCCTATGAATCGGTGACAGCGAATGTTGAATGGGATACAGGTGTCAGTTAGAACACCTGAAGGATTTTAAGTAAGTTTCTTTCCTGCGTAAAAAGAAAAAGATTATTTTTGAAAAGAAAAATGATCTGCGTAGAAAGTTAAATGCACTGGAAAACTTGGAACACCAGTTTATATTCGGTTCGGTGAGGCTAAGACAATGGCGGAAATGCTTAAAAATTGTCGATAACTTGAAAGACACAACGTTCGTGGCTGAATTTTTTTTTTTTTTTTTTCACCTGCGACTACAATGAAAGCTAAAAATCACTTTGTTTCTCTCAGACCAAACTGAAAAAGTCTGAAGAATTCATAAGAAAGGAATGGCAGAGAGAGAGAGGGGGGGGCGAAGAAAAATTAATCTTTTTCTTCCTTTTTACGTCAAATTGTTTTTTTTAACCAATACTCAAAATTTAAAAAAATGTGACGTAAGAATGCGTTTGTAATTAAAGAAGCTAAGTTATTTTTTAACATATCTCATATTGTAAGTATTTGCACAGCTTTATATTATTTCTTTTCAATCAATTGGAAACAAATAGTTTTATTACAGAAACAAATGTTGACAAATGCTGTTAAAGATTGTGTAAACAATGTCGATTTTGAACAGAGTCTGTTCTTTTCTCGTCTTCTTAATCGTGATAAAATTCATTCCTGACTAAGAAGTAAACTATAAATCTTTTGTTCAAGGTTCTATCTCAACTGAAGTTAATCAGACCTAGCACTGTGCAATCCTCAAATGGTGACCGATTCCATATTGACTAAGTTATTTGTTAAGTTATTTGACAACTGCAAATCAGCGTTGTGAAATTTCTCTAGTTGCAAGATCCCTGGTTCAAACCTGACACATTTACGACCAGGAAAAAAGTATCAACTCCATCGAGTTAGGTGCCGTGTATTTTACAAGTACATGAAGGGTTCGAATAAAGTTACCGTATTTCTCCGTATACAATCCACATTCTCAGATTGAGCTTCAATTATGGATGAAAAATGCATTATCCTGTGTATACTGCTATGTACACAAATATGAATAACAATAATGCTTCTGTTAAAAATCAACATTCCCCTACTGTGATTTGAAACCACGAACAACTGATCATTAGGTGTCTCGCTAACCGACTGAGCTAAATTGATCAGTCTTATATAACTACGAGAATTTACATTGCAAATATGCGAGGGCTTATTTCATTCTGATAAATCGATATATTTATAAAATGAATAAACATCACCCAACCGTGATTTGAAATCGTGACCAAGCGATTGGTAGCCAGCTGTCTCACCTTACCGACTGAGCCTAACTCTAATTAATAGCTCATCATATATGCAAATATTCGATGTCATGAAGGATTTGTTCCTCTTGTCAAAAGAAAAGACTGTCTAACAAAACGTTTGATTTCATTTTTCATCGCCAAAAGATGAAGATGGAATAAAAAGCCCATAACAAACCAAAGCAATAATGGTTAGAGAGATAGTATAGCATACCATTACTACTGTGAAGTGAGTTCGATCCTCACTCGTTAGCCCACAGACTACGCTAAGTTTAATAAATGTGTTCATCCATGTATACTCACTATGGAACACAAAGGCCGTACTGTGGTTTCAGAAACAAGAAAGTTTCACAGGCTGGAGTAGCTAGTCCCATGCCCGAGATCAACTGCCTTATAGACTAATATAGTTCCCTCTAAGTACACATACGTTTTGCAACCAGTACCTACAAGAAATTAATGTTTGTGTAAGATATTCCAAATTCCGAAGATAACTTACAGGGGTTTTATCAAAAAGTATTGATTCCTTGTGTGAAATTGAAAAGTGCGCACATACATTTGTATCAAGGGGAGAATTTGAACAACATAATATTTTTGTGTCCACTGACGACTGAAAATTATAGATAACATTGCTCTTATCATTCATGCGTTTCCCAAAAGTATTTTTACGAAGTGAACGAAAGTAGCCTCAGCCAAAACGTGGTACTTCGAGTCCGTTTCCAGTGCTGCTAACCGTTAGGCTACTCCACACTTTGAAAGCATGGCAAATAACCATTACAAACCAAAGCTCCAACATTTTCGAGTTCTTTTAAACAAAGAGTGACATTTTAGAAAGGGCCTCAAGAGTCCTGACAGCGTCACTAGTAACAGCCCTCAGGTATGGTGAGATTCGTTCAAGATCGAGGTATGGTCGAACTTCGAGGTTGACTTTGTTTCTCCTCCGTAACAAAAACAATCTTCACTTAATTTAAGGGGGTAAACACTTCATTATTTGTCCGTCCCATTACGTTAAAACAAACAGATTAATGAAATTGATATTTCCCCAACAGTGATTTGAAATCATGTCTAGATCGAGTGATCGATAGGCAGCTCTCTTGCCGACCGAGGCAAACTGATAAATCTTGTATAATTTCAAAGAAACGATTTTATCATCTTTTATTTATTGATATACAATACGAAGGTTGCAGTTATCCTCTTCAATCGGAATGTATAAAATTAATGTTGTCCCAACCAGAATTTGAACTCACGACCAATTAATCGGTTAGTCGCTCTCTCACCGGCTGAGTCCAAATGTCAAGTCATACATAGCTACAACAATTTATGTTATGATATATTATTCATTATACATACAATATGAAAGTAAAGCAGTAATTATATTCAGTCTGAATAGAAGTTGGAGTTTGATCCTGCAGTAGCCAGACTTGTTGAACTCTTTTTCGCTAACCGCTCACTTTGAAATATTTCAAAGAGATTGAAACATGCAACTGCCCACTTGACATGAAAATTATTTTTCCTTCAAAACAAACAGCCATCAACATAAAATTGCAAATCCCCCATAAGTAGGCGGTATCACCCACGTTAAAGATCCCTGATTTGAGAGAAGGAATCGAGCCTTTTCATAGCTTTTGACACCTTCTGGATAACGCTGTAGATTTCAGTATTACGATTTCAAAACTGAAATCCTCACGTAATTCATGTTTTCGCGAAACCAAACGAAAACAAGTTAATTTGATTTGTTATCTGAATATTTTTCTTTGGCGATGGGAAAACCCGAAAAGCATCAAAAAGACATTATTCTAAATTAAATAATTACCATCTTCCCGGTAGATGTGTATATAGATAAATAGATAAATCTGATTAATCACGCTATAGAAACCGTCATGTTTGGGTGATCAATGAATGGGTTATTTCTTTTGCTTTTTGTTGGGCAGTGATCACCAAAAAGTCTGAATTTGGAAAAAAAAAGTCTGAATGCTGCTGGACACAAATTGGTGACCAATTTAGTATAAAATTACACTGTAAATTGAACCCTCACTAAAAACCTTTTTAGGGGGAGATTTTCTAGTAAGAAATAAAAACATTTTTTCTTGACATAACAAGGAGTAAATGTTCAAATTTTCAGCCCTCTACCTACATTAGTACGGCTTGTTCATGCGACGCATACTTAGATAGCCAGCCAGAACCACTTAAAAACTGTCTTTTTCAATTTTGGTGACAGTTTTGGTTGACGGTTTCTAATAAGAAAATGTACCCCTTGAGCATAGTTGGAAATCAATATGTAGTGTCTGGTAGTTGAGTTTCGTTAATTATTAAATCTCTCTTTTTACGCCTTAACTTTAACGACATTAGAAGAGCAGACACCAATGGAAGATTAATTCTGTCAAGATATACAATTCTCTAAATACATCTCATGATAAGCAGCTTACAATGTTATCGTCACTAAAAATGTCTCAAAGATCCTGTAATTAGAAGAATATTGTAAATGCATTTAAAAAAAAAACGTCAAGAAACAATCAATTGAATTGAATTCTCATGAACACACGGAAATTATAAAATCATTTTACCTGGGTTGGATTTTAAACAAGATTTTTGTCACGAAATAGAAGTATGGTGAACTTTAAACACAGGATGAATTTAGAGATTAAGCAGCGTCAAACGTAACCAGCACATAGATGGATTACCCCTTGGGACACCAGATGCCGTGAGAGGCTTTTGCCTTGTACCAGACTTTTTTTAAAATGTAGCAAATAGAAAATACGAGAGTTCGAATCTAGCTAAAATGTTCTATTTTTATTTTTAAAAAATCAATGGAAACAAACAAAAGATCAATAATACCCACTAAATAAAGCACAATCCTCTGAGATTATGTAGCGCCATCCTCCCCAAAAGTGTACCTTCCATTTTGACTGATTGTCAAAGGTTACTCTTTAGATGAACTTGAACACTGATCCCTGGGACCCGAATAATCTTTCGTTGCACCAATAGAAAAAGAATGCGCTGTTTCACATAAAACGTCCGGGCTTGTTTGTTCACTAAAACAATTGTGCTAGAGGTCAGTGTTCGAATCCTAGTAAAAGCCAGGAATTTACATACTGATTCTCAAGGCAGATATTCTTCTTTTTGGTTTGTATCTAATCTGGCTAAACTTGATAAACATCTAAATATTTGCCTAACAACAATCGAAGAAACATATGTGTGTGTGTGTGTGTGTGTATGTGTCTGTGTGTGTGCACGCGTGTGCGTGTGTATGCACCACAATTACTCGACAACTGTCCATTGTATGAATAAAAATGAGGAATTATCTAAATTTAGATATAAAGTATCTAAATTGGTAACACTGAAGAGAAGTGACCGACGTACTTTGTACCATAGAGTCCGACCCATCACCAATCATGAACCTGCCCGTTGTATTCCAAAAGATGAATAACTACAACGACCTCTTTTTAGTTTTATTTTCGGAATTGTTCCAATATAAGTCGCTTTCATTTCTGCTGTATTTTGATTCTAAATTTCAAGAAGAAAGGCATTTTTTTTATCGCAAGTGGAAACATTTTTTGTTTCTTGTTTCCCACCTTTAAATTAGTCTGCCTAGTCACTCAACATAAACCGTCACGTCACCAACGTCTTTTGACACCATACTGTGTTGGGAGTGATCAATATAAAAGATGGGTATTAATGAATAAGTTACTATAATTAGTATAAATTTACATTTTAAATTGACCCTCGATTACCATTTTTCTATGCATAATAAAGAGTAAATTTTGAAATTTCAACCCTCTAGCTCCATTGGTGCGGCCTGTACGCATGAAACTTTAAAACTGAAGAAACATGTCTTTACCTATGTTGACAGTTTTAGTTGACGGTTTCTAATAAATTTTACATCATCTTTAACTGGCCGATGTTAACGCTATGTTTAACTCACATACAAGAGAATCCGTGATTCGGTTTGAAAATTATTCTGAAAAATATAACTGCTGTTGTGTGGGCGTAGCACTTGAATACAGTACTTCAAATATCTGGCTTGTTCTTCATAAATATTTATGTATATGTTTTAAAATGGATTAAAATGATTTTTAGTCTCACTAGTAAAGTGGTGATTACGGAAGCCTCTATATGCTGGGTAACACCAGATCTAAAAGAAAGATACGAATTGTCTGCATATAATTGAGATTTAAGAGATTTTGTTCTAATGATTATGGCAAAAAAAAAAAATCATCATCATCATCATCAACAGTCTTTTAACGTCCGTCGTTAGACATAGACCTTCCACAAGATTCGTCACAATTCCCTATCATGGGCATCGCGGAGCCAGTATTTCCTGAATCCGTCAAGTTCATCTCTCCATCTTGTGTTCTGTCGGCCTCGGTTTCTTATGTGATCTCTGGGGATCCATGTTGTGAGATGTGATGTCCATCTGTTGTCTTTCGTTCTTGCAACATGGCCTGCCCATTGCCATTTGAGTTATTCACGATGAAATCAGGAATGGATTGATTGATCGGATAGATCAAGCCCAGCGGCAAGATAAGTGGGTTGTTCGGCTAAAGTTTTGAGTTTGCATGCCAAATGATCAAATGCTCCGTAAAAAAAAAAGTTCTTTCAAAAATTTAGAAGTTGTCTGAACGTCGCTTCCTATGATCGGATAAATGTATTGAATTTGCGATATCTACTTGGTTGTCTCAGTTTTAATAAAAGATGTAGATTTCAATTGAACAACGGTTTTAACCTCCCAGTTACTGATACGCATCACAATACAGATGGAGTGATTGGCTTCTTTGATTGGTCGATGGAACCATCATAATTTCTCATTTCCTACACCAATGTGCGCTATAACAAAACAACAGACTGTGTTCAAGTTCCGCCCAAAGAGTTATAGGTAGAAAACAGGCGTATAACTTTGACTTGTCTTATAGAAACTGCTAAACATTCAGACAACTTCGAAGAAATACTTTGCCAACTGATCCTGTTAATTCTAAAACAAGAAAGGTATATAACCAATGCATCCTCCTTATAGCCACTTACGGGGCTGAAACAGGGAAGTCAACCGAAGGATTGACCCTCAAACTGAGAACCATCATCAAACTGAGAGAATCATGTTCAACATCACGTGAAAAGATCATATTATCTTACTGGAAAGTCAGGAGTCAAAGATATCACAAGAACAATTAGAAAATTTAAATGGCAATGGGCTGGCTATGTTGCAAGGATGTCAGACAATCACTGGAAATTACGACTCACAACCTGGATCCCCAGAGATCACATGCAAAACTGAGGCTGGCAAAGTATCAGATGGTGTGACGAACTAGACAAAAGTATTGGCTCTACGACGTTCATGTTAGAGAAGTCTGGCGAATTTTGGGGAAGGTCTATGTCCAACGACGGACGCTAAAATGCTGCCACAGTTGCTGCTGCTGCTGCTGCTGCTTCTGATGATGATGATGATGATGAAGGCGTTTTTCCAGTATTTATGAACACCACAATTAAGAGAAAAGAAAATATGGCGTTTGTGTCTCTAGATCGTGCCGGAGAATAAACAAGTTATTTTCAAAATCGGCAAAATTGGTCTCCATAAATTCAGTAAGTTGAAAGTTAATTCCTGAATTATTTACCTCTTTCAAGTTGTAATTTTGTATGTTGGTGCATACATTTCGGAACGACTAAACATATTAGGGCGAGATCTTGATGTTTTAGCTTAGAATAAGGTAAAATCTCAATCGTACACCATTCAAATAGATATTTAACATTCTTGAAAAGAAAACATTTCCTCGGGGTTGCAGATTTTTTATATTGATGTTGCTTGGTCCTTAGAATGAGCAGAAATTTAGAATTATATTTATGCGGTTTATATCTTTACATTGATCCAATGAAAACCAGTGCCATTTTTTAAAACTAAAGAAAAAATACACATACTTGACTCTGTGTTCATTGCCCGAGGAAGAAATATACCATAGAATATATTTTTGGATATGATGATGTATGGATAAAGGATGGTTTAAAAGATAAACCGATCGGCACCCCAAAGACAGCAAACGCGATTGGAGAAGACCAGATGGACAGACGTGATAGCTATTGGCAGGTAGAACACCACAGAGGTTGACATTGTCAACGCAGAGCTGGGAAAGGCGTTTGTCCAGCGGTGGACTGATTGTGATGATATTTTCGCTGCGCGTTTCGAACATTCTGGGGAAAAAATCTCACTTTTCTTCAACTTTTGAAACTGTGCAGATAAACATTGAATATCTACTGAGAAGAGTGGCTACTAAACTAATGAGTAAAAAAAATTACTGATCTTTTTTTTTTTTTTTGATATCCGAGAAGTAATAAGCGTTAGCCGCTATCACATCTAGGTGTAGGCAAGTCGTAGACACACACACAAAAATGTTCTGATATTGGCTACTGCAGGCTGATGCATTGTACGACACATATCAACGTCAAGATGAAATTTAAAAATGCATTAAATTATTTCGTTGATATACAAAAAGATTGTTAACGCTGGTTAGAAAATATGTCAGTTTATTACACGCGTTTCCCTTATCAGACGTTCTTTACTTGGAACGTATATTACAGTCAGGAGTGCTGGCGGGGCGGGGGGAGAAAATATTTAGGGAGAATAATCCTGACAAGTATTATCGAAAATGCTAGATTTTCACACAACTTTGAAGCAATACTTTAGCAACTGAATTTCTTCAACTTTTGAAACTGTGCACGTAAACATGACATATCAGGGAAAAGCGTTGAAAAGTTATTGATCCTTTTTTATGTCCGAAAAGGAATAAGTGTCAGCCGCTATCAGGCAAGTAGCACACGCAAAAATGTTTTTTAATGTATAGTTTTAAAGCTGTAAAGATATATATATATATATATATATATATATATATATATATATATATATATATATATATATATATATATATGCAATACAGGATAATATGATACAATATCTTCCGATGTGTGATGGGTTTTTTTTTCAAAGTGTTCGACTGATTTAACTTTAGACATTAAGTAGATTTAGAGTAGAGCTTAAAATAAAAAGAAGTAAGGATTCGCTGCACAAACTCGTTCATATTTCTGCCCTGTTTCGGCTCCTTCGTGCTAATCTGTGTAGCAAGTACTTACTTCATTTTATATATGTATACGTGTGTGTGTGATTATAAATTGCGTTGTATTATTCAGAAACTTATTTGAAATTATCTCCTGTCGTTGCACACTTAATGTATCACTCGACCGACACAACGTAAATAGTTTCCAGTATCTACCACCACCTCAACATCCGACGACTCAACCTAACATACTATCATCGGGCCTGAGAATACTCACAAATTTCCCCACATAAATCAATGGCAATAGCATTCTCGCTTTTGACCATTTCGACTTACGATAAGATTTTATACGAAAGCCCCTCTTCAGGATAGCAGGCGAGACGTGTATCTTATTTTCTGTCGATGAAAGAAAAATGGGGGTGGCTTACGTAATCAAGCAGGGAATAATCAAGATGTAAGGTTTCTCCTTCTGGAATTTAGCGCTCATGCCTTTGAGAAAGACGGATAATTGGAACCTTTTGATTAGAATGCACACATTCGCCCAAGAAAAATCGCTAACCAAAGCCCACTCAAGATTAGACAAATAGAGAGTTGCAAATCGGAACTTTCAAAAAATCGACTGAAAACAGTAATGAAACATGCCCTTAGGGTATTTCTTTTACCACGGAACACAAAATACCGAAAGAAGTTAAACTTATTGAGTGAGGCATTCGCGTTTCAGAGATTTGAATGTACGTCACGGCAATGTCTTCCACAAGACGGATTTGGTTTCTGTTCAAAGCCTGGCATGTAACTTCATCGTGTTTTCTAACGAAGTTTTAAAATAATTTCCAGCAGATTTTTCTTTGATCTCTGTGCATACTTAGAACTTGCATAGAATTGATCGACTGCACGTTGAAAATGGCGTGACAAGCCGAAATGTATCTGCTGTCAAAATATGTTAAGGTGAAAACTCGTTTAATAAAGTTGAAGTTGAATGTTGCAAACTTCACGTTTTTTATTTTTATTTTAGTTCTCTGAGATTAACTAAACTTAGCTTGGTCTTTTACAAGGCTTCAGTAATGGAATGTATCCACAATATTTCGCAAAAAGGCTGGGCGAATATTTTGCAAACTATCGCTCAACGTTAGGTGCCCCACTAAAGAGTAACTTTCAATTCTAACTCTGAGCTTTTGAAAGACGATCCTTTCAAGTTAGGCGCCCCAATCAGTGATAGAAATGGGTTTCGGGAACCAGGTATACGGTGAGGCTTAGTTTGATCTCAATTAATCTCAATAAATAAATGAAATATAAAAACTAGATGCTTTGATGAGTCCATGCCTCGGCTGTATTGAATGCAAATCTTTTCTTGAAATATTTCTCTCCGGTTTAGAGGACACACATCAAAATTTATTTTTAAAAAACTCAGCAAATATTACACTGCACAAAATGCAGTGACATTATTTGTGGGTTGACTTTGGAAACTCGAAACTCACAGGGTTTGGATGAATTTGCCATGAGGTGTAGCCCCCAAATACCACTGTAAACCATACGTGTTTAGTCGAGTACGGCAAAGAAAAAGCAAATGCTCAGAGTCTAAACAAATTTGCCAACTCCGATTCCACCACGAATTGCTTTAAACCCGAATTTTACATCCATACTACAAACCTTTAGATGAAGGGTCAGATATCAAAACTTGCAAGCACAAATGAAATAGCTCTGCTGAAACTTGTGGGCGAAAAAAAAACTTGACATCTATCGTTTGTAACTTTGAGAAGAGTCATAAATATTCTAAGTTTCTTTTCGGATAAACCAATCGCTTCTTCCTATCTTTGATATTAACAGAAATGTTATCCCGACCCTGTCCCCTTACTGGTGTTACATATTAAGCCTGAAGGAGTCCGTAACATTGTGTTAACGTCAACGGTGCGAAGAAGAGAAAGGGTTTTCTAAAAAGAAAAAATCATTGAATCGGCGTTTATCGTTGTGATTTATTCTTGTAGGAATTGAACTGATATCCGCTTATTGCTTTTAGATCACTTCAGCTAATCCTAGCCAAGATTTAAAGCTTTTCAAATAACCCTGTACAAGAGAATAAACACTGCTGTCGTCTCTAGGAACGCTGATTCCAAAGCTTAGTGCTCGACTCAATAGCTGGACGAGATATTTCACGATGCTGCTTAATTTAAAATCCCATTCTTATTCCATGAGAAAATTGTCTGAAAAATATTCTCAGTTGAATACTGTTTATCCTTTGAGCCGACCGCCAAATTGGTTTCTTGAACGACACCAGCTAATGTTTCGCACAGAGTCATAATGGTTTATTTTATTTTTTGTATCAAGAGGATATCCCATGGACGATCTCATCAATTCCAATCTCTGAATCACGTAACTTCTATCACTCTCGAGTACCTTGAAGTGTTTAACCAAACCTAATCTGTTAACAGCTGGGTCAAATTTGCAATGGGGCGCCAATCTTTTCGTCATCAACAGATTCCCCGTCTTTTATCCAAAATTCCATTGAAAACAATGATCCGATGAACCAATCCTCCAGGAAATATCTCATTATCATACAACCCACAACAATTGCGCTTCCAAGAGTTTTGGATTTTCCACGAAATCCCATCACAGAGTTTTTGCTAAAATATCAGCCATCAACAACAGGGAGGCCAGAGTGTTTGGGCTCCACTCACAACAATATACGGTAGATTTCCGTCATCACCACACCCTCATGGAGTGTCGTTAAAACGGATTTACCGTTATAACGATTGGATTTTTTAAAAATACGGCAAGCAAATTATTTACTTTTTAATTTTCTCGGGAAAAGGTATAATCTTACAATAGTCTTGTAAGATCATGAAAGCAAACGTGATTTCAAAACGTGAGCGTCATTGAATAGTGCCGTTATAACGAGCTTACTGTATTTATGTTTGTTTGTATTGTTGTCGATTTTGATACTTATCTTTAGTCAGAAAACTATTTCAAAAAGTATATTTCGGATGTAAGTATAAAGTCTGTTGTGCAATATCGTTTTGATTGTATTGTAAATATTCCTTGCTCAACTAGATTGAGAAGTAATTGCTACTCTTGATAATTGACTCTGGTACCAGTGTGTAGTCATCACTTTATATATATATATATATATATATATATATATATATATATATATATATATATATATATAAAGTTAAAACCCCTCATACCAAGTCCTTATAAACCCTTTTACTTTTTAAAATTGTTTACAAAGTCTTTTCCCGGGATCTCCATCACTTGCTTTGTTGCGTTCTCCTTAATCTGGCCTAAAATATCCACAACAATTCTAGTTTTTGGAATATGGAGTTGTCCTGTCTGCCTTGATACAGTGATTGCTAGTCTCTGAGTTTTGTTAGGGTGGTCTTGGCAAAGTTCTTTTTAATATCTTGATCTCTAACGCCTGACTCAAGTTCATCTCATTCTACCCTTCATGACTCAACATTTATGTAAATGTCTCGCTTCTGACTTTTCAATCTACCCCGTATGACTCCACAAGTTCATATAAATCTCCCTCTTCTGACTTCTTAATCTATCCTGTATGAATCAACAAGTTTATCTTAATCTAATCCATCTATCTCCAGATATTCATCTGATCTGACTTCACACGTTTACCAAATTACGCAGTCCAAAGCTATTAGTCAGCATCAGTGGTTAGCCAAACGTTCCAAATCAGTTTAATTTGTTTCAAGTCAGCCTTTCTTCTCGCCAAATCCTGTCGGCACGAGAGTCAACGTTTTGTCTCGAGACTTCACAAGTTTATCTGACCCTATTGAATTTTTTAAACACAGAATTGTCCTTTTATTGACCGTGATTATTTGTTTCGAGTGAATTATTCTCTAACCAGGGACTCAAAGTGGGACTGAAAGTGTTGAACTTCCAAGTCGATAAGATATGTGTATCAATAAGATAGGTAACTCTACTGCTTATCGGTGGGTAAATGTTGTATGGGATGCTAAAAGAGTTGAAGCAGATAAAACCAGGATGACTATGGTGTTTATGCAATGTGTGTTGGGGACCCGAAAATAACTTGGCACCGTCTTATAAAATTCCTCTCGGGGACCCTTTGTTATTTTAGTTATAAGTCTCTCAAATGAATAAAATGAATTTTTCTCAATACTTCTGGTAATTGATCAAACAAAAATTTCACTTTCCACAAGGCTTTCCCATTTAAAAGTTCAAAAGCCTCTTGTTGTTTTTATGTTTATTGGGTGATACTGAGTTAGAATTAATCACATGAATATCCACTTCCTGAATAATTGATTGTCCCAAAGAAAGGTTACATTTCTGAAATATCGAAAAGTTTTCTTTTCGACAATACATAAGTGAACATAGATGAATTCTAGGATTTTTGAAGAAAGATGTCGCGACCAATTAATCGTCAAACACAAACGGATTTTCAATGTATGAGATTTTTATTACTGCGAGGTCCGTAAATACAATTTTGGAGGTCGAAAGCGAAAGGCTTTCTGATTTTTTAAAGTGTCGATGCCATAGAAATTGGTTCCAACCATTCCAGTCCTCACAAGAATCTTATTAATACAATTGAAGATTTTTTTGAAACAGAATCACTTACAACTGACTAGTTAGCTAGTGCACTTACGCTTTTTTGGGATACTAAAACATTTTTCATATTTGCTTTTCCACTCTTAACAAAGAAGTTTCGATTGAGAAAGAATAGAATTCGATGAAACACAAAAGTGCTACGAAATGAGGAATGTCTGATTCTTCTAAGAGCCTTAGAGGGACAAATTTCTAGCAGACAGAAACACAGGGTTCAGGTTTTAAAAAATCGTTGGTTATTTTCAACCAAAATAAAAGTTAGATTAAAAGGTTCAAACGTTAAGATTCTGGAGATTTGCTTTGGATTATCATTGTCATAGTTCCCTCTAAGATGTGCATGTGAGCACGCATACACGTTTTACAACCAGCGCACAAAGAAAATCAAAGTGTGCGCAAAAGACTTCAAATTCTGTAGATAGCTTATTGAGTTTTTATCGGAAAAATATTGATTCCTTCATTCGAATGCAAAAGTGGACTCATACTTTTGTTATGGGAAAAATTGCACAACATAAGGTTTTCGGGCCCACTGACTAAAAGAAATTAGAGGGAACATTGACCATGTTTTTTGAAACAGAATATTTTTGGATCAGTCTCTTTCCAATTCATTTCCCAGAGACCAACTTTTTCTCAACAAAAAAAAAATCTCTTTGATTTCTCAACAATTTACTGCAATATGATAGCCAACAAGACCTTATTTCTTTATATGATAAGTCTTCTGGAAGATTTCTCGTTAACGGTTCTGTATGATAATTGTTACAGTCGATTGGTTGTTAATATTAACTTAATCGCGTAGTCCAAAGCTGCGAGTCAGCATCAGTGGTCAGCCAAATGTCCCAAATAAGTTTAATTGGTTTTAAGTCATCTTTTCATCCCGCCAAATCCCGTTGGTACGAGCGTCAGCGTTTTGTCTCGTTATTTCATCGGTTCCGCGTCATCTGATTGGAACCTCCAGCTTTTCAGAGTTAAGCTGCGTCTTTTCACGCGAGATTTCATTTATCTTTAGCCTCCATAAAGTGATATCAAAACAAAAGCTGTTAACTGAATACACCAATTGACAAGTTTCCTTTGTTGCAAGTTAAACAAAACGTGTTTGATTCGGGTGATACGTTTTTCTTTATCGTCTCTTCATGTTTTCTTTGCTTCAATAAAAAAAATAGAAATATGATAGCAGAAAAAAATCAGAGTGCAATGTATGATGTCTTAGATGTAAGGAGAGGAACGAAATAGTAGAAACACATTGTTCTGTTGGAATCGTAATTATTTCTCACAAAATAGTGATTTCATCCCTGAAGAGAAAGAATAATACTTTTATAAGAGGCCAAGTTCTCTTTATCAAAATAGAATGTGCTAATCTGTCTGGTCGGATTCGTCTGCAAATATCGTATTCAAAACTCCTAGTGCAAACTTGGTTGATGTTTTACACGTAAGGACTAAAAAGATATCTGCTGTCGTTTGCAATTGGTTTGGCAGAGAGAGAGAGAGAGAAAGCCAACGTAATGCCGAAGTGTTTGGGTTTCATTTTGTAAACAACATGGCAGTTTTTTTTTTGTTCATACATAGAACAAAAAGCAATGTTGTTTTGTTATTTACTTTCTTTATGGGAACCACGGGCGGGGGGTGGCGCCTTTCGCTACAGTACCTGATTTCGTCTTTTTCGAAAAGATTTACTCTTCAAGTTCTGCGATAGAAAAAGATGAAACCCAAATAAATCGTAGAGCTAAGTCTACGATCCAGTTGATGATGCAAAGTTTATTCAACAACGGCTGAAGGGTCGATCGTAGGAATAGAAAAATATTCAGTTTTCATCTGTTTTTGTAATTCCCAACGAACAAGCATATCTTTTTGTGTCGGTCTCTTTGTACAGCAAAAATAAAAACCAAACATTTCAGTTGATCTTTCTCCTGACACTCGCATGTCCGCCCCCCCCCCTTCGGCTAAAAGAATCACTTCCGATAAACTCGGGAAAAATTGCTTGATATCATAGATATTTGATAAGTGTAGCCAAATCTGGGACAGGAATACAATAGTGGAACACACGGTGAGGGTCAAACTCAGTATACTACTAATAGTTCACGATTCTTGCATCCTAAACACCGTTCAAAAGCGAGTGCTCTTGTGATTAGGATATATACTAAGCTTAGCTTAGTTTGGTACAGGCTTAAAATATTGGGGCAGCCAGTGAAGATGGAAATCATGACATCAGCAATAACTAACTAGCTTGTCAACTATTGATCAACGGGACACGCCCAGTCAGTTGTGCACTTGTAAGAGATTGAGTTAACACGTTCACTATCACACTAGGATGGCAAGCCTTTTGCAGAGCCAGCTCAACCTTCAAAAATAAGAAAATCACATTGATCCTAAAAAGAAGAGCGTATAACCAATGCATCCCCCCAATAGTCACTTATAGAGCTGAAACATGGAACCTAACCGAGAGACAGATCCGCAAATCGAAAACCATGCAACGTGCACATGAGA
The DNA here is from genome assembly GCA_963457665.1 of Thysanoteuthis rhombus. Lineage (NCBI taxonomy): Eukaryota > Metazoa > Mollusca > Cephalopoda > Oegopsida > Thysanoteuthidae > Thysanoteuthis > Thysanoteuthis major. The sequence goes on along the minus strand of OY735220.1, from coordinate 33,615,828 downwards.
AAATTATGCTGGGCCTCACATGGAGAGACCACAAGACAGCACAGTACATCCGGGAAAAGACAGGAGTCAGGGACATTATAGAATCCATTAGAAAGCTCGAATGGCAGTGGACTGGCCATGTTGCACGAATGGCAGACAACCGGTGGACATCACGACTCACAACGTGGATCCCCCGAGATCACATGCAGAACCGAGGCCAGCCGACTATCAGATGGAGAGACGAGCTTGACAAATTCAGGAAGTACTGGCTCCGCAACGCTCATGATAGAGAAGTGTGGCGAATCCTGGGGAAGGTCTATGTCCAACGGTGGATGTTGAAAGACTGGTGATGATGATGATGATGATGATGATGATGATGATGATGATGATGATGATGATGATCGTACGACCTATATGTATGTCTTGTGGCATGTTGCGTATTGCTTCTGGTGTATATGTCCGTCCAATCCTCGTTTTTACTCTATGAAATATAGATAGCTACAGCCATGCGCTAGACTCAGTTTTTGCCTTGCGACACTGAATAGTGAGTGTGCTTATTCCGTTGTATTCTATGTTGATTTAGCAAATGTAGGAGTGAAACCAGGACCTTCTTATCGCATGGATGCACTGAGAGGAATTCAATTCGAAGTATAAAAATTGAATTTCAGATTATCAAATAATAGAGAACCTCTAAACCTAATTTTTCTGCAATGAAATACCGCAAATTTCCCAGTTGAAAAACCTAATCTTAAGTATGAAGGTTTAAGGGGTTAAGGGTCTAGTGGCCTCAGTGCATTGCTTTGCCAGGAGGTCTCAAATATTCTTAAGATGGCCCCGAGGGAACATGTTAAGCTACGTCAATTAGAGAATTCGTTTATTGCTCTTGTAGCCCTTATCCGGAATTCATTGAAGTTAAATTCATGTAACAATATGTTGTTTTGGGGGGGTTTCTTTGTAGAATGTTGATCTTGATTCTCTTATTTTGCATTGTCTCCGATATTTTAATATTTATTTTATTGAATGGACCGAGAATTGGGAATCCATCATGATTAGGACTGAATAACGCTTCCTCAAGCAATCTATTCCATTCAGGGTGTTACTTAGGCATTGAAATGAAATCTTTAAAATGACCACTTGGACTTGAGGTTCTTTTTCTTCTTCTTCTTCTTCTTCTTCTTCTTCATTGACGGAAGTGAATTAAAACTTGGACGACGAACATTAAACTCTTTCTCGCACGGAAATAAAATGTTAAACGCAAAATCATTGGGCAGTGGCTTTTTTTTTTTAGTTTCTTCCAAATAAAATGTCAGTGCCACTTTTTGTGAATGGCATTCTTCATCTTTGACCGATTATGAAGGAATGGATTTTAAGGACAGCCTTTAAGATATTGAAGATCTTCAAGAGTCATTATCTTTATTCTTCGCTGTTGGCATTTGTTATCGAAGATGGAATGAAAATGCTTTGAAAAATATTAAGAGAAAAATAAACATGGAAAATCAACGAAGTTTTCAAAGTTCATCCTTCCATGAATGAACTTCAGAATAATCAATTATGACGCAAGAAAGATCTTTCTTTTTTTTGAATGGGACGTTTTTGTTTGTTTTGTTTTATTTTTCATTTAGTTTCTCATTCCCTAATCAAGGAAGGCACATTCGACAGATTTAAGTTTCCACTGCGCTAAAAAAATCCATTCTGAATGAGGATCCATTGTTTTCACTGAGAATTATTTTGCTCACTTTGGGCATCCATACTTCACGCATCAATCTGTACCATTGGAACTAAAGTGTTTCCGTATTTATTGTCGTGTTTTGGGCTAGGGTTATTGTTGTGGTAGGAGTAGATTTTTAGCCCCCAAAAAACGTTTAATTGTCAAATTAGGGTTATATTCCTTGAATAAATGTACTGCCAAACTGGTACAAGCACCGAGAGAAAAAAGAAAAATTGACATTTTGGCGGAAAAAAGCAATTATTTTACCTTAAATTGACCTGTAAAGACATCAGAGGTCAGCGCCATCCATCATATATTCACCTTTGGGTCAAGTTACCCTTGTAGAAATGTTTTAGCCCTCGGGTTCAGTAGTTCGGGAGCTATAAGACTTATACACAATAGCAAACAAATGAATGAACATTCAGTCTTTACAGTAATATCATATATATATATATATATATATATATATATATATATATATATATATGAAAGAAATAAGTTTAAGGTTAGTGGGAAAATTGTCAAATTCTTCGGTTGAATATGTTAGTAGAGAATCAGCTCATAGAAGTTTATCTGTGTAATTAGTATTCTTAAAAATGCAAGTTGGTTTGCATGCAGAGTGAGATTAGAACAGATACAACCGATTTAATTTTAACACATGGGTGAACACTCAATAGAAGTGACAGGAACAGCGAGTCACGTTTGTTTTTATACTTACTGATCCCTCATCGTTAAATACGCTTTCTGGGTAATCTACGTAAATATTCCCAGTTTCAAAAAATGATGTGTAGTATCAAATAACATCCACATACAATGCATTATAACATCCTATACGAAACAGCAAACTACATGTATGACATAAGCTATATATTAAAATTATAGCTGAAAGGTTGTTTGACCAACATTGCTGGAGTGCCATGTTAATATGAAAGTTTCGTTTTTAAAATCCCCGAAACAGTTACATGTTATACAACTGACGATCCCTATTGTACCATAATAACATAGTATAAATAAAACATGGAAAAGAAAATTACATGAATTACATTGAAAGATTTTGGGCAATAAATAACGAAGTGACACAAACAAGTTGAAAAAGTTTTTTTAATGTTTAGAGTTTAAAGCTGTAAAGCTTCCTAGACTATATATATATATATATATATATATATATATATATATATATGTGTGTGTGTGTGTGTATATATATATATATATATATATACTGGAGGCCATGAGGCATTTTGGAAATTATTCATTCTTGTTTCTGTGTAGTTCGAGCGTTTATATCACATCCTCTTTCTTGAAGACTTATGTTCACTACTTCAAAGCTGTTAATAATGTAAATAAATGTTTCCATCTTATCAGATTAACTGAGGTTTTATTTCTGAATTCGTTTGAGTAGAAGAATCATTTAGTTGAAATGGTGTTTAGGAGATATTTTTATCAGCATCTTTGCCTTTAGGTGGAAGAGTCCATTGATATGGCTAGAGAAAAAGAAACAGCAAAAGTCACACTGTTCTTATATCTCCCTGTGACGAAATTCAAAAACATATTTCAATTCTTATGGGATATTTTCTAAGAAAATAAAACTAAAAAACTCAAATGGAACGAGTCCATAATTTCAAAAGGTGGATAGGAGATATTTTATCAGCTGTACCTTTAAGTGGAAGTGTCCGTTGTTGGACAGAGAAACAAACAGAAAATTTCAGTTATAGACAGACTGATAGATAGATAGAATAGACATATAAGTATTTACTATTCCGTGTTTATTAAACATCGTTAATAAAAATAAAAGAACGTTTACTATTAATAGTAATTCTCTCTATTCTTTGCAGTTCAGACAAAGACATTCTAAAGATCCGAAATTCCTTTCTACCATTTTGCTCTTTGATTCCATTTGACCAAATGTGTTTTCACTGATGCTGAAGACGTCTAATTCTTCTGCTTTTGTCTTTGGCGCGAAAAAAAACGCAACAAATCGCAATCATCTTGTAGAATGTCACAGTCAATTCCAAAAATATTGGTGATCTTTAAGGGGTGACCAATAAGCGCGCCTGATTTGATCGCTTCCCAGGCTCTTCAAAACCAAACGATCCACACACATTTCTCTAAAGATCATTTCTTTTCGCTAATTTTCGCATGCACTCATCGCAATAAACAGACTCTCTTAAGCCTACAATAGTGCTAGGTGACGCTATAGGCGTTTAGACGAAGCATCGTATCCAGGGGCGTAGCCGTAGATTTGTGGGCCCGGAGCATTGGTCCTTCGGGGGCATCCTTCCAACAGTTAGCAAGATTTGTATTGTATAATGTTATTTGGAATGCAGTAGATGGAATATTATTCATAACGCCCCAGGGCCCCCTCCACTGGGAGTCATGGAGGGATTTAAAATTGCACCCACCCGTCCATCAGCTTCGCCCCTGATCAAATCTTTATAAAGAAAAATAATAGGTGGGGCAGATGATGACGATCGAGAATCTGCGACCGGGGTTAAAATTCTAGGCGTGTACATTGACGAAACATCCATTGTATGATATTTACTTACTTAAACCAGATTTCTTGATTTGCGATTTAAATAGTAAAAGAAAAGAGAGCCAATCTCTATCGCTAATATCTAATAAAGAATCATTTTATAGTTGAATAGTAGAACTGGCGTATTCGAATATTCTTGAAGATATCAGGATGTGATATGTATCTTAAGTCGGGCAAAGAATGCACCAACCGAAACATAGTGAATAAAACAGCAAAGATTAGGATACTAGTCCAAATAATGAATGAATTAATACGCAGATATGCATACACCTATGTATATGTGCATGCATGAGAAGAGATCTAGTGAGAAATTATTTACAATTTTCTAAAATTTATCTTTTTTGCTTTAAAACTGATTTTTTTTTACAATGTCAAGAAATAAAAGGTTCTTCCTCTTACTTTTTTGTTTTTTACCACTATTGTTTAAAAAAAACCTCCTCTATTTAGGATGCAAGTCAGTTGGATTGGTTGGTGTTCACAAAGGGGTTAAAATTTCCAATCGGTTATAGTTGAATGAGGTAAAAGTTTGTTGCTTTTAAATACAATAGTTTTCATTCTTATGAAAGTAGATGCATTTTGGTACATGTCAAAAAATCAATGGGATACTTGTGATGGTTAAAAAAAATGGACGCTTTTTTCTCCGTTTTTTTTTCATTTTCAGAATGTATATCATGATTCTAAGCGCTTCGATTGGACATCTAAACAGTTCTACAAAGTTCAATTCAATACCAAAAACAACAGATGGTATTTTTTGAATGAGTGTCTTTTGGCAAGTCAAATATTTTTTTTATCGATTTCCAATTGCTATCAAAGCAGAATTCTATGAAAAAAATATTTGATAGTTGTTCCAAGTCTCTCACGAATGGCAATTAATGTACATGTGTGGAATCAATGAAAAACTATTATAGAGATTCTCTACCGAGCGAAACAGGGTTGCCAATTTTGATTTTTTTCACTTTTTCGAAAAACCGCCTAATCGGCAACACTGGACTTGCAAATTCGGAAAATGAAAATGAAAAAAATATCTAAATTGGCTACCCTGGGGAACCATATTGACTTGATTTCTGAGTAGATGTATTTTCCACTTAAAAGTACTTTCTGATTATATTTTCTTTTCGTTTAAATAGAGCCTCATTAGGAGAAGCCATATTTTATAAAGTTTTTCCTTTATGTTTTAAAGTGTTGTCTAATTTTCCTTATATGTTTCATATACTTCGAACAACTGTCATACATTTTTTAAATATCATGTACCCTGAGGCGTCTAGGTATGATAAGTTTCAAAATAGATCTTTCTATTTATCTAGCTTTCTGATACTTCCTTTCTTTCATTCAAGAATTCATTTTACAATGCTTTCCAACGAAACCCACTATTTATTCCTCAATCAAATCTTCGTTGTTTGTAAATATTTTACTATTAAAAAAAAATAATACAGAGATATCATTCTTGAAATTATAAAAGACATTATCTATCTATCTATCTGGCTATTAAAAACTTTCGTTCAATCTTTGTCGTTAGAGAGCATTATGAGAGATTAGTTTCAACTATCATTGAAATTTTGATTAGTTTTTACCTTCACTCTAACTCCAGGTTGTTTTTATTATAACTTTGATTTCCACGACAAGGATTAAATAGTGTAATCGGAAATAAAGAGCATGCTTATGTTGAGAATCGAACTCACACCCTCTAATTAGAGGGAGTCCAATATACGCCTGACTGCTTTTTATCGGTTGTGTGGAGGGAAATTTAAAGAGTAAAATCAGTTTCTATTTAACAATATCCGAATGGATAGATGTGAAAGTTAAGATGAAAGCAAAAACTGCTCAAAATAATAATAATAATAATAATAATAATAATAATAATAATAATAATAATAATAATAATAATAATAATAATGCTACAATCATTATTGTGAGTCATGATGTCAATTGGTTATCTATCGTTCTTGCAACGTGACCAGCCCATTACCATTTGAGTTTTCTAATGGATTGTATGATGTCCTTGACTCCTGTCTTCGTCCGGAAGTATTGTGTTGTTTTGTGGTCTCTCCATGTGAGATTAAGCATGATTCTTTCATGTGCACGTTGCATGCTTCTCAGTTTGAAGGTCAGTCTCTTGGTTAGGTTCCACATTCCAGCTCCATAGGTGACTATCGAGAGAATGCATTGGTTATAGACACTTCTTTTTAGGACTAATGGAATTTTCTTGTTTTTGAAGGTTGAGCTTCCCGAAAGCTTGCCATTCTAGAGTGATTCTCCGTTTGATTTATCCGTCTTTTGAGGATTTCATGGATATTCGTTGTCCGAGGTAGTGGTCTACTCTCTCCTGCGTTGCGTTTTCGATTTTGATAGTCGTGTATTTATTTCCAATATGTTTGTTGTACATGACCTTTGTTTTGCTGAAGTTCATGTGAAAGCCAACTTTCTTGCTTTCTCCATTGAGTTCGTCTAGCATTTGTTGGAGGTCGTGAAGGTTCTCGGCAAAAAGAATGATGTCGTCTGCAAATGCTTCATCCAATAACGAGAAAACATTTCTTTGAATATCGTTAGTTTTAATTAATTTAATGAATAAAACGATGGCTTTTTTAATTTCTATTTTGTCGGCTTTCATACTAGTATGCATTAAGCATATTTTTGTTTATTGATTCTTGATGGAAGAAATGTAAATGATCTAAGGTGTCAGAAGTATTTTGCAGGGCTGTACAGTACTGTACTGTCAGGTAGATCAATTGAGATTGATAACGATCAAATCATAACTTTACTTAAGAATATAAACGTTACCCAACGTGAGAAATAGCAAGCATGTTCAAAATATCCAAATCAAATACTGTAGCTCGTTTGCACCATCTTTGTTGTCTTGATCGCTTTGGAGTTTGGCTTCCACATTAGCTGAACGAGAAAGACGCCTACCACACCTTATTCTCTCGTTGTTCCGTTTTTGAAACAAAATTGTAACGGGCGATGAAAAGTGGATTCTTTAGAACAACGTAAAACGCACGATATCTTTGACTAAGTAAAATAAACCAACTAAGTACACCAAAGGCCGGCATTCGCATGAAGAAGGTGATGCTGCATTCATCATCAGATTTGAAAAGAGTCGCCCACTATGAGCTTCTTCTGGAAAAAACGAACGATCGTTTTGAATAAGGACTGCACCCAAATAGAAGAAAACAATCGATGGAACTCTCTGTTTGTACCGATCCAATATATATATATACATATATATATATATATATATATATATATATATATATATATATATATATATATATGGTAGCTGCTTCAACGTAACGTTGCTTTTACGATTGAGCAAAACAGCTGCCGTTAATGCAAAAGTCCAAATAACTGCCTCAACTCCAAATTCTCATTTTGCTTATTCACGGTCTATATCTGTTCTATTTGTTTCTTTCAACGCAGAAAAATTGTATTAATATTATTCTTTTAAAATAATCTCAATTGAATCTGCTAATTAACGAAAAGTACCAGGTTCTTTTCAACCTTACAATTCTATTTGAAAGAAACAAACAAAACATCCAGATATTTTTCTGTTTTGGCCACTCAAAGTTTCCTTCAATTTGTCATCACATCGACTAATCAGGTGAATCTAGGCGGTCACCAAGGACGCAAACGTCCCTGGGGTGCACTCCAAACTGGGAAAAAAACAGTCGTTAGAATATATCGGAGGATGCAAATTATGATTTTGGGAAACCTTTGCACCAGTCCTGTGCCTAACTCAAGTCCATCCAGTAGATCGATCTTAATTGAATGATCATTTTTTCATGAGTTTTTTAAAAACTGAATAGAAAGTTAAATTTTACGACTTAAATCAATTCGTCCAGCATACTTAATTAATATATTGTGATTCAGTTAAAGACAGGTAGACGTATTTTTTTTCTTTCAATGTATTTTTGCACCCTGTCTTGTCTAACAAAAGCATCAATTCGACTTCATTTATCATTTTTCACTTCGCATTCCCCCTACGCATTTTTCAATTTTTCATGATTAGTTTGACTCATCGAATTCCTGCTTCGTCACTTGGCATCGCTGTCTCCTGTATGCCACTAGAGGGTGCATCTTATTTATCAAATATTCCACTGAAGTTTGTACATCCGTTCGTAAGACACACTCAATTATGTTTCGTTCGATCAATTATTTACGTCTTCTCAAGTTCTGTCAGTTGCTATTTCTCAAGACGATCATTCGATGCCATACCTACACCTACACACACACACACACACACACACATGTATATATATGTATATATTCGTGGGTGCACATGATCACTGCCCAACTAACCAATTTTTTAAAAATTGATATTTTTTTAGATCTACAAAGCTCGGTTTTTTAAGCTTGAACAATATATATATATATATATATATATATATATATATATATATATCGAACCGCCAGTATATGCATTTACATTTACTTACTTTTTACTGGCCGCTGTCTTGCTAAATAAGTTTCTCAAGTTATTCATTTATGCGAAATACGAGCTTTACCTGTACTTGTAATTCTCTAGGGGATTATCTTTTAAACACTTAAAACTCATTCACGATTAAGCGACATTCTACTGAGATTCCATAAGGAGAGGTTTTTACATAAAAAAAACAACTTTCAAGCTATCTTTTTACAACTAGATAAATTAGATCAGTCATATCAGATCAGTACAATAATTTCAGAAAGTTTTTATTATTAGATTTCAATGATAAGATGACCATGCCTGGATGAACTATACTCCCATTTTGATTCCGACCGAAGATAATCACTACAACTTTTGTATTGAATATACATTATAATGCATACCCGACTTGTCAGTTTAGCGCAGTTGGTAAGAGCATCGCAGAGCTATCACCTGATCATGATTTTAAATCACGATGGAGAAATGGTGATTCTATTTATTACGTGACGGAACAGACAGACAATTGGGTGTTAACTTTCCTGATGAGGATTGTTGTTTTTACGGTAGGAAGACAAAGTCAACTCCTGAATTGTACAAGGAATTTCACAAAAAAACGATTTTCTTGGGATATCGACATTTTTAGTGAACATGATTAAGTCTATATAAAAACTTTGTTGAATAAGCCTGGTTGCTGTTGTTGGTAAGCAGGCCGTCTAGCAATTTCTTTGTCACGATTCCTAATGACGATAGGGTATATTAAATTTTATCAATCAGTTTGGTTTGACGTGATGGGATAGACAAATAGTTGAGAGTTCACTCCCCTATGCGAAGACTGTTCCCATTGTTGTTACAGAGGATAAACTGAGTTAACTCCAGCTTGAACTGTTTGACAATTTCAGCACGTTTTTTAAAAGCGCTTATATCAGGCATTCATGTTTTATTACTATTGATTTTTCATATTCATTTTTTTAACGACTGAAAAAATTCCGACAATATCATCGAATGATTGTAGCCCTACGAATAGTTTTTCTTGGATTCTTCTCTCTGCTCGTGTGTGTGTGTGTGTGTGTGTGTGTGTGTGTGTGTGTGTGTGTGTGTGTGTGTTCCCAGGCGCTCCTTGTCACTTCTTTAGGGATACAAGCTTGAAGTTTGCACGAGTTCATCACTAACCACCATCAAAAAAACGGAAGGTGGGTCAAAAAAAAGTGCTTTTGGGGGTTTCTATGGTCATTTTGGACCAACAGTGCCTAAATCTTTTGCTGGTATTTTTTTTAGATAATTTTTGATAAAAGATCCATTATTTTGGATAAATTAAAATTTTTTTTTAAATTCTTCAGATAATTTTCCTGCTAATTAGTTGATACGGGTGTTTGATTCATTTCTGAGAGGTATGGATATCTTGCTTTTTTATCAGAATTTTCAGTTCTCCTTTCGAATGGTATGAAGTTTATGAAATTGAATCCCAGCTGAATTCCTATGTAGACAAAACCATTTTTAAGATCTGCGAAAATCTTCAGCGTTCATGTATCTTCTGTATCAAACTTAAAAAAATTGAAGAGCATGACTTGACATTTTTTATTCATCAGTTTTCTGTTTTATAGAAAATCGATATTTGGTGATGTAATCGTTTTTCGCAAGTATTATGATTCAAATTCAAGTAGTGTTTTGCCTGACCAAGAGAAAATGGGTAACTTTTTGAAAATCAAGAAACAATATTTTTTTAAAAAATAGCCCCAGTTAGTCACTCAGTATAAACCACCACGTGACCAACGTCTTTTGATCGCATGCCGTCTCCAAAGGGTGATTAATGAATAAGTTACTTATCTTGCCTTTTGTTAAGCAGTGATCACAAAAAGTCCGAATTTACAAAAAATTGAAAAACAAAAACAAAACAAGTATAAACGTTATCAGGATTAATTTACCCTAAATTTACATTTCAAATTGCCCCCCTCCCCCCCACACACACACCTAAAATCTCTTTTACTTGCTTTTACTTGTCTTATACTCGAATTTTCGGCCCTCCCCCTTTTATGGGAAGGTTGAAATAAATAAACGAACAGAATTTTCACATCAAAAATAGCCCATCTTTTCTTCTTCACTGAAGCCATTTTCTTTCGTCTACACCCAACTATGGCTTCCTCGTTAGCCACTATGTTTAATCTTCCATTCTTCTTTTTTTTCCCTCTCTTTGTGGACGAAACGCTTGTCGACCACAAAGAACTTCGCGTAGTGTCAACACAAGCAAATTCTACCAATTTAGATTTCGTTTTCAATTGAGAGAGAAATCTTTCAGTATAAAACGACAATTCCGCTTTCTAACAATGGGCAACGCTCGTCCGAAAAACATCTCCCATCAATTTGCTCTTTTTCCTACCCTCTTATAACGACGTAATTAATCGGAAGTTTGCACTGAACATCACTGCCGCGGCTGAGATGGCTATTTGCTTGATATTATGATTATTATCAATTGCATTGTCGTTAGATGCCAGCACTTTAATGGCTACCAAACAGGAGCCTCCCTCGTGCCTGGTTTCATTTGCTCGCCACAAGTATGTTTCTCATTTATTTCGTACGTCATTCATTCGTCTTCACGCCAAGCTGAGACGCCGTCTGATCCAATGGGCGTTTGTTAATAGGATCTTTAATAGTTTAGGAAAAGAAACGGGATTTTCTTTTTCTCACCTGCACTCTCTCTCTCTCTCTCTTCTCTCTCTCTCTCTCTCTCTCTCTCTCTCTCTCTCTCTCTCTCTCTCTCTCTCTCTCTCTCTTATGGTATCTGTCTTTCTGTCTCTCGTTGCTTGCATAATTATTTCACCGGCGGGCAGAATACACGCAAAAAGGTTAGTTCTGGTTAATCAAAAATCCTGGCCACAAGATTCAGAAATTCCCTGCAGAGAAAAAGATGCCAACGAATACCAACACATTCGAGAGACGTCGTCTTTATTCTTTTGTAGAATGCATCATAGCTCAATTTTGCTGTTAATAATCACAGAACCGTTCTGCTTATTAGGCGTAATCCTAATTCACTATTTCTGTGTCGAAACCAATGGGTATCAAATTTGCTTTCTTTGGGGAAAAACAACAATGTTTTGGCTTGACAATCTGCGAAACAAACCTAAAAGTTTCAGATCAGCTTCAATTATGCGGCATAAATGAGTGGAAAGTTTCAGTACAAAAAAGAATCAATTAATCTGATTTATACAAGATCTGGGCCCCGAGAGGAATTTTATTTCGTAGTGCAAAATTGTTTTCTATCCATATACTGCACTAACACCCTCGTCTTTTAGCCATCCTGTATTTACTGACCTACTTTTTATTAATGGACATATCGAATCATCTTTGAAGTTTTGATACAAGTCTCTGCCAATCACCATATATTTCTATTTGGAAACTTTTGTTTGAGTTTCAAAATATTTAGTAGTAAAATTCATTATTTCCACAAATACTTAAAAAACGTTATTCTTGTTGGTTGACGTATTTTCTGAAAGGCTGAAGATCGTGTTTGTCGAAATGTAATTATAAGACCGACAAGACATTACGGCCTCCAATATATATATATATATATATATATATATATATATATATATATATATATATATATATATATAATCTCATTGGAACTGGCCAGAGAAATATTTTCTGTGAGTTGAGAAAGACTATGAACATAAACACTTTTCACAAAAAATCAAAGTTATCAAATATCAAATAATCTCAAACCAGTGTGACCTTTCGTAACTTTTTACTTATCTCTCACATTTATTGAACACTCCTTGTGGAAAACTAGTACCTTTACACACACCAACACATGTATATATACATTTTAATATCATTTCATTGAAAACTTTTTTTTTTACATGTAATACTTGGTCGATAAACCTAACATTGTATTTGAGAAGATTCTCATCTCAATGAAGTCGTTCATGTCGACACATTTATCTTTCACGCCGGGACTCTGAAAAATGGCCAGAATCTTTGCTCGGCCCACTCAGAATGGTGTGCTTATATCTTGCCAACTTCATTTCCGTTCGTGATTTGCGCTCAAATCAAACATGGCAGACGATTTAAAAAGATAATCGTTTCTGTTTATTTCTGACAGTTAAATAATTTCTGTTTTCATTTTACTTGACAAGAATCTTTTGCAACTTCGACGGACGCAGGTAGGATTTCGCTTCAACCCGATTTCATCTTCATACTCCAATAACTCGGGAGATTTTTTCCGTTCATGCCTGTTCTATTTATTAGTTGTTTATCGACATTCTGGTTGGTTAAGATTTTCGTTTAATCCCTAATCTCATCCCCGCCCCCACTCTCTCTCTCTCTCTTTCTTTCTTCCTTCCTACCTTCCGTCCTCTCACTCAGTCTCTCTCTCTCTCTCTCTCACTCTCTCTCATGCTCTCGTTCACGTTCTTGCTCTCGCTGTCCTTCCCACTCTCTCAACTCCTCTCTCCTCCCCACTCTCTCTACTTCACTCTCCTCCTCTCTCCTTCCCACTCTCTCTCTACTTCACTCTCCTCCTCTCTCCTTCCCACTCTCTCTCTACTCCACTCTCGTTCTCCCTCCTTCCCCCTCTCTCACTTTCTCCACCCCCTCTCCTTTTTTCCAACTTGGAATCATTTTGTTCCTGGTTCTCTTGTATTTCTGAAGCCAGTGATGGTAATCTTCAAGTCCCTCCTTTGAGCATCATTTCAACTGATCAAAGTGTCATTCGGAATCGATTAATAAAAATCATGTTTAGTGGGTTTGTACTCTTTAACCAACAAGATAGAACGACTTATCGATTTGCATACACATGCATGGACATGCACACACATACATACATACACACTCAAATACGCAAATACAACACATGCACGTGTACAATGTACACAGGCGTACACAAACATGCAAATACGGATCCACATTCGATAGATGGTTCACATACAAAAATCGACCCATTTTCTCTCCTTCATATTACGCCCACACTGTCTCTCTTTCTCTGAAACTTTCCCTTCAGCACCCTCTCTCCCTCTTTTGTCGAGAGTCTCTCTTCAACACTCTCCCTCTCTTCCCCCTTTCTCTCTTTGAAATTATCTCTTCAGCACTCTCTCTTTTTCCTCGAGAGTCGCTCAAGTCTCTCTCTCTATGTACATATGTATATCTTCGAGAGACCCCCTCCTGCACCCTGTGTCTTTCAAACAGATCCTTCTCTCTAGAGCACCCTTCTCTCTCCCCCTCTCTCTTCTTTATCTCTCTCTCCTTTATTCTTCCTTCAGCATCCTTTACCCCTCTCTTAGCTCTCTTTCTCTATCTTTCTCTCTGTCCCAACTCTTCCTTTCCTTACATTTGTCTTTCTCCCCATCCCCTTTCTCTCTCTCTTCCTCTCATTTCCGCACATTCGCATGCTGTTTCTCTTTCATTATATATTCCTTTCACTTCCTCCCTCTTCCCCAAGTACTATCTCTCTCTCTCTCTCTCTCTCTCTCTCTCTCTCTCTCTCTCTCTCTCTCTCTCTCTCTCTCTCTCTATCCGACTCGTTATCCCCCCCCCCCAATTTCTTGATGTCCTTCTTTATTTACCCACTTTTTATTCCCATTTCTATTTCCTGGATGCATGTCTCTTCCACTTCTTGCTCCTCCCCCACCTCCGCCACCAGAAAGAGTGACTTTAAAACAGCTTCAACCCTTTCTCAATTGACACGCCAACCAATCAAAAGGAAACACACACACAAACACATACACATACTAAGGTACAGACACACACGCACACGCATTCACAATCAAAGATACGCGCTCAAACACAAATACAGACTGGGCCAATTTCCTAACGATCTCTCACGAGGAAGACTTAAAATAAACGAAAAAAATATTCGTTTCAAATTGAATTACATTTCGTGAATGAATTTTGTAATTAATATGTAATCTTTTTGAAAAGTAAATATGTAACAAATGATTGTGCGAATGGGAAATAAATATTTGTGGACTAAAATCCTAACCTTGCGCAAATAAAGGGTTTTGCTTGCGTTTCCAACATTCAAGTTGATTTTGCAAAGTTTCAAAAAGCATTGGTCTTCTCAAAGACGAAAGATTCAAAATAGCTGTGTACAAAACATGTAAACGAAAACAGTTAAATGACGGAACAAATTAGTGAATGAAATTATTGGACTGTTAACAAAGAAGAAATTGTTTGTCTTTTTCAACTGTGTAAATTGCATTTGCAAAGGCAGCCCTTCGAGAAACCCAATTAGAAGTTCCAATCCGGTCTCTTAAAGGGTCGCCTTTGCTAATTGGTCTGATAATCTCAAACTGCACATGTGTCGTCACGAATCCATAAATACTGACAAAATCACAATAGCCAGAGCGAGAAGAGTTTAATAGAAAGGAACGTCGGTTATCCGAACACTATTTATCCGAATTTCGGATTACCAAAACGATATTTCAAAGGTCCAATGGATATTGAATTTTACAACTTTGTCCCGAGGACGTGTCTCTTACAATTGATGGAGTTAATTGTTATTCTCATGAAAATGAGAAAGCGGTCGGTCCACTTGATCTCAGTCGGTCACTTTAAACAGTGTTGAAATAATTTTAACACATAAAAATGATATGCTGAATGATATAATATGGCAGAATCTGTTGTGTTGTCTTCATTCACTCTATGACTTAGTCCCGTGCACGAATTTCCAAGCAATATATGTTTGTGTACATTTTATCGATTGAATGAATTCTAATACTTGAAACATGCTTTTTATGAACCTGTTTTCAATACGGCTTCCGAATTTTCAATCATCCGAATTAAATGCTCTCCTCGTAGATTGTGGTTATCAGACTCGTCTTGCTGACTATTCACTCGTAAAATTAGTTCTAATATTACCACAGGTCCCATTTTTGTGGCCTACAATTAAAAAAAGTTAAGCTTATCATACACAATATTTCCAAGGGGTTCTCTCTTTTTTTTTTTTTGAGAACCATCTGATATCTCATGAGTAGCAGCTGCTTTCGATTATCGAATTTCTCGACAGCTTAAAATCTTTAGGTGATTCTGCATTCAATTCGTTGCTGCTGGACTTGAAAAAATAAGATCCTTTCTCACAATTTATAAGTCTTTTTATCCATTAGAAAGCGTCAAACAAAACAGTCATTAAAACTGCCAACAAAGGTTTCCCAAGTTTTCAAACAAGTCTGGCAACCCAGCTATGAATCTATAAAGGAAAAAAAACTGTTTTGGTCGAAGGGATAATTTACAATGTAAGCTTATACTAAAGCAGTCCCTTCGTTTGTGCCTGGTATTTTTCGTGCTTGTTTTTATGGGGGGGGGATTCGGATTTTTTTAAATGAACATCGCCCAACAAAGGACAAGGGAATTAATTCATTCATTCATTGATCACCTCTTTTTCTAATTTTTTCTTGACAAAAAGCACTCACCTGCACTAGATACAAAAAAAGAAAACAAAGGAAACAGCACGTACGCACGGCTGTAGACCTCCTCTTTCTGTTGAGGTCTTTCTTTTATATTCAGTGGCTCGTTTTTTTTCTTCTCTTGCTGAGGCCCCTTTTTACTTCAGCTGAACTTTCAAGTATAGTTCACATTTAAAACTCGAATATTTTTTCTCATTTCTCAACAAACGACACTAAATTTGAATTTAAGGAAAGACAGGCAAGTTTATTTTTTATTCCACCAGCAGATGTTGAAATAGAATTTTTAAAATATCAATGAAAGTGGGAATTTTCATTTAGCGATAAAAGAAAACCAGCTGAACGTCAATTTAGAAACGAGAGAAAAGTTGTTGATTTTTTTGTTTTTTAATGAAACATCAGGGAAATTCCATCGGCGATAAAGTAAACCGTTCATAACGAATTCTTAAAACTTTTACTTTTGCTAAAATTCTAAATTAAGTCTATTGGAAATCGTTAAGGCCACCGTGTTGTGTGCCAAGCGGAGGTCGAACTCAATTCACTTGCAATGAGGTCTGTCAGACTGGCTTGCTAAACATCACTCTGCGAAAGGAACTCTCATTTTAGTCTTATGTATTTCATATAGAGAGAAATTGACAAAATGAACCTCTACCGGAAACTCTCCACTTCATTATTTCAATTCTTCTAATGACTTAATTACACACCTATTTAAATTTATCTTACGAAAAATAACTTGAATCCGAAAATGATATAGACATTCTGGTGCATGAAAGATAAAAAAAAAAGTATCTTATTCTCAGCTTTGAAACTATTCCTTATTGTCCCCTATTTCTTTTTTTTGTTTTTTGTTTTTTGTCAATGTCATTTTTACATGAGCAAGAACTTATTAAAACTACTTTCAAAAAACATTATTTTTTCTGATTTCGAATTGCATCTGCATTTTATATTGATATATAATCCGGTTAATTAGCGATCAAAAGATTCATTTCCAGGAAATTCAAAGATAAGTTTAGAATAGCGTCAGATACAAAGATAGATAGATTTGAATAGATAGATATAAATAGACGTTTATGGGTACGAATCGAGAGATATGAATAATCTTAAATAGATAGATAGATAGATACGAATAGATATAATAGATACAAATAGACATAGACAGATACGTACATACACATCTATATATACCTAGATACAAACGATTAGATCTAGAGAGAGATACGAATAGACAGAGATAGATAGATAGATAGATAAACTAACGTAATCATAATTTTTTGACGATTATCATTTTTTATTTCCCCTCGTTGTTCAATTTAAAGATTATCTTGTACTATTCAGGCATTGATGAACCACGATTTCTTTTAATGAATAATTGTGTAGCATTCCGGAACAAAAGTAAAAAGAAAATAAAATCAAACATAAAAAGTGATCTTCGAAATTATTAAAGCTAATTTAAGAAACAGAATTCTACCCCGTTATAATGATCGAAAAAAAAAACCCTAAATGTGTCTCTGGTTTCAATTTTCAGAACTTCACAATTTAAAAAGAGAAAATTGGTCCAGTCTTTTGTTTTAGCAGTCGAATAATTCGTGTGTTAAAAACATCTACGCTAACGCTATGCTCGAAGCAACGACTTCTGCGACCAAGGTTTCCGAGAAGAATTCTGCACCGGCGGTGCAAAGCGGGTTTCGCTCCCACACACGGCGCAAATACCTCGTCCTTTAGCTCTCCTATTTTCACCTGCTATGACCCTTTTAGCATTCGACTTTATCTGCTCACCGATGCAACAATCACATCAAGAATAAGGACATAACTGTCAAAATCGAAGATGCAAAACTGGGGAAAGTAGACCACTACGCCTACTTAGGATAGCGAATCTCTATGAAATCCACAAAAGAAGAAGAAATCAAGCGGAGAATCCCCCTAGGATGGCAAGCTTCTGGCAAAGCACGCTCAACCTTCAAAAATAAGAGGATCCCAATAATCCTAAAAAGAAGAGTATTCAACCAATGCATCCTCCGGATAATCACTTATGGAGCTGATAAACAATACAGTCAACATGTTTTATCAATTGACAAATCGTATCGACTCGGAATTTAAATTCTAGCACAACTTTAAAATTCTCTCTCTCTCTCTCTCTCTCTGCCTTCCCTCTCTCTCTGCTACGGCGATCTGGGCCCCAGTGCGATGCACTAGTTGCGCCCGTTCTCAGAGGCCCTGGCTGCGACCAACTGACTAGCTAGAATGATTTCAAAAGACCGCACTCCAACAACGTCGAATCGGTTTCAGAATAATATATTTGATAAAATGCCAAAAGTTTCACAGTCCTTTCTATTCGACGTGCCAGAAGATTGAAAATAGTTCAAACCGAATCTGATTTTGACAAGTGACCTGAGTAAGTCGTCTTATTTAGAGAAATGAACTGCTTTAAATGCAGATGAGAAAATGTTCGTTCTGAACATATAACAGGTAGTGGAAATATTTTCCTCAGTCTTCATTTGTATTCTGCTCCGATGATGATTTCTTCTCATCATATCTGCACCAGACATTGATGTTAGCTCTCTCTCTCTCTCTCTCACACACACACACACACACTCGCATCATCTCTCTCTTTCTCTATCTCTTTCTCCCTCACGCACACACACACACACTCACATTATCTCCCTCTTTCTCTATCTCTTTCTCTCTCACACACACAGTCTTTCTTTCATTCTCTTTCTCTCACTCTTTTCCTCACTCTTTCTCTAACCCTCTCACGCTCTCAACTCTATCTCCCTTTTAAAATATTACTCTCTCCCGCCCTCTCTCTCACTTTCGTACTCCTCTGCTCTTTTTCTTCTTCGCTTTCTCTGACAGTCTCTTCCACTCTCTCTCACTCTTTCTGCAACTTTTCACACTCTCACAAGCTCTCTTCCACTCTCTGTCTCATTCTTTCTCTCTCTCTCACACACTCATTCTCTGTTTCACTTTTTCATTCTCCTACTGTCTCTCTTTCAACTCTCCCCCGCTCTCACTCTCGATTTCACTCTCTCACTCTCTTGCTCTGTATCTCTTTCACTCTCTCTCTCTCTCTCTCTCTCACTTGCACACTCACTACCCCCTTTCTCTCGTTCACTGATACGCTCTCGCTCTCTCTCTCTCTCTCTCTCTCAGTCTTTCACTGTCACTCTTTTTCTTTTACTTTCTTTATCTCTCTCACACTCTCTCACTTGCTGTCTCACTTCCTATCTCCCTTTCTCCCTTGATATCTCAGTATGCTTATTGCTGTTGACTACTGGAAACTGTCTCGGCTTCGCCTCACCTTGTCATCAGAACCTATATGGAATATTTAAGCGTTAAACGATCGTATATCTGGCACACGGCCGTAATTGTAAGTTACCCAGGCATGGGCCGTAAGACGGTCTTGTTCTACAATGACTGCAGTGTAGAATTCATTAGATAGAAAATGTCGTTTTTGACTAGTAAGATGAATAATCAGATAAACAACAAAAAATATTTAATAAAACATGACCATTGAAGCAATAACCCTTCTATCAATGATACCCTAACGATGATAAGCTATCTCTATGAAATTCTCAATGTTTAGAGCTCACAAATTCAGTTAAAGCAGTTTCTAGCTTCCCAATTATCGAACCTTTTATTATGGATACGAAGTTCGAAATGCTTGTAAAGATGATGATCTGCGGGAGAAATATCAGGTGAACGTGAAGGATGCTGCAAGACTTCCTGCGCGTGTGCTACACACTCACATATATAGATAGTCAGCCAAACCAACATGAAGAACCGAAGAAATCCATGTTAACAGTTTTGGTTGAGAGTTTCCGATCTCTATAACTATTTGAGTCGACAGCGTTGCTGTTAAGGGCCCCAAAGCCTCCAATAACAGCGAATTATGTCACTATCGATATTGAAACTGCAAAATAATGCAACAACATAAGTAAATATTGCACTTTCAGCCTTATTCTCTATGATGTAAAAACGACATTTATGTGTTACTGCTGTAGTGAGTTCGATATTCATCAGGCGCCCCATATTTGTGGCCTTGTCCAAGTCTAGGCAGAATTATGTAGACATCTATATATTTGATTTCTTACTATTATCGGGCTTGGTTTGTGGCTAAGATAATTACGCATTCCCCATTGGCGCCTGGGTCAGAGATTGATCCCTACTAAAGATAGGACTTCGAATACTGGTTTACTTAGCTGTAAGCTAGTCCACGTCATTTGGAAGACTGTGACCATAAAATCTTTTCCTAGATCGAGCTCATCTCCACTGGCCATGTGCCAGAAGCCACTAAGCTCAGTAAATATCTGTAACAATGGCGAGGATTGAAAACGGTAAAAATCATATCATGGTCTCGGGATTGATCTTTATCAGCTTTGTAAGGCTTATTGTTGGACATATGCCAATGAGCCTTACCCTGCCACGCTGGTCACGTGTAGGCAGGAGGCGGATACATGCCTTTCACAAGGACTTTGGTATAAAATGAACGCAAAACTGTCTCTGTCGGAGTTTAAACCAGGCTCTTCGATCCTACATTCCCCCTGAATTAAGCGCTCTGCCATCTCAGAAATGATAATCTTGTGATATTCTGGGGAGAGAGAGAGAGAGAGAGAGAAGAAAAGACCCGATAAGTAGCAGAAGAAAGTCTAATTGAGTCGAAGAAGAGGGGAGGGGGTAATGGCTGTCTGGGCCGTGGAGAAAAAGTTCTTACAACTTAGAAAATTGAACGCCGCCCGGACTTAGGGATTTTTAGAGTAGATCTTCACCAGGGGTGAATAACCTCACTTCAAAGATTTTCTGTTGTAGAAGTTCAAAGCTTTCAAAATGGCATCCAAAGAGGTTCAACTAACGAGACAACTTTTTAATAAGCATTTGCTTGCCGATCTACAACTATAGTATGTGTGAACATGACAGTATATATATATATATATATATATGTGTGTGTGTGTGTGTGTGTGTGTGTGTGTATACAAAGGCATATATAAAACCGTGTATGCGTATAAACGCGTATATATATATATACCACGATACAAATCAGTAATGCAATATAACATAGAACAATATCCAATGTATGATGCGTTTATTTCAAGAAGTGCTCGATACATTCAACATTAAACATTAAGTTGATTTAGAGTAGAGCTTAAAACATAATGGAGTAAGAATTCGCCCCACGAACACATTCATGTTTCTGTCCTGTTTTGGTCTCTTCCGGTGATTTGTCTGAAGAAGCCCAAACAGGACAGAAACATAAATGTGTTTGTGTAGCGAATCCTTGCTCCATTATATATATATATATATATATATATATATATATATATATATATATATATATATATATATATATATATATATATATATATATATATATGGTATGTAGACACGCCCACAAAAGACAATGGGGAGGAGGAAGGGAGAGGACAGAAACCAAAACTCTCCTAACACTTTGGTCAGAGTCCTCCCCTGCTTCCTACCGCTGAGGTCAAGGTAACGTTTGATTGTGGCAATTCTCGAGACTAAAAGTTCTGCCCGGCCACAACAGCAGACCAGACCCTTTGGGCAGTCATCCATTTGATTGTTTCTAAAGGAGTTGGGACTCAAATGTAATACCTTGACGTCCCAAGGCAGTAGTAGGCAGAAACAACATCAAACTAAGAAGCCCTCAGAGAACGTATACCTCTCCTAACGCCATCAGTGCACGTTACCGCCCATAAATCAATCACCTTTATCATAGCCTATTGCCAACTCTTCCATAAAATTTAACTTAAATTCATCGAGGACTTTTAGAGATATCGTGTAGGCAGACATGAAGTTTTGGCAATATTATGTCTTATTGACTTATAACTAGAACGTAGGGGAGGTAATCACTTCTTTCGTAAGTTAATGAAATTTCATCGAAATTCGTTGAGAACTTATGGGAATATTGTACAGACAGTCATGAGTGTGACCGTAATAGTATGAAGGAAAAAAAAACGAAAATTTTCTTTCAATAAAGAATATTCCTGGATACACCCCTAAATTTAACTACTCCTTACTCAACCTATTGTCCATTCTTCTATCAGTTTTCATTGAAATTCATATGGAAAGACGAAAAGGCAGGACAATTTAAAGAAGCGACCGAATACTTATACCTCCCAAACTTTGTCGGCAGAAGTAAAAAGCGTTGGGTTTTTTATTGTCAAACTCCTACTATTGAGTTTTGACTTGATTTTCTTGTGTAGCAACAACGACGGAGGGCAATAACCAGACCCCAAACCAGTGCACGAATGACAGTGACACAGTGAAGTACGCAAATACTGGTGACGAATTCACTCCCACTTCTAAAGCACAACTCAATGTTTCCACATCCTATTTACCGGAAGTACTAATAAAGGAGTTGGAATAGGACACGTAGTTTTCGAATAATATTGTATGGAGAGATGAATTCTGTTTTGTTTAACTTTTATATTTTAATGAAGCAAGGGAGATTGACCCAAGTGCAGCCAAGCTTGGTATTATCTAATCTTATTATTAGATTATAACCCAATATTTCATTGATTTTGTCAACATTTTACTTACCAATCAATTTTTAGATCAGGATGAAGGCAAAATGAAGTCAAAATTAACCTTTTTTTCTAATAATCACCGGAAATTTTTCACTTGTAACTGATAGTTACTTAAAGTGGAAACAATGGCAACAATTCAATCTTCACTATATCTCGTGTAAAATGCATGAATAGTTTATGCTTTGAAGTTGTTCGAGACAAAATATCTTTTAAATAGAAACTTCTTTTATTACAAAGAAACATAAATTTAATCTCTTCGATCTGAAACTATCTAATCATTTTCATGCAAATTTATGTTTTCAATCCTTTTGCACAATAGAAGTCTTCGTGCTAATTAAGAAATATCAACTGAAATTTAAAGCTTAAACAATTTTTATTGTTGTATAGTGTCGAGAAGCGGTATTAAGATAGTACAGGGTGCAGCAGACATAACATGCGTAAAAGACTAAAAAAAGACAATCTTTTATAATCATCTTAATGGTATTTTATCTTTTATCATCAATGTTTAATAATATTCTATCATCTATCTAAATATGATTTTGAATCAGGCGATTGTTTTTGGAAAACTTCTGATGATTTCAAATTGATTTCAGTTACCTTCTATTCAACAGCTTTGATTCAACGAGAATAATTTTATTTGCTGAATATGGAATTAATTACATTTCCTGTGACTCTTTCATGTTGGTTTTCTAAATAATTCTGAGTAAGCAAAAATTAGATAAGATTCTTCAAAAGATAAAATATTATTGAAATGACGAAAAAAGAAAAAGGGAGATAACTTTCGTCTTTTATGCATATTATGTCTGAACCTTGTATTACCATAGTACCCTAAAAAAACTTGCATTTTCCGAGAAATAGTAGAAATACTTTTCCTTCAACTTTTGTTTGGAACATTTCTATTTAGCCTGATTTTCCAAAGGCAAATCTCAACCAATGACCCCCTTCACCATTCTGTCCCGGGGTTGTTTAAGAATGGAACTTTGAGGTGGGGTTATCAACCCCAGCCGAAGATCTGCTCTAGTCAGGTGACGTTTGACAAATTACATGGAACACATATTTGGTAGAAGAACGAAGTACTATTACTCGAAAAAGAATAGACTTGTGCCAGAATCCAATACGAGGCTCCAGTAAAGGGTATGGCGCTAAAGAACCCAGCCAGTAATGATGAGGTTCGAACTCATTACTTGATCAATGGTTAGTAAGAACAGCTTACTATCCATCGCTCAACAAAATTGTAATCTTCAAGTGGAGGTTTCCATTTGAGAAACAGAGAAGCAGATGCAGAAACAGACACAAACAGCTGAACAAAAAATAAAAATACTTTCGCGTTCATTTGAAATTTTGACGAACGTCGACAGCTCTATGAATGCCAAAAAATTTTTAGTTCTTACTAAATTCGAATAACTTGAAAGGAAGGATGGAGAGAGTGTGCGAAGAAAGAGGAATTTTTTTTTCTTTTTTACGTCACCTACTTTATATTATTCTTTATATTATTTTCGAAACAAAAAAAACGAATAGAAAGAACAAGGGAAAAGAGAAAGAGAAGATAGTGAGAGGAAGGAAAAGAAAGCAGGCTATACAATGTTTTTAATTATTGTATACACTTCATATATACATATGTATACATAACTTTTTCATTTCCCAATAAATTATATATATTGCAATTTGGACGATATTTTTCGTTTCATTTCTAATGTAGAAATTTTTTTTCGGATATTGTAACGGGGATTGACTGGAAAAATCAATTGGATACACATAGATTTATTACGGAAACAAATGTTGCCAAATGCTGTCAGAAATTATATCAACAACAGTCTCTTTTTCCTACTTCTAGTTAGCAAGCTTTCGGTAGAGCAAGCTCAACTTTCAAGAACACACAAATCCCACTTGTCCAAAAAAGAAGGGTATACAACCAATGTACCCTGCTGAAAGTCACCTATGGAGTTGAAACATGGAACCTAACCAAAAGATTGACCCCCAAACTGGGAACTATGCAAAGTGCACACGAGAGAATCATGCTCAACCTCACATAGAGGGATCATAAGACGGCACAGGAGTCCGATATAACGTAGAAACAGTTAGAAAACTGAAATGGCAATGGTATGGACATGCTGCAAGAATGTCAGATAACCGCTGGACATCACAACTCACAATGTGGATCCCCAGAGATCATATGCGAAAGTGAGATGGTGTGACGAGCTAGATAAATTCAGAAAGTAGTGCCTCCATGATGCTCATGATAAGAGATGTCTAGCGAATCTTGGAAAAAGAATCTTTGTCCAACGATGGACTGCTGTTGCTGCTGCTGCTGCTGATGATGATGAATCATATCTTGCTGTCGTCTGCTTGAATCTTTTTTTTTTTTGTCCTATCCCCATTCGTCAGCAGGGACAGAGGACCTGACTTTCCTCCTCTTCCCATTTTGTAAATGGCAGATTCACACTTTCAGCTAAATAGGCTTTCAAGGACTCAGTCTCCGCAGAATAGCGGAATTGACTTGTACAGGTGACAGGAAAAAAAAACTTCTCATCTTTGCTGAGAAAAAAAAACACGCCGTTTTACCTCTCAACTAATCCCTGAGCCGCTCGATTAGAAATATTGTCAAATCAGTGATGAAATCATCGATGCATTTGTAATATCATCGACCTTTTACGACACTTAGCCACCAAAACATACACAGAATAAAGAAGAACGTCTTTAAATGGTTTGTTTATGATTCCTATAGACTGACTGCCAGAATAAAAAAAAGAGATTTATTTCACAGAAAATGGCAAGATTTTCAGTAAAGGCTATTTTTGTCCAACTCTAGTCCAAGTTAAAGTTGACATTGACAAGAACAATCCTCACCAAAATTAAGGAAAAAAAAAACACAAACAGGTATATAAGATTAACATTTCCCTACCGTGAAATGAAATCATGATTAAGTGATTGCTAGGCAGCACACTTACCAACTTAGCTAAACTAACGAGTCATATGTCTATGGATGTATCATATATACAATACAAAATTTGATGTAATCATCTTTAGTTTGAGTTGAAGTAGGAGTTGAATTTGACTCTGCGTCAGCCACTCTTGTTCTCTTATATTTCTATATAGTATTTCTTTATTAAGCTTTGGTTATTTGGACACAAGGTCACCATGGTTGAGCGCCTTCTGAAAATTGAATTCGTTAAACATACAATGATTTGCACTATTAGTTTGCTGGACATCACTCTACGGCAGGCCCTCGAAAAAACATTTTTTTTAATTCAAAGCATTTTTCCTTCTAAATCTCCTTTATTTGAATAAGAATTCTGAGTCAAGGAAATCCTCTATAGTCAATAATGAATGAGTGACTCCTTGACACTTTCAATGTCGTTAGTAAAAAAAAAAATATTTTTAAAAAAAGAAGGAGAAATTATTCTAAATAAAACTAGCATTCTAAGCGAAATTATGAATCACCGCCTCTCATGTATGTTTGTTTGTTCCTCCTGAATTAAGTAGTGGTGGTGGTAAAAAAATCAAGTTACCTTGTTGAAAATACTACCAGTATTAAAACGTAAAAAAACATAAAAACAAAAACATGGACCCAATCTAAGGAACCAATTTGGCATAAGCATTCATTGTAAGTTGACATCCCCTCCCCAGAGAAACCTATTGGGGGTGCAAAATTTCAAGTCTTTGCTATTAATCGTTAGAGCTGGGCAAGGTTCGGATTGATAGATAGATAGACAGGCATAGATTTCAGAACACATGAGTAACCGAACGTAACCCCCAAAACCAGTCTGTTGTGGGTATCGATGATTAATAATAACACTCATCTTGTCTGAAGTAAAAGCTTCGAATGAAAATTTTCATGGTAGGCCTGCCATTTCCACTTGCAAAGTAATCAGAACACTATCTTCCTACAACGTATCTCACTTCATTTGCCCTTGTGCCAGACTGAGAACAACTCGGCAAATATCCTTTAAATTTCAGCCAAATGCAAGAAATCCATGCACCCAATCCATACTCCAGTCAGTACTCATTTGTCCAATCAAATCAGAAATTGTTTTTTCTTTTCAGTCTTTAAGTTGGTGTGGCTGACTGACTGGCTAAGTGTGTATGTATCGCGCGTGCAAACTGTACCTATGGAACTAGGAGGCTGGAAAATTAAATATTTTTCATCATGTCTAGAAAAAGTTGTTTTTTTTTTCATTTTTTGAAAATCCCTCTAAATAAGTTTTTAATGCAGAAAAGTACAGTTTGAAACGCAAGTTTATCCTAAATTGGTCCGACAGCGTTTGTGATTTTTTCAGTTCTACGTCTTTTTGTGATCAAGGTCTAATGAAAGGCGAAAGAAGTAATTTATTCACACCTTTATCCAAATTTTGAATTGATCACTCCCAACCCTGCATGCTGTGAAAAGATGTTGGCTGCATGACGGTTTCTGTTGAGCGACCACCCAGACGTGTTATTCAAATTGCCTAAATACAAATGATTCTATACAATTCTTTGCATCAGTTTATGAAAGAAAAGCGCGAAAAAACAATATGCTCATAAACATTTTGCCCACTTTTCAGCTACTATCAAATTATTCAAATATTTAAAAAGAATGATTTCAGAAGATTTTACTCACAGATTTATGATAAACAAGTAGTTTTTTATTTTCCTAGGGAAAACAAATCCGAATTTGATTACTGCCTCTCCAATCATTCGTTGAATAAATGATTTAATATTCCGCTTTTAAACAGTTTCCCAAGGGAAAACAAGTTCCTTCGGTCATTTCCAAGCAAGGAAGCATTCAAATTTCAAATTGTTTTTTTCCCCTATTGGAATGAAATTATTCAAAGTAAAATGTTAGCTTGTTTTGAGAAACTGTGAAAAGGAGAGTTCAAATTTTCCGAAAAAGTTTGGGATAATATCATGTATGAAATATTCAGGGGGAGGAGGTTGTATGCGATTGAATAAATACATAAATGTCAGTCGGATACCCAGAAATATTGTCCGTCCTCTGTTCTAAAGAACCGTCTTTTCTCTACTGAAAGTTTCCTGGAAATTTTTACTCGCCAGATTTCTTTAAGAAAACTGGGTGTTCCTATGGTTTTTGCAACGGGGACGTGGAAGTGAGTCCACCCCTACTCCCTTGGGATCCTTCACAAAATTGAATTATCGGCAAAATATATTAAATTGACCTTAGTGGCCATGTGTGCTTCTGATTGGGAAGAAACGACCACTTTGGGCTCAGTCTTGTTACATGTTTTCATTTACTTCTATCATCGTATTTATACACCGGGGAATCGTACGTGTACCACAAGGAAAATATGTTCGTGTACACACTTAGTACACCAAAGCAGACATTTGTAAACATATGCGCCTACGAACACATGCATTCAAATGGGTATCTACCAAAGCCTAGATTAGTCTGGCATAAGGCTTTCTTGAATGGAGTATCCACAGAAGATCAAAGTACACTTCTAGATCGGTCTGCGACACAAGCATGTTAACCATTTTTCTTCCACTAAGTCCCTTACAGCTGTAACTGTATGCCAGATAATTTGAATAAATAACCTAATCACATGGACGGATTATTCCATTATTTGTCTTTTCTTATACTTGAAACATTTGCAAAATTGTCAATAACTTTGAGAAGAGTCATTAACATTCGAATTTTTTTTGGTCAATCCAAACTTTTCTTCCAATCTTTGATGTTGACACAACGTTTTGGCTGAATTATTCTTCGGCCTCCTTCTTCTCCAGGTGAAATGTGTAATAATCGTAAAGAGATAAAATCTCTTATCGGACTCTTTTTCCGGCAGAAAAAGAGGTGGACAAAAGAGATTCTATTTCCTGAGGAATTCCGTAGACTGATTCGGTCGAAACGGTTTGTTGACGCTATAGATGGGAAGGGATTGGATTGCTCAGGAAAAAAAGTGAGAATTCACAAGATTTAGGGAGTAGGAGAAATTAGGCATCGTCACCGAAATTCTGTGGATACGATACATTCGTCAGCTTCACCCCACTTTCACTTTTGCCACCGTGGGTATCGCAGCTTTTATAAGCTCAAAGACTGACTCCACCAGGAACATCAAAATATAAAAGCGTAGATGACAAGTACTTTACTAAGCCTAAACCAGTGGTTGAACTGACTCATTAACGTATAAAAATTGCCATTGACCTTTCGTTGTTGTTTGCTTTGTTTTTGTTTTTTTGTTTTTTTTATTCTGTATGTTTCATGAAAAATGTTTAATGTTGTGTTTTTTTGTTTTTATTGCAGATCATCTTGTTTTGTGCTTCTTCGCACCGACGCCAACCAAACATGAATGTATCCAGCGCCCGGGGATTGTGCGCTCTGTGCTGCGTTGGGCTCTTGGTGTTGCTCGCGTCTTCTGAAGCTCATGCCTCTGTAATCGTGCCCAGTCGGCCACAACGTGGTTTCAAAGACAATGTTTCAAATCGTATTGCTCATGGCTTTGGAAAGAGAACCTCTCAGGACACATACGACCTTGCACCTTCATTAGACGATGGGTAGGTATTGGATTTGTTTGCCCCCCGACGAGGGGTACGTTTGACACAAGGTCGTTTTAAGGGGGAGTCGTTTGGCCATACACGTACGAATGAGCAATGACAAAAATGCTCCACCCCCGTAAACTAGAATCATGAAAGCCCAATCATCCCCTTTTAGTACTATGGTGAGATGCTGCCCCAGGGTAAGGGTCGAGACTGAGAATACTTTGCCTTTACGGGGTACAGGGCGAATCCTGGGCCAAGTGAGACGATGGGTAGGTATGCATCCCGACGACATATTCACTGAAAATGGCTTACCCAATGTTCTCTCAAATCCTTCACGGTCAGTGTGCGCAAAAATCTTATGCTGTGCAATTTTTTTCCCGAAACAAAAGTATGTCCGCACTTTTGAATTCGACATAGTGAATCAATATTTTTTTTTCAATATAAAATTCAGTAAGCTATCGACTGAATTTAGAATATTTTGCGTGCACATTAATTTCCTTTGTATATTGTTGGCTGAAAGTGTGAGTGTGCACACACGCACACATCTTTGTGGGATCTATGCCAGTGGTTTCGAAACTTTCGAAATCCCTCTTATAAAGGAAATATTCTTACAAACTCCTTTTTTTATCATTTACCTCTTAAACTGATTAATGAGCTACAATAAAAAAAACAATATTTGATCTTTAAAAATTATATTCATTTGAAATGGATTTATCATCATCAGTCTTTCAACGTCCGTCGTTGTACATAGACCTTCCCCAGGATTCGCCACACTTCTCTACCATGGGCATCGTGGAGCCAGTACTTTCTGAATTTGTGTAGCTCGTCCCTTCATCAAATATTCTGCCGGCCTCGGTTCTGCTTGTGGTCTCGGAGGATCCATATCGTGAGTCCCGATGTCCATCGGTTGTCTGCCATTCTTGCAACATAGCCAGCCTACTGCCATTTGAGATTTTTTATGGATTCTATGATGTCCCTAAGTCTTGCCTTTTCCCTGATGTAATTTGCTGTCTTGTGGTCTCTCCATGTGAGGCCCAGCATAACTGTTATTTGACTTTGACTGGACTGGCTGCAAGCGACAAGAAATGAATGAATCACATGCGTATCATGTGATTTTGTCCCCCAAAAAACTGCAAATTTGAGACAAGAAGCCATTTTTCGTCTTTTGCGTATGGTAACGAACCTTTCCCGATAAGTTCTAGACATCGAAAATCCGTTAATCAGTTGTATTTTCGCATTGTACTAGAAGAGGAGAGTTGATGCATTCCCTGATGTCTGGGTGTTGGAGGAAGCCTTTTCTTTTTAAAAAGAAACGACCTGATGTCATGACTTTTATTCTATGGTAATGGTGGACGAACCAACATTAAATAATCTATGTTAAAATTTATAGATATTGGTAAATAGTTGGGCCAACTTAGCTTTCTTGCTATAGTTGGCAACCAGTCTAAGGGACGGTCAACTCTGATTCCAAACCAGCTCGAAGAGGAGTGGACTACGTCAGGTTATCTCGCCCATGACGCAACCAACAAAAAAAGGAATAATGGTTATAAATAATGCGGAAGAGAGTAAATCCCTGTTGAGTACAAAAAGTCTTCAAGTGAAATTTCCATGAAGAGTTGATTTTTTAAAGAGAGTTTATTGCGGACTTCGATCCACAACACTTCTCTTTAGAAATTATACTTTTTTTTCCGACTGATTTTAAAAGATGAAAGAAGTGCTCCTTAAACTATTTCAGTCTCATTCGTCCTTGAGTCTTTATAAGATAATTTAAATCACCCTCAACTAAATTTTGACAAACCCTGGACCAAATTGGAGTTGATTTTGTTACCCTGTAAGAACAAGATGAACAGAGAACAATGTTCACCTAATTCAGGGGAGTAAACTCTTCTCTGTTTGTCTATCACGTCATGATGAACTAAACTGATATACAAAATTACCATTTCCCTACCGTGTCCCGCCGTTGTTTGTATCATTTGCATCTTGCTCTCCTTTGTATACAATGTAATTCTATCCATAATTCATTTCGTATCATGAGCTTGCCTGATCTCCTCTAAAAGGTTATCTTACAGTAAATTTAGGTAATTTCCTGATACTTTGACATTCCTAAACCATCGGTAGAGAGAAAAATACATGAAGTTTCCAGTTCCACTACTATTAAAAATCAATGGGAGCTTACTAAATATTCTGATGACATTGTTGTCAAACAACTGTCCAGATCAGAGGCTCAGGTTGGCTTTCTACTGTGACAACAACAGCGGGAACAATTCACACCTAATTTAGGCGAGTAAACTCTCTACCGATTGTCTGTTCTGTCACGTTAAACCAAACCGATATATAATAATTGACATTTCCCTACCGTGATTCGAAATCGATACCAAGTGATCGGTTGGATGCTTTCTCACCGACTGAGCAAGACTGACATGTCTTACTCATCTACGAAAACATATATTACAAAAAACACAAGAGCTTATTTCATTCTAATAAATGAA
Organism: Thysanoteuthis rhombus; assembly: GCA_963457665.1. Classification (NCBI taxonomy): domain Eukaryota; kingdom Metazoa; phylum Mollusca; class Cephalopoda; order Oegopsida; family Thysanoteuthidae; genus Thysanoteuthis; species Thysanoteuthis major. The sequence continues at coordinate 33,584,319 of OY735220.1, read as the reverse complement.
TACATTTACACTGAAAAATATATTTTTTACATTCGTCTACTTATTATATATGAATAGAAGTGAGGTTTCCCCCATCCCGTAGCTGTTAGACTTGTCTTTTAAAGGTATTGAAAACATGTAAATATCTGAGTAAATTAAATCATTCATTCTTCGTTCGCCCCTCTAAGGTCATTCACTCTCGAAATTACATAATCCACCCTGAAGCGAATCATTCGCCCGTTTAAAAACCACTTAGTTAAAATATTTTTTCTCGTTTCAATTTCAATATTTAAAAATCAATTCCTAAAACAATCTAAATATTTATTCGATGTATGCAAGGCTTAGTCTGATACTAAGACATAAGTGTAGGGCACGTCGTGAAAATCAATTTCATTATACTGTTTGCACAAGAATGGCTTGTTGACCATCACCAAACGCCAAGTTTCAATTTTAATAACGTTTTCATTCGTAAGAGAATTCTGTAAGGTGTCGCCCACAGACATGAAATACAGCACGTCTGACCACTACAGGGTCAAACTTCACTCCTATTTAAATTTCAACTGGAGATGATTATTGCAACTTTTGTATCGTATATATAAGTAAAAAAATTGTGCAACATGAATTTTTGAATATATGTAAGACTTGTCAGTTTGGTTCAATCGGTAAGAGAGCTGCCCACTGATCACTTGGTCGTGATTGCAAATCTTGATTCTATATGTTGGTTTTGGCTGACGTGATAGGGAAGACCATCAGTGGGGAATTTACTCCCCTAAATTAGGTAATGATTGTTCTTGTTCTTGCTGTCAATTCCAGCTTCCCCACTTGGACAGGATTTTGACAATTCCTCTCCTCGATTTTCCAATCAAAATAAATACTGCATTTTCCAATCAACAGAGAGGCGATCTGTAGTTATTAACTTAAGTTACTATAGTCAACAACGATGCCACAATATTGGAGAAGCCATTGACGATCGTACTCATACTAATAGCTCTATGGTAGGTGCATTTACAGGTATTGACCAATCTAAGTCTAACAACATGCCACAATAGTGAAAAACCCAGTTGGAATAAAACTCTCTTGACCCATTACCTGCGTATTATTGAAACTTCAGTCATTGCAGAAATAGTAATAACTATTACTCTATGCCAACCGTTGCAGTTAATGGGTTAACGATGCTCGGCGGGACTTGATTGTTCTATGGCAAGCGCCTATGAAGAGCGAGTATTTAGTTACAGGAATATCTCTACGTAGGTATATTTGGTGGCATATAAGATACGTGTTTGTTTTTTATAAGGAAATCTTTTGGACCAATGCCCAGCGCAATTCTTCCTGGTCACCTAGCTATTCAGCTTGGCTCATTGAGGATGAGTCTCTCAACCATAATGATACCCACACATTGACTGCCTATACTACATATCAAATGTCAGAAAATATAGTATGTATGTAAGTACCTATGCATGTAGGTATGAAAGTATGTATATGTGACAAGGTCCGTATTCGTATGCATATCTGGATTCATTTATTATTTTATAGATGTATACAGTACGTGTGTGTGTGTGCACGTAAATTTATGTGTGCATGTGTGAGTGCGTTCTTGTGTGCGTACATGTGTATTCATATGAATGTGTACATGTTTGTATGAGTGTGCATGCATGTGTGTGGGCATGTGTGTTACCTCGTGTGTGCGTGTGTGGAATCGAACTCACCACCTTCCAGCATAGTAACAGGTAATTTTTGCCTTGAATATTCGTATGAGAAGTGTCCCAGTTGACACAAGGCATAATATCTTCAACTAATATTGCTTTGGAGTCATGAACTTTAATAGTTGGTACCATCTTGTAAAACCATTCATTTTGGTCTTATCTTGTTTAGTCTCAAACTTGCCTTCAAGAATATCCAATGATTATATTATGAACATGGCAGCTGCTAACACCTGTATGTACGTAGAGTGAGTGCAAAATTATCCGATAAATTCGAAAAAATCTATTTTAACATCTTAATACTGCTTCATAATCGACAGAATTGGGAGAAATATAAAAATCAAGATAGAACATTGAAAATAAAAACAGAAATATTTAGTACAATTTCTGTTCATTTTGAAAATGTATAATTGTTAGAATAAACATTTTGAAATGTATCGAGTACTTTTTGTACTCACTGTGAATATATATATGTGTGTGTGTGTGCATGTGTATATATATGTGCGTGTATGTGTATATATATGTGTGTGTGGATGTGTGTGTGTGTGAGTGAGTGTGCGTGTGTGTGTGTGAACTTAGCCAGCAATCCTTCATTAATACATTTGGTTTTAGGCCAAAGATAAGGAATTATTGATAAAACCTTTCCAGTTTCTGTATGAGTAAACTCAAGTCATTGTTTAATGTACGTAAAAACTGTCAAAAAATGTTTAATCGAGAGTTTTCGGCAATTTATAACACTTTCTGTGTTCAATCGGTGAAGACTTTGATCTGGAGAATGGCTGAACGAAGAATCGAAAGCGTTCGTTCAAAGCTCTTTTTCTCAAACTGACCCACATTTATTTGTACGGTAACAAGCAAAGTTGATTTTTAAAAGATTAGGAAAAACATTCTCAGTCTGTACCTACTTATCAAATACATGGATGTACAAGAAATTACGTACATGTATGTGCATACATATCTATCTATCTATTTATCTCTATCTCTCCCTCTCTCTCTCTCTCTCTATATATATATATATATATATATATATAGAGAGAGAGAGAGAGAGAGAGATGGATAGTGTGTGTGTATGTATTATCCTATATGTATGCAAATATTAATGCTTGAATCCGTCTCCTCTTTGTCAGCTATGAGTAATATACCATGCAGCGCCACTTCGGGTGCTTGTTGCCCGTGAGTCTATTTCACATATCAAAAACCAGCCGAGACAGTGAAACTTGTGACATGAGAAGCCTGGGTAGGGATGGCTGATGCCGTAGTCAGCTTCAGTGCGCTAACTTTGTATGCATAAGTATTCCAACGAAATAAATCAGAAACCAGTGTTGAGCCTCAAAGCCAAAAAGTATTCATTAAACACCATTTGAAAGTGTAGATTCACTTTTTATAGCTTAGGCAACGTCTTTTCATTTCCCAATCCAATCTGTATTTTGCCTCTAAGCAATCCAACATCTCTTCAACTAGAATTTTTCTTTGCAAAGAATATTACCCACTCATTTCATTCGACCCATTAATAAAACATTTCATGCGACACTTGAAGCTTCCGTACTTTGAAACGATTCATTCCTTACAGTCCGTTTCGTCCCGTTGTTTTTACGTCATTTTAATTGCGTTTCTCTTCCTCGGCACAAATTGGTTGGAAATGAAATGTGGACCCGGGGAGCCGATCACACAGAGCAATACTTTGTTTGTACACCTCGTTTTCGATCAATCAAAGAAAAAACTAATTGAAAATAAAACATCAACTACCCTGATCAATAGAACAGTTGTTGGTAGAAAACGCCGTTTTCCAACAACGCTTTCAATTGCTTTTCCTTCATTAAATGCAGACGGACACAGAGGCACTTAAAGACACCCCGAATAAAAGAATGACCGATCAATTTTTGAACCTGATAGATTTTCTTGGTCGGTGTTTTTTTTTTATCCTAAATTACTACCACTTGTGTTTGTTGACTTGGAATTGTAAGAAAGATATTTAAAAAAAAAAGGAAAAAAATATGTACGCAAATGTTTCTGGGTGTTGAACATATGTGAGCTTCTGTGCATACATGTTCTTGATCTTCACAAACGTTTTTTTACGATGAAATGAAGACACTGGTCAACAATAACCGACTGGAAATTACATCCGGGTGTAGAAGAGGAATAGATTGACAGAAATCGGAGCTATGACACTAGAAGTTGCTCTTCTTCTGTTGGCAGCCATCATTCCTAGTGTTGGCGAGGGACATCAACAGCGGAGTTAATGAGTGTCACCTAACGCGTCAGAGCAATGTCCATGATCATGTCCAGTTAGTTGACCGTCCATCCACCCTTGTCTCCATCTTGTTGACACGTCTTGATCCGGACAAACAGACCCAAGTTCCAAACAAATATCTTGAATAACGAAAAAGGCGACGTGTTTGTTCGTTTGGAGGCGAAAATGAAACATTCGCATCGCCTCCGTCTCTTTGCATAATGATTTTGTTTGCAAGTAATGAGAGGAAAGTTTTCGTGCCCGGCTTGTCTTGTGTAAATAGAATTTAATAATCTTTCTTTCAATGAATTGTTTGTACGGAGGGCTAGCTGGAGAGGGGACGCCATCTTCCAAAGGCGGCTGGATAATTAACGCTGACCAATGAAAATTAGTGAGTCAAGTGTCGTGGAGCGGAAGTACAATTTCCGGGTTGCTTTGATTGTGCAAAAAGAAGTAGGGAAGACTTTTATACCCGTATATTCACACCATCTCAGACATCGACTCTTGAAATAATAAAAGTTAGAAAAACACCTGCCATTCCTAATCGTGAACAATAGTTTCCTCCAGTCGTTAGTCTTTGCCTTCCTTTGTAAAGCAAATTTGTCGATAGATCTTTACAGCAAAAACGTGATTAAGGATAGATGATTACAATTTGTTAACGCTTTGATTTTTTTTTTTCGTTTTCTTTTGTAACTTTATTCGTCTATTTGGGTCAGTGAAGACATGCTAAGAAATACATTGACTTACGTGGCACACTAACCGTAAAAATGAAATTAATTAGATGAAAACAGAGGTCTCTTTAGTCACTCAATAGGAGCTGTCTCGTGACCAACGTCAATGACAGCAAGCTGTCTCAGAAAAAAAGGGTTGGTCAATGAATGAGTTATTGCATTTTGTTTGGGCAGCGATTTTTTTTTTAAAAGAATCGTGATCAAAAGATTAGCATAGCATAAACTCACATTGTAAATCAAACTCCTATTAAAAACCTATTTGGAGGGGTATTCAAAAAAAAAACAGAAAAAAACGTTTTGCTAGCTTATCAGGGATAAATGTTTAAACTTTCTACCCAATAGCACCATTGATGTGGCCTGTACGCGTGATACATACATCATCAGCTGGCCAGCTGGACCGAACTGAAGAAACTTATGCTGGCGTTATTGTGACAGTTTTGGTTGACGGTTTCCAATTTCAATTGTCAATGAACGAGACTTTTTGTATCAGCTTACTGATATACATACATGTCGCCACTTTTTTCCTTTCATCTGTCGGTCAAAAGGTTGAGATCTCACAAAATCTCGCGATAAAACCTCCAGATCTGCGACTCCATGGCGAAGGCGAGCAAGTCATGATACCTGCACTGGATATGTTCAAGCCTCGAAATACATGTTTGCGTATTTGGTAAATCGTGCGTGTCACACTTGGGCGATAGTTGTAACACACCGTTGAGCTTCAATACACAGTTTGAGAACCGCTGATTTTGAGGGATTCGGGGTTTTTTTCTTGAAGTAAAAAGCAAATGTTCATTTCATGTTTTTCGAGTATATATTTTAGATTTTTCTGTTTCTCTTTCGTGTTTGTAGGGCGATAGCTCTCAAACTGCAGGCCATAGTACCATAGTTTGTCGCAACTATCTCCTTACTGTACCACATAAATTCTTCCAAGGACACACCTGTGTTTCGAGCCTTGAATGTGAATATTGAGTGTGCCCTGCTTCTACGACAGAGTTGCCAATTTAGTGTATATAACACCTGGTTTTGTAAAATCTGAATCTTTTTTTAATAGACAATGAGTAGTGTATGTCAGTATGCCGATAGAAAAGTTCCATACATTGCTTACTAGAATTTTTTCTAACTAATTCATTCCTTTTTGACAGTTGGTGTGCAGTGCAAGTCAAATGCTTTTCTTAGTGTGCCGTTATCCAAAAAGGTCCGAAAGCAAATATTGTAGGGAAATCAATTTGATACACGTTTGTTTGGAAAATAATTTTGGGCCTCCAACTGATAGGCACAGAATATTTCTCTCAATTGAGTATTGTAATAGAGAAGTTTTATGAATCGATTGTAAAATGATTCTGGAGTTGACTTTGTTTTTCAACTGTAACAAGAAAAACAATTACAATCCTCACCTTCTAGGGGAGTAAAAATTAGCATAACCATTCCGTGATTTAAAATCATGACCAACGGATTAGTAGGGTGGTCTTTCACCGACTGAGCTTAATAAACAAGTCTTACATATCTACAAATTTTAACACACAGATATACTAGGGCTCATGTCATTCTCATGAATAAATACATTTATACAAAGAAAAAAATTTACTGTATCCACAATACAAAAGTTTTGTTAATCATCTTTAGTCGGAATATGAGTTCGTGTGGATCCAGGATTATTACAAATAGTTTTGATGTAAAACGTTTCCATCAGACTTTCAGACAATTGTAATATATTCAAAGTTGAAAAGCTATTCTTTCCTTGAACGAATTTCACGAACATTTTTCATAACTATCCAGACTTTTCAATGTTGCGAACCTCAATGAATTATTAACACTTACTAGGGCGGTTTTGAAGATTTCATCACACAATGATAACAATGACGCGTAAGGATAGGTCAAATACCCTTTGTAATCGAGTGAATTTCAGCTAAAAAAAATGTCATAATTTTATTCTTGACCTCGAACATGTTGGCCACCGGTTCGCTTACCTAATCACTGAGCTTAGGTTTACATGCGAGGATAGTTTGTTTGATCAGTGCCTTTCATTATAAAATTATTAGCAACGAGTCCATAAAGTATCATTTATTTTGTAACGAACTCTACACGGGAAAGTTTCTGTGGGCCAACTTGAACAAAATAGATTTGTTGAAAAAAATATTTGGCTTAAATTTATTAGTTTATCTCGAAGTAAATTTCTGATTAAATATCATAAATATTAGTTTGAGATAAACTGTACGTGTAACGAATTGGAGTGAATTTTCCAAAGGTTTTATTAGGTAACACTTTTCTTCAGTTTATGCAGTTCGAGTAAAACCCCATTTTCTTCATGTATCTAATATGAAACTTGAAGAAAAGCAGATAACAGAAACGAGACCTCAAATGCCTTAGCCCCCAGTACAACCACTGGGCTGCAGACCGGTACTGGGTGGCAAAGTATGGTGATATTTCTCTGTAAAATAAAAACAAATTCATTTCCTTCGATTTTAGATGGATGTTTGTGCCCAGGTGAAAATCAGGATTCTGAATGCTGATTTTCTCGACTGACAAATTCTCTCCACCTGGAATTTAGGCCCGATACAATTTCCCTACCTGCACGCATACACACATTTAGCTTTATACCAGAAAAAAAAAACTTAGTAAAGGTCCATCTTAAATATTGGTGCATGAATAATAAAAATGAGAAACAAAACGCAATCTTTTAACCACATCTGTTACAAATAAATATGTTTCATGCGACATAGTTTTTTTTTTTATTTGTTCCCACTTTGTCCCTGATATCAAACAGTTTCTTTGTACGACATTTTTTCTCTTAGCCAAACTTTTCATTTTTTTTCTTGTTTTATCATTTCAGCAAGAACTTGATAACCCCGAGCAAGTTGGCAGAACTTATTATGTACGACAGAAATCTGGCTTATATCGTTGCTCTCAAATTGGACGCCAATGGTGAGTACTTTCATTCGCATTGATTCGAACTGAGAAAAAAAATTAAAGATTATTGTCTAATTCTTCTGCACTATTTATGAATTGACTTGTTGAACGAGTCTAAATTCTAAATGGTGTAGACTATTAAGATTACACTGTGCAACTTTTTTTACTTTCATTTTTGTTTCTGGATTATAAGAGTTATTTTCTGATTGATTTTGTCAAAAAAGAATAGGAAATGTCGATAATTCTCTTCAAACTTAGTTTTTGTGACCAGTACGGTGATAATTTGAAGTCTACTTATTTCCAATTGGACAACGGGCGAATTTGCACATTTCTAATCACATAACGTGAGAAAAATAATTACATGTGAATATCGTCATTCTGGCCACAAAAGTGAAGATTGGGAGGACTATTAGCCATTTGAGATCCTTTTTACACAAAAGCAACAAGAAAATAACACTCACTACCCAGGAACAAAAATCGCCTTTACATCATGTTATCTGTTATTCAATGCCTCTACTCTTCTCTCATCCTTTGCCAGTATACTATCTTTCTCCCCCACCACCATCTCCCCCCCCCTCACTCTCTCTCTCTCTCTCTCTCTCTCTCTCTATATATATATATATATATATATATATATATATATATATATTTATATATCTTTCTATCTATCTATCTCTTATCTCGTCCTAACTTAGCTCGTCTACGTTTTTTTATCTAAATGTTATACAAATGTTGTTACGCCAAGACCTTCCTATCCCTCTGTTAACACCCTAACTTTCTTCTTTCCCCCTGCTCCTACCCTATTACCAAACTACCTAACTTTCTTTTCTAACCCATCTTCTTACTTGCATTAAATTACCTAACGCTATTTTGCCCTCTCTCTTCCTACCCCCTTATTTAACTATCTAACTATCTCCCGTCACACTAAAAACGTAATATTCCAACTCATACAGGAAAAGACAGAATGATATCATAGATTTCCTTTCGAAATCAAACAGGTCCAAACTTGACTCTTTTTCTAGAATTATGATTTTTGCCCAAACACTTTATAAATGTAATATTGGTTTGTAATTGTTTACAGACTTGTCTGTCTTTGTGCATCAATCAAAGAAAATGAAAGTAGTCTTGTGACAGGGGATCCGTCGGGACAGCATCTCCCGATTACATTAGAGATGATGAGGTCAGATTTTCGCCCCGATTTCTACGACAGTTGGGAGAGCGAGTATTGGGATATCTGAACAAATGTTAACCGAAAATTGTGAAAAGATTATAACATTTTTCTAGATTGGTGTTCGCGAAGACAAAGTGGATTGCCATTTGGGGCTTGATTTTATTCTTTGAAGTAATGATCGATATTTCATGGATATTTTTCGAAACTGATTGTTTGAAGTCTCGCCTCAAAGTTTTAAGTTTTCTTCGAGCTTTCTTACACCTTTCAAAGTTGAAAAAAGGCCCCTTTAACTTTTGATTTCTTTAAAGCAGGCCGAAAAAGTTTCCTTTCACTTTTAAAACCTTGATAGAGGAAATGTTTCCCTTCACTTTGACCACCAAAAACGGAAAAAGTTTCCACTCTCTTTTGAAACCTTAAGGAATTTTACATGGATATTTGAAAGAGTGGGGTGTGTATCTATACATATGCATATTGAACAGAAAATAAGGGTCCACTTTAGCATTATAGTTACATTGTAAATACAAAAATGATGATAAACGATATCTTAGAAACATTCTAGTTTACAAAATTTCCTTATGCCCATTGTATGTGCCCGTCAAATTTTGTCGGGCTGCGCCCACGTTTAGGTGGTTTCTATAGCGTGATAGACAGATTATTACACACCTCTCATTTATATGTACAGATAAACGAGAACTACCTTGTTTCTGTTTTTCACGGCTTCTCATTCGATCAGCTTAAAGAAAATGTAAACAGATATTTTCCGGACATTCGATCGAATTGAAATCATTTTTCCTCATAAATATTAGTGACAATGCGTTAGAATTTCTCTTTACAAGGAGAACTTACAAAGAGTAACAGATCTGACGAGAATTTTATTACAAACTACGAATCAGCACTGCCAACAAAGTCAGCATAGGTTTCTTCAGATTTTAAGCGATTCTGGCTGGCTGGCTATGCATGTGTCATGCTTACAGTCCGCGCCAATCGAGCTACTCTTTATAATGTTTAAAGAACCGGGGTTTGGAGGGAGTTTTAAAAAAGCTCTTAGTGGGATGACACAATTTACTATCTAAGCTTATGCTAAATTGATACGATTGCATTAGTTAAGATTTTATTGTCAAACTCATGTGACTTTGTTTGCCAGAAGAACAACAAGAACAATCTTCACCTAATTTAGGAGAGGAAACCTTCACCGTTTCTCTCCCATCACATTAAACCAATTCAATATACGAAATTAATAATCCCTTATCGTAATTTGAAATCATGACTAAGTGATCGGTAGGCGACTCTCTTGGCAACTGAGTCAAACTGACTAGTCTCACATATCTACAAAAATCTTTGTTGCAAATATCTAAAACATTAAAGAATACAACACTTGATTTTATCCTAATAAATGAATACACTTATTCTAAAAAATGTTTCTCTTTCAATGACTTTGTATTAATTCATATATATATATATATATATATATATATATATATATATATATATATATACAATACAAAAGTTGCAGTAATCATCTTCAGTCGGAATTAAAGTAAGAGTTGAGTTTTATTCTGCAGCAACAAAACTAGTTCCATTCTTTGAACCTTCTTCGTGTTTCTTATTTTTATGTAATTAAATGTTAAAATAAATTGGTGAGAAAAACAGCATCAATTCACATATAATCATAATCAAAGTTGCTTGAAATAGTTTAATCAAGACTCATTCATTGCTACATTATTTTAGGTAATTAATCTTTTGTGCGTACATTAATTTTCTTTATGCTCTGGTTGCAAAATGTGTGTGCGCGCACAACTTAGACGGAACTTGCTGGGAATGGTAAAATAAAAACTCATTCAGATCATTCTCTACAATATCATTTTAGGTAATTAACCTTTTGTGCGCGCATTAATCTCCTTTTTTGCACTGGTCTCAAAAGGAGCGCAGCTCAAAAAGAACAACGATCAGTAACATTTCCCCGAAACAACTACTCAATCAAAAATGACACAACGAGACTTCCGCCATATTTGGCCGAATAGAAAGTCTCTTAAACTCAGGTATTGTATTTACAAAAGCAATTCTGTGTCAATAACCGAAGCAATGGCTTATGTGTTTGGCTTATTGACAGCTCTATTGCCTCCTGCTTCACTGGTTACCGGCGGCTAAGCCAGGTCGATAGAAAAGCTTCAATGCGTATTCAGCATAATTAACAAAGCAGGTTCTTCGGACCGATGAATAGGAAAGTTTGCTCGATATGTACGTGCTGCTGGACGGGTGGTTGGACGTAAGCTAAGTGACCAATTTTTTTTTGTTCATATGACTGATAGACGCCAACATGCAGCTGCTAATCCACACGTCATTTGCTATGCGCGACGTCGTTTTTTCATTGGTCACGGTTGAGGCTATGCGCGGGAATATAGAGCTTGCAAAAATTCGGAAGCTACCTGGAGAAATGTTTTTAACCCATTAACTGCAAAGGGCTGAAATTTCAGCCATTGCTCTTCTATGGCCAACCCTGTCTGTTTTATTGTGATTGATAGCAGCTCAGTGCTATGTGTGAGTCAGAGCTTTTATTTTGCAATGGATGAGGGCTTTTATCTTGAAATGTAGTTCTACTGCACTCACCGCCTTCAGCAGTAACTGCTTAATTTACTGGTCTTGTGAGTCATTGAAAATAACTTCTAGAATACATTTTGTGTCTGCATTAGTCGAAGAGTGAAAAAAAAAGATTGCTTGGCCTAGTAAATAACCTGAAATTAACGATTTTTTCTTAAATTTTCCTGTGCGGTCGTCGACGGTTTTTTTTCTTCAAAGCAAGAATGACTGCCCTCCACCGAGTCAAAAGCTTTTGATCGTCTTTTACATTTCAATGTATACGCTAATGACAGTCCACACGATATCGCCCGAAGCTCTCAATGATTTTCTTTGGAAGTTAGTGGAAGGGGTAGACAATATACTACGAAAGGAGTAATTGAATTTTGGACGGATCCATGCACAATTACCCCCTTCCCTACATTGTAGTTGTATGTCCATGCCACACAATATCGCCAAAAGTTTTATGTCTATCCACACAATATATTCAAAAGTTGTCAATGGATTTAAATTAAATTTTTGTGGAAAGGTGGGCCATGGAAGAAGTGATTCAATTTTAAAATAGATATGCGCTCTCTGAGTGCTTTTTAGTTAATAATCTATTTTCGTCAGTAGGGGTGAGAATTTTTTTTTCAATAAGATTACATTTCCGTTATCTTTGTAAGATTTCTCGTTCCCACGGTTTTCGATCTTAGAAACAAGCGAACATAAACACAAATCAATAAGATGAAACTAAAATACGTTGATCAACTCGCTGTGGTTAGCGACTCTCGAAAACCATAACTACTGTAATGAGTTCGATCTTCAATGGGAGTCTAAAATTAACTTCTTCCGAGTATAGAATTCTATTCTATTTCGAAATGAAGTTTTTGAAGGAAATAAAATATCGCACGGTTCCAAACATGATTCCGAAATATCCTTTACCGTGGAGTTCCCTAATCTTGATTAGAAATAAGAAGTGAAACAATTAATCATCTACGTGTTAAGATTGCTAATTGAGTTTCTCATTCTTCAATAACAGCGTGCAATACAGTATTTTTCCTAGCCAGTGGATGTTATTTTCTAATTCTTCATGTGAAAAAAGTTTGGAAAATGGTCATTATGCACATTTAATTGCTTTTCTTACTTCATGTGATTAAAATGTGCTAAGTTGCCCGTCGTCCAATTGGAAATAAGTAGGTTTTAAATCATCACAGTCCTCCCTGCAAAAGTAAAGTTTTATACTTTTTAGACATAATCAATAAGAAAATAACACTTATTACCCAGGAACAAGGATAAAAGTTTCGTTTTTTGTTTTTTTCAATGTTGCCCGGGATAATAAGCGGAGCACTCCGGCCTAAGAAGAAAGAAATAAATCCCTGCAAAGTACGTGGCATACAGAGATATCTTGGAGAGATACCGTCATTTTGTTTCTACCTGCTTCTCGTGGTGGGAAGGAAGACTCTCGATGGGAACAAACGAATGAATGACTAGAATAGAAAGTCCAAGATTGTCAAGACTTAATTGTTTCGCTTTCAACTGATCCTCACTCAAATCACTTAGATGAAAAATTCTGTCTGCTGTTTAGCCTTGAGCAACATTTCGCGTCTTGTATCACAAATAATGTGTACGTGACCGAGAGGGTAACAGCAAGTAGAATAGATTTGTCAAGCCGAGTTCGAACTCCGGCGGGTACCGTGTTCACTTTTCACTAACGCCCTTAGTGAAAGAATGAATCCATCCCTCTCCCCAGGTATGAGTAACATAAATGCTGGGTAAAGTGAGTGACGCTACTTCCAAGTCTATTTCACACATAAGCGATATGAATAAGTAGAATTATAATCCATGGAGTCTGAGCAGGGATGGTTGAAGCCATAGCCAGCGTAATGGAAATACTTACTTGCTTGTCAAGAATAATTATCACGCTCCTTTTCCAGAGTCATAATTACCACGCAGTTCGTTCTGCTGTGTTAATCGAAACGAGCTGTCTGAATGTAACCGGATGAATGAAAAAAAATCTTTTCCGGGTTTTCGTCGAAACGAAGATATTCACCACTCATCAAAAAAAAAAAAAGGAATTTGAAAAATAAATAGATACGGTAATATCCAAGCGATCATATCAAAAGACAGGTGTATTCAAGACCAGTAAATAAACAACTTACATACATCTTTCTGGCAAAATCGATAGATCATGTTTAAATTTTAAAGAAAAGTTGTCAACTTGTTAGATGTGTTCACAAATTGAACACGTAACATCTGACGATGTAATTATTGGTTTCGATTCTCATCTTTACTCAAGAGTCGTGAAAGCTTTCATTTCGTTTCCGTTAAGAAGTATATAAGATCGAATTGAAGATCTTCAAAGATAGCCGCTCGAAATTGCAGCGAATGATTATTTCGTTATTTCTAATTATTTATTTCAAATGTTTCAAGATATCAAGTAATTAGTTATCATTTTTAGTCAGACGAGGCAGAAGTGAAAACATCTGCCATCGAAAAATGCTTCAAAATCATCGAGAATGTTTAGGGATCATTGGGACGCCGTCCTAACATTTTATACCAGAATTTGCTATCAGCCAGATGAGTGATCATATCTAGATTGTTTGGACGCCATAGAGGATTAGTTGGTAAGTTAGTCTCATAGACACTCACTTGTGCTGTGAGTTTGATTCTTACTAAGAGTCACATTCCAGAAAAAAGAATAGACAAAACTTGGGAAATACTTGTATACTACTTGTCTAGCGGATTGTCTAAATCTATATACCTCCAAATGCCTTTGAAGAAGCATTTCACATCATATAGATACATAGAAGAGACTGAGATAGATAGATAGATAGATATAATCAGACTGATATACATAGCTATAATCAAAAAGAAGAGTACGCAACTAATGCATCCCCCCGATAGTCACTTATGGAGCTTAAACATGCAACCGGACCAAGAGACAAACCCGCAAACTGAGAAGCGTGCAACGTGAGCATGAGAGAATCATGCTCAACCTCACACTGATAGAAAGAAAACGGGGGCAAGAGACATCATAGAATCCATCAGAAAACTCAAATGGCAATGGGCTAGTCATATTGCAAGAATGGCATATTAATGATGGACATCACGACTCACAGCATGGATCCTCAGAGACCACATGCGAAACCGAGGCCGACAAAATACAAGATGGAGAGATCAACTAGACAAATTCGGGAAATACTGGCTCTGCAACGCCCATGATAGAGAAATGAGGTGGATCCTGAAGAAGGTCTATATCCAACTACAGGAATTAAAAGACTGATGATGATGATGATGATGATGATGATGATGAGACACACACACGTACAGAAAGAGAGGGAGATGGAGATAGATAGATAGAGAGATAGATAGATAGATAGATATTACCAGATAGATTGATGAATAGATATGGCCAGACACACACACACACACATATATATATATATATATATATATATATATATATATATATATATATACACATATATATATATACATATATATATATATATATATATAGAGAGAGAGAGAGAGAGAGAGAGAGAGAGATTGATATGATCAGATAGATAAATAGATATGACTAGACTGATAGAAAAGATCAAACCAATAGAGATAGATACGATCTGATTGATAGATAGATAGAAAGACGGAGAGATATGATTAGACTGGTATAGATAGTTTGATAGGTATGTAGATAGGTGGGTACTGAAATAAAGGTGACCAGACTTAGATAAAGTAATGTATATTAATGTTTGCTTTGCAACTGCTGTTGTCAAAGCGATGACAGCGACAAATCAATAACAGAGCAAATTCGCTATTGATTCATCATTTTCATCACTTTGACATTCACAGAGAAAGCACTTGTCATTCTCTGGTAAACAAAATAAAAATCACCGGCATAACCAAGAAATAGATTTACAATTTGAATCCAACGCATCAAATTTCGTTTTGGAAGTGAAACCTTTCCTTCCTTGTCATTTCCAATGAATAAATAAATAAATATATATATATATATATATATATATATATATATATATATATATATATATATATATATATATATATATTGTGTTCAAAGATTGATAAAGAAATTTTGGAACTCATAAAGCCCGAATAAAGTTGAATTTACTGATTTTATTGAGTGAGTTATTCCAAGAACGGAGAGGAAATGCAAATGTTGTAGCGGTCAACAATGTGATTAACCAACTTGCACATTGGATGTTTAAGCTCACTTCTTACAATGTACTTAGGAAAAGCATGAATCCATTCGTCCTTGCCCCGAGCCATGGGTAATATAGCAAGGTAAATTGTGCTCTCTAACTATGTCAAGACAACCAGTCTAGGAAGAAGTAAAATCCCACTGTCAAATGATACGATTCTCAGGCATATTTACGAAATTTTTACTGATATAGAGGAAAATGTATACCGTAATAAGCTTCAACATTTAATTTTTGCTCTCCAGGTTGATTAATCATTGGATATTGACCACAGTATGTAGCTATTGGCATTAATTGGAGATCAAATAGTAAATCAGTTCTTCTGTTGCAAAGAGCTGCAAACCACTACAAAAGAAGTATATATATATATATATATATATATATATATATATATATATATATATATATATATATATATATATATATAGATAGATAGATAGATAGATAGATAGATAGATATATTGAATAACTACCTTGTAAAATGGAACATATCATCATGGAAGTCGTGTGTTAGGATCACCCACCATGATAGATTCTACTATGCGTCTTGTATCGTTCGTAAAAAAAAGCAGAACCCAGATGCTATTACAACTCACTGCTTCTTGCATAGACACACCTTGATGACAATAACAGGCAGATAAATTGGAAGAGGTTTTAGATCAAGTTACTGAAAACAGACCAGTAAAAACTCTTTTTTTTTTCTTTCCAAGCAGCTTTCATTTGATATGTATTCACAAGACAGGTGTTCACTTTTGCACTCTGATATGAGATGATTGTGAATGGAAAAAGATCAGTAAAAACTCCTTTTTTTCTTTCGAGTACCTTTCTATTGATACGTATTCACAAAACAGGTGTTTACTTTTGCGCACTGAGATGAGATGATTGTGAAGGGAAAAAATAATCTGTTGCATACACGAACTCCAACAAGAGCTGTTTTCCCTTTTTTAAGGAAATAAATCAAAAACGCCTTCGTGAATTTCTACAATGTGAATTTTGTATTTGATTTATATATCTTAGCACCTTGATAGCTTGAGTTGGAGTAGGTAAGATGTTAATAAAAATATTCTTTCATTTACCGACAACAAAAACGTTCCATAAAAAAAATACGGATTTAGAAAAATCAAGGCTGGAGACGATAGATTTGAAATGTTTCTTAGGATAAGTAAAAGTCACATAAATGATATGACTCCTATCATAGTGGAACATTCAACAACACTGAACACTTAACTGGCCTCTATATCTGTTGATTGAAGATTGAAAATCAAATCTAAGGAATTGTTTATTGAAGAGTTTTGGATTTTCATCACAGAAGAATATCATTCAATAGCTAGTAAACATTGACCAGTTTGATGCACTTCTCAGCATAATACTTCTCTGAATTTAGATTTTCTACACTCATCAACATTATAAGTAAAATGAGAGAAACTATTCAATATACTGATGAAGAAATGGGTATGTTCATCGTACATACGCCTAACCATTGAAAGTAATAACACTACTACACGTCCAGAGAGAAGTCCGGAGATGTAAGATCGATTCTCACCGAAGACTTACTCTTTGAAACAGATCGGCCCAAAACAATAGTTTGTATAAATACAACTAAAAATCAAGATGAACGTAAATAAGTCATCGTCATCATCAGTCTTTCAACGTCCGTCGTTGGACATACACCTTCCCCAGGATTCGCCACAATTCTCTATCATGGGCGTCGCAGAGCCAGTATTTTCTGATTTAGTCTAATTCATCTCTTCATCTTGTATTCTGTCAGCCTCGGTTTCGCATGTGATCTCTAGGGATCCGTGTAAATAAGTAGTCAAAATTAATAGAAATTGGGTTACTGTACTTCTGATAATAATTGTAATGATAATAATAATCGAGCCATATAATGAGCTTCTATGCATTTTTTCTGTTTGTTTGTTTGCACTCAAATGGGATGATCTCATTGGTTGATTTACCTTCTTATTGTGGCACAACTATAAAAATTACGTCATAAAAATTATCAAGACCTCACGTCTGATCTTCACACATGAAAACAGCACAGTTGAGGCTTTGAGAAAAGCCTTGAAATTAGGATACTAAAAAATAAATTACCCAATGAATTACCTTAAAGTGCTTTAGTGCCACCCATGCATCAACAACCCTTTCAATTTTACGGGTATATTCTAGTATTAATACTAATAATTAAATGAAACCATTTCAATTTGTTAATCATTTTCGTTCTTCTTTCTCCTTGCAGGTGATGGTGTAATCTCAATGAATGAATTAATCTCAAAAGACTATGTCTAAAAATATTCGACAGCTGACCAGGCCGGACAATATTCTTCCACCCCCGTTAGCCAATCACATGTTCAGTGGTCACTAATGAAACTGGTCGCCTGGGAAAGTTGTACCAACCGACCAACAACAGGCATCTCTGTGATAGGCGGCCTTGTAGCTTCCTGAGCCTCCCCACAAAAAGCGTCAGAAAGCAGAACTTTACTTTCCCCCCATTCTATCGCTCCCATGATTCATTGTGGCCGAACAAAAAACAACAAAAAAAAAGCAAAAAGCAACATTGAACGATATTCATTATCTTTCTGTGTAAAGATTCGTCCAATAAAAATATAAGCAGATCAACGAAGAAAAATTGGTCTTTTCACTGTTTTTGCTTTCAGAAAACCAACGGAGAATGCAAATCTCACCTTGAATTAAAAAGTTTCGCTTTAAATATACAGGTATACATTGATTAGTGCGCTAAAATCGTTCCAAAATTTTACTCACTGTTAAAACCATACTCTTCGAAGTCTCAATGTAATTTAATGAATTTGTTGAATTTTCAGGTTCAATTTAGGTACATTAATTTGTACAACAATACCGTAACCTTCCTACTTCAAAACCCGCACCAATTGAAAACGCACCATTCAAGGTATTCCTGTAATTTTGAGAAGAGTCGTTAATATTCCAAATCTAGTTCGGACAATTGAATCTTTTCTCTGCGTCCTTGGTATTGTCAACACAACGTTTCGACCTATCCATTCTTCAGCGCTTGTCATGTGTATAATCAGAGAAAAGATGAAACCCTTTCTTTCTCCAGGAATAAAACCATCCCGAAAAAAGGAAGATCTGTCTTTTTTTTTCTTCGACTATTCCCTCGGAATGTTTTGTTAACTATAAGAAGAGATTCAATTGTCCATACAAGATTTGGAAAAATTTTCAGTTTTTTTTTTCCGAGTGTTTTGCATTTTTCAGTGGACGAATCATTAAAGACGAT
Source organism: Thysanoteuthis rhombus (assembly GCA_963457665.1). Classification (NCBI taxonomy): domain Eukaryota; kingdom Metazoa; phylum Mollusca; class Cephalopoda; order Oegopsida; family Thysanoteuthidae; genus Thysanoteuthis; species Thysanoteuthis major. The sequence goes on along the minus strand of OY735220.1, from coordinate 33,565,578 downwards.
TCGAGCCGCTTCGAGGATCCTCCAAAGTTTCGAATATTTCTTCTAATTGGTTCAGTCATTTTCCGAAATTCTTGTATTTCAGTGGCCACGATGAATTATAACCAAGTAATCCACTGGGTCTGTTCAGTGGGTGAAATAGTCGCGTAATCTCCACCCGCTCTAATTAATCAGACTTCGATCCCAGGTAAAAGCCAGGATATCGAATGCAGATTTTCAAAGAAGACATGTCGTCCTAACTTGGAAGACAAGCGCAATACAATCTTTCTGATTTGGCCATGTGTTGCAGAGTAAGCTAAGCTTAGTTAAGATTGACAACGATATATCACACTTGTCCGCTTATTGGAAACCGTCAACCAAAATTATCATCAAAATATTCAACATAGATTTCTCCAGTTTTCAAGTCTGGCTGGCTGGCTGGCTATGTATGTATCATGCGTACAGCATGTACCAACAGAGCTAGAGGACTGAAAATTTCAGCATTCATTATTCATGATGTGGAGAAAAAGCGATTTCCCACAAATAGATTTATAGTGGAGGGTTCGATTTGCAATGCAAGTTTATGCCAAATTTGTCCCCTTGCTTGTATCCAGCTGCATTCACGCTATTTTTTTTTAATTTGGACATTTTTTCAGTAATCACTGCCCAACAAAAGGCAGCAGAAGTAACTTTTTCATTGATCAGCTTTTTTTAATTCTTTAATCGATCACCCCAACACGGCTTGCTGCCAAAAGATGTTGGTCACGTCACGGTCACTATTGAGTGACTAGTCACTCCTGTCTTTGAAATTGTCTGCAACTTTCTGAAGAATTGGCGTTCCGTGAGAGATTTTTGTTTCATCTTAGAAAAGGGAACTATTCTGCCCAGAAGAGAATTTTTGTTTTTACTAAGATCAATGAAGAAGTGGTTCTAGTTGTAGGTTTTAAGATGAATGTGGAGTTGAGCATCACTGACCAAGCACCGATCGTTGAATACCGGACATATCGACAAAGAATATTGTTCATTCGTCGACAGCCTACGTCAGCCATTCTCAAACTTTTTTTTTACCAAGGGCCCCCATAAGGGGTATTCTCGAGTTCTAAACGGAGATACAACTCAAACAGACAGAAATTAATTTATTATTATTTCAGTCTATACCGCCCACCAAACGTGTCAATGCCCCTAAGGGTTGGGGCATACGATCCCGTTGTGAATGGCTGGTCTACATCCAGAAATGCAACGTACTCCTTTTCTGCAGATGTTTAGCGCCACAAAATGAAATGTTTGAAAACAATTCTTCGTGTGGAGACGAAGTCGAGATGAAGATAGTTCAGGGAATGTTGAGATGAGTATTGATACCAGATAATGATAAGAGATAATTAATGGAAAATTCGTGCCTTATCTCTGAACAAAGTATAAGTAAACCAAGTCTGTATCGTTTACCCGACTCTAAGATTACTGACTGCTCATTTACTAGACGCCGATCGTTCGCCTCTGAGTTACCTGAAAAACAAAAGAAGACTATTTGACGACCTTTCTTTCATAGTTTATGATTTACAAAAACACCGATTGACTTTTTCCCTAAAATTAGTGCAATGGGGGGTATATTTACGATTTATGGAAAAAAAGTATCAATTGTAAAATTTGTAAATGAACTATTTATTCACGATGAGATTCAGTATTTACAATAAATATTGTGTATGAGGTTTATGGAGAAAAAGAAAGATTTTTATGAAGTAAACGAGCGTTTGTGTCTGCACATATACGATAGTACACATAAGAAAATCTTAATTAAAGGTGATATTTTCTTAAAAATCGAGGGCAGTATAGTGATGGCTTGGCTCTGTGAACGAAGAGTCTTCAGGAAAGTTCTCCACTGCAGAAGGGCCATAAACGGCGGGGCCTGTGTACTGAATCACTGAAACGAAATTGATAGCTTGCAAGCATTTATTATGTGGGGTCCTTGAAATAGCAGGTCCCGTAGCGTATGCTACTTTTGCTACATAACTGATATCATTATTCATTTACTAAGCTTTAGTTACTAAGGCAAATGCCCTCGAATTCCCCTGCTATTTACTTATTACTAATTCACCAATGCCGGACGTTTTTTTATTAATTTTGAAACTGAATCGTACTTAACAAATATCAGAAATATCATATTGCTTTGCATTTATCTGTTTATTCTCATCCAGAATGAACCCAGATTTTTTACGCTTTCGCAAAGAATAAATTAATAAATAAGTGGGGTGACTACTCTATAGTAAGCAAATAATAGTTATTGCTTATAATAGTTAAATGTGAAAAGATGTTCGATATGGACAGCCGTACACGTGGTGTATTAAATAAGTAGACGCGTTGGTTGGTCTGGCATCAGGCCCGATGATATTTTCCACTCAGTTCATTTATAATTCATTTTGTTATTCTGGCAAAAAAAAGCATAGAAACCCCTTATTATTTGTTTTCCGTGCTTTGTTTGGTCAGGTACAATTTACACAATAATTTTCTGCACTATTTATTTCCTAAACTTTCGTTACTCAAAGACAAAGCCGCAAGAAATTTCATCTCCATCTATTTATTACTAGCAAATACCCGGGGTTATTTATGTATGAATCAGCACTTAGGAGCCTGAAGCTATTTCATTTTGCAAATTATTTTTTTCAAATCCGATTATCCTAATTTGCATTTTCTTTTAAGTCTCAGCTCAACTAAAGCTGTTTTAAGTTTTAAGAGTAACTACGACGCAATATTGATTGTTATGTCATTATTGGGAGGTAAATCAACCATTGAGGTTAATGCGCCAGCAAATAGAGAAGAAATTTGCATATATGCTCATTATGTGCATGGATTCTTTGGTAAGTCAGGCATGAGACCACAATAAATTAACTAATTTTAAGAAAGCGTCAGTCAACCAAAACTGACATCCGAACTGTCAACACTGGTTTCTTCACTTTTTAAGAATCTGGCTGACTGGCTGCCAGGCTCGCTGACTTGCTATCATGTATCGCAGGTATGCGCTGCACCAATTGAGCTAGAGGGCTGAAATTTTACACATTCACTCCTCATTAAGTCTAGAATTTTTTTTTTAAAATCATTTCGATGAGTTCTTAAGGAGAGTTTGAATTTACAATGTAATTTTATGCTAAATTTGTCCCGCAGATTGTATCCGGCACTGTTCATGCCGTTTTTTTTGTTTTTATTTTTGTCTTTTTAATTCAGTCTTTTTAGTGATTACCACCCAACAAAAGGCGAGAGAAGTAACTTATTCATTGATCATCCCCAACATGACATGCAATCAAAAGACGTTAGTCACGTGACGGTTTCTCACTCTGACATCAGTAAAAAGGAACTTTTTCCAATGATTATTTATTAGCATCAGTTAGTCTGGTACAAGACCATCAGAAAATTTCTCATTTATCTATTTATCATTGTTTATTTAAATGTATATAAATATTTTCATATTAGAGACCGTCAACCAAAATTGTCAACATAGGTTTCTTTCAGTTTTCAAATTGGTTTGGCTGGCAGCATATGTGTGTATGGGCATAAGAGAATCTTTTGGTTAAGGGGGACAAAGGCTTGATTTGCCCGAAAATTTACACGGTTTTGCCCGAATGGGAGGATGTATTTGCCCCCTTACCCCTGGCCTGTACGCTTATATATATTAAGCGTACAGGCCGCACCAATGGAGCTAGCGGGCTGAAATTATTACATTCACTCTTTATTATGTCAAGAAAAACGTGCCCCCACCACCACATGATACCTTTTTAGAGGGGGTTCAGTTTGCTTTTTAAGTTTATGCTAAATTCATCCCTCAGTTTGAGTCTGCTTGGGTTTTTTTTAAATTCAGACTTCTAGATAATCAACACCCAACAAAAATTGTTGAGTAACTTAATTTTCTATCGCCCCCTTTCTTAATTTTTCTAATTGATCACCCCCAACATAACATACTACCATGAGATGGTGTTTACGAGACGGTTTCTAATGAGTTACTTACCAGACTTGTTCTTTTATCTTTCTTTGGTTTGTCTCACCCAGAGCTTCCCAAACTGTGTGTCATGACTCTATAGTGTGTCGCGGATAATCTCTCGGTGTACCACAAAATTTTTTTCAAATTGAATAATTTTTACAGATATTATTTCATCTGTTTTTTTTTATTGAAAATGGCATTCTTTTGGGATACACGGGTGTGTGAAACCATTGTCGAAAATCAACCACGGATGGGTGAAAATCATGCAAAGATATTGGAAAGGATACTACGATTAAAAGTTATTAAGCATTATTATTACTATTATTTTCATACGATTCATCATTTATCTATTCCTATTTATATATTGATATTTATTTACTCATATTTAACATTTATTACCATGGTTACAGCAAATGATAATGTGTGATCAAAAAAATTAAATTAATCAATACATCATTAGCAAAACCACGACGAAAACACATTCATGTCCCATAATTACATCGATGTGTTATGCACGTGTCAGTATTTGCTATGATGTGGGATCTGTTGCTTTCAGTAGTATTAATATACGGTGGTATCATTCGGATCTACAAAGCTGGTTATCTGACGAAGGTTTTCAGCGAATAAATAAGATTAATAAAGTTTCCAAAGAATAAATAGAATTGTTAAAGTTTCCAGAGAATAAATAAAATCAGTAAAGTTTCCACAGAATAAATGAGTTTCCTGGAAAAACATAAGATAAATAATACAAAGGTTCTGTTCAGTTAAATTTTCACAGAAAAATACAATTTTCCAGCGAATAAGTAAAATATACGTTGCTTGCAATGTTTTCCATCCAGCGTGTTTCAAAAAAAAAAAAAAGGCTGATCCTCGAATTTTTTGGACGGCTATTTCTTAAATCTGTTCATGTGAGATGTATTTTTACCGCTTGAGATGTCTCTGTTTCAATTTATGCATAGCTATACATACCACCAAAAGAAGAAATAAAGCGAAGAATCACACAACGTTGACAAGCTTTCGGTGGAGTAAGCTCGACTTTCAAGAGCACAAAAGTCCCATTAGTTTAAAAAAAAGAGCATGCAACCAATGTATCTTATCGATAGTCACCTATGGAGCTGAAACATGGAAGATAACCAAAAGATTGACCCACAAACTGAGAACCATGCAACGTTCACAGGAGAGAATCATTCTCAACCTCACACGGAGAGATTATGACAGTACAGTGTATCAGAGAAAGGGCAGGAATCTGAGTCATCACAGAAACAGAGATAAAACTCAAATGGCAATGGACTGGACATGTTGCAAGAATGTCAGACAACCGCTGGACATCATGACTCACAACGTGGATCGACAAAGATCATATGCGATATTGTGGCTGATAGAAAGTAGGATGGTGCGACGAGCTAAATAAATTCAGAGAGTACTGGCTCCGCGATGCCCATTATAGAGAGGTCTGGCGAATCTGGAGGAAGGTCTATATCCAACAAGGGACGCTGAAAGGCTGATGATGATGAACCATCGGTAATTTTTGACAATAGATACACATATGTGTGGGCATTCCGAAAGAATGCCATGGAAGCTAGTCAGTTTTGGATAAAGGGTGAATTCCCTGCCGAAAAATATCTATTTAATTTCTATTATAGTTATTCATATGAATTACTTGTTTTTAGTTGTTTTGTTTTGTTTTGTTTTTTGTTTTTGTTTTTGTTTTGCTTTTTGTACAGGGTTTGCACAGAGTGCCGCCTGGACTTACAGTTTTGTACAAATATCGTACAATTGTACTTTCAACTTGCTACGCCGTAACAGCACACCAGTATCGTACTTCTCATTGTTGGTGAAGCATTACTTTTCAGGTTTTGAGCTATGATTTATAATATATAAGCCTGTGGAAAAGATGGGTGAACTTTTAGTTAAGGGAGGAAAAGGTATTCAAGGTAAACGTGAAAATCAACAGAATGAAGTCCCAACGGATGAAATTAGTCAAGAATCCAATGTTGAAGGCGGTGAGAAATGTACTCGAAAGATTTCCTAACCTCGTTTATAGAAAGAAAATTACATGAAAGTGGGTTGTACATTCTCTGGTGACAAAAGAAATCCGTGTTTGAATTGTGGTTTTGTACTTGCGAGAGAATGGCGAATAAATAGAGATGCCGTTTTACCCCAGAACGAAATTATTCGAAAGAAAAGCTGCTAGAATATTCTGAGTAGCTTCCAAAATCCATATAGAAGCAAACAGAATTATATATCAAAAAATGAAAACATCAGTCGAAGCTCAAGTAGTAAGCTACTTGGATGATATTAAAAGATAAGGAGTAACATATAATTTCCAGAAATTATCATTAAAGGAACTTCAAATATTTGGGTCCGAATTTGAATCTGATTTTTTTTTTCAAAGATTCCTCCAGCAGACAATATGATTGGAAAGCGAATTCAAGATATGTCTGAAGATATTAAAATGCAAATGAAAGATATTTTCTAGATGATGATATTTTGATAATGAAGTTTGTGTTGTAACAAGATGAGTCAACATATGGGTGTGGATTAACACAACTACTGTTCTTTACTCGTTTTCATCATGAAAACAGATTATAGTGCAATCAATCCCTGTGCTATTGAAAAGATCCTTTAAAAAGTAGAGATGGACGTATATTTAAGATTTTAGAAAACAATTTGCAATAGATGAATAGCTTAGGACGATTTACAGGTGGGGTATATTCAATAATTGCTTTATCAAAAGGCTTTACACCATTCGCAAAAAAAGGGAGAATGAAATATTCTAGCCATTCATTCCCTTTTACATCGAGGAGCAGGCGTTGCACAAACTATTGGAAGGAAATTAAAATCAATTATGGAACAGGTTGTTAAAATGGTCAATTATATCAAAAGTATACCTTTTAAACCATCCTTATTAGCTCACATTTATGAAGAACGAGAGCAAGGTTTCAAAACCTTATTTTTCTAGGTTAAAATTGAATATTTTGTCGTGTATATGAATTTATTGAAATGATGTTTAAACTTTTTCAAGAGAATCAAGTATGTAAATTCTGTTATTTAATACTAAAGGAGTTGACCTACCTTTCTGACACATTTAAACATTCAGAAAAAATAAACACCAACATGTACGGAGGGAAAAATATCCTAACATCGGTTAATAAAATTCGTGTAATGGGAGGCAAAATAGTGATCTGGGAAAGAAAGGTAAAAGAAAAAATGTTCAAATATTTCTCAAAACAGATGAGTGAAACTTAGAATGTGACATTAGATCTTTGATCATCTAACTTTGCTAAGAGAGGGTACATGGGTACTTCACAAAAATCATGATAAAAGAATATGATTGGATCTGAAATCCATTTTGGGGGTTGGAACTAACAACTTTTCACTAAAATGAAAATGAAAAATAATCATTTATAAATGATTCATAAAGAGAGTAAGTTAGTTAGTTTCTGGGTTTAGGTTTCAGAGAAGTATCACAATATAGCTAAACACACTATAAATAATACTTCAAGAGTTTTCAACTAAATACACTTGGGAAGTCACACATTAACATGGTTTGCTATTTTTCATATTCAACTAATTTAAATTCATACGACATAATTATGTATAGTTGATTATTTATGATTATATGCTCATTCTTTATTAACAATTTTCTTTCATTGAATTACATCTTTTTATATACATTTTGAATTATATATTTGGCTTGGCTAACAAAACTCAAGTAAAGTGTTGAAAAAAATCATTTTTAAAAAGTATATCACCATTGCAAATGCATAAGTCCACAGATTCATTCAGTTATTACTCATCTTTCGTTGGTTGGTCAGGCTACTAGAAGTTGAACAACTGCAGCCACCAAAAGTGGTTAAAGGTTCTATCCATCTTTAATAAGTGCTTGTATTAGGGTACTCAAGTGCTCTTATCTATACCAATTAGATTACAGACTTGAAAATTGGCATCAGTACTCCACTAGACTCCTTCTAGGAAATGTATTTTCTTTGAAATTTTTTGAAAAAAAAGCCTTTATGAACTTTTGGGGCCTTAATTTGACGGGTTTATTAATAACATCTAGCTTATTCTATTTTAGATGTTTCCTAATGTAAATAACATCTAGATTCTCCAGCATCCAAATGTTTCTAGGTGTTTCTTCACTCTTTATTAGATGCTTTCCACTGGAAAACGCCATAAATAGAATTTGTTCTCATCATATTTATTTTTTGATGGATTTTTTTACATGACTTCAAATTTTTATGCTACGGTTGTTTAATTATTGACTTTGATGGCGAGGTTTGATTATTTTTATTCTTTAGTTCATCAAGCACAAAGCTGCAAGAAATTTACTCATTTCTTTTATTCCTGAGTTTGTCAGATATAAGTATATAAGAAATTTCATCTTTCATTAATTATACCCTGGTTTGTCTGGCACAAGTCCATATGAACTTTTTTAATAGAAATTTCTCGATTCTATCTAGTCTGAAATAAGGTAACAATAGATTTAAGCGTTTTTATTCATCATTTTTTAATTAGTCTAGTGTAAGAACACAAAAAATATATTCATTATTTATCCTTCCTTGGTTAGTTTAGCATAGGGCGACCAAAATGCTCTTCATTTTCTTGTTGTTTAGTTGGTCTTGAACAAAGAATATAGAAATAGGTACTGTCAGTCACTCAATAGAAACCTCTAGACGACCAACGTTTTTTCTTTTTTTGCATGCCATGTTTGGGATGATCAATTAGAAATTTTGGAAAAGTGGAGGATCAATTGATAAGTTACTTCTCTCGCTTTTTGTTGAGAAGTAGTCACTAAAGAAAAATCCGAATTTTCAAAAAAAAAAAAAAAAAACGTGGGCACAAACTGAGGGGACAATTTAGCATAAACTTACGTTGCAAACTGAACTGCCTTTAAAGAAAAAAATATTTAGAGGCGGAATTTAAAAAAACAAAACAAAACAAAAAGTGCTTCACCAGACATCATCATCATCACCATCATCATCATCATCATCATCATCATCATCATCATCATCATCAGTCTTTTAGCGTCCGTCGTTGCACATAGACCTTCCCCAGGATTTGCAACACTTCCCTATCATGGGCGTCACGGAGCCAGTATTTCCTGAACTTGTCTAGTTCGTCTCTCCATCTAACACTTTGTCGGCCTCGGTTGCGTATGTGGTCTCGGGGGATCCATGTTGTGAGTCATGATGTCCATCGATTGTCTGCCATTCTTGCAACATGAACAGCCCACTGCCATTTGAGATTTTTAATGGATTCTATGATGTCCCTAAGTCTTGTCTTTTATAATAAGTGTTTAAATTTTCAGCTGTCTAGCTCCATTGATGTTGCCTGTACACGTAATATGTACATGTATAGATATATCCAGACCAACTTGAAAACTGAAAGAAATCCTAGTTGACAGTTTTGGTTGACGATTTCTAAAAATTGGTCTTTTTCTATTTATCATTCTTGGTTAGTCTGGCACAAGGCCACAGGAAATTTTGTTTATTCTCCAGTAAGTCTAAGAAAAGGACATGAGAACTATTTTCAATATCAATTTCAGAGCAGTAGTACTTAGTCTGACACAAGACCATAAGAAATTGTTTCTATTTATCATTCTTTGGTTAGTCTGGCACAAGAACACAAGAAATTACTCATCATTTGTTTATCACTCTTTGGTTAGTGTTGCATAAGGCCAGAAGAAATCTATCTATTATCTATTTATAATTCTTTGTTTAGTTTGGCACAATGTCACAAAATTGCTCATAATTGCTTATGATTTATTTGATATTCTTTGGTTAGTCCAATCACCAGGTAACAAATATTCATTTTTTATTGGTACAGGTACACAAGTACACAAGAAATTTATCCATTACTTATCGATTATTCATCTTAGTCTGACACAAGGCCTAAAGAAATTTTCTGATTAATCATTAATCATACTTTGATTGCGTGAGTGTTTATGGATTTACAAAATGAGAGCAAAATAAAGTTTAATTGTTAAAAAATCCAATTATGAAGGGGAGGAAAATCTTCGAATTTTTATAAACTATTCTTTGGTATTTTGATCTTTAATACTGTTTAAGGATAATCAACCAACCTGGAATTTTATACTTTGATTTTAAATGTGAAATGCATGTTATATATTCAATAACTATACTGGGAGATTCGAGAAGGATTGAACCCACTAACAACGGCTAACGGGGTTGGCTTACTTTGAATTGAACTGTAATAATTAACTGTCTTCACCGGTTGGTCTCTGATAGGAGATTATGGACTAATCCTACAAGAATAAAAGCACTAAATTACTAACAATTCTGTTCCAAATCCTGTTTTGAAGTTAGATAAAGCCATGTTTTATTTTATGGTAAAAACCTTTTTTTTACATATATATATATATATATATATATATATATATATATATATATATATATATATATATATATATATATATATATATATATATATATATATATATATATATATATATATATATATATATATATATTATTAGATAAATAAAAAACATAAGAACGTATTTGTGATAAATGTATTTATCAGCATGGAATAAGCCCGTGTGTATCCGTATAAAAAAAGTTCGTTTTTATCATTTTTGACAATGCATAACTACACTTATACGTTAATAAAACACTTCTTCCACCATAGTCTGAGACCCAATAAACTTGTTCCCGTTTTATTTCTCTTTCTCCCTATTTCTATCTCTCTCTTCCACTTTTTCTATCCATCTCTCTTTTCCATTACCCCCCCTCCCCTGTCTCTCTCTCTCTCTCTCTCTCTCTCTCTCTCTCTCTCTCTCTCTCTCTCTCTCTCTCTCTCTCTCTCTCTCTCTCTCTCTCTCTCTCTCTCTCTCTGTGTTAGAGTGATGAGGCTAAATGTTAAAATGTCGAGTATATAAACAGACATTTTTCCCCAGCTTGTATTCATATTTGGATTTGCTGACTGTCAAAGTAGAAGAATGTTAATCTCTAAACTTGCTGAACATTCACTGAATACAAAACCTTCTTGCTTTGAAAATTAACACTGAAAACTTTAGACTCAAACACCAAAATCTGATTCTAGTTACCGTTACCCCCACCAAACGAATCCCCAAAGTTGCACGTAGTGAGAGAGCGTCATAATCATTCAAGAAACTAAATATTGAATCCACTAAATAGATTGAATTTTCTTCAATTCTCTTTCCAAATACACTTTTCAGGCATTTTGATGCCATTAGTCTTTGGATTATTATTAATTTTGACTGGTTTTTCATCTTTATCCTAACTTTCAGTTGCTTTTTATCCCAATTTTGAATCGGGCTGTAATTACCCGTGGTTGAAACCACGGGTAAGCCATACTATCGGAGTATTACCGCAAAGGAGCGACAGACCCTCATAGCTAGCGCAGGTATCTTCAGGAGGACACACCAGCCAAACTTGCGACCAAGGGGCCCTGCTCCTATTTCGCCACTTCGGTGGACCATAAAATGCAAACCCTTGGTCTAAAATGGGTTCAGCCCTTGGCAGTCGCACCTCTCCTTAAAACTCCATTGCTCAGACTCGAGAGTTATTTCGCACACGGAACCCACCGTCTATGGTTCTACTGCTGTGGAGAACTCTTCCATGGAATCGTATCGCAGTATTTTTTAATTCATAGAGAAGAGATAATTGTCTATAACCTACAAAATAGTCATTAACGGTATTTTAATGACTATTATGTTCGGACAATCGAATCTCTTCTTCCCATCTTTGATGATATTATTTCGGTCACCTCATTCTATGATCTTCTTTGGGTGCAAAAGGTTATGTTCGTATGGTTACTTAAATAGAATCACTTATTGACCAGCATTGTGGTTAACGTTCAAATTTTCTGTTTGATGTCATTGGTTTTTGTTTTCTTTTTATGTTTTTTGTTTGTTTGTTTTTTGCTTCAGAGAAAAAGACTGACAAGAGAGACTCTCTTTCCTTTCTGGAATTACATTACACCTGAAGAAGGCCGTAGGATGGACTGACCGAAATGTTATGTTAACATCAATGATTGGAAGAAGACATTAGATTGCTCGAACAAAGGTCTGTAGGAGAAGGGATAAGTCTTTCTGCTTTGAGGCATTCAATTCAGACTTAGAGATGATCAAATCAAGTTTTTGGGTGGTCGATTAGAATCTATATTGCCATACATCAGCAACATAAACATGTATGTCTCACTGTCAGAGGATAGTCGGATCTGTCTTTGCTGAGTATATCTCGCCGATTCCGAATAAATATTCACCTGCAAGGAGAAAGGCGGCGAGCACTATCCTCTCTGAAGTTCGGATTATAGACAAGGAAGTCGAGATAAGAGGCAAGGAATGTCGTTGGAAAATGAGAAAAATCAAAGAAGCAGCATACATCAATATATCGACACAAGTGGTGAGTTCAGTTCAATGTGGCTTCCACTACTCAAAGGAGACAAGTTATGGAAATCAAAACCAAACAAGGGAAGGAAAGGAAAACACACAGATCCTACGTTACATTGCTACAATCAGAGTGAAGAATTACATCGGAATAATACATATGGAAAAAGGCCGTAGAATGAAACGTTGTGTTAGCAATACAAATAACAAAGAGTTTAAAAGTCCGATAAACGCTTTCAAATATTTATGAAGTTCATATTTATGAAAATTTATGTGCAGATGTCTTCAGTTAAGCTAATATCGTAGTAAAATAGAATTTCATTCATGCAACTGTTTGTCTTGTGACGTAGTAAAATAGAATTCTATTTTGTGATGACGTAATAATAAAATGTTACTTAACCAACATCAGTTACGAGTATTTCTTTTCCATAGAAGGGGTGGGGAATGTTTCGTGGAGATGTCATGAGGCGTTTGCTATGCCTATGTGTCAATCAGACAGTGACAGTTATCACTGCTACAGATATACACATCTAAAATGGCCCCAAATCAGCTAATTCGTCTTATACTCCAATCAGTCAAAAATAGACAATACTTGTCCTCGTATGAATAAAGTGTCGATGGAAACAATTCTGATTAGCAGACAACAATGCCAGTTGTTTTTACTCAATTCACCAAGAGAGTTTTGCGTGAAGTGCAATGTAGCTAGTATACAATGAATATTGTGTGACATCTTTTTAGAATCGTTTTTTTTTTCCGGTAGATCCGTTATCACTGATGAGAATTTCACCTTTACGAAAAACAACGATCGGTACGTGGCAGGTGGGAAAAAATCCGTGTTCTGTTGACAGATGACCAAGTGCCATAAACGACGAATTCGTAAGAAAGAGGGGATATCTCTCATGACGAGATTGCAGCAAAATAATGACGTCGGCTTATATTCGAGTCGATTTTCTGAAATTTTCTGTTCAATTCCGAACTTGTCAAAAATATACGGTGAAAAATAAAATGATAAAAGTCACACTTGGTTTATCTCTATGAGGTGAAGAACTGTCAACCATTATTAATTTTTGACTAATATTTCTTTCAACTTAATGTAAGGTGCTTTTTGGCGCAACTTTGATAAAAGACATATTTTTGTGAAATTGTTGGGGTCTCTTTATGAGTCTGTTTCATGAGGCCCTTACCATGGGCAGCTGCAAGAAATGATCATCTTTTACAGTGAGATGAAGAAAAGGAGAATTTGACGTTGTCCATCCATTGTCCTGTAACACAATACAGGGTTTTCAGTGTCCTGTATCATGTTATAGAGTCACCTATGTTTTCACAGGCGTGTCTTGGATGAAATACTCTGACGGAGCACGTATCTCTCCAGGCTTCCGGAATGAAAACTTTTGCACTCCTTGATATATGAATATAAACATGAGGTATCAAAAATGAGCCACCATGCAGGTACCAGTACTTCAAAAGGTGGGGGGTGAACTTTGTCCAAGGATTAACAAGCCTGCCTACTGCAGGGTCAAGCTCTACTACAACTTCTGTTCCGACTGAAGATGATTACTTTGTATTATATATATATATATATATATATATATATATATATATATATATATATATATATATATATATATATATATATATCATTATTATTATTATTATTTGGAATCTCACACCAGTTGCCTGGTGGTAACCGCTGGAGTTTGAGCGACAGCAAGTCTCCTCAAGTCTCCAGCCCTCCTCTCCTAGTACTCATAGGTCGCAGTAATTCTACGATTTACAGTTTCACACCGGTTGCCCAGTGGTTATCGCTGAAGGCTGAGTGACAATAAGTCTCCTCAGGTCTTCAGCTAACGTCTCCTCTCTTTCGTATATCATGACAGAGCTACTATTCGTTGCAGTACTTATATCTCTAGCACCTTCCTCAGTATCCGTGCAGTTCCCAGTAGTGCTGTGGTCTGTACGGTCTCTATCCTCCCCCTAATCCCGATCTCCTCCAGTCTCTCCCTCGGCGTTTTGGGGACAGTTCCTAGTGCGCCCACTATGACCGGTACTACCCTGGTTTTCATGTTACACATTTTCCTTAACTCCCTTGCTAGGTCCTGGTATTTTTCCCTTTTTTCACCCTCCTTCTTTTTTACTCTATGGTCCGCAGGTACAGCAACGTCTACTATTTGGCAGGCCTTCCTTTTTTTGTCTACTATTACTAAGTCCGGCCTTCTTGCCTGGATGAGGTGGTCAGTTTGGATGTCAAAGTCCCACAGTAGTTTGTGGTTGTCATTCTCCAAAACTGCCTCTGGCTTGTGCTGATACCACTTTTCCCCATGGTTGAATCCCATTTGTTTACTTAGTTCCCAGTGTATCATCGTTGCTACTCTATCGTGTCTATGCTTATACTCCTTCTGGGCGAGTTGACTACATTCACTAGTTATGTGGTTTACTGTCTCATCTCTTTCACTGCACATGCGGCATTTGCTGTTTGTCTGTGTTCTGTCGATTTTTGTTTTTATGTAGTTTGTCCATATGCTTTTGTTTTGGGCTGCCATGATGAGCGATTCTGTTTCTCTCTTAAGGTTCCCCTTTCGTAACCACGTCCATGATTTCTCGTCTGCTATATCTTGTATCTGTCTTTTAAACTCGCCATACAATTTTTCCCTTCCCATCTTTCTTTTCTAGTTTGCTGTACTGTTCCATTGTTTTCTACTTCATTGTTTGTTGCACTATCTCTCGCACTCTTTATGATTTCTTCACTATTTGTTTGCACATATCATTCTAGGACTGTTTTAGCTCTCTGGACACAATCTTCTATGCTGATGAGCCCCCTACCACCTTCTTTTCTCTTAACGTATAGTCTATCTGTATCATCCCTAGGGTGTAATGCTTTATGCATCGTCATAAGTTTCCTTGTTCGCCTATCCATTGATTGGAGCTCTTCCTTTGTCCATCCTAGGAATGGTCCTGTATACCTAACTACTGACACAGCCCAGGTGTTCATTCCTTTTATTAGATTTCTGCTGTTTAATTTGGTTTCTAATATTTTCCTTATCCTTCTGAGGTATTCTCTCTTTATTTTCTCCTTCATCTCTTCCCGTTTTATCGTGTCACATTCAAGGACACCTAGGTACTTGTATCGGTCTTGTGCAGTCAATGCCCTAATCTTGCTGTTGTCCGGGAGTTCAATTCCCTCAGTCATTGAAAGCCTCCCTTTGTGCATCACCATGATTGCGCATTTTTCTATCCCAAACTCCATTCCTATGTCCTCACTATATTCCCTTACTTCGTTGAACAGAGTCTCAAGCTTTCCCCTGTTTTTTGCGAACAATTTAATATCGTCCATGTACATTAGGTGGTTGACCTTTCCTTTTGTTTTAGAGAAGTGGTATCCTTTGCTGTTTTTCAGGATTCTGTTAAGCGGTATCATTGTTAGAACAAATAATAGTGGGGACAACGAGTCTCCTTGGAAGATTCCCCTTTTTATCCCTACCTCGGCTAGTTTGTCCCCTGCGGCTGTCAAATCTACTTTCCAGTCTTCCATTGAATTACCAATGAATTTAACCACCGGTTCGCTAATTTTGAACATTCTAAGGCATTCGAGTATCCAGCTATGTGGAATCATATCGTATGCCTTTTTGTAATCTATCCATCCCATTGCGATATTCTTTCTCCTTTTCCTTACTTCTCTCAAGATCATCTGGTCTATGTAGAGTAAATCGTTTGCCCCTTTGGTTCCTATCCTACACCCTTTCTGTTCTTCTGGTAGTAGTCCCCTTCTATCCATTGACATGTATATTCTCTCTGCTATTTGCCCGGTCAGGATTTTCCACATAAGTGGTAAGCACGTGATTGGTCTATAGTTGCTTGCTATGTTCCCCTTTCCTGGGTCTTTTTGGATGAGGGTGGTTCTGCTTTTAGTCATCCATTCTGGTGCTTTGCCTTCGTTTAGACACTTTTGGAGTAGGTGAGTGAGTCTGCCGTGTAACGTGGTGAATTTTTTGAACCAATACCCATGGATCCCGTCGGGACCCGGTGCTTTCCAGTTGGCTACTTTCCTAAGAGTATGTTTCAATGTGGTTTCATTCAGAACTATTGGTTCTCCCTTGTCTATATCTTCTAGTTCTTTTCTCATGTTTCCTAACCATTGCGGTGTTATATTGTGTCTTTTTGGGTGCCCCCATATGCTATTCCAATAGTTCTTGGCCTCTGTGGCATCTGGTTTCATGTCCTGCCTTCTTTCCCCATTTAAATCTTGGTAAAACTTTTTCTCATTGTTTTGGAATGTGCGGTTTTGTGTGTATTGGGCCGTTCTTAGTCTGTATCTTTTTAGTCTTTTCTGGTGTAACTCTTCGACTACAGTTGCGATGTCTTTTTGCGTTACCTTGTATTTGTTATAAAGTCTTACTCGTGGTCTGTCTGTGTGTGGTGTATTTCTAAGCAGTACTTCATCTCTCTGTAGTTGGGAGATCTGCCTTTGTAATCTTCTCTCCCAGTTGGGTTTCTCTTCCCTATTATTGCTCGGGTTCCCCAGCGTAAATTAAGTTGTTGAGTTCTAGGAGGGTGTTCGTTTCTATGTGCTGTAAGAGGCAGTTGACCTGTTCGGTCACTTCTCCGACTTTCTTTCTGTCTTTGTCTCTTAGGGAGGGGAGTGTTGTTTTCTCTCCTCGCATGATCTCTTTCAAAGCTTGTATTTTGGTTTTCTCTTCTTCCGTTGGTGCCTCGTCGTCACCCTCTGGTGCATAGTTTACTGTGGGGGTCTCATGGGGAATTCTTCTAGTTTTGTTATTGGTACTATTTGTGCTGGG
>OY735220.1:33480968-33543468 GCA_963457665.1 Thysanoteuthis rhombus | reverse complement strand
GAGATAACATTTTTTTTAGTCTTTTGGGTTTCTTAACAACATTCAAAACATTTGAACATTCTTTGTATAATGAAATTCTTTGTTCAACTAAGAAAGAAACTGAGAACATATCCATGTTAAAAATTATGGAACAAGCTGCACCGCACGCATTGCTAAAATTGAATAACTGGCGATCATTACCTTTCCTGTGTTAAATTCAAACACCTTAGATTTCACTGCACTCTGGAGGTCTCAGGACGGCAATTTCATTCACAGATTTTGAAATGTTCTCTGATCTGTTTTTTTGTTTCGTTTTTTGTTGTTTTTTTTTTCACCTATCAGTGAATTTTTTGAAAATTTGATTTTCAACTGGAAGCAGAATTTAGATTTAAAACTGTATTCTATTAATTTTGAGAACGAAGAATATAAGTTAGGGTTAGTGTTTAGGGTTAGTGTTTAGGGTTAGTGTTTACTAGTACAAGGGTTAGTGTTACTGTTTAAGTTTACGGTTGAGGTAATTACGGAAAAAATGAAACCAGCAAACTTGTCATTTTCGCGACAGACGTTGTGGTTTACGTTAAATTTCTGTTTGATACCATTTGTTTGTTTGTTTGTTTGTTTGTTTGTTTGTTGCTTTGCACCACGAGAGGAAGAGACTGCTAAAAGAGATTCTCTTTCCTTGTAGACATTACATATTACACGAGAAGGCCGTTGAATGAATCGGCCGAAACGTCGTGTTGACGCCAAAGGTGGGAAGATGAGATTGGATTACCTCCCCCCGCCAAAAAAAAAGTTGGAATGTTTATGTTTCTTCTCAAAATTATAAACGATACATTTCAACATCGACTTAACGTAATTTATGTCAGCTAAAAATGACAGGATAACGCTGCTGCTGCTGCTGCTGCTGCTGCTGCTGCTGCTGATGGTGATAATAATACATTTCTGAGCTAATCTTATAACTGAGATTCCTCTGACGCGTATAGGTCATAAAACGGTCTGAATGTAGAAGAAAGTGCATATAAAAGATACACATGTCCACCTTTTGGGGGTTGCGCAGCTAATATAAGTCCTAATCGAATTGACTATTTCGAAGGAATCGATGAAAACAGTTAATAGATTCCTCCGGCGATCTTATAATCATCGTTGCACTGTAATTGCATTCGGCGTCAGTGCCCAAGGTTTTGCCCACAGCGGAGACCCGAAAACTCTCCACGAACTGCAGTTATCGTACGAATCAGTAAATCGGTGGACAATCTCTGTCAATTTGAGATAATTAGAGAAAATAAATGGCAAAATGAACAAATATCTTCGGTAAACAAGAATTTCTGTGCAACTTTTCCAAACAAAATGCGGAGGACATTCTTTGAAATGAAGAAAGCTTTTGTTTATGAGAGACGTCAATCATAACTGACAGCATATATTTCCTCAACTTTTAAGCGATTTTGTCGGACTGACTATCTATGTATGGGTCACACGTACATGCTGCACCAATGGAGCTACAAGGCTGAAAATTGCCCTAAATTGATTTTTAAGGGGGCACAATTTATTACCATAAATTGATTTTTAAGGGGGCACAATTTATTACCCTCAATTGATTTTTAAGGGGGTACAATTTATAACGTGAGTTTACGCTGAATTGGTCCCTTAGTTTGTGTCCGGTAGTATTCACGTATATTTTTTGAGAATTCGGACTTTTTCCAGTGATCACCACCATACAAAAGGCGATAGAAGTAACTTATTCTTCGATCACCCTTTTTCAATTTTTTTACTGACCTCAATACAGTTCTCTGTTAACATATTTTTCATCTCTTTCTATCTAATTACTCAATTCTAAACTCACATCGAAAGACTTTCTTTCGTCGTTCGTTAACAACAAATGACAATGGTAATTGTTTGGAATAGGTTCACCAAAACATATGTCGATGTTTTACAGAGGAGATAAGTTCTCATCAGACACGATTAGCTGTTGCTGCTGTTGAACTGTTTCGAAACAAATGAAAGCAGAAAACTCTGAACATTTGAAACTGCATTTTATTAAATTTAACTGCAAACGATATGATTTAGGGTTATTGTTAGTTGAAGTTACAATTAACAACATGAAAAGATTAAATTCTTTCTTCATATGTTTATTCATTTAAGAGTAACAAATAAGTTGATAAGAAAAAAAAATTGAATAGAATCCCCTCACCAAATACGAATTAAACATTTTTTTTATTTGTGCCAAATAGTCTGCGTAATTTAAAATCTCTATCATGTACAGCGTCCATCTTGGTTATCTCCCTTGCAGAATATTGATGGATTTTTTTCAAGTTATTCCAAACAATCAACCAACATTGTTGGAGTTCATTTTTTTTTTTATGGCGACAGAAAAATAAAAGAAATTTGATAAGAAGATACAATCTCTTCCAATTGTCATTCATTTTCCCTGATTGCTGTGGATGACGGTCTGATGAAAAGCAATTGAAGTTAGGATGAAAGAAAATATTAGTCATCAAAAATTAATAAGGGCTGACGATGTTTCTTATATTTCTCTCAAAATTGAATAAGATGCTTCTTTCTCCCCAGCGTTAGATGTCATTGTTTGAGCTCAAGGAGAGAAGTTATAATTTCAAATGCTGTTTTCAATGCAAAAACGCCCTTAAAACTTGGATGATTGGCGCAATAAAATCCTCACAACGCCACAGCTTTCTACTTTCAGCTTCGAACTACATTGAACTAAGCTTCTTTTTTTAACTATATTTACAGGATATTCGCTGAGAAAAATATTTTCATTATATCTCGACCCCACGTCACGTCATTAAAATTACAACGGTCAAACTTCAGTCTAGGTCAAAGGCCGGAGTTGACTGTTTTTCTGCAGTCATAACAAGAAAACGAACAATCCTCAACCAATAAGACTAAACTCTCCCCTGTTTGTCTGTCCTGTCACATTAAACCAAACTGATGTATGAAATTAACATCTTCACTGATTTGACAAGTCTTACATATCTACCAAAGTGTATGTCGCACATACACCAGGGCTTATTTCATTCTTATAAATAAATACATAAATAAAAAAAATAGATAAATAAACAACCGTAGCGTCAAAATTTGGTGACATGTGAAAGAATCCCATTGAAGAGTGAATATTGTCAGAATAAATTCTATTTATGACATCAGTGACGTTTTCCAACAGAATTCATTTCTTCATGAACATTATTCTCAAAATACGTGACCCATTGCGAGTTCTTCATTAGTAGTTCCTGCAATAAAACAAGTCGACCCGAGATGAAAGAGTGAATTCATCATCAGTTTCTGCGTACGTAACTCTCCTTCGAACCGTCATGACGTCACTGGTTTTGGTGATGTCATTATTTTCGTTTGCCACAAGAATGGCGAAGTCAGAACTCAATAGTAGGAGTTGGGCAATATTTTTCAAATAGAAATTCAATTTTTATAAAAATAAAAAAAAGTACCGAGAACTCGATAACTTCATGATATTACTCTTTCTTTTCCCCCTTTCTTTCTTATTCCTGTCTTAAATTCCAATGTCTGGCGAATTTACGATAATAAAATCAACTCTAGGAGTTCGACAATAGAAAAAAACATCTAAAAATATCAAGATTCTCCAGAATCTAGATGTTATTAATAAACCCGTCAAGATAAGGCACGAAATGGTAAAAAAAAGCTTCTTTTTTTTTTTGAAAAAAAACATTTTTCAGAATAGGTCTATTGGAGTACTAATGTCAATTTTCAAGTCTGTAGACAAAACGGTACGACCAGGAACGCTAGTACACACTAAAACATGCACATATAATTAAGGATAGAATCCTTCGCTACCTTTGGTGGCTACGATTGTTCAATTCATAAGTTTTATCTATTATATGTTCAACACAAAAGCTGCAATAGTCATCTTCAGTCGAAATAGAAGTTGGAGTAGAGTTTAACCCTGCAGCAGTCAGGCTTGTTTACTCATTTACCGTCGCTAATCCTGATGATATAATCGGCAATCTTCTCCGACGTTTGAAATGAATTCTTGAAACAATTGTTCAAACTGGCCAAGAATCTTCCAAGTGATTATGGTTTTTATAACTTGAAATCAAATTTGGAAAGATCGTATCTTTTCTTACTGATGGGAGAAATTTAAAAAAAAAATAGCTCCTTCCCCTTCGGCTGATAAAATCAGTCGTTCAAGCTTAAGTCGGTTAATCATTTCTTAAAGATGAAAGGATTTAATTTTCGAAAATTTCTCATTTCCATAATTCATTACTTTTTAATCACAATTCTCCACTCGGGGTATGGTGAGGGGGCACAGGGAGGAGGTAATCAGCATGACCACAGGCAAGAATAAATTCTGATTGTCTATTGACAAATTTTAAAAGTTGACAACGCGATAACAAGTTGTGAAGAAAACTGAAAGAAGCACAATGATAGATTATTCATACATGATAACCAATTCATATTACTTATTTTATTTATATACGCACACACGCACGTACATGCTTATTTCCTGATATCAAAAACACGTTTAATTTATTAATATTTCATACAATCAAAAGTTCTAGCAAGTTGGGTTTTATCGAAATAATTTGGAAGTCTCTGTGGGAATTGATGCTACGTTTTTCAGCTGCTTGCATCAATTTTACAGCTATGTCACAAAAAACAAATGGATTTTTTTCTCCCATAGAATTTTGAAATACTGGAATAGTTTATCATCTTGGGTGAATGGTACATGTATAAATAATTTTGAGAATAACTTGAGAATAATACATGACTAAAAACTTCAGGCAATTTTCAAGTTACTTAATAGATCAAGCTAAGGTTTTCCGAATTATTCACGAATCAAATGTTGTTGCAAAGCTCAAAAATATGCAAAGCTTCTTCGAGTGCCAACGTCAGATTTTATAAACTTTGAGTTCACAATCTGATAGATGAAAAGTTTGCATATAATTACTGCAAAAATCACATCGTATTAAAAGCACCGGTAGGGGGCGCGTGGTTGTCATTCGCGAGACGGCATTTTCCCATAATTCACTGAGCGTTTTTTCGACAATCATGACAGCAGCGATGCAACCGAATGTCTCAACAGTTGAAAAATCAAATTAGGACTGACTACAAATCCTTCCTTTCTCTGATTTTGGATAGTGGTTCGAAGAATGCCGCGAAAAGGATAGAACCTTTCGCAATACGTGTGTGTCTGTTTGCTTGCTTGTTTGTTTCTTCCAGCGCTCAAGGCCTTACCGTTTTGTCAACAAACTTGAAAATTGGCTTTAGCTCTCCACCAGACCACATCCGATTTTTTTTTGATTTTTTGTCGGAGGAAGGCTTTTCAAACCTTTTGGGGCTCTATCCTTACGGGTTTATTTGTTTGCTTGTTCCAGCACTCCCGGTCATTCCGTTTTGTCTACAGTCTTGAAAATTGGCATCAGTACTCCACTAGGCCCCTTCTAACTTCTTTTTTCTTAAAATCTTTTTGGGGCCTTATTCAGTTGGGTTTATTAAGAGTCTTGATGTTTCTAGATATTTTTTTTCTATTTTATATGTTTCCCAAGTGGAAACGCCAGTGATGTCACAAATAAAATTTAATCTGACCATACTTATTTTTCAATTGAATTTTTTACATGACTTCAAATTTTGACGCTACTGTTATTCAATTCTTGACTGAGATGGTGAATTCTATATCATATTAAAAGTCTGATTCTTTTTATTCATCTGTGGCCACTTAGTTGTCTGAACGGCCAGGTGTATTGAATTAAGGTACTCTTAAAAATGCGCTCGCATGAAGATTACAAAAAAATTAATGAATACATTGGGGTCTGCGTTCGCGCTCACCCTGATTATAATGATCTGTTTTTCATCTATCTAGTACTGAAATATAATAACCGGTCGTGTGCTGAAGGTCAGTGTTTAGTGACCATTGGTGTCAATATGTTCAAGACCACACACCAGCTAAAATCAGATTGCCCTCGGGTTTTTTACGCATACGCTTCGCCCATCGGTGTAGCAAAGCTGGTTCTTTAAACATCGGCGCGAGTTGAGACTCTGTAAGAATAGAATCAATGGACGTTTGAGGGTGTCAGACTTAATAAAGTGAAGAGAATTTCCATCGTGCCCAACTGATGTAAAACCAAATTCTGTCGGAGACTTCGAAAACATTCCATCTTGCAAGAAGCTTGTAGAATAAAAATTAGTCGTAGGAACGAAACCATTCATCCACACATAATAGTTATACTCCGGCAATAACCCCTCTTACGCCTGAATGATAAATGTTGGCGATTTCTTCCAGCTTAACTATCTTTTTAGTCACTGTTAGTTAACGATCGACTCTTAAATCCATGGTGCAACAAGTGAAATCAATAACGACAACAAAATCGATAACGAAAGCGACACGTGACACTTTCCGGGTGGAAATAGAAGGGATATACAGATTTCAGAAAAACTGGACAAGACAAAGGTTATTCTGGAATACACAGACATTATTTTTTTCCATTCTTCCAAGGACAAGACTCGTTCTAACCAGAGTTTGAGAACTCAGAACACGGAGTCTACCTCCAAAATGTATATATCAAAGAAGTGAAGATATTCATCAAACTTAGCCTTCCAAAATGGATATATCAAAGAAGTGAAGATATACATCAAACTTAGCCTTCTAAAATGTATATATCATAGAAGAGAAGATATTCATCAAACTTAGCCTTCCAAAATGGATATATCATAGGAGTGAAGATATTCATCAAACTTAGCCTTCTAAAATGTATATATCATAGAAGAGAAGATATTAATCAAACTTAGCCTTCTAAAATGTATTTATCAAAGAAGTGAAGATATTCATCAAACTTAGCCTTCCAAAATGGATATATCATAGGAGTGAAGATATTCATCAAACTTAGCCTTCTAAAATGTATATATCAAAGAAGTGAAGATATTCATCAAACTTAGCCTTCCAAAATGGATATATCATAGGAGTGAAGATATTCATCAAACTTAGCCTTCTAAAATGTATATATCATAGAAGAGAAGATATTAATCAAACTTAGCCTTCTAAAATGTATTTATCAAAGAAGTGAAGATATTCATCAAACTTAGCCTTCCAAAATGGATATATCATAGGAGTGAAGATATTCATCAAACTTAGCCTTCTAAAATGTATATATCATAGAAGAGAAGATATTCATCAAACTTAGCCTTCTAAAATGTATTTATCAAAGAAGTGAAGATATTCATCATACTTAGCCTTCCAAAATGTATACATCAAAGAAGTGAAATTATTCATCAAACTTAGCCTACTGTAGTAAGTAGCCACAGATGTTGGGCATCCAGTCGAAACCGAACTTGCAAGACTGGTTTACTAAAAATTGCTTAACGTAAGGTACTCCCATGGGAGTGTCTTTACTGAAACTGGTTCTTCATAGATAGATAGACTCACAAACTGGTGAATTTGCAAAGATTATAACTTCTGATGTTGAGGAAATCCCATTTTTCACTCTCAGTAAGAAGCTAGGCTTCATATGTCATTTTTATAGCAGATCAGAAAAGTCAAGAACGTTGTGAGCTGTCATGTTCATCAGCAGCAGCCTTTTAGTGTCGTCATTGGACATAGACCTTCACCAAATTTCCCAAGACCTTTCTATCACGGTCGTGGCGGAACCAGTATTTTCAGAATTTGTCTATTTTGTCACTTTATCATATCTTCTGCCGGCCACAGTTTTGCAGATGATGTCATGGGATCTGCGTTGTGCGTGGTGATGTCCGGCAGTTGTCTGACATTCTTGCAGCATGATCAGCCTATTTCTATTTGAGTTTTCTCATATCTCTGACTCCTGTCTTTTTTTCTAATATGCCGAGCTGTCTTGTGAGCTCTCTATGTAATGTTGAACATGATTCTCTTCTATGCACGTTGAATGGTTCTCTGTTTGAGGGTCAATCTTTTGGTTAGTTTCCATGTTTCAGCTCCATCAGTGGCTAATTGGGAGGATGCATTGGTTGAATATCCTTCTTTTTAGAATTGGTTGGATTTTCTTGTTCGTGAAGGTTGAGCTGACTCTACCGAACTCTTGCCAACCTAGTGGGATTCTTTGCTTGATCTCCTCTTCTTGTGAAGATTTCATGGAGATTCGTTGTCCCATGTAGATGTTCAGCCGCAATAAAATCGCATATATACCACGAATAACAACGTTTTTGATTGCGAGTCTTGACACTTTTTTCGGATTGAAATCGAAATCTTGACTCCCTACTGCGACTATATGGTAACGGACTCTACTAACCAATCTTGCTGTATCATGGTTTATGGCGATTTGGTAAGCAATGAAAATCTCTCGCAAAATTCCTATCGGGGTAAGAATGGCGTTACTGTTATTGCTAATTTCCAAGTTTAGCTATTGCAGCACTCACCAAATCGGGAAAGGACCGAAAGATTGTGCTGTGTCAAGTCATGGCTTTTGCATGGCCTTAACATTGATCTCTGTTACCGGTAGGAAATGCGCAACGACCTTAACCATGTGACTGGCCTTTCCATTAGGCTTATTAGTCCGGCACAAGGATACAGTAATGAGGGACACAACGTTAATCAAACTCACTACACTACGGAAAAGGTCTGCAGGATGAATTATCTAACTATGGTATACGGTAGGCACCCCTTTAACCTCCAATGAAAATTAATCGTGGCGAAAAACAATCGCTGGTCTTTTTTTCATTTTCTCTAAAGCAGAGGAGGGGTTTCAAGGGTGTTATCGATCCCAGGCGCTAGTTTGAGGGGTGCAAAATTTCCTCTGGTCTATAATGCCTGTTTATTAATAATCATGGCCCCCAAAGGATACAGTGCAACTGTGCACGCAACGTCGAGAACTCTTGCTCCCCCATTACCCAGAAGAAACTAATTTTGTTATTCATTGCCTAACTAGCCGAGCAAGCAAAATTCATCGGCCGTCGACGACTAAGATTTTTCATTATTTCGAGCCACGGCTATTTTCTCCTTTTCCTTTTCCCTTCCAATCTATGTTTTATCTAAATGTTATACAGATATGGATTAGTTTTATATACAAAAGTGTGATATTTCGGTGACTGAATTTCCATTGACATACTAATTTGATTTTCTTTTCCAATTTCTTTTCCAACTGACCCTTATCAAATACAGGTTTCGTCCACCTTCAACTTCTTCTTTGACGTCGTTAGCATCAATCATTGAACGAAGGCAGGTCAACAACCAGGACTTTACAATCAGCAAGACGATCGTTGCATTCACCTTTTCCTTCCAGCTTCCCATACCCGAAAGGCCGGTCGTTAAGGACGGACGGAAATATTTAATTTCCTGCCCAGAGCGACAACAATTAATTTCAGGTATCCACACACACACACACACATATATATATATCCTTATTTAAATTGAATATAAGTACGTATGATATGATATAAAGAGATATATACACCAATAAATGCACACACACGCACACTGATACAATAAGGTGTACAAACACGCACACCGACCAAGCAATAAAGCTTAACACCTTTTTTTTAGTTTTGTATTGATGACAATCTTAGGCTCATAGAGACGATTTGTAGCTTTGTCAAACATTCTAACAAGTCAAACATTTCCTGGTTGTTCGAGGTCAACGGAGAATCTGTGTTTGCTGAGCAGTTAACTTCTGCCTTCTCTGTATGCATCTTAAAACATTTGAAAAGGCTAGGAACAATTTTTATTGGCCTGTTGCCTTCGATTGACGATGTAGAAGTCGATACGGCCAGACAAGTTTCCTTTTATCTCTTCTTACAGCTCGTTCGAAGTAAGAAAAAAAAATGTTCCCTCCGACGACCGAAATATTTTCTTTACTTTTCTCCGCTCTCCTCGTGATCGAATGTCTGGGTCGTGAAACTGACCCGATACGCTTCGAATGGGCAAAATCGAGCCTGACGCAGGAAGTGTATGGAAATACGAAAACAAGGATCTCAAAGAGTTTTCTTTGAAGCGTATCTATCAGAGCTGGGAACGCAAACTCAGTGCTCTTTTATCAAATTTCACTCGAGATGTAGACAAGCGACCGGTGAATCGAACCACTGATGCCGGTTGTCATTGATGTTCTTATATCACGATACCAGGATGATGAGACTCACTTCCAAAGATCTTCACATGTGACACAAACCATTTTTCCCTTAAATCTTCGTCAACCGAACGAGAGGACAATGGAAAATATCATTTCAGAGATTCTATGTCAATTCGAACTCACACAGACGTGTTTTGTTTGCAAGGCTAGGTGTCCACCGGTATCCAGTGAGCACGGGCATCCGCTAGGGTAGAAAAAACGCCCCCCCCACTTCCGAATCAGGCCTTCAAACCCAAAGTTAGGGAGTTGAAAGTTGGATCGTATGGTCTATCAGAATCGCTATGCAATTGTTTTATGTAATCCCAATTTGATATGCCCGCATGAAAAAATGATTGTATTCTTCAAAGGTAAAAGGGTTGCCGCCAAGCTATACTACGAACACATATTTTGCCCCCCCCCTAACTTCGGAAAAGTATCAGCGGACGTCCATGCCATTGACGACAGAACTCACTACATTAGCTCTATCAGAATTGCTCTACGACAGGCGTCTACCACACACACACACACACACACAGAGTTATAAATCCATAAGAAAAGTAAGTCTTATCAAATGCAGAAATATTCTTTTATAGGCTGAGATTTAAACTCATTCATTTACTACAATGTATTAAGAAGCAGAGCTAGTACGCCTCTCCTAGAATAAAGCTTAGCGAGCTAATGCGAGTTTGACTATAACTGTGTGCACCTCTATTGCAGCATTGTGACAGACTAGGATAAACTTGTTAAACAAATTGGCATTCAACCACTATAAACTAGTTTAAGAGCGTGTCATCACAAGGCAAGGATTAGCAAGTGAGTCAGAAGGCCATTAATACCGTGTATTAATGGGCGCCCCACACGCAGTGCCTTTGGTCTGATTAAGCTAAGTAAATACAATAAGCTCTGCAAATGTAGATATCCCCTGTTATAACGCAATTGGTGGAGTCCAAGACAGCCAAGTGCATTACAGAGCTGCGGCAAAATTCAGCAGTTTTAGATTC
This sequence comes from Thysanoteuthis rhombus, assembly GCA_963457665.1. NCBI lineage: Eukaryota > Metazoa > Mollusca > Cephalopoda > Oegopsida > Thysanoteuthidae > Thysanoteuthis > Thysanoteuthis major. Next base: position 33,532,433 of record OY735220.1, on the reverse strand, counting down.
ACATCTACTTATTCTTAATAGATTAATATTTTGGGGTCCACTATCCACTCACTTTATAATACGAACTGTGCTATAACTAAGGAGGCCTGGATTTACTGTCTACACATGTCATTCGCAAAATATACTCCAAATTTTAAATGCCTATAATTGTGGTAATGAGATTCACTAACATGACACTAAAATGAGAACTACATCTTTTGGATGTTAATCAGTGGTAGTAGCAAGTTGTTATATATTTTTTAAGTACTTTGCATCCTCACCACAAGAACTTTACCAACCAACCATTAAACCCTACCCTTGTCAACAATAAAGCAAGCAGCATTGCACTCGGGTGTGAATCAGGTAGAAGTAGGGAGGGAAAAGGCTTTGAGTTGAGAAGTGACTCAAGGTTCATTTACATTTCTTGATATTGTGTAAAATGATCCTCAATTGTCTTTAAACCAATCGATATTCTTACCCCCGGTTCTTTCCCCTTTGTCTCTCTCTTCTTTTGCTCTCTTCCCTCCGACCTTTTTTTTCCTCTTCCTCTTTCACACACTTTTTTTTTCAGAGTGAAATTTCACAGAAAAGTAAACTGATGTTGACAGTTTTATTTAGCAATGATATTGTTAATTAAACGCAGTAATAAGTGGAAAATGTTGGAGGAGGGGGATGCAAACTAGATGTAATTGGGGGGGGGCAAAAAGTTTTAGGATTAGGGTGCTCATTATAGCCATACAGTTTCATTGTGAACTCCACTATCCTTTTGCAGCCATTTATGAACGAATTCTCAATCAAGAAGAACATGACTTGTTGTTATGCTAAAATTTCAAAAAATAAATTTTTTGAAAGAATTCTTTGATTCAAAGTCAACTGCAGAAAGATTATTCATTATTCATCATTTACAGAAAGTTTTGCAATTCATTGCCATGATTCAATCAAAGCTGTGTGCATGTGCACATTGCATGGGAATACACACAACACACGTTACAACCAGCACACAAAGGAGATCAATAAAAGATTCAAAATTCTGTAGATAGCTTCTTTTTTTTTTCTCTTTTTTCATTGAAAAAAAAAAAAAATTCTTTTCAAAATAATTGCTTCCCAATGTCGAATAGAAAAGTATGCAGATACTTTTATCATGGGGTAAAAACTTTGCGAAACCCAAGATTTTAGCACCCACTGATGGTAAAATATAAGAGAGAAAATTGTTCATTACCATTTCTCATTTGCAGAATTCTCCTTGCTTATGTCAATGTGGATCAAATGACTGAGCGAGTCAATCTGACGTCACAAAGAGCAGAAGACAAGATAGGTGAAAAATGCAGACGATGGAGAAATGATGCCCCCAAGAAAGTGGATTACATGCCCCTCCAACCCCACCATATATACAGGATAACCAAACAAAAACATCAAGGTAGTCAACTGTTAGGTTTGTGTGTTCAAATTCAATTAATATCAACTGCAGCAAGTCATGTCTGGCACATGGTCAAATTTATTGAATGCTTCATGGAAATCAAATTGACCTTTAGAACCTTGAAAGATACCCTTTTGCTGGACATATTTTAGACATTTTCAGAGGTAAAACAACCCAGTTTTGAATTATTTTATCATTTATTTATATAGATAAAGTATTACAAATCATTGTTAATAAATTTTTTACTATTTATTTTCATCTTAATAGATTGGTGGCCGGAGTGGTGTTGCAATAAAAAGCAACAGAAAAATTAACATGAAATTAAATAGTAGCCAAAAATCAAAAACAGGTCTGGTCAGTTACCCAATAGAAACTGTCCGATGACCAATTTCTTTTGGCTGCATGCCATATTAGGGGTGATCAATTCAAAAATTGGAAAACAGAGTGATCAATGAATAATTTACTTCTCTCGCCTTTTGTTGGGCCATAACCGCTAAAAAAAAGTGTTGATTTTCAAATAACAAGTGTGATTGCTGGCAGACTGAGGGACCAATTTAGCATGAACTTACATTGCGAATTGACGCCCCTCACCCATAAAAGACCTATTTAGGTGAATTTTAAAAAAACAGAAGGAGTTTTTTTCTAGACACGAGTAAATATATAAATTTTCAGCCCACTATCTCGATTGGTGCAGCCTATTCACGTGATACACAGCAAGTCAGACCAGATCAAACCCTGAAGAAACCTACGTTGACAGTTTTGCTAAATGGTTTGCGATCACCAATTTTGGGTTTCACATTCAACTTCTAACAGTTTTGCTCTCTTGAAGTCTTTTGTATTTCACAAATTTATTTTCAGTGAAGACCTTGAACTTTGATTTTACCAAAAAATCCGTTCACAATAACAACTAAATTTCCTTGAATCAAACCTGCCATCAGGACTTCTGATTTCAAAACTGCAGCTTGAATAGCAGAAAAATAGAGAGGAGTAAAAAGGACTATCTGATACACAGTCAACTACGTGGGTCACATAGCACCACAGTATCTTGAGTGGTAATCCAGAATAAATATCTCTTGAAGAGAAAGAAAAAAAAACAAAAAAAAAAACAACCTTACTCTCACCATGGAATTGGATTGCCAAAAATGACAACTGGGACAGACAAAAATGAGTTCATTAGAAAAAGGCAAACCGCAAAGAAAAAATCAGACAAGAAATAAAAAAATAAAAAATGTTCTCAAATGATCTCGCAGTAGTTCTCAAACTGTGTGCCTTGTAGATTTTTCCTCATACTCTAAGATGTATTTTGAACATATCCAGTAGGAGTATTATGTTTGTCCTGTTTCCATCATGGATTGACAATCAGGGAGATTTGTCACAAGATCTTCTGAGATCTGAATCTTTGTAGTGACAGATTAAAAGGAAAAGTGGTGATGAGTGTGTGTGTATATATATGTATATATATATTATATATATATATATATATATATATCGGTAAGCCGTTATAAAGGTGTTGACTACTGAATATTTCATATTTCGATGGAGTAAAGAGTTAGTGTGCCACATAAGACAAGTATATTCCTCAGAATACCATCATGCAATAAATTTTGAGAACTATTGGAGTAAAGAAGAAAACTGATCCACTTTGGATTTCTGAGGAAAACAATTACACAAGTTATGCAAGTACAAATTATACAAGTTGTGCCAATCATCATTTTGAGTTAATATACATTTGTCACTTCTCAGACGCCACTTTGAAAATTCTAATTTCTCTACCTACAAATGAAAAGAAAAGTTTAACTTTTAAATTCAAACAAAAATAAAGTGTAAATTTCAAAGGGAATAACCTCCGATTGAAATTATCTCTCTTCAGTCATTTGGTGAATTTTTTCTATTTTTTCTATTTAATTCACAAAAGGGTTCCATTATTTATTAGCAATTCATTTAAGAGTTCCACTGTCAGTTTAAATTGGTTTATGAATTTGAGAGTTAAGCAAAGAATTGGAGAGTCACCATGGTAGCATGCCTGACAGAAATATAAATAGAGACATAAATACTCCATTTCAGGTCATAACTGCCATTTAGATTAAAGCTTTTCAATCTTCCTACTCCTGAAGCAATCAGTACATTCATTTGATTGTAAGGTTTGGAGAACCAATTATTTGAAACAGTTAGCAACAAATTATTCAATCTTACTTCTAAAATTAAAAAAAAGAGTCTTGCACAATGAAATTCCAGGATTTCTTTTTTCAAATTCTTTCAATCAGAGATTCCTCAAACAATACCCATGTCTTGAAGAGAGTTTGGTTAACAAGTCTCAGCAACCTGTCATTCCTAAAACCTTAGCAAAAAGGCAGATACAAAAACTAATCCTTAACTTATTAGAACATTTTATTCCAATTAAAAAGACAAGATAATTTTATATTTTGTTATCATGATCTTCGTTTATAGATCAAAGATATCTTTACCAAAAGCCTGGTCAGATTTGTAGGAAAAAATTTGGGTAAAACATGGCTGATATGCATTAACTTCAAAGAATTCTTCGGCAAATGTCCAAAGCAGGACTTTTCCCTAGCTTGAATTCAAATAAAAGCAGTTTTAACAATTCTTGCTTCCGAGTTGTTCCTTCCACAAAAAAAAGGAAGAAAACAAAGCTGTAATAAAAAATGGAGAAATGTCTTTTAAAAATTATTTTCAGTTATCTCCCTTGAATAAATTCAATCATCGTTCAATTCATTTTTGATTTTTGGCAGGAAATAAAAAAAATTAAAAAAATGGAAGAGGAATGTGGATGCTGTATTGTGAATTTGCATCCTCATCTGAAATTCATTAGAGCTGCTAAAGGTTCGTCAAGATTTGCATTGATGGTCAGCAGCAGCAGCAATAGAGAGAAGGAGAGTGGAGATTTTTGTCTTCATCTTAGGGTCAGTTCATTTGGTACAAAATGGTTTAATTTGTTAATAATCCAATCATCACTCGTAGCACCTTTTGTAAATTCTCGGATGAATCTGAAAAGGAAAAAAAAAATCTAATTTTCTTTACATCAGGACATTTCATTTTTATTGAACACCATTAAATCTAAATAGTTTTTACCTTCATTTTGAATCGAACAACCTTAGCCATCAAAGATGGTGAAGGGTTCTATCTTTTTTTGAATGTGCAAGTTTATTCAATTGTGTGTTCCCACACTCCAAGCAATACCAATTTGTCTGGGGTTTTTTTTTCAACCTTTTTGGGGCCTTATTTTGATGGGTTTATTAATAACATCTAGTTTCACAAGAATCTAGATATTACCAAAATATTTTTCTCACTCTATTTTAAATCTTTTCCACTGGAAAAACCAAGTGATATTATAAGTATTTTTTTTTCTGACTATATTCATTCAGCAATTGAATGTTTTCGATTTTGTTTTTGTTTTTTGTTTTTTTTTTTGTCCCCCCCCCACACACACACACAGACAGACACACAATTTCCAAATTTGACACTACGGTTGATCAATTATTGACTTTGATGGTGAGTTTTAGTTGTTTTTGGTTTTGATTTTTTTTAAATGGCCTGAATTTGAAAGTTGTACAAAAACAACTAAAAATTAAGATGAAAGTAAAAACTTAAGATTTGAAAATATGGTCTTACAATACTTCATCCAAAAATAATAATAATAAAGACTGCTTTAATAAAACTAACGAGGTCTTATATATAAACAACAAAAATATGGCACCAAGAGTTGGTAATCAGGAGTTGAGTTTGAAAGTGGGAATCAGCTTCTGCCAAACCACAAAGCCTTCATGATTTTGACACTTATTTATAAAAACAAAACAGTAGAAGAAAAACAATCTTTATATTTGAGAAAATCAATACCAAATCACCTACTCTTTACTCATCAGCTGGGGGCAGTTCTAGGATTAAAATTTCAAGTTTCATGACTCTAGCATCCTTTTTAGAATAAATTGATGGTAAACAGGTTGTTTTCCATTTAGAGGTCTTGCTTGACTTTCCATATTGATCAAAAAGATTTGCCGATAAAGATCCAACAAAAATGCAATTTGTGAAACCTATATTTACCAATGACATACTTCTAAGGTTGTGAATGCTAGAATCATGGGACTTGAGACTTGTGAGTATGGGGGGTTTTTTCACCTCCAGTGAAAGTGGATTTTGAGACGAGAGGAGAAAAGAGAGACAAGAGAAGAAAAAGAGAGACAAGAGAAGAAAAAGAGAGACAAGAGAAGAATAGAGAGACAAGAGAAGAATAGAGAGACAAGAGAAGAATAGAGAGACAAGAGAAGAATAGAGAGACAAGAGAAGAATAGAGAGACAAGAGAAGAATAGAGAGACAAGAGAAGAATAGAGAGACAAGAGAAGAATAGAGAGACAAGAGAAGAATAGAGAGACAAGAGAAGAATAGAGAGACAAGAGAAGAATAGAGAGACAAGAGAAGAAAAGAGAGACAAGAGAAGAAAAGAGAGACAAGAGAAGAAAAGAGAGATGGTCTCAGTAAATATTTGCTTACCTATAATTGCATACATAAAGAAGTTTAGTGTTTTCCCTCACATGATCATAATACTCTCTTGGGTCTTTCTGTTTTGCATTGTGAAAACCATGGAAACCTTGAAAGACAACAGTAATTTCCACAAAACGCTGGTCTGCAAAGAAAAGGGGAGGAAAAATTCAACATTAATAAGAAGTTCAGCTATTTAAAAAGACCAAGACTTCATTAAAAAAAAGAAAAACAAAAAAAAACACACACACACACACTTAACATCATTTAATGCCAAGAGGAGAAAAAAATTTGAAACCCGAGTTTGCACACTAATAAAACAGTCAGATTCACCATGAACTTCCTGACACCCATTGGCTAATCAAGCTCAAAAAAGTCTTTCCAAGTAAATAGAATACGAGTGGCTGTGCACGATTAGTGGCCAATTAACCATCTTTTTTTCAAAGTTGATATTTTTGTAATCTTTCACAGATACAATGCTCAATTTATTTTCATCTCGAAGCTTGACCACTAAGCATTAGGAGTCATTGAGTGCACAAATTTAAAAAAACAAAAAACTGAGCATTGTAGCTCTAAAAATAAAGAAAATATCAACTTTTTTCAAAAATAGTTAGTAGGGCACTTATGAGCAGCCAATCAGTTCCTTTTATTTCTTTAGCCTATTTCTAACAATTCACATTGAAGCCAACTTCTCTGCAGTCTGAAAAGCTGTGCACAGTGCAAATCTGAACATTCGTCTATTCAACTTGATGCAGCCAAAAACATCAATAGTCCAGAAGTGGAAATGCCAAACTTGTCATCTAATAAGTAGAATTAATGATAACTATTAACCCATTAACTACGGATGATGGAAATTTCCGTCATTCCAGTTCTAAGGCTAAGTAAATAAAATTTCCGCTTTATTGTGATTGATGGCAACTCAATTCTAACTGTGAGTCAGAGATTTCATCTTGCATAAGATTACACTGCACAACTTTTTTTTAAAACTTTCTTCTTTGTTCCTGGGTAATAAGTGTTATTTTCTGATTGATTATGTTTCAAAAGTACTGAAAATGTCAATTATTCCCTATAAACTTGGCTTTCGTGGGCTGAACAGTGATACTTTGAAGTCTACTGATTTCCAATCAGACAACAGGCAAACCACATTTTTCAATCACATGAAGTAAGACAATCAATTACACAGGGATATCACTAACCTGGCCACAAAAGCAAAAGTTTGAAGGGAATAATAGCCATTTTCTATACTTATTACAAATAAACAAATAGAAAAAAAGAACCATAAATTCAATGTGCCCACCATCCTTGCGTCAATATCTGTGAATTCAGATTCCAAAGGGATTCCAAAGAAAGTAGTGGTATCATTATTAGCTGCAGTGGTAGTAGAAGGAGAAATAAGAAGCAAAGGATGGTTCACCTGAAAATATGGCTATTAATAAAAACCAATTACTAAGTTCAAATTAAAGTAGAGGTACAATTTCTATCAATAATTTGTTCTGGAGTGTATGGTTATTTTATTTAATAAGTGGGCTTTAAATGAGTTTATATAAGATTTTTAGTTATGTGGAAATCGCCAATTTTAGCCATTTCTGAAGACAGTTTTAGCTATCTATAATGAACGATATCTGGCAACGCTAACAAGCAAACACTTGATAAGTCATCTATTGATTGGAATAGACATTCTTTTAATGACGACAAACATTCTCTTCCTTCCTCTTTCTATGGTTTACATAAATGGGTCCAACAAACCAACTGACAAGCATCTTAGAGAGATGTATTGGACACATCTAAAGCACTCACATTGCAAAAAAAAAAAAAAAAAAAAAAAAAAAAAAAAGAAAAATACATTGCACAGTGTAATCTTTCAATGGATTACTTGCAATGGACAAGGACTTTCATCTTGCAATGGTTAATTGTTACATTTGCCACCTTCTGCAGTTAATGGGTTAATAAATAGGATTCCCTCCAGAGAACCAGTTTCATCAGGGTCTTGGGTTTGAGGAATTGAGGAACAGAAGGGGATTTCCTTTTCGGTTCCTCATTAAAGACAAAAAATCCAAGTCCAGTTGACCTCATAAATAGTGAATGATTCACCACAGCAAAACAAACGACCAACCGACCAACGTTCAAGAGAAAATGGATAACAAGTCAACAGAATGCAGTTTTTATTTTCATTTGGACCTGAATCAACCCAGAAAAGCAAATAGCGTGTTACCTGTCTGCAGCAACATCTCTGTGCAGAATCAAACAGGATGTCGATAACCAAGTTGTATCCTGGTCAATCTGAGAGAGAGAGGGAGAGGGAGATAGGATCTCAGCACAAGTGATCAATGAGAGAGAGAGAGAGAGCAAAAAGTGTCACAAAGAGAGTGAGAGAGAGAAAGAAAGATAGAGGATCTCTGCACAGGTGATCACAGAGAGAGATGGAGAAACAGAGGGATCCAGCAAAAGTTTCACACAGAGTGAGAGAGAATGTCCACTGATAGAGAAAGAGTGATCATTCAGAGAGAGAGAGAGAGGAGGGAGAGGGAAGGCAGTCAGCAGGTGGGATAATACCAAGTTGGGATTACATTAAAAAAAAATTGTACAACACCATTACTCTTTATAAACTAATCTTCAAACTCTCTCATCCTAAGTGAGAAGGCCTGATCAGGAGGTGGGGGAGTTATGCCCTGTTTGCCACCCTAACCAAACACAAAAAGCTTTTGTTCCTCTAATTGAAATAATCAATAAACATAATATCAAAATTAAAGAAAAGCAGTTTCAATTTGTACTGGTATGATTTTAAGGCAAATTATGAAACAGCTAAGGTTTTTTGTTTTCATGCCTTTCATCAACCATTCCAGTTTGATCCTCCCCATCCTAAACCAGACTTAAAATTACTATCTGGCTCAAATGTGACTCAAAACTGTGAATGGCAGGTGTTCAACACTTGAAGGATTTCACAGGCTCCATCATCCTTTTCTTTTAATTTACAAATGACAGTGCTTCTCTTTGAACACTTTCACTACATAAAGCAAAAGCGAGTTTTAGTATTATCCTACAAAAACTAAACATTTAATTATACAAAGCTTCATTTTCCACATAAAATCATCTGATTTAAATGAATTTCAGTTGGGAAAAAGGTTTTTGGACGTTATGATCTTCTAGTGTTAGCATTTCACAAAACTGGAATTCAAATAAGACAAAATCTCTTGGTCAGCAAACTTAATGAGAAATTTAATGAAACTGATTATACTTGTTAAAGTTAATTAACTAAGCTGATTAAGCTAATCAAGTACAGAACTTCAATCAAAAAGAGAAGAATGCAATTTGAAGCAAATCAGGATGAACTCTTATTTCTATTGTTCCCAGATTCTTTTGGAGATGATATGAACCACTAAAAGCAGATGAACAAACACAAATGAGATGAAAGATATAACTAATGCAGATTTAATAGAAAAACACTGAGAAAAAAAGATCACGAATTCAAAACAGTTACCGAACCTTGAATTTATATTTTAAAACTAAACTAAGTGTCTAAAAATATTTGTGCCAGAGCTGGGTTTACAGTCCAGATTTTTAACACATTTGCATAGATAAATTAGGAGACTACTTCATAACAAGCATTTAATAGTTATCTTCCTTGACAAGGTTTTTTTTTAAATTTCAATAGGAATGAACATGAACAACCGCCCCACACTATTATTATTCAGTTGCAAATCACCTGGATTTTGCATTCTTCAAGTTTGAACATTTTAGGGGGGCATCTTAATTCAATACCTCTGGCTACATACATTTGCCCACTCATCCGCAATACTGTCAATAAAAACAGAATTTCATCAAAACACTAACTAAATCAATTTGTAATCAATCAACATATAGTTACATGATACTTCACAGGTAATTTCTTTGTTTTGTGATGAAAAGAACACCTTAGTTCACTTGTGAATTTTCAATCAACTTTTGATTATCTGGTTCACCAATAATGTGCTTGTCTTTCTTGGACACCAACACCCACATTATAAATGGGGACTACCATATTGTGAAATTCTAACTTCTAGGAAAAAAGTACAGTCCACATAAACTTCACTTGCCTCTCCTTTGTCAATGTCTAAATAAATCTTTCTCATATAAATTGACTAATAGCATTAGCATTGATGGACAACATCCAACAATCAACTGACTTTCTCAAAAACAAAGAACTACTTCCACTACTGCTACTTGCTAAGACTTTAAAAGTTCCAGTCAAATCCAAGAATGTCTCGAGAATTTTACTCTTGGAACATTCTGTATTATTCAAGTCAGGTTCTCAGCTGTTGCCGTTATTGGCAGGGTTCGGTACTGTTCACCTATTAGTATTCGTCGACCAGCAATCACTGTAGCTAGTCTGAGACCACTTGCTCTTCATTTAGTACAAAGAAATTATTGCTTTACAAAGGATTTTGCTAACAACAGCATTTCATTTAATTCTAAGGAGAATAGAGAAGAAATTGTCTTCAATAGGAAACATTCAAACAATAACTGAAACATATGTGAAGATTATTCTCAAAGATGGATACTTCAATGGATTCTGTAAATCAGTGGTTCTTAACCAGAGGTGGGGGGCATGATCCCCCTGGAGGGGAGGCACAAGTAATTTAAAGAGGAATGTAAGCTCCCAAAATATCCTGAGAATTTTTTTTGATAGTCCTGCAGCTCAAAAAGTTCTGTTCAGATTTTGAGAACCAGAAACTTTGTTTGCTAAGATATTTTCTATATTAGTAGATGAAAAATAAAATAAAAATATTGGTCACATGGTTTGAGTAGTGGTCATTTCTGAGCAATGTCTACCATCTTGAGTTTTCATGGAATTTTTTTTTCCAAAATTGATATGACTGTAACATTAGGGTGTGGCATGACACTTTAGGTTTCTCCACATATAGAGTTCAATGAAAACAGAAAAAAGCTCTATAAAAAAAGGATAGGAAACACTGTTTTATTACCTCTGCTTAAAGAGGTAAATGTATTCAATCATATCCATCTGTCTTTCGGTCAGTCCACAACATACCTCCAAGATTACTCATAAAATTTCAATTAAATTTTGTGGAAAAGTGGGTAAGAGAGGGTTGGTTGAACTTGGGGGCGGATCCTACAATTATTTCTTGATTGAGAGATATTTTCCTTCTTTTTTTCCCCACATATACATATATATATATATATATATATATATATATATATATAAATTTGTTAAACTCATGGAGATATTGCGTATATATATATATATATTGGCAATATTGGGAACTTCACAGTCACTCAGACCCATAACATCTAAAACCTTTGTATGGTATCCTGTTTGTACAAATCAGAGCCAACAAACTTTCAATGACCTGTAAGGATAATACATTTGAAGTTCTTTGACCTCATCACCTACCATCTATACTATCCCTAACCTACCCACACAATCCAACACTAAATCACTTCCCTTCTATCTGGACACCATGGCTTCTCCAAGACCTACTACCGCTGCTAACACTACAGCTTACCATAGACAAACACAGACTTCATTACAGACTGAACAGTCCCACACATTAGGATGGCTCTTAAAGATGGGATCCTAAAATGAAGCATCTGATGGTAAATTTATGTTCCACAGTAAAGTTTTCACCACTAAATGGTACACACACACACATATACAGCACATGCTACTGAAGATAGAATATCTCCCAAAACATGTCTAGCTCATCAATGAAAACATTTATTGATGAATAAACTTAGTTTCCATACACTTTTACTTCTGAGTTTGTCTTACTTCCTATTGTTTACATTATACATATATATGCTCAAAACTGTCAACACAATATCTCCATGAGTTTAACAAATTTCATGGAAATTCTGTGGAAGGCTGGACAATAGTCACTTCTTCTGTCAGCTATTGTCCACGCTTCAAAAAAAAAAAAAAAAAAGTCATTGAAATTCATTGAGAACATTAGGAGATATCATGTGGACAGTCATAAATTTTGGTGATATCATGTGGCATGGACTATGAAATAGGAAAGGTACTTTTGCATGAATCTGGCCAAAAATTTAATCACTCTGTAACCTATTGCCCATTCTCCAACGAAATTTCATGGAATTTCATTGAGAACTTTTGACGGGTATGGATACTCATGAGAATATACATAAATGTAAGGAACATAACAGAAAAAAATCTATCAATCAGAAAATATACCTGTATCCATCTGAAAATTCAAATAACTCTTCCTTACCCCATTGCCCATCATTCAACAAAATTAATTGAAATTCATTGATTACTTTTGTAGATATCATATGGAAAGATAGACAAGAAAAAAAAATTCAAGATGGCAGACATTTCTCAGAAATAACCACTACTCAGACCATGAGACCGATTTTCATGCAATTCACTATTGATAGTAGAAAATGTCTTAAACAAAATTTCTGGCTCTCAAAATTCCAGCATAACCTTTTTAGGTTCTCTACTATAAACAAAATGAAAAATTTTTAAACCTTATCACCATATTTTAATCATGATTGTAAAATGTAATCAAATTTTATTCTTTCTAAAGACTATCTGAGCTGTTTGAAAATCACTCCGAGTTGATATCCAGAGATAAAGACATTTGGCATATGGGATATGGGATTTGTAGATAACCCTGGGACATTGTTTGCAACAAATTGCAGTAGTAATCGACTTTACTCGAAATAGATCTTGCTAGTGACCTCTGACCTGAGTGCATTCAAATAGCCCAAGGGTAACTCCTGGAAAAGCCAATCAAGGCATGACAAACTCTGTAAATGATGATGACCACAAATGGCGGTCAAGAGAGAGATTTCCAGGTGAACAAGTTCTATTTCAGCCAAATGAATATCACTTCACCTCCTCCCTATGTAACACTATTCCCTTTTGTCAACGTTACTGAGTCCCCACAATCAATAATAGAATGAGACACATAGCATTTATGTATTCAAAATGGAAATACAGGTAAAATCTCCAACCAAACAGAAACAGACAAATAAGAGATCTCCACAAATATTTACCTGTAATCCATTTCAGAATAATGTGGGTTTGAACAAAGAACAAAAAAAAACAAAAAAAACAAAAAAAAAAACAACAATCATTTCATTTTCATTAATTGATTTGAAATGAATAATTGTTGACGACCAGTCTGGTTAATCACTTGGAAACCATAACATGACCAATGTATTTCTACAGTATGCCATGTTGGGGGGTAATCAATGAATAAGTTACTTCTCTATCCTTCTGTTGAGCAGTGATCACAAAAAAGTGAATTTTCAAAAAACAACCATGGATGCTGTCAGACACAAACTGAGAAACAAATTTAGCAAATTGAGTCCCTCACTAAGAATCTATTCAGAGGGAAATTTTCAAAAAGCAAAAAAGTTTCCCCCACCCCCCAAAGAGTAAACGTTTAAATTTTCAGCCCATCTCTTCTCATTCTCTCCTTTCTGTTCTTCATTGCTTGTCTATGATTTTATCAAAATGTTGTACAAACAGATTTAGTCTATCTACAAAAATCTTCCAACACCCTAAATGAACAACCTAACTTCCTTTTCTACCCTCTGTCTTCTTACCCTCTTATTAATCTACCTAAACTTGCATTTAGGTTATTACTGAAGACGTAACATTTGAAAGCAGGAACAAGCAGAATGATATTATAGATGATAATAAAAATAAAAATAATTGATAATGCAGTCACAATTACCAGATTTTAACATTTAAAATTACCACTTTGCTTTTATTTAAAATAATACTTTCCTTTCAAGTTTACACCTGGTTGCAATGACCAATCCACCACAGTAGCTTTGTGACTAAACAGGACTAATTTTCACCTTTTAAACTGAACCTCAATTTTAACATTGGTGCCAAGTTGTTTATATGAGGCAGTTGCAGAGACTTACTCTTTATTTCTAATCCCGCTATTTATTCATTGCCATAGATACAAACGGCCTAAATTCACATTTTTACACACGAAACTAAAAATTAGGATGAAGGTTAATAAGTAGTCAAAATTGATGAAAATTGAGTCACAATACTTCATCTAATAATAATCATAATTTAATAGATACTTTTTTTTTTAAATAAGATGCTTTCCCAATGAATAGATAAATAAAAATCAATTGAGCAAACACAAAAGGCTGTGGAATTTCAGTTCCTTTTAGGTAGAAAAGGAACTATTAAGTTTATTAATCTACGCTTTCTTTTGTTCATTTGTTTTTTTAAATAGAAAACACTATTTCCAAGTGCCTTGTAATGTCAAACAGGTGGGTGGGGTCTACTTACACACATTCTGAATAAAACATTTTTACACAGCATACCTAAACTGAATCAAGAGAAATCACACACACACAAACAAACAAGTGAGAAGCTGGTTTGTCAAACATATCACTCATGTTTTTTCAAACCAAAGAAAACGGAAGTGAGCAACATAACATTTCGGCATTATCCAGTGCTTGAAACGGTTACAGTAGGCCCCAAGTAGATTGTACATGTGTACAGAATTTGGATAAGGTTTCCCTTTCCGAAAGGAAAAAAAATTTAAAAAAAAAAAATTTATAGATCAGCATTCACTCTCACATTAACAATGATCCCACTTCCATATACCATTAAAAGTCTGATTTGCCGACCAAATTTGCAATGCATACTCAATAGACCTAGGGAAAGGTTTCAAAATAAATATAAATATATACACGACGCCACAAGCACAACTAGTATTAATATCAGTCAGTTTACATCTTTTCCCCCGCCTGAGAATAAAAATGTCAATATTCAAAATACAACCAGTAAGTTTATTTTGTCCCCCTGGCTCTCCACAAGTTCTGATAACAAGTTTACGTTTCTATAGTAAATAAACAAATTGAAATCAGAAGCAGAAAAATAAATATAAAAGTGAAAATTTTAGATTTTTCTGAAAGTAGAAAGAATTTCTGCCAAAGGCCTTAAGCTGCAAAATCATGGAAACAGCTACTGATTGATTCAAATGATATTGAGTATTTGTTAGAAAAGTTATTAAAGAAGTCGATCAGTCAAGTCAAGACACCTTGATGTGATTCAAGTTTACAAGATCTCAAAGTGAATAGGATTTATTTTACAATCCTAACATTTGAAATGGTTATTAACCGATTAACTGTGGAAGGTGGTGGAGAGTAATAGTTATCCATTGCAAAATTAAAGCTGTTGTCTATCACAAGATAATCCTTTGTGAGATTAAAGCCAACTCATAGATAGAATAGAAATTTTATTGAGCTAACCATAGAACTGCAATGATGGGAACTTCTGTCATTTACGGTCAATGTGTTTACTTTCTCTCTCTCTCTCAGAAGACAAGATTTAACAAGGATTAAGTTGTTATTGAAGAAAAACATCCACATTTTAAATGGTTCTGGTTCTATTTGAATATTTATGTTCAAATGAAAACATTTTCCTCATCAAACCAATCAAGATTTTTCTAAAATCATTCACCTGGAAACCAAAGGAGAACGATTTTCTTTTGACTTGTACAGAGCCAGAAAGATTATCAATGCCTAACAGAATTGTACACAGCCAAAATTTCATTACTTTCTGCTTCTTAACTCTTAAATTCATATTAAAAAATACAAATATTAAATAAGAGAAATAACTTTTGATCAGAGGTACTTCCCAGGCACTTTTAGGTAATTTTTTTTTTATTAAATTCACAAAAAAATCTTCTTTTTTTCAAGTCTATTCATTAAAGGAATTCCACTGCAGCTTCAAGTGCTTTGCGAATTTCAAAGTTGAACCATTTTTATTATTTTTCATAAATTTTCTGATTTTTGTGATATAAAACTCAAACTGAAATCTTGTTTGCTGTTAATTTTCTTTTCTTCATACTATGGGCTTATTTTGAAGAGGTACCAGTAAGTACCAAGTACGAATTTTTGTTACTTTGAAACATTTGTAACAAGGAAGTTGTCCTTATGCCACTTTTTTATTAGTATTGAAAGTTATTCAAACAAAAAAGTCTTTTTTACAAAAAAAACAACAGACATAGCCTGCTAATTACAAGAAGAGATTCAATGTTTCTAATGACAAAATATTATGAAAACTGTTCATGAATATTCAAGTAAAGGAAACTTGAGTCTACAATCTGATTGACAGCTCGAAAATCTCCAAATCAAACTGAACAATCCCAGAGAGAAGTGTGCGTCGATCAAGTTTTAAGATTTCCAGAAATAACAAATAATCAAAAAAGTTATTCTCAAATTGAACTGACTGTATTGGTTATGACATGCTGAGTGAATCAAATCTTAGAAGCAGCCAAGTCTATTAGCAGAATAATTTATTTGGCCATCCTCTGACAAGAGATTTATTCCACTGGACACCAACATATGAAAAAAAAAAAGAATATTGATACTTGATGGAAAATCTCCAGAGAAATGAAACCAAGGAACTTTACCTGGTGTTTAATTTTTAGGACTGGCATAGCTTTTTAAGATTAGAGTCTTCTACGGAGACAGGGGAATTTAGGGACACCAAGACAGAAATGACTGTATTTTGATCTATTATGGCAGGATAGAATGTGACAAGACCCAATTGCAAGTCTAATTAGAAAATAAACAAGTTTGGCTTCATCTCCCAAGTTCAACAAAATATGGAAAAAGAAAATCTCCTCTCATCATTGCACGACCATTTTGAATGAAAGGCATCTCCAAGAGAAAAATCCTTTGAAGTAATCAAAACAAATTAACACAAACAGTGACCATTGAATTTTTGAAACGAAATAACTCCCGATTGAAATTATCCTCTTTTGACCATTGGGTGAATTTTTTTTTTTTTTTTTTAACTTCCTTTCTTTTATTCAATTCCGCAAATAGTTCCATTACTTTTAATCCTATTTGGTCATAAGCAGTCCATGTATTTAAGAGTCAATAGACAAGTCTTTTCAAGACAGAAACTTCAATATTTTGAAAACACAATATGTGTTTTACACATTGTTATGCATCCTCCCAATAGTCATTTATGGAGCTGAAACATGGAACCTAACCAAGAGACAGACCCTTAAATTGAGAACCATGCAACGTGCACATGAAGGAATAATGCTGAGCCTCACATGGAGAGACTACAAGGCAGCACAGTACATCCAAGAAAAGACAAGAGTTAGGGACATCATAGAATCCATTAAAAATCTAAATAAAACAAAAACACACTCATGCATTTACATATTTTTCAGATTTGTGAAAAAGCGTACACAAACTTATCAAATATAGATAGTTGGGTGGCTACCCTATGACTACTACCACTGCTGATGTCATCTTTCAAATACTTTATTAGCACACAGCCAAAAATATATGAAATGTAAAACCAAAGTAACACAGTATATTGCGTGCCATATGAGGATTACAATATCATATAAGATTTGTGAGTCAACCAGTGACAACCGACAAACCTAACTAAGTCATTATCAGGAATGAGTGTCTGTATAAGACTAACAAGACTTAGTATCGAACTAACACAACAGATTCAGAAAACATACAACAGTACAAACATAATTTGACAACAAAGATGTAATAACTCTTGAAACATAACAGCTGACAATGTGTATATTACCATGATCCATGGATATAATAGTTGAGCATGAAACTTACCAATAATATACAAGTTGGACCTGGATCATAGTTGACCAGGATTTGTCAACATGATAATTACAGATGATATAACATTTACTGAGAATTACTTGGTCTGGTACAGGGCTTAATGGAAGGGAAGACTGTATGATATTGGGGTAGGTCAGTTATTTATGAAAATCAGCATTAAAAATGAAAAGAGGAAGTGAGGAAGAGAAGGGGGGAAAGAGGAAGTGAGGAAGAGAAGGGGGGAAAGAGGAAGTGAGGAAGAGAAGGGGGGAAAGAGGAAGTGAGGAAGAGAAGGGGGGAAAGAGGAAGTGAGGAAGAGAAGGGGGGAAAGAGGAAGTGAGGAAGAGAAGGGGGGAAAGAGGAAGTGAGGAAGAGAAGGGGGGAAAGAGGAAGTGAGGAAGAGAAGGGGGGAAAGAGGAAGTGAGGAAGAGAAGGGGGGAAAGAGGAAGTGAGGAAGAGAAGGGGGGAAAGAGGAAGTGAGGAAGAGAAGGGGGGAAAGAGGGTGTGAGGAAGAGAAGGGGGGAAAGAGGGTGTGAGGAAGAGAAGGGGGGAAAGAGGGTGTGAGGAAGAGAAGGGGGAAAGAGGGTGTGAGGAAGAGAAGGGGGAAAGAGGGTGTGAGGAAGAGAAGGGGGGAAAGAGGGTGTGAGGAAGAGAAGGGGGGAAAGAGGGTGTGAGGAAGAGAAGGAGAAGGGGGAAAGAGGGTGTGAGGAAGAGAAGGAGAAGGGGGAAAGAGGGTGTGAGGAAGAGAAGGAGAAGGGGGAAAGAGGGTGTGAGGAAGAGAAGAAGGGGGAAAGAGGGTGTGGGGAAGAGAAGGAGGGAAAGAGGGAGAGAGAAAGGGAGAAAAGAAAAAGAGAGTGAGATATTGGGAGGGAAAAGAGAGAGAGTAGGAAAAAGGACGCGAGGCACCGAGAGAGAGCGGAGAAAAAAAGGGAGTAAGGCACAGAGAGTGAGAGAAGAAAAATGGGAATGAGGCAAAGAGACGGAGGAATTAAGGAAAAGAGTAAGAGTAAGGTAGGAAGAGGGAGACAGGTTGAGATAAGAGGAGAGAAAGATACAATGTGTAACCTCTAACTAGGAAGGACTAGATAGACAAATAAGAGCAATTTATGTTACAAGGGATATTCTCAATCTGCCATCGGAGGTCTTCATTGCCACCAAGGGAGAGAAAGAAAAGAGGGGGACAGAGATGAAGGGGAATGACATACAAAAAGAGACAGAGAAAAAGGAAATGACTATTCACATGCTCACTCCATGATTGATCTCGATTTGAACTAAAACAAGGAGGCATTTAGAGAGAGGGCATAACCCCGCTAATGCTATACACTAATTAAAAACTGAATGAATGTCAGTTCATGTATAGCTATGATGCAGAAGAGGTAACATATGAAAAATATATTTCAATTGAAAACAAAGTAGTGTGACCTTCCCAAAATATAATCAATCCTTTATTAGCCCATGCCTCAACCTTCTACAAAAGGTCACTTAGTATGCAAACGAAACTTGTGGCCAGTCATAAACCTTCACCAGGGTACCAACTTTTCAGACAATTTCAAATCTTCTAATCTTCACCTTCGATGTGGTCAGGATGTTTTTGAACGATTCATTTCTTCAACCTTTTCCAGGTATAAAATGTAATATCAGTAATGAAAGAGTCTCACTTATTAGTACCTCCTTCTAATGGTTCAAAGCAGATGAAAAAAAAAAGAAAAAAACAAAAAAAAAAACAATCAAAATAACATTTTCTTAACTTTGAACTACCAGAAGAGACCAATAGGAAAGATAGGATCTCTCTTTACAGATATTACATTTTACATCTGAAGAGGGCTGTAGAAATGAATTGGCCAAAACATTCTGACCACATCAAAGATAAGAAAAGTTTAAATCGACTGTGGAGAAAAAAAAAAGTCGATACATCAAAATGACTCTTTTCAAAGTTAAAGACAATACATTTTTCAAGGATTTTCGGTACCAGTTAATTTTCCATCCCAACGCTATACTCTAACTGAAAACTGATAATAATCAGTTTCAAGTTAGCATACAGCATTGGCTGAGGTATGTGCTCCGAATGCTTTTTAGTGAAATAATCTTGCAATAAAAACAAAGTTATTAGAGATCTATTAGAAATGGTTATAACAAATTCTGCTTGGTTAATGGCCTGTGACCAGACGCAGGTCAGGTGGTTTTAGATTATAATTCATCTTCAAAGAAACTGCACCAACAAAACACTTTGTTACAAGCAATTCAGGATTGGAAAAAAGCATATTCCAAACACGATGCAAAGCAGTTTATAGAGTTTTCAATCCATTTCTTACATGACGCGAACTCATGTTATTAGAAACCATTAACCAAAACTGTCAACACAGGTTTCTTTACTTTTCAAATGGGTCTGGCTGGCGAGCTAGCTAGGTAGCTATAAAATGTATGTATCATGGAGCTAGGGGGCTGAAAATTCCTATATCTACTCCTTATTATGTCTAGTAAAAACGTTTTTGCTCGTTGTTTTTTTAATCCTGTCCCCCCCTTTAATTGATTGCTCTGATGTTGTAATGGCTAGCATATCTGCCCCACGACCGCAAGAATCTGAGTTCAATTACCAGTATGAGCGAAAAATGTGGAAATCTCTTGATTAGGACAGCATTTTCCTGTTCAATCAGCAGCTCACCGAGTACATCCTAATCTGAATGACTTGGGTAGAAAGAAATTAGGAATGGAGTCTATATTCGAGAGGATTCAGCAAACAAAAGAGGAGGCCCTCAAGTCACCCCCAAGTGCCAGAGCAGTACAAGTCATTCAATTGAACAGAAATGCATAGACTAGTATACATGCATTGGTGGGGTTCAATTTAGCATGTAAATTTAATCTGAATTGGTCCCTAATTTTTGTTCGATAGCATACATGCTCATTTTTTTAAACTTATTGATTCCTGGCCAGCAAAATATAAGAGAAGTAACATTCATTGATCACCCCTTTTGATCATTTCCAACAGTATGCTTCCAAAAGACAATAATCATGTGACAGTTTCTATAGAGTGACCAACCAAACCTCTATCTAAACTATCAAATCAGCTCTCACAAAAAAGGGAAAACTCAAGACTTGTTTCTCCAAAAGAAATTCACTTATTTGTCCAAGGTACTATTGAGCTACAATGACAATACCAACAACCAGGATTATGAAAAAAGAAAAGAAAAAGAAGCTTTTTCTAGGCATGGAAGTGTAGGGTTTTTATATGCATAAAGTCTAAACAAGATTTGGGGCTAAGCAATAAAAGTGAAAATGAATTAATCTAGAAAGAAAAAAATTTATGGTTATGGTAAATCACAAGAAGCAGAGCAAATCTATCATTTATTACCACTAAAAATTGCTCTAATCCAAGAATAATCTTGAGCTTAACCTTAACCCTGAACTATTTAATTAATCATCACAACCTATATATGAAAGTTTTCTTTGAATCGCTTCTCACATTTTATAACAGAAAAAAAATTTACTCAAGATGATTGGTAAAAGAAAAGCTGTTGTCAAAATGACAGATGTTTTCCAGTCAAGATTAATATATCAACTAAAATGAATCACAGTGAGAAAGAGGATAAAATAATAAGATGTGTAATTCTTGTCAGTATTATTCTCTGGCTATTTAAACAATCTATGAATTCTAAAATACAAGGTGACAATTTTTTCTCTCACCAAGGATTGTGGCAACCATCTGATAGGATGAAATCCAACAACAATGGTACCAACCTAAGACCTTAGACTAATTTTCAAGTAGTTTCAAATCAGGATATAATACTCTTCAAACTGCTGATAACATCAAAGCATTTGGAGTGAATGCTAAAACATTGAACTGTTCAGCAATGGTTCAATAGGTTAGATCTGGAAATATGGATTTTTATTGGAATTAAAGCACGATTCAATCCCTCAATTGGATCTTTGTGAGTCTACGATAACCAATCGTCTTCCTGGAAGGTGGATACTTTTCCTTCCAAGAACCGAGTTAGAACTTTTAGAATACGGCAACTATTCTTGCAATCCTAATCAATGGTGCAAGCAGAAGTTTCAAAATTCATTTTCATTAACCATTTGGATAAATATCCAAAATGTTATAATAAAAACAGCAAAAATGATGATATTAGACACAGAAAATTTATAAAATTTAATTTCAGAATGCCAGACAATTTTTTGATCATTGTTTGACATTTTATATACTTGAAAAGACGGAGAAATTCAGTTCATCTTGAAAAAAAAAAAAAAAAACTCTTCAAATTTATAGAGTTTTGATGGGATTGAACTTGACAAGATAAAGCCAGAAAGAATTGAAATAAATTAAAAATAATCTCTAAAACAAAAAAGCCTTAAAGATTTAGATAAATTATTTTAAAAAAAAAGGGAGAGAGAAGAAGAAGAAGAAGGAGAAAGGAAAATTCCTACAAAGTAAAACTGCCATCTCCTGGTCTTCACTGGTTACAATAAGATAGTTTTTATCAATAGTTCTTGGGAGGGAATGTTTCCAATCATATTATGCTTTAAAAGAAAGTTCCTCTTTCAAGTGATGACATTAAAAATAAAAAGGAGAGATAGAATCATCATTTTACGTATTCTCTCTATCAATAAACTGGTGTAGTTGGTCATTTAATAGAAACCATCACGTGACCAATGCCATGTTGGGGGTGATCAATGAATAAGTTATTTCTCTTGCATTTTGTTGGGCAGTGATCAGTGTAAAGTCTGAATTCTCAAAAAACAAGTATGAATGTTGCTGAACACAAACTTCAAACTTGTGATCAATTTGACATAAACTTACACTGCGAGTTGAACCCTCCACTAAAAACTTATTAGGAAAGGAGGGGGTCCTTTTCTAAAGTGTCGAAAATTTTCAACCCTCCAACTCCATTGGTGTAACCTGAATGTTGGATACATAGCCAGCCCATCCAGCTGGACTGAAAACTGAAGAAACCTATGTTTACATTTTCTAATAAGAAAATCACAAGAAGCATCAATCAACAAAGTCTTCAAGATTCACAATCTCAGGTTTTACGTTTCAAATAAAGAAAAGAAGTCAAACCGATTTGACTGTAGCACACATCAGACATTTGTCACATGTAAATCAAGTGATTTAACTGGTTTTTATGACTGTGGACACTGGCTTAGAGACCAAAGGAGACTTTTATCCCAGCAGAAGGTAAAATAAAGGATTGAGTGCTAACTTGAACAGAAACCAGAAAGGCTCGACCAACTGGATGGCATATGGCAGAAAAGCAAAGGTGGTACTGGCCAGATTTATTGACAATAAATGCTTGATAAATATTTGCTTTACAATAAGGATATTGAAGGTAACAGCCAGTTTAGCTGTCTTTTCTCTTGCAGGCAGAAAATATGGCCCCAACAATCAGCCCATTAGATGCAATAAATAATTAAGAATACTTCTTAAGAAAGGAGATTCTAATCTGGCGATGCTTTTTCCCCCTTTCATCTTTAGATCAATAAACGTGTCCAATGACCAGAATTGCAATAATTCTACCAACATTTCATGTGAAGAAAACTCAGCACATTCATAAATTTCTTATTTATTTGACAGAAAGACATGCTAACAAAAGGCAATAAATTAAGCAATAGACATTTGCAAAAAAACAAGACGTCAGTTTTTACAGGAAAATAAAATTCAATTTAGAGGCTGAACCTACAATACTGGTATGCATGTGGCCAGCAGCTAAAGAGTGACTGACTGCTGTAGCTAGCAAGTAGTTGTTTTCCTCTCTTCAAAGCTTATCAAGAGAGAAAGATTTATGTGATCAGCAGCACAAGTGAGACTGACCAGTTGATAATATTCAAAAATTCAAACTTTTGATCAGATTGAAAAACTTTGTTTAATTAAAGTTTATGAAGTTTCACAAACATTCAAAATTTGATTTAGTTTCACAAAGATTTATTATGATAAAATGCAAACACACAAAAAAAAAAAAATAGTTAGTGAGGTGAAATATATACCAACTATTTTTGTCAATATGATCACACACACTATATATAAAGAAGGACAGTTTTAGGAGCAAATTTTGCTCAAACTGTATTTACAGCAGAGAGCGATATTCAGATCATTGTTTCAAGCAAAATTCAATTCCTTATTCACATTGTCAAATACTAATATCCATCACTTATTCATATACATATATACACACACATACATGGAACTGTTTATCATAATCATGGATAATGTTACCAAACGATTCAAGCACTTTATTGAGAATTAATGAGAAAATCATATTAAAATATTTATTCAAAGAGTTTTTCAATCAACTGAATTCCTTCCTGTTGTTTAAGCTGATCACATAATGTTTCAGTCAATTCATTCTTTGGCTTTCATACAGTGTAACATAAATTTGTAAGGAAAGAGAGTATCATTTTCCAATCCTTTTCCCCTGGTAGAGTAAAATTTGAAAAAAAAAAAAAAAAAAAAAAAATGGTATGAAACAGAAAATTTAAACATTTTTAGCAATGCTGAGAAAAAAAAAGAAAAAAAAAATCATGTTATAATGCATACAATACAGCTTGTTCCATAATTTTCAATATGGAAATGTTCCCATTTTCTTTTCTTTGTTCAACAAAGAATTCTATCTTGTGTCTTTATTGATCAGGAAGAACAAATTATGATCACTTAACTGGAACAAATCATTTTTTGGTAGCACTAGGTACATCAGTATTGGTATATGAGCATTTTTTGTAGATATAAACAGAGTAACAATTCTATATCAATATGATACATATGCATAAAGATATATCTATACATATAAAGACTACAGTCACCCTGTTTGTGCGTTAACATCACAGTGAAGACATAAGTTTAACTCTCTTTAAAACTAATGAAAGAGAGGAAGACTTATGTAGCCAGCAGCTTAACTCTGATTGACTACTGTAGCTGACAGTTTGCTGCATCTTTCTCTTTTCAAATATGATTAAGAGAGAAAGACTTATGTGACCAGCAGCTCAAGTGTGACTGCTGTAGCTGATACACAAACACACACACCTTGCTGTGTGTGTGTGTAGGTTTGGTAGGAAAACGTAAGTTTTACTCTCTTCTCTCTAAAGCTGATCAGAGAAGGAAAGAGTGAGACTTATGTAACTGAAAACAATGTTTAAAAATTGAAAATTTATCCAGAGATAACATAAAAAGTCTGTCATAATTTACAGGTATTATGCTAGTACACACACACACACATTTATATATATATATATATATATATATATATCATATAAACCAAATAACCATTTTATATCAATATAACACATATATACAAGCAAAATAAATATTTTATACCAATACTAGCAAAACAGCACCCTATTGGGTGGTGTTCACCTACTTCCTGCAAAAGGTCCCAAGCCCTGTGAGTGGCTATAGGCTACCCGGGGAGTAGTTAGTATGTATATGTGAAATAAAGGATCACTTAAATCATTATAGTTACAAAACTGAATAGAACCCCTCTTTACAACCCTTTTTTAAAAAAAGGTGGGGGTAGCACATGTTCTCCCCCTAGGTCTACCAAGTATGCACACCAAATTTGGTTGAGCTGCATCAATGTTCAAGGAGGGACACATTGACAAACAGACAGGGCTAGTTGTTTTAGAAGATAACACACATGATTGCATTCCCTCCATTATAAGTCAAGTTTGAGGATATTCAACTAACCTGTTTGGCAATTCTCCCAAATAACAATGTTAGTTAGCCTCTTCAATCTCCTTGATTGATTCTGAACAAAATTTTGGAAGGATAGAAAAATAATACTCAGTTTAATTAATTTAATTAAATTTTTTTCCTGAAATATAGCATTCAAAACCACAAAACATGCCTAAATGCACCCGCTCATCAATATATATATATATATATATATATATATATATATATATATATATATATATACCCTGGAGGCCATAATGAATTTGGTAAAATTTTCTACCATTGTTTTTATGGAGTTCAAGCGGTTTCTTTACATTCTCTTACTTTAGTACTTCAAAATTGTCAGTGTGAATAAATGTTTATGTCTTATCAATTTCTTCTGAGGTTTTATAAAAGAGTGATTGAACAATTTCAAGTGGAAGAGTCCATTGTTTTCTAATGGCAAGTAGGAGACATTTTTCACAGCAAAATTTTAAGCTCCAAGTGGAAGAGTCCATTGGTATGGATAGAAAAACAAACAGAAAAAGTTTTCATTATATAGATAGATGAGTCACAGAGGAGTTTATTTCTGATTATTTGTTCCAGATAAGATATCACTCTGCTTATTGGGAAATTTCCAAATGTTGGTATAGCAATTATAAACCTGACCTTTGCCCTTACAATAGTGACCAAGTCTTTCTATTACTTTATTGTATTGAGACTAGTACCAGACACGATAACAATTCAGATTGGCAAAAATCCAAGGTCATTAACAATTGCCAACAAAAATAAAAACAGAAAAAAAATCAAGAAAAAAAAAATGAAACAAGCAGAGACAAGATCATCATTAACACAAAGATGGATGAAACACACAAATGCCAATAATCAAATTAACCCCTGACGGATTATCTAGAATATATTCATTTTTGCATTTTATGCCTTTTCAGAACATCAGGTGTTAACATGAAAATATGACCCGATATGAAACGTTCAGTGAAGAAAATCGTTCAGTTAGGAAGTTTAGAAATTTCTTTACTGGATAATGTACTTGGTCCAAAACATTATCAAAGCATTTTTGTTTTAATTCAATTTATGGATGAACTTGAATTATTTTCTCAGTATCCAACAATAATATCACATAGCATTTCATTTTGCATTGACCAAGATTTCTAATCAGTCAACAATGATTTTATAGCAAATAAATTTTCTTTTCTTTTGTGAATAAATTGAAAAGACATTCCTATAAAATGATAATTTTTTTTAAATTTAAAAAAAAAAAAAAACACACAAAAGAACAAAAAAAAACAAAAAAAAAAAAAACAGATGAATAATTTTGAATTTCTGATGTCAACCTCACTTCAACATGTTACAAGTTGAACATTAATTCAAAAAAATACTACAAAATAAAACATTCCTTTGGGATATGACCAACAATACTTTCATATGAACAAGCCTTTTAAGTGAACTTTAAAAACTGTTTGAAAAGAATGTAAAATTAGATAAAAAAATTAGAAATCAAGTAATATTTGTATGAAATCAGGTACTTTCATTTTCTTATTTTGTGCAAGAAAAATAGAAAAGAAAAAATTTGAAGTGTGTTTATCAATATATAATCACAAAAATTCTAAAAGAAAAACTAAAAGAATTTATAAACGATATTCATTGTTTTGAGTATATTTGAAAAGGAAAAAAAATGTAATATCTACAATTCTTAAAAAATTTTTTTCAAATGTACATGCCAACTATAGATATTTACTTGGTTCAGTCTGGCACTAGGTCATATGAGATTCAAAATAAGACTGTGTCCTAACACTCATCCATGTGAAGGGACTTGTCTGCCTTCAAAGTTCTGGCTTCAACTTATAGCACCATTGGGAAATACATAACCACCTCAGCCACAAAAGTGTACACTCACATGTATCTAACTATATAAATACCAGTCACTTTTTTTTGCGTAGATGTCTGTTTATCAGTCAAGTTATTCCAAACTGATATATAAAATTAAGGAAACTACCGCGATTTGATCGCCTGTCATAGACCTTAGTGGACTGATGACATACGCATGTTACTGCTACAGAGATGAAGTGATCAGGATTTCAAGCCAGAGCTATTGTCAGTCAGTAAAATAGGGAGGGGGGTTATCAAAGCAATGAAAACTACTAACCAGACTAACTTTTTTTACAAAAAAAAAAAAAAACATGTCACCTAAAATCATAAATCACTTTGACAATCAAACTACAGATGGATTTAAATAGCATACAAATACAAAATATTATTTTGATATTCAATTTCATTAATTCAATATTTATTACCATATTTACTGGAGTACAAGGTAACCTCAAATATAATGTGACCCCCACGTCTTGTAAGTACAAATCAGTAATATATTTTATCCTTTTATAGCTGCAAATTTAAAGACACACAAAATGCAAAAACTAAGACACAAATACTAAAACTGATATAGTTCCTGCTTTTGCTCAGTAATGTTTGGTTTGAATTTACCAATAAATGCAAATTCTGTATATTTGTTGGTCTGTTACCATAATACAGCAAAAATGTTAGCCATCATTTTTGACAGGTTCTATGCTACTAGATGAATGAATGGCTTGGCTTTGGACAAAGATTGTTGGGAGAGATTGCCATAGCAGAAGGACTATAGACAGCAGGGCCTACATGCAGATTTTCCCTCCAGCCTGAGCAATGGATTTTTTAGGTGAGGATAGCTTGCTAGTGTGTGTGTGTATATGTGTATATATATATATATATATATATATATATATATATATATATAAATTTTAACTACATACAGATATTTTGTAGAACTTTTTCTTTCAAGCCAAATGACGGTTATCTCCCCTATCTACAATCAAATCCGATGAAGAATCAACATTGCAACAAAAAGTTTTAACATTGATTTTCTAACATCCTGGAAAGAGAGACAAAACACAACAGGCAATTGGCCTAATGACATTTCATTCTATGACAAATAGAGAAAGTTGTAGTTCTATCATGAAATGATATTGTTTCTTTTTTTTTTAACAGCTAAACTGATCTATTTCATTTCTGACTGAATTTTTAAGATTAGGGAATCATCACTATACAGAGATCTTTCCAGACATTTCACAGTCTACATCCAGGTGGGGGTCTTGCACTATGCCATTGTATTTGATGATGCCTATTTCTGTAATTGTAATCAAGGGGGGCTACTATCCCAACACTGCAAAGACCCTCCCATTCACAGCACACACCTAAGGAGTAGGACACTACAGCTAAAAAATGTATAAAAGAACCAAGATGAGAGCAAGAGTCAAAAAAAAAAAAAAAAAAAAAAAAAGATCTATGCATAGTGTTAACCTTAGATTCAAACCATTCCATTTGACCTTTATAAAGAAAAAATTTCTCAAGAACTCTTGTGAAAAGTGAAAAAGAGAGAGTTTCAACAATTGTAAACCGTTCATTTCCACATGGAGAGAAATCACTTGAAATTGACACTTAATTTCATGGACCATTCGTAACCGGTTGTAATTGACAGTGAAACTCTTCAATGAATAGAGTTCAAAATAATGGAACTCCTCAGTAAATTGAATAGGAAAAAGTTTTAAAAAAACAAGTCTGGCTGCTGCAGGGTCAAACTCCGGTCCAACTTCTATTCTGACTGAAGACAATTACTGCAATTTTTACATTGTACATGTATAATAGATAGAAAATAATAGAAATATATATTTTTTTGTATAGATGGATGGTATTGATTTATTGGGATGAAATAAGCCCACATATATATCTGTATGATAAATTTCCATTAAGACTTGTCAATTTAGCTCAGTCAGAAAGGCAGCCTCCTGAAATCAGTTGGTTGTGACTTCAAATCACAGTAAAGGAATATGAATTCTACATATCTAATTTTGGAGGTGATTATTTTTTTCTACCGTATGAAGAACTTCAGTTTAGGAGTTTGGCAAAATTCACCAAATGGTTGAAGGGAGATAATTCTAATAAAAAGTTATTTCCCTTGATAATCTTTTCAATGAATTCAATGGTAAATCAATTGCTCTTCATTTTTCCTTCTGTTCCCATTCTCCATTTAAATGAAAGACTATGTCATGAAAATCTCGGAAATAACTGTGTACTGTACACTTTGATTAATGTGCCATATGCAAGAGAATGAAAACAAACATATATACAATAGTTTATCATGGAGCATTATACAACTGATATTATTTTCATCAAAAGACAAACAACTAATCTGAAGAGTGGAATTCTATTTCGATCAGATATCACCAATTACCTTAAAAGGGGTCAATATCTCGTCTGATATTTGAAACCAAAATAAACAGGCTAAAAATATAGTGTAATCAAACTGGATCATGAAATTTTCAACCAACCAAAAAAAACTTGAACCCAACAACAGTATCTCAAAGTTCTTAAATATTTCTCTCAACATCACACAAATACAAACTGTTCTTAGGTTGAAGTGAAATTCAATCAATTCCTATTCAACAGAATTTCAGCCAATCACAGAAAAACAGGAACTTCATTTCAAATATATAAAAAAATAAATGAAAAAAAAAAATAAATAAATACTCACTCTCATTATCATCAAACATCATTCCTATTTCATAAATAAATCGTAAAAAAAGATCCTCGGGTTTGATCGCCAAGAAGTTACGTTGACTGAAACTCAGGTCAGCATAATTATTCTGAATTTCTTGGAGAGCCTAAAAAAGAAAATAACAAAACTAAAAAGTATTCAAAAAAATATGAAATTCATTTTTTATTAATTTTGAAAACTTTTACTTTTATCTTCATTTTCAGTTGTCTTTATACAATAATCAATTTTGGGCCACTTGTTTCTGCAGCAACAAATTAACATTGGGAAATAAAGAGTAAGCTTTTCATTGAGAATCAAACAAACATTCCCCAATCAGAAGAAAGACCAGTTTACACCGAAAACTTTCTCTTTATTTGTGATGTTTATTCCTCGCCAAAGAAACAAACATCTTAAATTAGAATATGATTAATTAAAAAAATTGGGTTACAACACTTCATCTAATAACAAATACAATTATTGTTTTTTTATTAACCAAAACTCAATAGAGTATGAATAAAACCCTTGTCCATTGCAAATATATTGTAAGTTATCAATCGCGAGATAAAATCCCCAACTCCCACATAGAACAGAGTTGCAATCAATTACAATGTTTAGATTTAGCCATAGAACTGAAAGGACAGAAATGTCCATCATTAACATTTAATGGATTAACAAGATCATTCACAAATACAATCTTCAAAACAAAGGCGTCAGTAATACCCATGACAGGCAACACAAGAGGATATTGAGGAGAAATGAGTACTTTTGTACATTCAAAAATACATTTTTATTTTAAACTGACAAATCTACAGATGAACAGCAATCCCCAAAAAACCAGATTGTTGGAAACTGAAGTGATTCCATCAAAAAGAGAAAAAAAATCCTGGATTTAAGTGACTACAAAATTAAAATTCAACTAAGGAAGAGCAGTGCAAAATAACTTCTTTGAAAATATATGCAAACAATAAGGAAAAAATTTAAATCATAAAAATTGGAAGTTTCCAATTTGGATCATCATGGATTAGTCAAGAGAATGAAGGAAACTTACTGCTGGTTCTACAATGTCTTTAAGTTCTTCAAAATCTCCTTCTGCTAAACAATTTGAGACGTGATGAACAGCCTGGAAGGAAGTGAAAGAAAAAAAGATCTTAATGCTTCAGAATTTTTTTCCGCTAAAATATCAAAGTTCATAGAATGATTTGGAGAACAATTATATATATATATATATATATATATGAGACAGAGAGGAGAATTTCAATTGAATCTGAGGTCAAAGTAAAACATTACCGTCTCTTGGCAATAAATTGGTGTGAGAAGTTGAAAAGAAAGTCTTGTTCATTACAGCTTCAGTGTCATCAAATATCAATTATACAAAAGTCATGCTCCTAATAGATTAAGAATCAACAGAATACTTTGCTTTTACATTAGACAGTTTAGGATATTTTTGCT
The DNA here is from genome assembly GCA_963457665.1 of Thysanoteuthis rhombus. NCBI lineage: Eukaryota > Metazoa > Mollusca > Cephalopoda > Oegopsida > Thysanoteuthidae > Thysanoteuthis > Thysanoteuthis major. The sequence continues at coordinate 33,501,277 of OY735220.1, read as the reverse complement.
CTCCCGATACCAATATGGAGTCAGGTGGAAAAAAAAAAAAAAAATACTTCCTAAACAAAAAAATGACTGATAAGATTGTTTTGTTCTTTGAATTTTTATAACATCACAGAATTATTTTATTCTTCAAATGATGTAATTTCAAGTGGCCATAAAGTTAAGGTCCAGTTCTGCATTGTAATTGTAGAGTAAATGGACCCCCCCACCTTCTCACACATGATGTAATGGAAAGAAACTACTGAATTTAGTTTTAATCTCTCAGTTAAAAAGCATGGTGAAGATGCAGCGCTAAAAAGTTTCTGTCTACCATGTGCTGAGAATCGATTTCGAATAAACTGGGGCCAGACCACCCAACAGACCCTCTTATAGGGATGGATGTGGATGGATCTAAAAATGATTCAACAGAAATGACACGCTTTGACGAGTGATGGATCCAAGGGAGATAACTAAGTAATTTCGAGTCATAAATTTGGGAATGGAAAAATTGAAAGAACTATATTTAAATTATAAAAGTGGACTTATTTACTGATCTAGTCAAAGTTTGAAGAATAGAGAGGTACAATATGACCTCTGATCATGAGATGAGGGCCATTAAAAAGCAAGTTTTTCCTGTCCTATAATTTTACCGGACTACTTCCAAAAGTTTAGCTTCAATTTTTCCATTCATGCTTGGGGAAAAAAAATTCTTTTGACATTTCACATAACCTAATGTCCAACGGGAAGTGCTGGAATTAGAAATATTTATTTGTCATTTTTTATCCTTTGAACTAAAGGTAAATTAGAATTATATGAGCAATCATTTCATGTCATTAATTGATATTTATTTCAAAGTCACTTTTTCAATCATAGGGCCTTTTCTAGTATCATAAAATTCTCTTACAATCCCGGTATATATTATTATATTGGGCTGAAATAGAGTCAAATTCTGTAACAAATAAAGCAGACAACAGAAAGGTATTACATTTGTTCATCTCTTGGTTACATTACAGAATCACAGGTTTGTAAAAAATCTGGGTAATGATTCTGTTTAGCAAACCAGAGTGATTTTTTTAATGAAAATGTATACTTTTTTTCTACTATAAATTAAATAAATAAGAAATATCATTATCTTTAATAATTTTAATAATGATATTATCTTATCACTATGAACATACAAGGTAGAGGCATCAAAATGCTCAGATTTTGAATGTTTGGGGCCAGACCACATACTGAAACTGTGATAGATGAAGGTGTGGCTGCCTACTTAGTTACAGGTGGAGTTTTAGGATGTGGCCTCGCTCCTAACGTTCAAAATGTACACATTCTGATGCTTTTACCCAGTTTAACTAAATTCTCATCCATTAATTCACCTCTCATAATCAAAATGGCTTTTTGTCAATTACTACACAATCCATATAATTAAATTATCTAGCCATTGTGAGGTAAGGGTTAGCAAGCTAATCTAGGAGACCATTGTTCGCAGCGAGTTTAATCCTAACTGGGTATTGTGGCCTCGTGGCAGACTAAGCTTAGTAGATAACTGTAATTAAATGATGATTTAAACTAATAAGTATGAAAAAAAACTTTGCATTGATGATGCAGACAGAGATCAATTGACGAATTATTGTTTTGCATTAAAAATAAAAACTGTACATCATTGATTTGTCAAGGCTTTTAGAGACACTATGATTAGAAAGGACTTTCATCACCAACAGCAGCGTTTTAGCACCTGACATTGGTCATTGACCTTCTAAGATTCAAAAGACTTCTCTATTATGGGCATTGTAGAGTCAATACTTTCTGGACTTGTCTAATTGGTCACACCTTCTTACTTTTTGCCAGCCACAGTATCATTTATCATATTTAAGGTCCGTATAGTGAGTCATACTGTCCAGTAGTTGTCTGTCATTCAAGCAACATGACCAACTCATTGCCAATTGAATTTCCTACTATTTTTTTTACATCTCTGATTCCTGTTTGTTTTCTAATATACTGAGCTATCTTGTGATCTCTTCATGTGATGTTGAGCAGGATTCATTCCCATGCATGTTTACATGGTTCTCAGTTTGAGGGCCAATCTTTTATTCAAGTTCCGTGTTTCAGCTCCATATGTGACTATCATGAAGAAACATTGGTTGAAGACCCTTCTTTTTAGGACTTTCAAGCAGTGACAGATGAAAAAACAAAAAAAACCCTGCTTTTTGATAAACAAACAATATTTCAAGTCTAATGAAACTACATTTGCCTAGGAATAAAAACAATAGTAATCTCACTTTATTTCCTTTCAGAATAAAAACAAACTAATTATTGAACATCAGGCAACAAGTACACAGATGAACCAAAACATTATGACAAGTGGCAAGGATGACAGCTACTGTCTCATAACAACTGTGCTTGTTGGGGTATAAAAGCTAGTCCCCAGTCCTTCATTTTGAGGTGTTGTGTGCTGCAGTTAAGGGCAAGAAGAAAGATTTGAGTGACTTCGACAAAGACTAAATCATTATGGCCAGATGACTAGATCAGACTTGTAGGGTGCTCACATTCAGCTGTGGTGAGTACCTATCAGAGTGGTCTGAAGTGGAAAAAGTCACTAACCACTGACAAGGTATTGGGTAGCAAAGACTTATGAAAGCAAGAGATGAACAAACAGTTTTTCCTGATAATTATAAACCAACAGTAGGGCTATTGTGGCACAAATTGCAGATAGCCATAATCAAAGTGAAAGAAGGAATACGTCACAAGACAGTGCATCAATCCATGTTGCACATGGGGCTGTGAACCCATAGATCAGAATACCTATATTCACTAATGTCCATCACTGAAAGTGTCTTCAATGTGAACAGTAGTGCCAGAATTGGACCTTGTATTACTGGAAGAAGGTTTCCTGGTTTAATGTCTTACTTCCTCCTGAATATGGTAAACAGCAGGGTATATGGGGATCATTATCCTAAGGAAGTGATCATACCAGGATGCACTAAGGGAAACAGCAAGTCAGTAGAGGCAGAGTGATGGCTGGGGTAACATTCTGCTGGGGAACACTGTCCTATCATTCATGTGATCTCGTAAGGTCCACACCTGATTGGGTAAAAGCTGTTTTACAGGCACATGGTCACAATGTTTGGGCTCATCAGTGTACAACCCAGACTGATACTAAATACACATTTTTGCTATATTATATTACAAACTATTTTTGAAGTTCTTGAAAAAAATTTGTAAATTTTTTCAACCAGTTCTTTCTTGGAATAACTAATACATTCAAAAAAGCTATTTTTAGGTTTGTGATTTTTTTTTTTTTTTTTTTTTTTTTAATGGCTTTTGGGTATAGTTTCAATAAAAAAAAAAAAAGATAAAATAAAATTAAAATAATATTGCTGAAAATAATTAGTTGTCCAAGGTTGATACATAATGGCACTTTGTTGATATCACATTTTATGAACAAATCAATCAGATTATTTTGATTCAGTTTTTTCTTAAAGTCATGTCACAGACTTGAACGATTTGAAGAAAATGAGTAAAAATAGGCCAGATTTTGAAGAAATAAGAAAAAGTATACAATCAGTACAAAAAATGTATAAATCAATTAATCTCAAATTGATGTAGAATAAATCATGTATGGAGCACAAAAAGACTGCATTATCTGCCACTTTCATGATGACAACCTATTAAGCTAAACGGCAACTTTTTAGTTTCAGTATCATTACCACCAGATTTTTAGCCACAAAAAAAATGTTGTTTTTCCAACTATATTAAGACAGATAACTTCCTTGTTATTGTGATAAATTGCAATACTTCAAAATAAACTTATAAGCTCTGCCAAGAATCAACCTGCTATTTTTCATATATATATCTAATTTTAAATGGAGGCATAAAACTTATAAAAAGAGAAAATGTTACAGCGAACAACGTATCTTGAAAGCTAGAGCTGGATCATAGAAGAATTCCTGAATTAATGAAAAAAAATTAGAACAGCTATTTATTTCTGAACTTGAAAAAGCTTGAACTGATGTAGTTGGTTTGAACTCCAAGAAAACTAGTGGAAAATACAATTGTCACCGTAAACATATGATAAACGTTCTTTCAAGAATCAAGGAAAAATATATGACTTATCATTTTTCATTTGCTTTTGTGACCTTGATCATTGTCCAAAAGCATATGCTGGAAAAAATGTTTCCAAATATGAAAAGTGAAAACCAAGGAAAAGCAAATGTTTTTATAATCAAAATAAATAAAAGACAACATTTTCTTTTCGAAATCCACTTCTTATGAAAAAAAAACAAATTCAAAACATTTTATTTGCTGACACATCAAAAATTTAACATTTTTGACAGAAATAAAATTGACACGTTTAATTCTAACCATTTTTCTAGGGGAGCTTTCCAATGGAAAAATATCAAATTAAATACTTTAAACTTGAATGGATTTTTTTTTTTTTCGTCATTTAACAGAAAAAAAAATCTCAGAAAATGTAATTCCAACTATTTTTCAAATCTTACTTAATCGTAATATGTTGGTATAGTTAATAAATAAGGGGAAGCTACTCCCACTGGTGAATCGATACAATTAATAGTAATTCGTTATTGGGAAATACAAAAGTTTACATTCAGGCACACCAAGCTTACAACTTTATAGATTAAATTTTTAAACCCTCAAACTTTAACGGGTTACATAACTGTCGTCATAATTCTTAAAATTATGAACAGATTGCTTGCAGCCTGTCCACTAATAATTCTAGAAAAGAAGGATTGATAAACATTCTATAGATGATAGGGGTAACAACAGATAATTACAAAAAAGATCATTTAATTGACAATGATAAATTGGGTTATCTTGTAGAATAGCATTCCAAATAACAGTTTTTGTGGTAAAAGATATCAATCAGTATACAACAGAATACCAAACTAAGCAGATTATCAAATCTAATGAAAACGAGAAAGCAGGTTTGTTTGTTTTTCCGAAATTTTACGAAAAGATATTACAAATAACGGAAAGTATGTCGATACAGTCGAAAAGTGAAAAAGAAAAGGAAAAAAAAAAAAAGAAAAAACTCCTGAAAGATTTTTTTTCAAATTAGATTTGATATAAATTCATGGCTTCTATTGCAACATTATTTATTAAAAACATATATAAGGGAAGTAATCCAGTGTTTGGAATGTGATATCAAGATTATACATTGAAGCGGCGTAAAATATTTCGACTATTTAAAACCGAATTATTGAAACACATTCCAATACATCCAACTACATAGGATATAAAACAAATACAAAACAAATAAAAAGTCTCAAACTAGTTATTATTGCAATGGTAGTTTCCCCACTAGAAAATATTTTACGCCGCGGTCCACACAGAAATACCCACTTTACGCCGCTTCAATGTATAAATGCCCGGCGATATATTTTCAAAGGATACTTAACAGAACCAAAGCCGAAAGAAAAACAAAAACATTAAATCGACCTCCTGGTCAACGGGGCATGACTGACCTGTTCAGCTCCAATCAAAAAGGATTCCATCGTGAAAGAATTGTCATAATATCCTTTGATCAGTTTCGAAAACCACCAGTTTCGAAAAGATTTCATGGGACTTGGCCAAATTAGTTCAGGAAAATCCATTAGCTTCAAGGGCGCTCGGTCTGAATTGTTATTATTATTGTGATATCTTCTATTATTACAACATGAAGAAGGGAGTAGAGGCGCTGAGGGAGATTTGGGGCTGAGAAGAGAAGAACAACAAGTCCGAATAGAAAGAGAAAAAAGTGGGAAAGCAGAAGACGATGTGAAAAAAGAATTTTTCCGATGATTCAATATCGTCCTTCCCAAGGAAGAAGATGAATAATACCACAACATGGACGAGGAAAGTGGTTGATATTTCCCAAACAAATAGGACTTATTTACATGAAAAAATTTCCTCGAAAGTAGTAAGGTCCAACATGGCCTAGGAACTATTAACATTCTCTTGACAAAATGTTTAAACAGAGAGAAATCATTAAACATGAGTCTCAATGTCGCTGATGCCACCGCGGCCGCCATGTTTACCTCTTTAATGCCGCTGTATAAGGGATCATTCCATATTTTATTAATTACCAATAGCACTAATCAGCGATTATTCAAATTTATTAAATATCTCGAATGCTAATAATGAATTCTAATCATTGTTTACTTTGATTTTGTCACGGATTCGTCATTCATTGATAAAATAAATGTGTTTGTTTGATTCAATATTTAAACGAACAATAAGATCTCCCTTACTCTGACCTTTGCCGATTCGAGAATCGCCCGGTGTTCGTTTTTTATGTAAAAGTTTTGATTGATATTTCTGCTTGTAATGATTATTTGATAAAACTTTTCGTTTTACCTGATCTTCATAATGGATTTCTGTATCTAGCGTATTTTTTTAGTGGGATTTTCCATTGATTGCGTAAGAAGCTGTCATGAATTGCCTCCCTTGCGCTGTCTCCCACTGAAGTTGGAGCACTGAACTGGAGGCTGGAAGGTCCAACGTGACTTCTTGATTTCAAATAAAAATCGAAAAACATTTTTTCCTCAGGTCTAGCTAGTAACGTGATATTTGCATCTGGTATCAATCCAATTTTGTTTGATTTCAAACGAAGAAAATTTGATAAAAACAATTGCAAGTCAAGTAACTTGTTGCAACTTGATGAACAGGAAAATCTTTTCTTTTAAAACTTACAATTCATTTGCTGAACATAAATTTTTTATTTACTCGGTTTTTACAAAAAACTGGCAAAATTCAAGATTAGAATGATATACTTAGAGAGAAAACTCTAACTACAGTGTCAGATGAAGGAGAAAAAAATCAAGAAAAGTGCAGTCTAAAGTGGGCAATTTATTAATTCAATATCATTTAATTCTAATTTAAAAACTTGAACAAAAACTTAGACATTTGAACACCTTTTCCGTGTTAAACTTGAAACATTCCACATTAGATTTTGCTGTACTATTTTTGTCTGGGGACCTAAGAATGTAATTTTTTTCTCAGTTCACAATTGATATACAACCTTAACCATAACGCTAATCCTATACTCAACCTTAAATTGTGACCACAGAAAATTTCAAACATTGTGAAGAAAAATTGCCCCAGATAAACATGTCCAACATGGACATGTCCTGAATTTAATTACCTTTAAGACACTAATCCTGAATTTTTCCTCAATTCTCTACCAGACAGTTTATTTGAAAAAGTCCTCCTTTATTTCCACTGAATCATCTGGGCCCAGAAAAAAAAATCCTTTTTCAAATTTTCAACTTTTCAGAATGAAGAGTAAATTTTTAAGCCTATGTCGTGGCTTACATAGTTGTGGATTTCCCAGTGGTGTCAGAGGTTACTCTCCAAGCCCTAATAAAGTCTGGATCTCGAATACTGATTTTCAAAGGAGGCAGTCCCCCTCATTTGGAAAACTGGCTCACACAATCTTCAAGCTTCAATTCTCTCTTGTGGCAATTTCTTAGGAATGATTCTTCAAATCAAATCACTCTTTCTTGGTGATATCATTTACTAAGCTTAGCTTAGTCTTGGCACAAGGCCACAACTATGGAGCACCCAGTGAGGATCAAACACACTACTCAGTAGTAATGATCAGCAAGCCCAGCTTGCTAACCATTACACCACAACAAGGCATGCCACTGTTCCTTGACAGTTGACAGCCATGGTCTTTATATAGTCAAACTGGGCTACCTATAATAGTTTAGTGGTTAACAAACTATTCTGGAAAATCATTTTGAGTTCAACCTCCACTGGCTGTTCTCCACCCTTTGTAGATACAATAAATATCAATGGTGAAACATTATTTCCAACTTGATCACCAAAGTTAAGTCACTTTGACCAAGCATTTACTAAACCAATATTATCATATAAATAACAGAGTTACCGAATCTGTTGGTTTGTTTGTGCACTGTCACAGTGGAAATTGGAGACATCAGCTTTAAAATATGGAGGAGAGTAAAGCAATATGACTGACTACTGATGCTTTGTGTCTGTGTGCACCTATAGTGGCTAACAGCCAAAGCGTGCAGAATTGGGGAAAAAAAACACAAAATCATAGAGAGGGAGACTTCTAACCCCTTTATGTCCTGATTTCTTTAGTAATTATTTTCTTTTCATCTATAATTGAAGGCCATATAAAGATATTAAACATTGAATGACAAAGAAACATTTTGGTAAGCACTTATTTTTATTGGAAAATAAAAAAATTAGACTTACAAGTACAGCCAAAACATGTAGGTCTCAAATTAATCAACAAAGGTGTACATTTGATTTCTGTGCACACGGTCGGATCAGTATTTCTTCTTTTTTCTTTTATATTTATTTAGTGGTCTGTCAGAAATGACAAAATGTTTTTTCTGTTATCTATGGATAGATTAGGGTTTTAGAATATTTTTTATTTCTAAAATGATGTTTAAAAAATCGTGCTTAATTTTTTTTCAAACCATGTTTAATGTTTAGGTAGCAGCATCACCAGCAATAGCAATAGTCAGTTGGCTGTTCTAACTATTTTCACAAGTTTAGTAAATATTAAATAAAAAAATCCCTGAAATAAAATATTAAATTAGTTAATGCGGTGTAATTGTAACCCAGTGTAAGCTTTCAATCCGTCTGTAATTATTTTTCAAGCTGAAAAAAAATCATAGCCCTGATTGGCTTTAGTTTGAACTTTATTTTTTGTTCTTTCTTCCTTTTAGGAACCATAATGAAAGTGTTAGATGAAAATTTTATATTTTTGAACATTTAAAAAAACTAAGCACTCCAAAAGAATGTATATCATTCAAAATAATGTTTAGAAATATGAATATTCTTGAATAATAATCTATCCATAGACAACATAAAAAAAAATCCTGTCATTTTTTACGGGCACTATGCTAATCTAGTTATATATTACTACATGCATGTCTAGATTTTTTGTTTGTATCAGTTGTCAAGGGACATAACTATTAATTGCTAATTATAGAGTATTCTCTCTTTATTCTCACTTATTTTTTTTTCTTGCAAATGAGTAAAAGATCTGAGTTATCCTATTTCACATTTTCAAGAAAATGAAGAGCAACAAAATATCTATGATATCTTTCAAGTACAATACAATGGCAAAATTATTTAAATATTTCTATCAATTTTTGACAGCATGAGTGAACTGGTCAATAGATAATTTTTGGTATAAGAAGAGAGAGAATTTATTCCACTGCAATAGTTAGCTTCTTACTTGAAAAAAAACTTACTAGGCAGTTTTGAAACCAGAAATAATTCCCTGTAGTGAGATTTCCATAAGCTCCATCTTTTGCTTTTATTGTCAAACTCTAATGCAAGTCCGAGGATGGAGTTGACTTGGTTTTTGTATCATAGCAACCAGAACAATCCTCATCTAATTTAGGGAAGTAAACTCTTTCCCATCATGTTAAACCAGACTGGTATATAAAATTAAAATTAACATTTCCCTAATGTGATTTGAAATCACAACCAAGGAATCAGTAGGTGGCTCTCTTACTGACCAAGCAAAACATACATATTCACATAAATTTAAGTCATAAATACGGATGTGCTTATTTCATTCTTATGAATAAATAAATACATTCATACCAATTTTTTCTTCTTTTTTTTTTTACAATTTTTCATTCATTATATGTAAAATACAAAAGTTACAATAATCGCTTTCAGTCAGAATAGAAATGTTTGACCCTGTTACAGCCAGGCTTGTCTCATTTTTTTAATGAGATTTGAAAGAATTGAACCGTTTCATTTGTTCAGCAGTAAAGACAAAGTTCTCTCCCTTGATACATATTCACCAGAGCACAAATTGAAATATCATGTCTTCCATATAATACATTCATTTAGATTTTGTCATTTGTGAGAAGAAATGCAATTTTTGTAAAGCATATTCTAGTTTCCTGAGAAATGGAATTATCTATTTTAAAGTTTGCCAAGGACTTGCATCAACTCTGCTGATGGATTCTCATACAATGTACCAATGAAAACAAATCTTATTCTGTGAGGGGGTCTGAAAAATTCTTGTTCGTCATTACATCGACTGGTCTATAAATGGTCCAAACTTTTTCATTTGTAACTAATTTGTATAGGTTGAAAGTGTTCATAAGGAAAAGAAGAGAGAGTGGGTGAAGAAAGAATAATATCTCTTTTAAGTTGGTCATTATTCCTCTTTTTTTTAATATCAATTCTCGAAATGAAGCATACTAAGTACAAGAAAGAAAGCTGACTATAGTGTTTATAATATATATATACGCGTGTGTGTTGATGTATACATTGAACATACAAATGAATTATGCTGCATTTTGGACAATATCTTTGGTTTTATTTTTGTTTCAGACTTTTTAACGGGATTAATTTGAAAAATAAATTAGAAACAAATAGTTTTATTACCGAAACAAATGCTGACAAACACTGAAAAATTGTTGAAAAAGCATTGCTGGTTTCGAACAGTCTGCTCTCTTTATTGTTTCTTTAGTTGAGTCCCAAAATCCCATTTGAGATTTTCTCAGAATTCAAAATGTAAACTCCATCCCTTGATCAATACACATCATCAACAGCTGCACTGATGGTGGTCTGCAAATCTCCAAATGCTTGCTAAGTAATTGCAAAGAAGAAATGGAAATACTTTGTGCAAATTTTCTGTCCTACTTCAAGTGTTCAGTATTGATACAAAATTGGTCAGATAACTCAGCACACTTCTTAGAAAATCGACTTTTTACATCAAATTGTCCTTTTTAATCAATTAACTGTGGTAGGTAGTGAAGAGCAATAATTCTCCATTGCAAGATAAAAGCCCAGGCTGAATAGCCATTAACCACTATAAAATAAATATTTTATTGAGTTAGCTATAAAACTTCCCTGATGGAAATTCCTACCATTCACTGCTAATGGGTAAATTGTATAAAGCATTTCCTTAATGCACTTCCTTAATCAAGACATCAACGATTGCAAACATATCCAAATAATACAATTTTCCCCTTGAAGTAGTTTTTAGAATATTGAAATTTTAGGATCAAAGACTGCAGGCATGAAACCTTAAGGCATCAGATCCAGAATCATGCAAAGACGGACATCAGAGAATCATAAAGAAAAGTATAAAGCACACAAGAAGCATATCCTCTTCTAATAACATACAATATCTAAAAACAGAATGAAAATAAGTTCATATATAGCTGTGATGTATGAGGGGAGGAGATGTTTCTTCCAACTTTCGGACTAATATTTATCTCTTCTTGACACATAGAAAACAAATCCCTAGATTCACCCCAAAATTTTACCAATTATTTCTAAACTTAAAACTTATTTCATATTAATTTCATTTAAATTCAATGTTGTGAATAAATATCTTTTCAAAAAAAAAAAAAAAGAAAAGAAAAATCACTGTAAGCTAATTACAGGATTTGAAATCTTTAGTGCGCATATAAATGTCCATTGTGCACTAGTTGCAAAATATGCACGCTCACACAGCTCAAATTGCTGAAATTCAAGAGCAAAAATTTTTTTAAAAGTATTCACAAATAATCCAGACAATTTTTTTTCATTCACAGGTTCATAAAGTTTTATTTGCAAAACAAACAAAAACAAAACATGTACAATCTTTAAAATTCCCATTTGTACACCAGGGTGTCATTTTGAAAATGCTGTACAGATTTTTAAGGGTTTGGTACAATTTGGCGTTGACATTTGGAGGATCAGTGAACAGGACATTCAAGAATGGCCTACAATTCGATTAAAAACAAAAACTAATTTACCTTTGATTCTTTATGAACATCAAATTGGATAACCCACACTAAATTGTCTCACTTCAGAATTTTCAATTCTGATTTTTCAAGACTCCAAATATTGAAAATTACAAAAAGGATCACAATGAATCAACAAGAAAGGAATTCTATTCATTTGCGCAATATGTTAGTCCTTTTATGCTTTCAAGTTGGATTTTTCAACTGATATTGGTATAATTAGAAATAGGAGGTATATTAGCATGGTAATACAAATTTATCAGTAAAAAGACTAAAAGCATGGTTTTTTCATCATCTTGAGATTGTTATTATGGAATTTGATCTGTTTTCTTTCCTAAGTATATTTTCGATGGCAATTTTTTTAGGGTGGACTAAATATAGTTCGATAGGTATATGAAGTATATCTCTGAATTTTTGAGATGAGGTATTATTATTATTTCTATTATTATTCGGACTATCCTCATCTTGGTTGTTTTTCAAACGTTTCGGCCATTGTACTCAACTTGATGAAGGCCGAAGAGTACAACGGCCAAAACGTTGAATGAAAAACAACCAAGATGAGGATAGTCCGAATAATAATAGAAATAGGTATATGAAGGTTCATCCTTTGAAAAATTGGTGAAATTTTGTCTGAAAAATAGAAACTTGAGAATTTATGTCTATGTTGTTCTATGGTTGAGACATTTACATCTTTTCCACCAGTGATAGAGGTAGGGATTCAAAGCCAGGTTAACGACAGGATTTTTCAGTGCTTTCAACACTCAGGTAAAAATCCCAATTCTTTGAGGCTTAGTTCAGCGAACTCTTTGGGAGGTAGGCTGGATAAGAAATGTTTATATATCTTGTAGACCAAAATGAAATAAAAATAAAACAATGATCATAGAAGCTTGTTTCCATTTCTTATATTATCATAATTTTTCTTCATTGTAGAAGTATATACTGACATAAACTTCCATTGATATTGATCAGTAAGGACTATGGAATTCTTTGGGGACAAGATATCTTTCCAACTGATGTTCAAATCTTGTTTATATTAATAGAACAACAGGAATGCATAGCGTTCAAACATTGAATTGTTGGAGGCTATTGTAAAAATTGTTCCTTTGTTCTATTTTTCTGAGTTTTATTTCTCATAAGCAAAAGATAGACAAGTTAAAAAAAAAGAAATGTATGCAACGTCCAATTGTAGACAAATTTGTTGAGCCAGATGGAATGAGGCTGTAAATCATAGTTTGCTTTATAGGCTCGTCTTGTACTTGTAAAATTTGTGATACCTCTGAAGTAGAGAGATCAGCAGTTTTTTGGTTGAAAGAAATAATCCACATCAAAATGTCCAAGCTAAATTTAAAGACTATATAAGTTCAAGGATGATGAAAACCATATCTGAGAGAAAAACCTGAAATAGTAAGATGCTTTCAATTCTTCTAAGGGGCAATAAGATCAACTCATAATTTTGGCAACATTAAAATAATCTTTTGAGGTCAAAGGTGGTCCCTGTAAAACACGTGAAACAAGAGAAATGTAATTAACAAAAAGGTTTCATCCAAATAAAGGTTGGCAGTAATTAATGAAATAATTTAAGGTTAGCGATATTCATTGTTCAGAGCAATTTTTACTTGTAACAAATGATATCAGTTTCACTATATGTTATCTCCCTTGGCTCCTCATTACAAGAGGCAAAGGGAATGTAATTTTAAAAAGCTTTTATACAGAACTTTGTAGTAATTGGAGAATTTGTTATGCTTAAGATTGGAGGTTATTCATTAGAGCCATTTTTACAAGAAAGATATCTTGGCTTCACTTCATGTATTTTACCAAGACCCTTTTCTAAGTATAATTGCAGTAGATTAATTTTCCTTGAATGCATCCAAATAAAGGAAATAAATCAATTTTTATTAAAATAGTTCATACACTGTTGTTGACTTTCAAAATATAATGAATAAAAAAGATTTAAATAACAATTTCGAAATATCATCCATAATGAGAAATTTACAGGATGATAAGTTGAGGCTAAATTGCATTTTGGGCAATTTTGGAGGGAGAGAAAAAAAACATTATAACATTGAAATGAAAAAATTGATATGAAAAAACAATGCACAAAGACCTCTTTTTATAGAAGTCAAATCAATATTGTAGATTTTACAATAGTAATTATCAAACATTAAAAAGCTTTCATTATTTATGGAGAAGATTGAAAACGTAATGTGACTGTTTATGTGAGTAATACTGATAAGAAACTGGATTTTACTTATCATATTATTAGTAAAATACTTTTGAATGTGTTTTTTTTTTCAACCGATGCTTTAAAATACAGAAAGATTAACGCGTCAAGTTATTCAGACCAGTATTCTCATCATTGCAAGGATGAAATTACTACTTTAAAAAATTGGCAGATGTCTGACTATTTCACACAATATTTCTAAGAACCATTTCTGCACTAATAAGATAATCTAATCTTTTCAAGATTCTTAGGACATAATTTGAGGCTTCTATGACTGCTGGGATATATAGTCTGTAGATCTCTTTTAAAAGTCTACTGGGACATTATATTTCAGGCATTAAGCACCTTTATAGGTTAGTCTTGAAAAGGCTAAAGCAAGTATTTTAAAATTATTCAGGATTAAAATCAATGACAATTTAGGGAGTGTGGGAGAGTAGGATAGGATGAATGTTTTGTTAAGATCATAATGGAGAGGAAGCCATTGATTTTTACACTTTTCCTAAACCATACAATCAAAATGTATTGTCAACAACTTTGAAACGAGTCATCAACACTTGAACTTTTTTTTTCGGGTAATCCAATCCCTTCTGCTCATCTTCAATGTTAACATTTCGGCTGAATCATTCTACAAATATCATTACAGAAATTACATAGAAAACCTGAAAGAAAGCCGCAGAATGATTCGACTGAAATGTCGTGTTAACATCAAAGACAAAGAGAAGAGATTGGATTGTCCGAAAAAAATTTGAAAAGTACATAAACTCATAAAATTCAATAAGTCAAGTGCATCCTCAAAATTCAGTACAATAAAAAAATGAAAATTTTTAAAAAAATAAAAAAATAAAATTGTTACAAAAAATATGAGTCTTAATCTTTCAATCAAGCAAAAACATTCGTTGTCTTCAGTCATCCTCATCATCACTGATAAGCATTCGTTTCTTTTTTTTCATGACTGTACTGAGAGGAATATAGTCATCAACCATTTCTGAATCTGAATGGTCCCGGGGTAAAGTCAGCAGAGTTGCGGGGAAAGAGTCTGTATTTTTAGAAGCCGCATGTGGTGTCTCGGACACAGAGGCACTTATTCGGCCGGAAGATTTACCTACAGAAATATCTTTGGCCGTATCAAACGGGTCCTTAGACACCTGAGACAAAGGAGGCGCATTTGATTCAACAGGATGATTTTCTTTATTGCCTTCATCATCAGAATCGTCACTATCCATGATTCTCTGTCGTTTACGTATGGTTACACTTGGGGGTGACAACAATGGACTCAATCTCTGATTGTTTGTGCTTTCCTCTGCATCATCGTCAGAATCATCACTTTCTATGGTTCTCTGACGCTTACGTGTGGCCATACTTGAGGGTGACGACAATGTACCCAATGATCTCTGATTGTTTGTAGTTTCCTCTGACTCAACATCAGAATCGTCACTTTCCATGATTCTAAGTCGCTTACGTGAGGCTACACCGGAGGGTGATGATGATGCAGCTAATGACCCCTGGGTGTTCGTGTTTTCCTCTTCGTCATTATCACTTAAAACTCTCTTTGCTACTTTTCTCTTTTTTGGTGGTGAACTGATATCCTCATCAACAACCAATCTATCAGAGTCACTGTCAGAGTCGGACATTTCTGCAAGACGTCTCTCAGAATTCTGACTTTCTCCCTCAATGCTATCAGCTCTTCTCACGTCTTCATTCACATTTGCTTTTGCCTGAGAAATCAGAGGCTCATCATCCGCACTGTCATCGCTGCTCCCATCCAGCAATTTCCGTTTTTGGCTCTTCTTTGCTGACCTCGGTCCCGGATCTGAATCAGAACCAGACTGTTCTTGAGTTACAGAAGCAGTGAATTCATCTACTGTCATTTTAGACCTTCTATTTTTCTTCTTCCTCTCTTTCTTTTCCAAATTTTGGTTCTCATCTTTTTTTTTCTTTCTTTCACGTTGACCTTTCTTTTTTGGCGATGAATCTCGGCCTTTCTGTTTGCTTTTCTGTTTTTTGACAAGATTATCCATCGCAACTTTCCGCTTGGAATTATTAGACGCCTGTTTTGAATCTTTCTTAATTTTTGAAGAATTGGCTTTAGACTTTTTAGTTTTTGAAATTCTGCTGGACAACCAGGACTTGAGATTTGCAGTATTTACTGGTTGACTATTCTCGTCAAGTGTTAAACCCTCGATTACTTGAGTCAAGTCAGTGTAAGTCAAGTCTCCTCCAATTCGCCAAAAGGCTTCCTGACCAACCACAGGCCTTGACAATCCAATCAACACGAGAAAATTAACAAAATCTGGATCGTCCATTGCATTTTCATTATCTTCCGTCAGTGGCACAATAGGCACTCCCAAATATTCCCCAGGCTCTTTCCGATCATCTGCAGTTCTCTGGAGACTTCTCTGAATCCATTTGATCTGTGCTGCGTAACCATGTCCCACCAACTGCTGGAGGACTTCATCAATATTCACATCGAGCGGAATCAAGCCAGAGCCATTTGTGTCATTTATTTTTTCATCTGAAGCCCGGGAAGTCACAGGAAGTTTGTCTGAATCTTCCTCATCGGATGAAGAATAAAGAGCAACAGTTGATTCTTCCCGGATTCCTTCCTCCTCGTCATTGTCCTGCTCATTCTCATCACTTCCCTCATCATCCGAAGCGTTTTCCTTCTTTCTGCTATTTTTTGATCGTTTCTTCCTCAGTTCTTTTTTATCTTGGATGAGATCCAAACCGAAAAGCTTATCTTTTATCCAGTTCTTCGGTTTTTTGAACGACAAGTTTTCCAATAAATTTCCAAAAGGATCCTCAGAATCACGGACATCCTCAAAGACTCTTCTCAGCTCCTCTTCTTGTTCCTCGGTCCACGGGCTTCGGTCAACCGCTGTGGGTGCTGGTGCCTTTAGATCTTTGGCCGACTGAATCAGATCAGAGAGCCTCAATTGATGCAATACCTGTCTCCGAGATTTGTTTTCGTCTGTTATGTGAGCCATAATGTAACTCAAACCATCTTGCTCATTATTCTCTTTGGATTCTTCGAATAAACGCTCGAGCTCCGTTATCTGGTCTTCGCTCCAAAGATTCTTGCTCGAGGTACCTGAATCATCCATGTAACCAGTCACCATTTGTGCAGCTTCACGAGGCGTCTTCCAGAAAAGAATCTCCATGAAAATCTTTTTATTCTCTTCTGCAGCTGGAATAAACTTACTGATAATGAACGTGGCGAATTTGACCATTTCCTTAAAATGTTTAACGCGAGACAACACTACGATCTTACGAAAAATGCAAAACAAGCTCGCTTGGAAGAGCATCCCTTCCTGCTTCAAATCGACCGCAACCCGATGCATCATTTTGATGATGCAATGATTAGTATGTACAGAATTTGTCTTAAAGTTTGACAACAACAGGGTGTAATTCTTCAAGATTGCCGGCTTGGCAAATTTTGAAACAAATTGCTTGAAATCAAGTTCTTGTTCATTAACCATTATAGTTGACATTTCTTCTTCTTCAATTTCATTAAAGTCTTCTTCCTCTTCTTCAAGGTCTACTCCCTCGTTCGGGATCATATCTGGGGGCTGAGCAAGTTCTGCCATGAATATTTCTCTAAGTGCCATGAATTCTTCCTCCACAGCCATATTGGCAGCGCCGAATTCATTCCTTTCAGGCCACACTTCACGTGCAGCTCGTAACAAGGCCACAGCTTCCGCAGGCTTTTTACCACGAAGACACTGCTGGATACGCGACATGGCTTCCGCTTTCTGCTGGTCAACGTCCACCTCAGAAGCAGCATCAAATGGCAACACATCAGTTGGAAGTGACCCCTCACCTCCGATAATCGCAGACAGCTCTCCAGAAGTATCATCCCAAAGTTCAAGAAGTTGTTCCTCATTTAACTGGCTCTTGGCAGCAGCAGCTGGTCCTTTTGGGCGTCTTTTCTTTTTTGAACCTTTTTTCTTCGTCTGTACAACCATGTGGCGATTGGAACAACAGAATTTCTCCAACATTTTCAGAAAAAGATGAGTTGTATGCACCAAATCAATGAGATAAGATGTGGAATGTTTACTGTGCTCAAATTTATTAAGCAAAGTAACAAAGATATCACGAAATTCCATCATATAAAAGATGTTACTTTTTATTACCTTCGCACTTGATATCAAGTGAGAGTTTTTGGAATTGTCCATGGCGTGTAGAGTCAGCAACAGTTCCTGGTAGGCCTTCAAAGCCAAGTGGACACGCCTGGCCCAAACAATGGCTTCTTTCTTCTCAGTCAAAATCATTTCATAGTAGTTGAAGAGATTCACCTGGATATAATGAAAAGTAGGCACGTTCAGTGTCTCACACACGAGTTCGACTTGTCCGCTATGCAAACGACAGAACTCCATGAAAAAGCGAAGAGACCATAAATAATAAGTCTCGTCGTTTGCCTGGGCCTTTTCTCTCACCAGATTATCTTTCACGGCACTCATTAAACGATTATAACAATTCTCCAAAAATTGAACGCAGAATTCTTTCAGGCAGAGTCGAATGCTAAGCGTCGAACGACGCACGACTTCGACATCTTTGATGGGGGCGCGATTTTTAGCTATCTTTTGGCGATTTTTTGTGATATCAAACGAATGTTTGCTCACCTGGTCCAGCTTCCGATGGTAAATGACATCTTTCTCACTGATTGATTTTATGTTTTTCAGAAGAAAAGTGCCCCCGAATCGTGAATGTCTCGAACTGAGTTTTCGGGTCCGTTCCCTCTTCTCAGCCATTTCCTGTTCACGGATGATTTCCAATTGTTGTGCGTCTTTTTCTTTTTCACTGACTGCGCGCTGAACGCCTGCAGTGGCCAGCATCTCGGCACCCTGCTCACGAAACATCAAAGAAATTATTTCCAGTGTGTGCATACAATACTGCTGTTCTTCGGTAGAATTAGCCAAATACAGTAGCAAATCTTCCATACCACTGACGTGCAGTGCCCACAACACCTGATCGTGGAGACTGGCATCATCATCGGTCCTTTTTTCTTCGTCCGGATCCGAAGGTACGATCAAAATATTCCGGACTAAGATGAGAAGTCTCTCGATCAGGAGACGATCCTCCTCGTGTCGGTTTTCCCAGTCTAATTTTAAAAGTCCACCCAGTTTCTCAGTGAGGACAGCAAACAGCTCCTCATCAGCAAAAGCTCGTTTGTATTTCCGAAGGCAGACCTCGACTTCGATGTAGTAGTTCCGAGCTGTTTTATCAGTCGGAATTACGTTGTTAAAACATAAACGAGCGGGTTGTGTGAGGTTAACCATGAGACGTATAACAGATTCGAATAAAACCCGATCAGATTTGTACTGGACCACCAAAGGCACAAGATCATTTTGCAGAATTTCTGCATCTCCCAATTGTCGACGAACTTCCAACGTATCGTCCTCATGTTTAAGAAAACGAATAAGATCTTTAACAGATTCGAGACAGTCTGGTTCTTTGAGATATTTTGAGCCCTCCTGGTATCCAAGGGCGCTGCAGGTCGCTTGCAATTCAACGTGCATCATTATTGTGCCGAGTGATCAAAGACTTCAAACCGAATACAAAGAGAAATCCATTAAACAAAAATAAACAAACACGACTTGCCTTGTTGTATCAGATCTTTACGGTTGGCGCCAATTTTCAGAACGAGGCTGGTTACCCACACGCATGCACGCACCCACTTCACTTACAACCAAAGCGTCAATAACAAGATTTTTTTTTAATCGCAAGCGATGAAATAGGTATTATTTTATTTAATTAATTTTTAGAAATAGTAATTAGAATTAAATCGCTACAATTAATTATTCAGTACGTTGTTTCTTAGATTTTATAAGAATATTTACGAAGTAAATAAAACTAAAACAGTACTATGTCTTGTACAGTCATCACAACTTCCGAACACGTATTTTTCGAAATATTATTGGGTTTTTCTTTTCAATTTACAGATAGAATGTAAGAAAACAATCATAAAATGTAAAATTGAATTATTTGTTTGGACTCATTAAGTATGCTTAAAAATCTAAAAAATTTCTGTAAAATTGTTTTTCGAATATCATTTTTTCTTGTTTACAGACAAAAAAAATTTTCTCACCCCCTCTCTCTCTCCCCCCTTTCTCCCCTCTGTCTCTTTCTCTCTGTCTCTCTCCCTTTCACTCTCTCTTTCTCTCTCTGCTTGAAAATTTCTGATTGTTCATCAAAATTATCACTTACCTTTTTGAAAAATCATTTCAAAACCTGCGTGGTTATCTCCCTTAGATCAAATGATTATCAAAAGTTGCTATTGACGTCCGATTTCCATTCTTCACAAAATTAGCCGTTGTAATCATAACTATTTCGTTTATGAAAGCCAAAAGCATAAAATGACGACCAAGCAAACACGCACAGCACGA
>OY735220.1:33465968-33478468 GCA_963457665.1 Thysanoteuthis rhombus | reverse complement strand
ACACAACCAACGTCTGTTAGCAGCATGCCGTGTTGGGGGTAATCGGTAAGAAGAATAGGATAAGGGGTGATCAATGAAGAAGTTCCTTCCCTTGCCTTTTGCTTGTAACTAAAAAGCCCGGATTTTAAAAAAGAAGAAAACAGCGGGCACAAAATTAGGGATCAATTTAGCAAAAGCCAAGTTTCCCGCGTTGAATAATCATAAGTTGTTTAAATTGTTCAACATAGAGGTATAAATTTAATTTTTTCTTTTCTCATTCAGAGAAATAATTCAAACATTGAAATGATTCGATCGTCCGCACAAATACTATTTTAGAAAACTGACCATAATTTACTAACAAGTTTCGTTGGTAAAGATTTGGTTTAGGGAATTTGTATGTTTTTGTGGGAATTTTTTTTTCTTACTTATCGTGGGGCGTTCTAAAATAATATAACCCTGGCTTCTTCAGGAATGTTTGGTTTTTGAAAATCTCATCAGTTAAATAATGGGAGGGCCGAGCTGGAGGCACAATTTGGGGGCTTTGCTTAGGGCATCAATCGGCTTAAACTGACCCCTCTATGATCAATGTTTCTAATAATTTTCATGGCTTGCATGGGAGAAGCTTGTTAACAACTGGAGAAGATGTGTATGCAGAAAATATTGTTACTTTTGAGACAGTCATTGATCTTTCTTTTTGTCTAAGGTTTAAGGAACAATGGTCAGTTATTTTAACAAAAAGTGTACAATAAGAACTGGTTTATTCGGTGTATTGATTTTACTTTAGTATTTATCCATTACTATTTCGTTCTATAGCAATATTTTTTTTGTTGCGAGACATTACTACCACTGCCAACGTATTCACTTATGTACGTCTATCCGCCTGTCCGTCTCCCACACGATATCTCCAAATGGTCTCAATGAATTTCGTGGACTATAGGCTACGGAAGGAGTGATTCAATTTTTGGATGGATGTAGGGATTCGTTTTCAATTAAGTGATATTTGTATTATTCTCTAAAAGGTTAAAAGCAAGTTAGTTAAAAAGCTAAATTGAAATTTTGAGGAAGGTCATTCAATACTTGTGCATTCGATTATCTCCCTTGTTTTTCAATATTTCAATTTCGTTCAGGTTTTAGCTAGTGCACGATGTTGGCATAGGTTTGCGCTCCGAGGGTGCTTCCTAGTTGTTTTTCCTTGTAAGCTACCACACGGCTTGGATGAAACACTAGTAGAAAACTATGGTCGTTTCTTTGTGATACTTTTTACACATTTTGTGTTAAACATGCAATGCTACTACTTCAAATATCCTTTCCAAGAAAAGGCGAGACTCTTATAACAACGAAATTAAAACACACTTAGCTGCTGCACCGTCAAACTCCACTCCTAATTCTATTTCGACTGAAAATGATTACTGCTACTTTTGTATTATTCATATATCAAATAAATTCGTAGATAAGTAAATCTTGTCAATTCGGTTCAGTCAGTAAGAGAACCTGTTACCAATCACTTGCTTGGGATTTTAAATCGTTGTTAGAAAATGTTAATTTTATAATTGTAATCATTCATTAGAATGAAATAAGTCCTTCCGTGTTTCTAACATAAATTTTCGTAGGTCTGTAGGACTTGTTGTTTTAGCTCAGTTGGAAAGGGAGCAGCCTACCAATCAGTTGTAGGTAGTGGAATGTTAATTTTACATATCTGTTTGCTTTAATTTGACAAAGTCAAGAGTTTGTTCCCCTAAATTTGGTGACAATTCTTGTTTTTGTTCTTTTATTAGAAAGAATAAAGTCAACTCCAGACTTGGACAAGAGCTTATCAAGAGGAGTTTTTCATGCGTGTTGGACGTCTAGGACATTTACTGCGTATAGTTACCACTGCAAAACAAGTTTCAAGTCAACCAGGAAGGACTTTCTCAGAGAGTCAAGTAATTTGTGAGAGCAAAATAATCCTTGTTTGAATAATTTTTTCATTGAGATTAACAATGCCTCATCTAATGAAAACTTAAACCATGATATTGCTACTTCGCCCTGAATTTATGAACGTAATTTACTTCCAATTTCTAACTGTGTTTTTACCTGTAACAAACGTCAGTGGGTCTATGAATATCCAAAACGTTTCCTTTTTAAAGTCGAAAGCCTCCGTTATAGAGGAAGAAGGCATTGAAAAGAAAGAGGAGTATTTTTTTCTTTTTCACACAACGTCATGTTATTCCTTTTTTTTAATCAATTCTCGAAATAACATATTTCTCCAAGAAAACAAACTATACATTGTTCTCAACTCATATATACATTTTATGTATATATATTTGTAACTTAATTTATTTCTCAATGAAATACATTGCATTTCGGGCGATATTTTTTCGTTTTATTTTTGATGCTATGATTTATCATTTTCGTTTCATACGTGTTAACGAAGATCAACTAATGTTGACAAATACTACCAAATGCTGTCAAAAATTGTATAAAAAACGTCACAGGTTTTGAACAGTCTGTACTTTTTTCTTATAATAACTTCAAATGGAACTAGGTACACGAAGGTGCACCTGATAACATTACCGGCAAATAGATCGTAGATTTGTTTTAAGAAAAAGATTTTTCCTTGATCGCATCAAGAAAAAAAACAATAAAATGTTTGTTTCGACATCCACGTGTGTGTATGCGTGTGCAAACGTATATTTTTGTATGTGATTGTGAGCGTGTACGCTCAAGAGAGAGAGAGAGAGGATGTATACAGAAGGCTTTATGGTAAGGTGACTGAGAGATAAGAAAGTTGAAAGAGAGAGGTATTTTTAGAGTTTTCTTGAAAGCACTCAACACATACCTTTGCCAACACTAAAACTAATTGAAAAACTAATGAAATTGCGTGTATCTCCAAAAAGAAAACTTTAAATGTAAAAATAGTGGGTTACTTTCTTTGAAATATAAAGCTAGCGTTTTCATCAACTGTTCGGTTATTTTTTATATATACATTTTCTTGTAGAATGAAAAAAATATAAATCTCAATCACAGACAAAGTCCTGGATCCGCTCAAAAATTTGATAAATTCTCTCATAAGCCATTGTCATCTTTCCACTTTGAGAACTTTCGTAGATATTGTGGGGACAAACAGACATATCTTTTAAAGCTTTTAGTTTCAAACCTTTCCTGTGAGACAGAAATGAGTAATTCAGATGGCTATGCGTATTCATTCGTTTTGTTGTCGTCGAAGTTGCAAAGAGATATATGTATTTGGCTGCATCTTCTCGTCTATTTGTCAGTCCATACGATATCTCCGAAAGTATTGAATGGATTTCTGTGAAATTTCATTTAAGTGTAGGCAATAGATTAAGAGAGAGGTGGCAAAATTTGGGGGTGGATCCAGGATTTTTTATTGAGAGAGTGAGTTCAATATGAATGGGTTACGAATACAGCAAACAAAATCTAATTCAAAAAGCGTACTCAATGAATCATTTGACAAAGAGGTGAATATAATAAACATGTTCTTTTATTCTACAAACATAACAATATACGATATTCTTTTGTTGGGGAATGTAACTGTGTTAGTGTTCAAATTTGTGGTGAATTTTATGAATCGTTATTGTTTAAAGAAGCAAATGTATGTAATAGTGAGTGTAACTTCAAAACTTATAAGAATGCATGTGTGCATTGTAGTAGTTGCATCATTTATGTATGAAAAGGGGAGTAAGGAGTGACATTTGGGTGTATCCAAGTATTTGTGAAATGAAAATTGGTGCTGACTCAACGATGCTTAAATGTAAACACAACACAGGAAACTGGTTTGAACTGGATTGAACTGAAAACTCGAGTGTGTGCGTGAAAGTTACATCGGTTCCCTGGAAATTTTTCTGGGGAGGCTCCAGTGAGCCCCAATTTGCATGCTGTCAAGCTAGCTTACGATTGGGCATTAATTCGTGAATTTTTTAATTATTCAGATTTTTGAATATTTTCTTTTAAGATTTCGGTGGGAAATCTGTGGAGCCCGTTTTTATTTACGAATTGTGGGTGGTCCCTACAAGCGACTTTTCAATTTTTTTTCCATACATTTATGTATACGCTTGTGACTGTTCATTAGATATGGTTCTCAATGAATTCCAATGGAATTCTGTGGAGGGATGGACAATAGGCTGCGGGACAACTGCCTGAATTTTGGAGCGTATCCATGCACAACTATCCCCTCCCCGGACAATGTCGTTGACTATGCGATGTGCTCTCTGGTTACCTTCCAGTTTCTCTTTGTAATAAGAGCAGAAATTAAGAAGTGTGAGAGGCCGAAAGATGGGATCGGTGTTATCGAGTTCAAGCTCCGACTGAGACAATCACTCAGCCCTAATGCTGTTGGGAAAGACATGGATCCATCTCTTACGGTATGACATGGGATAGTTCGGCAGGTTAAAGACCATCATTCCCAATGTCTTACACTCACTTGAGGGGTTCCGTGTCCGACGACGGACCTTGAAAGAAAAGAAAACGATCTACTGCCCAATCGTCTTAACGTATCGTGGTAACAAACATACCAATTTTGAAACAAACAAACATACTGACATAGGATTCTTACGATAGGTGAGGTAAAGTGTCCCATTTTTTAAGAGATATCCTCCAATGGAATATGGCGGTCGGTGACGGAGTCCCGGGTTCTGTTGGATGTGTCCGCTTAGTAGTCCGTGCAAGTCTCAAGTCTGGTCGAGACCAGGACTATACATACAAGTATTTTTTATAACTAACCCCTTGGTAGGATGCAAGTCAACTGAAGGGATACCTCAGCCCTAATCACTCAGCTTAAAGTGTATTCAGTTAGCTGCTGAGTGCACAGGGAAATTAGTCCTAACGAACAGTTTTTCCCCACTCTTCGCTCGTACCGGGAATCGAACCCAGGACCTTTGATTACAATAGAGACTATTTCACAATGTAAAGGAAACAAAAATTTATCTACGATTACCGTATTCCACCATGGATAATCAGCATTTTTTTCCAAAATTTTCCAGCTATAATATCCGGGTGCGTATTATTCACAGAAACATAATTGTTATAAATATCTATATACATAATTGAATACACAGGATAATGCATTTTCCATTCAAAATTGAAGCTCAGTCACGGGTGTAGGTGTACGGATTATTTTTCGGTTGCAGATTATAGATAGCGAAATACGGTATTTGCATTTTCCTATCTGAAGTTTTTGGTGATTGCTTCAGAGGAATGATTGTCAGCATTCCATAACTTCTTTGGACGAATGTCATTATCCTTGCAGGTTCTTTTTTATCACAAAGAATGATACATCGGTCGAAACGTCGTGATGAAAACAACAAAGATGAGGATATTAATCCGAAGAAACAGAATTTTTTTTTCTCCTTTTGTGGCGATCATTGTTTTTTGTTTTTTTTACAAATTAAGTTTAAGAAAAAAAAAATCAGTAACTTCAAACATAAAAGATATTATTTGCTCGATGCATTGCTTTTTCTTTATCATTTATTATTACCGAATATTCGCCCTAAGGGGCCAAGTAAATTGCTCTCCAAAATTTGATAATTTATAAAATAGAAAGATATATAGATTGAAATCAGTGAGCGTTTAGATTAACTTGTTTATAAAATTGATTCATTACTACTCTCCATTTGCTCTATTCGGAATTAAAAAAAGGATAATTTTGAAAAGAGGGAGAGAGTGGTACCAAAGAGGGAGAAATAAGGAGATGATATTTAGAAAGGTGCAGGGGGGGCAAAGTTATAGAAATGGGGCGTTTTTGTGAAAAAGTTGAGTTAATGTCAGAAAAGAAGGGCCATAATGTGAAAATGCAGAACAAATGTTAAAAAAGGGGTCATGCTTTAGAAGGAGAGGTTGTAATGTTAAGAAAAAGGCGACTGATGTCAAGAAAAAAATTCCCCTCAAAATTGCCTAAAAAAGTTCCCTATGAAAAGTGAAAAAAAAATTCCAACTCGATTTTTACCCTGAAGGCGAAAAGAAATTCCTCTTCGATTCTGTCCCCTAAAAGTGAAAAAAAAGGTGTTCCCAGTTGATTTTGACCCCCCGCCCCCCAAAAAAAGATAAATGTGCACTCTCGATTTTGACCCCAGGATCTCCATACGTATCTATTTCTTTGATGAGATGATTTTTTCGTGATGAGTCATCATACCCCACCGACCCTACATTCGTCCAGTGGCCAGCAAAAACAGTATCTAATGCCCGATCCACAGGAATTCGCCTCCGAGGCAGCACCTCCCCATTCCACTGACTCGTGAGTCGCCCTGACATCTTGATGACACTGATCGCGAGGACTGGACAATGTTTGCTTTTGCCCATGTGCCCCCTACACGTTATACCAATCCTGAGTCAAATTTAACCTTGTGGGGAGATTAATAGATCTTTTACCATTTGTGGCCCAGAATGTGAATTGTGTCTCACAGAGGGTTTGCATGGTTCCACTTATGGGACAGACCATAAGTAATTGACGTGAAGAGAGGAAATAAAAGAACCCAAGACCGTGGGACGACGAAAAAGAGGTCCACAAAAGCAGAGAGAGGGGAAGGTACGTTGAGAGAAAAAAATGGAACAAAACAACATTGTGAGAATAGGCAAAAATAGAGGAAAGTCAGGGTTATGAGGTATGGAAATGTTTCAGATATGACAAAACTCTTGAGGAGGCGGAAATGCCCGAAGTTGTTTGGTCATTTAAATCCGGTTTTAGAGCGACATTTCACTGAATGCAGTTTATTTCTACAGTAGTCACACACAGTACGACACGACTAGCTAGATTTCGCTGGATTATCATTTATGGTAACAAAATGTATTCACCATTCAAAAAATCGGATGGAAGAAGATTCTCGGCAGAAGGTAAATCATCGACGATATTTTGTTCGTTTTCATATTCTACATCCAATGGCGCAGAGATAGCGATCGATCTGGGGGTCTGGTCTGAAAGGATTGGTATCTTGAGCCCCTCTCTTCCCCGCGTCCAACACATTGAGATAATCACTATCACTCGATTGGTGAAAAACGCTCCCCAAGGCTTAATTGTTATTCATGCAATTCATATCTGTACCAACGTGTCTTCATTGTACAATCTCAATTGAAATGCAATAAGTGAACTACTATTTATAGAATTGGGAGGGGGAGTGGGCTCCCGCTATTGGGGGCCCAGGTATTTTTTTTTAAATAGTTTCTCCTCCTCCCGATACATCAGTCACGCGATCTCTCTATATCCTCAATCTGCAGGGCCCCGAGATTTTAAGGGCTGCCGAAAATATGTCTTTAATTCTTTTAATTTTATTTTCATTTTCAATGCTTTTCGGCGATTCGGTTTGTTTTAAGATATTTCAAACGTAGCGATTGATTATTGATCTTATTGATTTACGTTAAATTGAACATCATGATTTTATGAATATTTCGTTTCTGTTTCGATTAGTTCGAAAATAATGGATGAATACAAAAAAGGTGAGCCGTAAAGATATGTTATGCACTGAACACCATCAGTATCTAATTTGCCCTCGTTCACCTGTACGTATACTAAGTTTCCCCCAAAATGAATGCTCACTATGTTAATACCTATGGGTATTACCAGATATTTCATATGAAAATATACGTTATGATAAGCAGACTGACGTATCTCTTGTTATTGATGGACAATCGTCTTCAACTGAAATCATGTCTATACAATTTATTAGCTCTGAATATTTTAACACTTTTTTTAACTTGACACGGATGTCGACCGGTCTATGAACGCCAAAATCTTTTCTTTCAGATCAAATTTAAAAAGGTTTTAAGCGTTCATAAGGAAGGTGGGAGAGAGTAGGCGTAGGAGGGGGAAATTTTTTTTTTTTTAAATATTTTTCATGTCACACTATTCCATATTATTACCTTTTTTTCAAAAAATCGAAATACAAAAATACGACGTAAGATGCGTTCGTAATTTATCAAGCTGAGACATGCTTTACACATATAATATTTCAAGCGTAGATTCACGGGGAAAACAAACAGATACACACCTGGATACAAAAGGAAATGTAACGAGCCTGGAGAAAACCAGTCCATGTCTTTTTTTCTCTCTCTGAACAGCTTTACATTCATCATTCATTTTCAAATCAACAGGAAACAAATGTTGCCAAATGTCCGGAGAAATTGTATGAACAACGTCACAGGTTTTGAACTGAATCTGTCCCTTCTCTTGTTCTGGAAAATCTGAACTTTTGATATATATTAAAACTTAAAATAAAATGAAAACTTTTAAAAAGAGAAAAAATGACTTTTAAATGAAAAAGCGAGGCACAAGCCCAAACATGCGACTAATTCTGCTCGCTATAAATCTTATCTTATCTTTATAACAGATGATGCTTCAGTTAATATTTATCATAATGTTTACCCTTTCCTGTAAAAATTATATAACGCTCAGATGATAATCCTCTCTTCTATTAATAAAGCGTGTAAGCATCTGGGGTGAATATAACAGTAGCAGCAGGAGTACCATTATAAGTCCCCTACTTGATGAAGGCCTTTCCCATCTCGTTCCATGACGAGTGTGATTGCGCCAATCTCAGACATGTCTTACTGGCAATCTTTTCTATGTGGCCTCTCCATCTTGTCCGGTCTTTTTCTATCGTGTTTACTGTCCCACTGGCACCAACCAGGTAGCCTTTTGCTCCAATAGTTGTCTCTTTTTCTCGCTTCCACTATGTGTTCTGCCCATAGCCATTTTTGTTGATAGATTACTTGTACGATGTCCTGATTAGATCCATATTGATCTTTTTTCTGTCGCTGAGTTATCCCTAATATTACTCTTATATATATATATATATATATATATATATATATATATATATATATATATATATATATATATATGTATGTGTGTGTGCGTGTGTGTGTGTGTGTGTGTGTATATATATATATATATACACGTTGCATTATATTATATTGAAACTCTTATTTGAAATGATCTCCCGTCATTATGCCGATTGGCGTACCTGTCCCCATCTGTTCTGGTCTAAAGAGATGTAAGCGATAGTTGCCATCGTTTTTTTTTTCTTTTTTTTCATCTTGTTCGTCATGGTTTTGAAAATACGGAAAAGGCGTGTTTGAGTTCTTCCATTAAACACAAGTTCGTCGGATTTGAGTTGAGTGGTCTTTCACATCTAAGGCAAGAATTCCACATTCCGTACATGATTTCTCATAACCAGTGGTGTAGTGCTGTGGTAACGCGTGGGAACGGCGTCCCCATATTTCATTTGGAAGGTGGACGGCGTTTTCCTTATCATCTGTATACTGCTAAAATTCTCATTCTGTTTCTCGTTTGCACCCTTAAATTTGCCGAAACGATTAATCATATATATATATATATATATATATATATATATATATATATATATATAAAATGATTCTGATTACCCCTAAAATACGCCCCCGCTAAATCATCTACCTCTGGAAGCTAGTTTCATTCACCATATCGCAACGCTCGCTAGAGTAGACAACCCTGCGTTCTCCAACTTCTTTTCATAGCTACACAACCGATATTAAAGCGCAGAAAATATTTGTTTTCATTCATGTAAAAATGTTTGCAGTAACTTTTGCAATCCCGTGGATCTATCATCATGGACGCTGAGAGCGAAAAGAATCGTCGCCGATTGGCCAAGTTAACTTCGTCGTATTAGTCAGTCGACTTTGACATTGACTAGGCCTCACTTGTAGGCTGTGGAGAAGAAGAACTTGAGAGGATTCATGAATTCGATACACTATTCAAGAATGTACAGATTTAATTATTGTTTCTTTTTATGCGATTGAGACAAAAATAACGCGTGTGCAATAGGAAAGGTCACACACCCGAACTTTGGCTGAAAATCATTATTGCTAAAAAGATCCAGCCTTAGAAACTGCAAGGCTGAACTGGGAATATTTTTGCAGGACCCTAGGCTCACAGCAATGGTCTTTAGAATATTAGGGATATAAATACAGTGTACTATAGATTTTATATCGCTACCGTAGATAGGAAAGCAACCCAAATGTACGCTTACTAATTTCAGAGAAATAAATTTGACTATAAACATAGATATTACTATTCAAATAATTAACATATCACTCTATTTTATTGAAATGTAATGGAATCAAGAACCATGAGTTCAACGATGCATCCACTATCTAGAGTTGTAGCTGGAGGAGGAGGAGGCGGTGAAAGAAGAGCAAGTAGTCTTTCAATAAGTCAATTCATTCTCATTTTTGTAAAAATATTGCGATATGAAATATTCCAGAGTATCATTTTCAATAAAAGTCGTAAATGGCAATTTCTGGCCTTTTTTAATACAAAAAATGCTCAACTCGTAAAGTCTATTACCACAAGATAGCAGTTGGTTTCCAAGTAATGTGGATTCTTTAATGACATCACACCTCTTTCTTTCCTCCTATTTCCGTTGTTTAATGTAACTGGAACCGACTGACCGACCGAAAAGCGTTTTATTGAGATATGTGGAACGGTCTAAACAAAAACTATTGACTTTTTTAAAAATCGAGAAGAAAATCAAAATCGTTGCTGTTCTCCATGAAAACCTGCAATGTATATGCTGCAACATGTGGCTGTGTGCATTTGACAGTACCATAACGTTGGGCCCCCTTACGCACAAGGCCCGATAGGAAGGAATGGGCCCTGATGGTAAAGCTAAATCGAAATGTGCTTACTGGTAGCTGCGGTTAGTACAAGTTCATTTTTAGTCCCTGGAGTGAAGGCTATTTTCGTTAAGAGTCACTGACCAGCCTTACAATCGGAGAACGGATGCATCTGACGAAGCGAACGAGAAGAGGTCGAGTGTTTTGGGGGTGGGGTCGGCTGTTCTCTATAATCACGCTAAAATTCATGGCAACTGAGAGGATGGAGAAAATATAGAGTAAATATAATTTCGATAGCCTTGTCGTAAATTTATTTATTGTTGGGAAAAGATAATTTCTGTAATCATCATCATCATCATCATCATCAGTCTTTCAACCTCCGTCGTTGGACATGAACCTTCCCCAAGATTCGCTCTACTTCTCTATCATGGGCGTCGCGGAGCCAATACTTTCTGAATTTGTCTAGCTCGTCTCTCCATCTAATATTCTGCCGGCCTCGGTTGCACATGTGATCACTGGGGATCCATGTCCATCGGTTGTCCGCTATTCTTGTAATATGGCCATCCCACTGCCATTTGAGATTTTTAATGGATTCTATGATGTCCTAGATGTACTGTGCTGTCTTGTAGTCTCTCCATGTGAGACCCAGCATAATTCTTTCATTCAATTATCCTTAGAATCGGCTGAATTGAATAAGGAATTAAATTGAAACATTATCGTCATCATCAGTAGTAGATGTAATATTACCAGCAGCAGTGGCCTTCCCAGTGAACCAGTTACTTATACACTTTTAGCTTTACCAACAACAACCGATTTTGTATCTTTATCTTCGCAGTACTTGATTGAACTTAGTGTAGTCTGGCATAAGGTCACGAGTGGGGAGCACCCAATGAAGGATCGAACTCACTACACCAGTGAATTGGTCGGCGTGATTAGTGCGTTAATTATCACCCCAAGTTGGGCGCTTTATTAACTTCTTATAATTTTCGATCCAAAAATATTTGTGAAAGACCTTTGACTCATTCTAATGCAAATCTACGTATACATATTAAAAAAGATACAATGTGTATCCAGATATTTTATACACGCCGCAAATTTCGATGACACTGGTAAACTAGATTTTTTAATGACTAACTAAATAATTGGATGATTTTCACGTCCATTTATGCGAATATATATTTCTGTATAAATTTATTTATTGCAAACGAAAAACTGCAGCGCTGGAAGAAAATTTATCCTTGTGAAAATTTTCTTGAATTCTCCATATTTTCTGGGTATTTTTTAAAATATTTTTTATAACAACAAGGCAGCATAATTGAATGAAAAATTAAATTGGAATATCATTGGCATCATCAGCACTGGCCTTTCCAGCGAACCATTTAACTGCCTACCTTCAGCTTTACCAACAACAGCCGATTTTGTATGTTCATGTTCGCATTACTCCATGCTCTCTGTTTGTTTGCTTTCGTGTGACTAAAAACCAATCAACAAACAGAGAAAGTGGTTAGGTCTATTTATTAGTATGAGATTATCTGATAGCAAGCGATAAGGTTAATTGCCAGAGCAAAAGATCCGGTCATGACATTGAAAAGGTTGACCTTCCGACGACCAGTGCTGCTAATTTAGCGCTTTTCACGCTAACTTCAACGCATTTCTTGGATTGGCAGCACCTTTTTTATCTTATTTTTAACGCTATTCTTCAACAATTTTAACAAATCCTTAGATATTTTCCTGTTATTTTGTCAAGTGTAGCCATTTTAAGCCATTAGAAATGATCATAGAGAGGCTGGGAGAGTATTTAGAGCATTTTGACGCCTTTTCGATATCAATTTAGCGCAAAAAATCATTTTAGTTGGCTACATTGCCGACAACGTTCGTCTGCCAGCTGGTTCAAAGATAATAGTCGAAAGTATAAAAAAAGAAATAAAAAGTGAAATAGA